>OX235270.1:135072981-135814098 GCA_944472135.2 Trichobilharzia regenti | reverse complement strand
AAAACTCAACCATACCCTACTTAGCTCGTGTTCTGTGCGACAAAGAAAGCATTAGGTGTGAAACTTATAACTTAATAAACAGTCAGTAGAACAACTGGATCTCGTCTTTCCAACTCATCATTTATAGGTACAACGTTTTCTTTCTTTTTTTATTATGTGTTGTTTTGTTTCTCTCTTCCTTACAAACTCGATTTAAAACATTCTTCGTTCTTTCACATTCTGTATATCTCCACCTTTTTGTTACCGCTTACGCCAGTAAATATGCTAGCATCTACTTTTCTGACACCTTCAAACTCTCTGTTCAATTTTTGGCGTTGCTACCGACATGCCAATATGTTGTTGTCAAAACTAACTGAGAATACCCTTAATCTATGTAGAATTTTATTTATTGTTAATGTACTAAACGGATGCAATACTGTAGTAAAATGCTGAGAATTCCATTCTGTATCACAAGTACTGTTTTGGAATAGAGCAAATTATTATTAATACAAAAAAGATATACAATTTCGTCTCAGTAACCAACTTTATAGATAGGCTGATGGTGAGTAGTCGTAGGAAGTCTTTTGGGAACCATGCTTGATGATATATTCACAGGAAATCTAGAAAGAAACGAAATGAGACCTCCAATTGAAGAGAATAGTTTTTATGCAAGGTGTTTGGATGGCACGTTCGCGATTTTTAAGGATATGAACCACTCTTACAAACTGTTCCATAGCTTCAATTATGCTCATCGAAAAATCACTTTTCCAATGGAACATGAATGCGAAAATCTACCTCACTTTTTGGATCTATCTGTGAGAAGATGAGATGATGGCACGGTCGAGAGAGAAGTATACTGCTGAGATACTTGAACCTAACAGCATTTAAACTATTTTCGTTCCTGTTCAATAGAATAAAAACAATTTCCTATCAGGACGCTGTTTGATAGAACGGGTAGACCTTGCTCTGAAGACAAACTACATGAAGAGTTGAACTTTCCTAAAAAGCAAATGTCCGAAAACAAATTTCCAAAGGAATTCATAAGGCATCTCGGGAGAGATTACAGTAATGAGAAGAACTTCATTACGGTCTAGAAAAAACCTATTTTAATCCAGCTTACCTTTAAAGAAGATGATGTATTACATCGTATAAATAAGAGACTAAGAGTTACCCTTGCTTCATCTTATCGTGCAGATGAACTTGTTTCTGTTTACAACAGTATTTGTGCACCTTGTCAGTCGAAGGTGGACCGGAACCTCAAACTATGTTTACAAATTCACAGGTGCATGACTAGGAGTACACTGGAATCAGAGGAATGTGGTCATGAATTTGTTTTTCTTAGGTAGCACTTGGTGTTTCATTTCCAGAAATCGATGGAATACTCCTCCACTTGGAAGTTAATAATACGCCAATTACTTGTACTGAATTAAAAATGCTGATAAATAACTTCACGTAGCCGCAGCTTTCACCATCTCAGTACAACTTCAAAATAATGAGAGACTTTTTGTACACAATGTATTCGCTTAAATGTCAGTATACGGATGAGTTTGGATTTCTCGTAGTTAATGATTGATTAATGAACCATGATAGAACTCTGAATTTGAAATCATCAGTTCGTGTTGCCTTATTTACACATACCTAGTGTGCTGAATTGGCTGACTGAGATGTTAGCGTACTTTTTTTGCATAAAAATGACCTGCCCAATTCACCATATTCCCTATAGTGAACGTAGTAAAGAAAAAGTACAAAAGAACTATGATGAGGAGAATTCTCCTCATGCTAGTTCGTGCTGAATATGAGCTGTGAAGGCTTGAATTAAGCTGAAAAAATTGCCACTATGTGCTGAATTGCGTCTTTTCGTTCTGAATTAGTGCTAGTCATGCTGAAAACCAGCAGTGGGTTCTAGTCTGTGCCATTAAACAATCCATCTCAGAACAGATTCAGAAGTTACTCACTATAGGATGCTAGAATTATTTCAGAATTACTGAGGTTTAATTCAGCATTGTAGTACATTTAAATGTACATAAGAAAAGATAATTACATGGAGAATTATGATCATTTGATGGATTTGAGAGATTACTAAGAGTGAATGAATTTGCACGATTAAGAACGATTTTTCAGACAAACTACAGTCTCATACTATTGGTTCTTCGTATTCTGACGACCCGAAACGCACCTCCCTATATGACTGGCTCAAACCAAATGTCAAAAACCTCGTGGATTTATGCCACGTCTTGATTAGACCATCCCTAAATCTTTTCCAACTTAATAATATATCAGCTAACAGTGCTCAACAAGGAAGACGACGGCTTATCACGGGTGCTAACCGTTTCATCGACACAGCTTTCCGACCTAATTGTTTCCCTTTTCTTCCTAGCCTAATGCTTAACGCCTAACTTTACTATTACTCACCATATTATAACAGTTAACAAAGGAGGCAAAAGACAAACATCTGTGGACAGAGACAACTAGCCTCTCCAGACCTTCCACTTTGAATGGCACCTTCTCAATGCCATAAGGAAGGAGGGGGCGAATTGCTGAGCAGTACATATGTCCTTTGGTTGATGACCGGATCTGACGTATACACCAGAGATGACTCAGGTTGGCAAACGTCACACAGCTTTTCTGTATCCGTGCTGAGATTTCGACACCAGCCAGTCCATTAGGTTTGATACAACTTCCGAAATAAGTGGTGGTTAACACGCTCATCCGCCTCACTCCCTATTTAAACTAAGAGTTGGTGCAGACAAATCCTACAACCTTTTCATACATTTGATTGAGGCGAATTTCTTGTCAAACATACCAAGATTTCCGCACAAGGTGTGCGCAAGACTCTGCATTTTTTTCAGCGTCTTCACCTATAAGGATTATATCATCTTCATACACTAGGTCGATGAGACTGTCACCATGCAACATGTCACTCCCTAAGTTACTTGAATCTGTTAGAACCACTCCATTAGTAAATCTATAGTTAAAATAAACAAAAGGGAGCATTAGAAATCCCTGCAGGACACCGCTGGTTATCATCACTTCAAACATACACTATTCAAACTCTTCGACCGATTCTCGTCTCTTCGTCTCAAACGACTACGCAGGCAAAAAGAAACATTCTATAAATCCAAAGATAAGTTAGGACTTAAAAAGATTAATGCTCTAATCAAATCTAAAGTCAAAAATCTCAATGCTTGGTATAACCATACACTTTTATCATGAAAATCTCCTATCAACATGTGGAAACTTTTCAATGAAATTACTGGCAATAGTAAGCGATGCAATGTTTTTCCCTCTTATGATGTTAACGCTCTCAATCAGTCTTTTGTACGCTCTTCTTCTGCTATAACTGCTTCTAACGATACTAATCATGTAGCTGATAACTTTCATGACTTTAATACTCTTGATGTCCTAAAATGTCTTAAAACACTTAAGCCCTCACGTACCTTTGACCCTGATGGTGTACCTGCATATGTTCTAAAACAATGTGCAGATGCTTTATGTTCTCCACTTGCCAGCATCCTAAATGCTTCTTTCTCCAAAAAACGTTGTACCTGTTTCATGGAAAGACATTAAAATAGTCCCTGTCCCTAGACCTGGTAATAGCAAGAACGTAAAGTTCAGACCCATTTCCATCACTTCCCCGTTTCTAAAGCTTATGGAAAAACTAGTACTTCTTAAACTTGAACTCTCCCTTAAAAGTTTTGAAGACCCCAAACAATTTGCATATAGATAGAGTAGGAGCACTTTAGACGCTGCAGCCGTCCTACACAACAACCAAATACGTTCGCTGCACGTTTCTTGACTTCACTTCGGCTTTCGACTCTGTACCTAGATGTCTCTTGTTAAATAAGCTCTCGATGACACAAACTGAGTCCGAGGTCACAAACTGGTTGCATGCCTACTTCTCAAACAGAATGCAGTACACTGTATACAAAGGTCAATCCTCCTCTGCTGTGTTCACTGAAGCTGGTGTCCCCCAAGGTGCTGTACTCTCCCCACTTCTCTTTTCTTTCTTTCTACATGACTTACCATCTTCAAATGACATTAATTTTGTTAAATATGCTGACGACCTGACTGTATCTTTGCCTGTCAAATGTCAAAGTGACTGCTCCAAAATAAATGGCGTTTTATCAGAAATCAGCCAATGGTCCAAGGAAAACGGTCTCACCTTAAATCCCTCTAAATGCCAAACAGTCAATTTCACCTTTAGGCATAAATCTGACCTAAACAGACTGGTTAGCACTCACGAGGTGTGCAACATAGATGGCACTGAAACAAAAACCAAGTCGGAAGTTAAATATCTTGGCGTCATTCTATCTGCTGATCTTTCCTAGTGGTCTCATATCTTGATGATTTCAAAGAAAATATTCCATCTTACCTTCTACGTGGAGAAGTTAAGACAATTCGTTAACTCTTGCATCCTGCCTATTATCCTCTATTGTTCGCCCTTAGTTCTTCCTGGACTGGCTACTGAAGAAAGACTATACCTTATTACGCAGGATGTTAAAGGTTGTCAGCAGAATAAGCAACGTGCCACTTAACCAACTTGTTAATATTCTGGTCGACAGGCACTTGGACTCATGTGAAAAATGGGCTAAATCCATTCTATCTATCTAACTCACACCACCCTCTTCATTCACAACTCTCCCCTGTATCTCATCAGGCAAAACCAGAAGCCTATATAGAAAACTATATGCTTGGACTAGCAAGTACAAAAACTCAACCATACCCTACTTAGCTCGTGTTCTGTGCGACAAAGAAAGCATTAGGTGTGAAACTTATAACTTAATAAACAGTCAGTAGAACAACTGGATCTCGTCTTTCCAACTCATCATTTATAGGTACAACGTTTTCTTTCTTTTTTTATTATGTGTTGTTTTGTTTCTCTCTCCCTTACAAACTCTATTTAAAACATTCTTCGTTCTTTCACATTCTGTATATCTCGACCTTTTTGTTACCGCTTACGCCAGTAAATATGCTAGCATCTACTTTTCTGACACCTTCAAACTCTCTGTTCAATTTTTGGCGTTGCTACCGACATGCCAATATGTTGTTATCAAAACTAACTGAGAATACCCTTAATCTATGTAGAATTTTATTAATTGTTAATGTACTAAACGGATGCAATACTGTAGTAAAATGCTGAGAATTCCATTCTGTATCACAAGTACTGTTTTGGAATAGAGCAAATTATTATTAATACAAAAAAGATATACAATTTCGTCTCAGTAACCAACTTTATAGATAGGCTGATGGTGAGTAGTCGTAGGAAGTCTTTTGGGAACCATGCTTGATGATATATTCACAGGAAATCTAGAAAGAAACGAAATGAGACCTCCAATTGAAGAGAATAGTTTTTATGCAAGGTGTTTGGATGGCACGTTCGCGATTTTTAAGGATATGAACCACTCTTACAAACTGTTCCATAGCTTCAATTATGCTCATCGAAAAATCACTTTTCCAATGGAACATGAATGCGAAAATCTACCTCACTTTTTGGATCTATCTGTGAGAAGATGAGATGATGGCACGGTCGAGAGAGAAGTATACTGCTGAGATACCTGAACCTAACAGCATTTAAACTATTTTCATTCCTGTTCAATAGAATAAAAACAATTTCCTATCAGGACGCTGTTTGATAGAACGGGTAGACCTTGCTCTGAAGACAAACTACATGAAGAGTTGAACTTTCCTAAAAAGCAAATGTCCGAAAACAAATTTCCAAAGGAATTCATAAGGCATCTCGGGAGAGATTACAGTAATGAGAAGAACTTCATTACGGTCTAGAAAAAACCTATTTTAATCCAGCTTACCTTTAAAGAAGATGATGTATTACATCGTATAAATAAGAGACTAAGAGTTACCCTTGCTTCATCTTATCGTGCAGATGAACTTGTTTCTGTTTACAACAGTATTTGTGCACCTTGTCAGTCGAAGGTGGACCGGAACCTCAAACTATGTTTACAAATTCACAGGTGCATGACTAGGAGTACACTGGAATCAGAGGAATGTGGTCATGAATTTGTTTTTCTTAGGTAGCACTTGGTGTTTCATTTCCAGAAATCGATGGAATACTCCTCCACTTGGAAGTTAATAATACGCCAATTACTTGTACTGAATTAAAAATGCTGATAAATAACCTCACGTAGCCGCAGCTTTCACCATCTCAGTACAACTTCAAAATAATGAGAGACTTTTTGTACACAATGTATTCGCTTAAATGTCAGTATACGGATGAGTTTGGATTTCTCGTAGTTAATGATTGATTAATGAACCATGATAGAACTCTGAATTTGAAATCATCAGTTCGTGTTGCCTTATTTACACATACCTAGTGTGCTGAATTGGCTGACTGAGATGTTAGCGTACTTTTTTTGCATAAAAATGACCTGCCCAATTCACCATATTCCCTATAGTGAACGTAGTAAAGAAAAAGTACAAAAGAACTATGATGAGGAGAATTCTCCTCATGCTAGTCCGTGCTGAATATGAGCTGTGAAGGCTTGAATTAAGCTGAAAAAATTGCCACTATGTGCTGAATTGCGTCTTTTCGTTCTGAATTAGTGCTAGTCATGCTGAAAACCAGCAGTGGGTTCTAGTCTGTGCCATTAAACAATCCATCTCAGAACAGATTCAGAAGTTACTCACTATAGGATGCTAGAATTATTTCAGAATTACTGAGGTTTAATTCAGCATTGTAGTACATTTAAATGTACATAAGAAAAGATAATTACATGGAGAATTATGATCATTTGATGGATTTGAGGGATTACTAAGAGTGAATGAATTTGCACGATTAAGAACGATTTTTCAGACAAACTACAGTCTCATACTATTGGTTCTTCGTATTCTGACGACCCGAAACGCACCTCCCTATATGACTGGCTCAAACCAAATGTCAAAAACCTCGTGGATTTATGCCACGTCTTGATTAGACCATCCCTAAATCTTTTCCAACTTAATAATATATCAGCTAACAGTGCTCAACAAGGAAGACGACGGCTTATCACGGGTGCTAACCGTTTCATCGACACAGCTTTCCGACCTAATTGTTTCCCTTTTCTTCCTAGCCTAATGCTTAACGCCTAACTTTACTATTACTCACCATATTATAACAGTTAACAAAGGAGGCAAAAGACAAACATCTGTGGACAGAGACAACTAGCCTCTCCAGACCTTCCACTTTGAATGGCACCTTCTCAATGCCATAAGGAAGGAGGGGGCGAATTGCTGAGCAGTACATATGTCCTTTGGTTGATGACCGGATCTGACGTATACACCAGAGATGACTCAGGTTGGCAAACGTCACACAGCTTTTCTGTATCCGTGCTGAGATTTCGACACCAACCAGTCCATTAGGTTTGATACAACTTCCGAAATAAGTGGTGGTTAACACGCTCATCCGCCTCACTCCCTATTTAAACTAAGAGTTGGTGCAGACAAATCCTACAACCTTTTCATACATTTGATTGAGGCGAATTTCTTGTCAAACATACCAAGATTTCCGCACAAGGTGTGCGCAAGACTCTGCATTTTTTTCAGCGTCTTCACCTATAAGGATTATATCATCTTCATACACTAGGTCGATGAGACTGTCACCATGCAACATGTCACTCCCTAAGTTACTTGAATCTGTTAGAACCACTCCATTAGTAAATCTATAGTTAAAATAAACAAAAGGGAGCATTAGAAATCCCTGCAGGACACCGCTGGTTATCATCACTTCAAACATACACTATTCAAACTCTTCGACCGATTCTCGTCTCTTCGTCTCAAACGACTACGCAGGCAAAAAGAAACATTATATAAATCCAAAGATAAGTTAGGACTTAAAAAGATTAATGCTCTAATCAAATCTAAAGTCAAAAATCTCAATGCTTGGTATAACCATACACTTTTATCATGAAAATCTCCTATCAACATGTGGAAACTTTTCAATGAAATTACTGGCAATAGTAAGCGATGCAATGTTTTTCCCTCTTATGATGTTAACGCTCTCAATCAGTCTTTTGTACGCTCTTCTTCTGCTATAACTGCTTCTAACGATACTAATCATGTAGCTGATAACTTTCATGACTTTAATACTCTTGATGTCCTAAAATGTCTTAAAACACTTAAGCCCTCACGTACCTTTGACCCTGATGGTGTACCTGCATATGTTCTAAAACAATGTGCAGATGCTTTATGTTCTCCACTTGCCAGCATCCTAAATGCTTCTTTCTCCAAAAAACGTTGTACCTGTTTCATGGAAAGACATTAAAATAGTCCCTGTCCCTAGACCTGGTAATAGCAAGAACGTAAAGTTCAGACCCATTTCCATCACTTCCCCGTTTCTAAAGCTTATGGAAAAACTAGTACTTCTTAAACTTGAACTCTCCCTTAAAAGTTTTGAAGACCCCAAACAATTTGCATATAGATAGAGTAGGAGCACTTTAGACGCTGCAGCCGTCCTACACAACAACCAAATACGTTCGCTGCACGTTTCTTGACTTCACTTCGGCTTTCGACTCTGTACCTAGATGTCTCTTGTTAAATAAGCTCTCGATGACACAAACTGAGTCCGAGGTCACAAACTGGTTGCATGCCTACTTCTCAAACAGAATGCAGTACACTGTATACAAAGGTCAATCCTCCTCTGCTGTGTTCACTGAAGCTGGTGTCCCCCAAGGTGCTGTACTCTCCCCACTTCTCTTTTCTTTCTTTCTACATGACTTACCATCTTCAAATGACATTAATTTTGTTAAATATGCTGACGACCTGACTGTATCTTTGCCTGTCAAATGTCAAAGTGACTGCTCCAAAATAAATGGTTTTTAATCAGAAATCAGCCAATGGACCAAGGAAAACGGTCTAACCTTAAATCCCTCTAAATGCCAAACAGTCAATTTCACCTTTAGGCATAAATCTGACCTAAACAGACTGGTTAGCACTCACGAGGTGTGCAACATAGATGGCACTGAAACAAAAACCAAGTCGGAAGTTAAATATCTTGGCGTCATTCTATCTGCTGATCTTTCCTAGTGGTCTCATATCTTGATGATTTCAAAGAAAATATTCCATCTTACCTTCTACGTGAAGAAGTTAAGACAATTCGTTAACTCTTGCATCCTGCCTATTATCCTCTATTGTTCGCCCTTAGTTCTTCCTGGACTGGCTACTGAAGAAAGACTATACCTTATTACGCAGGATGTTAAAGGTTGTCAGCAGAATAAGCAACGTGCCACTTAACCAACTTGTTAATATTCTGGTCGACAGGCACTTGGGCTCATGTGAAAAATGGGCTAAATCCATTCTATCTATCTAACTCACACCACCCTCTTCATTCACAACTCTCCCCCTGTATCTCATCAGGCAAAACCAGAAGCCTATATAGAAAACTATATGCTTGGACTAGCAAGTACAAAAACTCAACCATACCCTACTTAGCTCGTGTTCTGTGCGACAAAGAAAGCATTAGGTGTGAAACTTATAACTTAATAAACAGTCAGTAGAACAACTGGATCTCGTCTTTCCAACTCATCATTTATAGGTACAACGTTTTCTTTCTTTTTTTATTATGTGTTGTTTTGTTTCTCTCTCCCTTACAAACTCTATTTAAAACATTCTTCGTTCTTTCACATTCTGTATATCTCGACCTTTTTGTTACCGCTTACGCCAGTAAATATGCTAGCATCTACTTTTCTGACACCTTCAAACTCTCTGTTCAATTTTTGGCGTTGCTACCGACATGCCAATATGTTGTTGTCAAAACTAACTGAGAATACCCTTAATCTATGTAGAATTTTATTAATTGTTAATGTACTAAACGGATGCAGTACTGTAGTAAAATGCTGAGAATTCCATTCTGTATCACAAGTACTGTTTTGGAATAGAGCAAATTATTATTAATACAAAAAAGATATACAATTTCGTCTCAGTAACCAACTTTATAGATAGGCTGATGGTGAGTAGTCGTAGGAAGTCTTTTGGGAACCATGCTTGATGATATATTCACAGGAAATCTAGAAAGAAACGAAATGAGACCTCCAATTGAAGAGAATAGTTTTTATGCAAGGTGTTTGGATGGCACGTTCGCGATTTTTAAGGATATGAACCACTCTTACAAACTGTTCCATAGCTTCAATTATGCTCATCGAAAAATCACTTTTCCAATGGAACATGAATGCGAAAATCTACCTCACTTTTTGGATCTATCTGTGAGAAGATGAGATGATGGCACGGTCGAGAGAGAAGTATACTGCTGAGATACCTGAACCTAACAGCATTTAAACTATTTTCATTCCTGTTCAATAGAATAAAAACAATTTCCTATCAGGACGCTGTTTGATAGAACGGGTAGACCTTGCTCTGAAGACAAACTACATGAAGAGTTGAACTTTCCTAAAAAGCAAATGTCCGAAAACAAATTTCCAAAGGAATTCATAAGGCATCTCGGGAGAGATTACAGTAATGAGAAGAACTTCATTACGGTCTAGAAAAAACCTATTTTAATCCAGCTTACCTTTAAAGAAGATGATGTATTACATCGTATAAATAAGAGACTAAGAGTTACCCTTGCTTCATCTTATCGTGCAGATGAACTTGTTTCTGTTTACAACAGTATTTGTGCACCTTGTCAGTCGAAGGTGGACCGGAACCTCAAACTATGTTTACAAATTCACAGGTGCATGACTAGGAGTACACTGGAATCAGAGGAATGTGGTCATGAATTTGTTTTTCTTAGGTAGCACTTGGTGTTTCATTTCCAGAAATCGATGGAATACTCCTCCACTTGGAAGTTAATAATACGCCAATTACTTGTACTGAATTAAAAATGCTGATAAATAACCTCACGTAGCCGCAGCTTTCACCATCTCAGTACAACTTCAAAATAATGAGAGACTTTTTGTACACAATGTATTCGCTTAAATGTCAGTATACGGATGAGTTTGGATTTCTCGTAGTTAATGATTGATTAATGAACCATGATAGAACTTTGAATTTGAAATCATCAGTTCGTGTTGCCTTATTTACACATACCTAGTGTGCTGAATTGGCTGACTGAGATGTTAGCGTACTTTTTTTGCATAAAAATGACCTGCCCAATTCACCATATTCCCTATAGTGAACGTAGTAAAGAAAAAGTACAAAAGAACTATGATGAGGAGAATTCTCCTCATGCTAGTCCGTGCTGAATATGAGCTGTGAAGGCTTGAATTAAGCTGAAAAAATTGCCACTATGTGCTGAATTGCGTCTTTTCGTTCTGAATTAGTGCTAGTCATGCTGAAAACCAGCAGTGGGTTCTAGTCTGTGCCATTAAACAATCCATCTCAGAACAGATTCAGAAGTTACTCACTATAGGATGCTAGAATTATTTCAGAATTACTGAGGTTTAATTCAGCATTGTAGTACATTTAAATGTACATAAGAAAAGATAATTACATGGAGAATTATGATCATTTGATGGATTTGAGAGATTACTAAGAGTGAATGAATTTGCACGATTAAGAACGATTTTTCAGACAAACTACAGTCTCATACTATTGGTTCTTCGTATTCTGACGACCCGAAACGCACCTCCCTATATGACTGGCTCAAACCAAATGTCAAAAACCTCGTGGATTTATGCCACGTCTTGATTAGACCATCCCTAAATCTTTTCCAACTTAATAATATATCAGCTAACAGTGCTCAACAAGGAAGACGACGGCTTATCACGGGTGCTAACCGTTTCATCGACACAGCTTTCCGACCTAATTGTTTCCCTTTTCTTCCTAGCCTAATGCTTAACGCCTAACTTTACTATTACTCACCATATTATAACAGTTAACAAAGGAGGCAAAAGACAAACATCTGTGGACAGAGACAACTAGCCTCTCCAGACCTTCCACTTTGAATGGCACCTTCTCAATGCCATAAGGAAGGAGGGGGCGAATTGCTGAGCAGTACATATGTCCTTTGGTTGATGACCGGATCTGACGTATACACCAGAGATGACTCAGGTTGGCAAACGTCACACAGCTTTTCTGTATCCGTGCTGAGATTTCGACACCAACCAGTCCATTAGGTTTGATACAACTTCCGAAATAAGTGGTGGTTAACACGCTCATCCGCCTCACTCCCTATTTAAACTAAGAGTTGGTGCAGACAAATCCTACAACCTTTTCATACATTTGATTGAGGCGAATTTCTTGTCAAACATACCAAGATTTCCGCACAAGGTGTGCGCAAGACTCTGCATTTTTTTCAGCGTCTTCACCTATAAGGATTATATCATCTTCATACACTAGGTCGATGAGACTGTCACCATGCAACATGTCACTCCCTAAGTTACTTGAATCTGTTAGAACCACTCCATTAGTAAATCTATAGTTAAAATAAACAAAAGGGAGCATTAGAAATCCCTGCAGGACACCGCTGGTTATCATCACTTCAAACATACACTATTCAAACTCTTCGACCGATTCTCGTCTCTTCGTCTCAAACGACTACGCAGGCAAAAAGAAACATTATATAAATCCAAAGATAAGTTAGGACTTAAAAAGATTAATGCTCTAATCAAATCTAAAGTCAAAAATCTCAATGCTTGGTATAACCATACACTTTTATCATGTAAATCTCCAATCAACATGTGGAAACTTTTCAATGAAATTACTGGCAATAGTAAGCGATGCAATGTTTTTCCCTCTTATGATGTTAACGCTCTCAATCAGTCTTTTGTAGGCTCTTCTTCTGCTATAACTGCTTCTAACGATACTAATCATGTAGCTGATAACTTTCATGACTTTAATACTCTTGATGTCCTAAAATGTCTTAAAACACTTAAGCCCTCACGTACCTTTGACCCTGATGGTGTACCTGCATATGTTCTAAAACAATGTGCAGATGCTTTATGTTCTCCACTTGCCAGCATCCTAAATGCTTCTTTCTCCAAAAAACGTTGTACCTGTTTCATGGAAAGACATTAAAATAGTCCCTGTCCCTAGACCTGGTAATAGCAAGAACGTAAAGTTCAGACCCATTTCCATCACTTCCCCGTTTCTAAAGCTTATGGAAAAACTAGTACTTCTTAAACTTGAACTCTCCCTTAAAAGTTTTGAAGACCCCAAACAATTTGCATATAGATAGAGTAGGAGCACTTTAGACGCTGCAGCCGTCCTACACAACAACCAAATACGTTCGCTGCACGTTTCTTGACTTCACTTCGGCTTTCGACTCTGTACCTAGATGTCTCTTGTTAAATAAGCTCTCGATGACACAAACTGAGTCCGAGGTCACAAACTGGTTGCATGCCTACTTCTCAAACAGAATGCAGTACACTGTATACAAAGGTCAATCCTCCTCTGCTGTGTTCACTGAAGCTGGTGTCCCCCAAGGTGCTGTACTCTCCCCACTTCTCTTTTCTTTCTTTCTACATGACTTACCATCTTCAAATGACATTAATTTTGTTAAATATGCTGACGACCTGACTGTATCTTTGCCTGTCAAATGTCAAAGTGACTGCTCCAAAATAAATGGCGTTTTATCAGAAATCAGCCAATGGTCCAAGGAAAACGGTCTAACCTTAAATCCCTCTAAATGCCAAACAGTCAATTTCACCTTTAGGCATAAATCTGACCTAAACAGACTGGTTAGCACTCACGAGGTGTGCAACATAGATGGCACTGAAACAAAAACCAAGTCGGAAGTTAAATATCTTGGCGTCATTCTATCTGCTGATCTTTCCTAGTGGTCTCATATCTTGATGATTTCAAAGAAAATATTCCATCTTACCTTCTATGTGAAGAAGTTAAGACAATTCGTTAACTCTTGCATCCTGCCTATTATCCTCTATTGTTCGCCCTTAGTTCTTCCTGGACTGGCTACTGAAGAAAGACTATACCTTATTACGCAGGATGTTAAAGGTTGTCAGCAGAATAAGCAACGTGCCACTTAACCAACTTGTTAATATTCTGGTCGACAGGCACTTGGGCTCATGTGAAAAATGGGCTAAATCCATTCTATCTATCTAACTCACACCACCCTCTTCATTCACAACTCTCCCCCTGTATCTCATCAGGCAAAACCAGAAGCCTATATAGAAAACTATATGCTTGGACTAGCAAGTACAAAAACTCAACCATACCCTACTTAGCTCGTGTTCTGTGCGACAAAGAAAGCATTAGGTGTGAAACTTATAACTTAATAAACAGTCAGTAGAACAACTGGATCTCGTCTTTCCAACTCATCATTTATAGGTACAACGTTTTCTTTCTTTTTTTATTATGTGTTGTTTTGTTTCTCTCTTCCTTACAAACTCTATTTAAAACATTCTTCGTTCTTTCACATTCTGTATATCTCGACCTTTTTGTTACCGCTTACGCCAGTAAATATGCTAGCATCTACTTTTCTGACACCTTCAAACTCTCTGTTCAATTTTTGGCGTTGCTACCGACATGCCAATATGTTGTTGTCAAAACTAACTGAGAATACCCTTAATCTATGTAGAATTTTATTTATTGTTAATGTACTAAACGGATGCAATACTGTAGTAAAATGCTGAGAATTCCATTCTGTATCACAAGTACTGTTTTGGAATAGAGCAAATTATTATTAATACAAAAAAGATATACAATTTCGTCTCAGTAACCAACTTTATAGATAGGCTGATGGTGAGTAGTCGTAGGAAGTCTTTTGGGAACCATGCTTGATGATATATTCACAGGAAATCTAGAAAGAAACGAAATGAGACCTCCAATTGAAGAGAATAGTTTTTATGCAAGGTGTTTGGATGGCACGTTCGCGATTTTTAAGGATATGAACCACTCTTACAAACTGTTCCATAGCTTCAATTATGCTCATCGAAAAATCACTTTTCCAATGGAACATGAATGCGAAAATCTACCTCACTTTTTGGATCTATCTGTGAGAAGATGAGATGATGGCACGGTCGAGAGAGAAGTATACTGCTGAGATACCTGAACCTAACAGCATTTAAACTATTTTCATTCCTGTTCAATAGAATAAAAACAATTTCCTATCAGGACGCTGTTTGATAGAACGGGTAGACCTTGCTCTGAAGACAAACTGCATGAAGAGTTGAACTTTCCTAAAAAGCAAATGTCCGAAAACAAATTTCCAAAGGAATTCATAAGGCATCTCGGGAGAGATTACAGTAATGAGAAGAACTTCATTACGGTCTAGAAAAAACCTATTTTAATCCAGCTTACCTTTAAAGAAGATGATGTATTACATCGTATAAATAAGAGACTAAGAGTTACCCTTGCTTCATCTTATCGTGCAGATGAACTTGTTTCTGTTTACAACAGTATTTGTGCACCTTGTCAGTCGAAGGTGGACCGAAACCTCAAACTATGTTTACAAATTCACAGGTGCATGACTAGGAGTACACTGGAATCAGAGGAATGTGGTCATGAATTCGTTTTTCTTAGGTAGCACTTTATGTTTCATCCCAGTCGCATATAAGGATAATGTTTTGTAAGAAGCAGTCAAGTAGACCACAACAATCATATTTTTCGCTACGATTACCTATGATCTGTGTGTGTGTTTTTAGTCAGAATGGAAGAAAGCCGATCTAAGTAAGTCAGATTTGGAACACCCTAGGTGGATATTTATTTCGTCAATGTTTGTTTTCTCAGTTCAAAATTCATGGGTTATATGTCAAACTTCTGGGTGAATTATTATGACGCAAGCATGGTAGTGGGGAAAATACAGCGTGTACATATCCAAATGTGTACTGAAGAGCATACGATGGTTGTCAGCAGTAAGCGTAATCTAATAAAGGCAGAGCAGTTCTATTTGAAAACACTTCTTTAATGTGAGACGTGAACTACTGACTTCAGAAATACAGTCCCATGCACATGGCCCGAGGTTCGATCCCCTGCCCACGCACACCTGATATCTATGTACGGCCTGCGAAATTCGGGTAACCGATATCCATGCTGAAAATTCCATACTTGTACCAAAAATACAGTGTGGAATCAAGTGGAATCAACAACTGACCTTAGAAATACAGTCCCATTACATTTTGGAAGGTAAAAAGCCAGAAAAGATGTAGTTAGATTGAAAGGAGAAATGTTAGATGGCGTATATGTAATATAATGATTTTATCTTGTTACTCTAGGTGTGAGAAGTACGAGTGGGTTTCCTTTTATGTAACGAGCAACTGGAAAAGCTAATATTAAGAGTACTAATGGAGAGATTAGTGTAGTATTTTTCCTCTTGCGCCAACAAATTAATACGTATCATAGTTTTCCAAAGGTGGTATACATCGGCTGTGCGTGTAAAACTAACAAACTTAAGTAACTTAAATATGCAAGTGTAATGCTTGAAGATTCAGTCTATTTAAGTTAGTTGCAACGGTTGGACGTGAGAGAGGTTCTCGTGTAATGTTGTTTTTCTGAGGGAGCAGAATTCTGTGAGATACCGCAGAAGTTCTGAAAATGCTCAAATATATTGTGGGATGTACGGCGTCCACTTAAAAGTTCGTTTAGGTTAATTGGCGGGGAGAAATCTCTCCAGTCATTGAAAGGTTTTCCACAAAGTTCTTTAAATAGCTACTGGATTAATACCAAGATGTTTTTACAGAGGGGGTACTTCGAGTGAGTACACAAACAAACAACAAATTGGAAAGTGCTTGTAAGCACCTGAGGCTAAGTGAACCATTGATATTGAAGTTATTCAAAGTGTATGGAAGCACAAGACAGTACTGGCGCCTGAGATCATATGACAGTATGTTTGCATTACAGGAATTCTGTCTCTACCGTGTTAGCCAAATTCCATAATAATGCATTCCCACAAGCTCTGGAATCAACTCAAGAGAAATCAAACAAAATGCAGTGAGAATTGTCAGTGGAAAATACCAGTCATCAAGTAATACACAGTAACCATATTGGATGCTTAGATGAGCTTTGTTACTACACGGTTGATTTCTCCACTTAGGTACGTTAGTGGCAGTTAATTCCAAGATTGACGTGTTTCTTCGCCATGGGATTGTTTACTGGAGGTAAGATTAATTCGACAGATTACAAGCTTGCTAGTTTCCTAGCCGGTCCCAAGCCCGGATAAAGAGGGAGGGTTGGGGCGTGGTGCTAGCAACTTCACCCCTGTAAAACTCAACCAAATCGCTACAGAAACTCCAACGAATAAATATACTAAAAATTCTAAAGATATAAACAATAGCCTTATTTTTCGCTGGATTCGGGGAAGTGAAATGACGCAGGCTGGTGAAAGCTAGCCTTCGGGAAGCCAGTCAGCCGATGTGCCTTCTTTCGATGAAAGCAAAAGTAAGGATGGGTACCTGGAATGTTCGTACAATGTACGAAACTGGAAGGGCTGCCCAGATAGCCGCTGAAATGAGAAGGTACAGAATAGAAGTGTTGGGAATCTGCGAAAGCAGATGGAACGGAACTGGAAGGTGCCAACTACCTACTGGAGAGACAGTAATCTATTCCGGCCACCCAGAGGACAATCACGAGCACACCGAGAGAGTGGCCATCATGATGTCACCAACAGCAGCCAAAGCTCTCATGCAGTGGGAACCAATCTCCTCCAGGATAATGACAGCCAGGTTCAACTCAAAAGGAAGGAAAGTTACAGTCATTCAATGCTATGCGCCTACAAACGTCTCAGAACAGGAGAAGAAGGAGGCGTTCTACAGACAACTACAAGCAATAATGGACAACGTCCCAAATGGCGATATCAGAATCCTGATGGGCGACATGAATGCGAAGCTGGGACGAGACAACACAGGAAGAGAACTGACCATGGGTCGTGAGGCCCTCGGTGAAATGAACGACAATGGTGAACTCTTCTCAGACTTCTGCGCCTTCAATGATTTGGTGATTGGTGGCAGTGTGTTCAAACACAAGGATATACACAAGGCGACGTGGATTTCACCAGATGGAAACACCAAAAACCAGATAGACTTCATTTCAATCTCAAGGAAGTGGAGACGGAGCCTACTGGACACAAGGTCGAGGAGAGGAGCAGATGTGGGTTCAGACCACTATCTAGTAGAAGGGACTTTCAAGGTGAAGCTAAAAGCCTCGAGGATAGCTGGGGATAGGCCACAATGCAAGTTCAACACTCAATTACTGAAAGACACAACCACAAAAGGCACCTTCACTGCAACTGTCAGAGCAAAGCAGGAAACACTACGCGACATCACTGAAGAATCATGCGTGGAAGAACATTGGAACTCTCTGAAGGTGATTTTCAACTAAACGTGTTCAACGGTTTTAGGAGGAAAGAAGAGACAAGACAAGAATGGCTCTCAACGGACACTTGGAAATTAATAGAAGAGAGGAGAATGGTGAAAGAGAAAATGATTCAAAGCAAAGACGGACAGGAGAAGGAGACGCTGAGCTCAACTTACACAGCACTGGACAAAAAAGTGAAGAAGAGTGCTAGGAAGGACAAAAGACAATTCTACGACAACCTGGCCACTGAAGCTGAGAAGGCAGCAGGCAAAAGGGACCTGAGGACATTATATCAGATAACCAAGTCTCTATCCGGGAAGAGATCAACACAAGCGAAACCTATAAAAGACAGCCAAGGGAACCCAATTACCAAGGAAGAAAAACAGATTAAACAATGGGAGAATCACTTCAAAGGACTCTTGAACCGACCACCACCTGCAACCCGTCCAGAAATACCAACAACAGCGCGCACACAACTGCAAGTTGACACCAATCCTCCAGTGAGAGCTGAAGTCTTGAACGCAATCAAGCTTCTGAAAGCTGGAAAAGCAGCTGGACCAGATGGAATACACCCTGAAGCACTGAAAGCGGACCCAGAGACGACAGCAGACATGCTGACTCCATTATTGCAAAAGGTCTGGAAGGAGGGAAAGGTGCCTACTGACTGAAGGAAAGTTACCTCGTGAAACTACCAAAGAAGGGAGACTTAGTCCCCACTCTGCAAGAACTGGCGAGGAATCATGCTCCTATCGACGCCAAGTAAAATCCTGAGTCGCATCATCCTGGAGAGAATAAACGACGCACTAGATACAGAACATTTTTTTTAACTGGCTGCATTCAGGAAAGGCAAATCATGTACTGACCAAATTTTTGGAACTCTACGCATCATCATCACAGAACAAAGCATGGAATGGCAATCAAACCTCTACCTCAACTTTATAGACTTCGAGAAGGTCTTCGAAAGCGTTGACCGTGAAGTAATTTGGAAACTACTCGAGTACTACGGCGTACCCCAAATATTCATCAACCTTATTCAACAGCTGTACGACAACGGCACATGTCAAGTGATCCACAATGGAAAACTCAGTGAGGCGTTTGGAATAAACACAGGAGTCAGACAAGGGCGCTTGCTTATTATCACCAGTGATATTCCTAATTGTGGTGGACTGGATTGTGCGTCAGACAGTGGGAAACGAGAAGACAGGGATATCCTGGACCGACGCGAAGAACCTAGAAGACCTGGATTTCGCGGATGATTTATGTTTGATGTCACACAAAATCGAAGACTTACAAGCGAAAACCGACAAACTGGTCGAAGAAGCAGTCGGCGAAGATGGGACTACAAGTGAACATAGACAAGACGGAGGTGATGAAAACAACCAACAACAACAATAGCAGCAGCAACATCCAGCGTCAATCACCATCAACAGGCGATTTGGGATTTGTAAGAGGTTACTTCATTCACTCACTTATCTAGGGAGGGAGCATTGTCTCAACCACAGGCAGTCGGAACGGACGAGGATGTCAAATCGAGCGAGAATCGGGGAGGGGGGGCGAGAAACACATTCATCAGCCTGAAACCAATCTGGAAATCTTCGTCACTCAGCCAGCATCAACAACAAAATTCAGTCGGATTTTCAATACAAACGTCAAGTCAGTCAGTTCTTCTATACGGATCAAAAACTTGGCGGGCGAGTCACAAAGAATATTTCCAACAGCCTGTTGCAGACCTCTATCAACAACTGTCTTCGTTCTATACTGAAGGTCAGATGGCCAAGCCGGAAAGAATCACCAACAAGAAACTATGGGAAGAAACAAAACAAGAACCAATTGCCCAACATATATGCAGGATAAAGTGGAGATGGATTGGACACTCGCTGAGGAGGCCGCTGGGTGACATCGCGCGCGTCAGGCCATTGCTCGAGTGGAACTCGAAAGGGAAGTGGCGAGTGGGACGTCCAAGGGTGACATAGAGGAGAATGTGTGAAGAGGAGTTGAAACAGTATGGACTAACACGGGTGCAGGTGAAAAGTACAGCAGAAGACAGAAGCAAGTGGAGACGCGCAGTTGAAGCCCTATGTTCCACTAGGAACCCAAGGGAATAATAATAATAATAAATAAGATTAATTCACCTGATGGAATATTTATTTTCATATATATATATATATATATATATATATATATATATATATATATATATATATATATATTGTATAGTGGATTGCAAGTAGTGGCAATGATGACGTCAGGCGTTTTGAAAGCACACATTATGTGGGAGTGCTAAACTTGAATGACTAAACAGCTATGGTACTGTTTGAGCAAAGATTACAATAGAACACTTTGAGGAGTACAGAATGCCGTCATTATATTTCATCGGTTCTCGTCAGTAGCATTTTTATTTATTATTTATTTATTACAGCTTGATTCCACACCGTATTTTTGGTACAAGTATGGAATTTTCAGCGTGGATATCGGTAGCCCGAAATTCACAGGCCAACCATAGATATCAGGTGTGCGTCGGCGAGGGCTCGAACCCGGGACCATGTGCATGGTCGCGAGAGTTCTCACCACTGTGCCACCGACGCATACGGCTATGACCCTAGTTATTTGATTAAAGATGCTCATTAAATATAAAAGACTGATTCGATAATTTCTTCATCAAGTTCCGTGAGGATAATAATGAAAGAACTATTGTTAATAGCGACATTAATGTTTTAAATTGTATTGAGTTAATAATGTCTATGGATTACAGTTCAGAATCATCTGTAAGTGATAAAATCAATCGGTATAACACTAAAATGAATATCAGATAGAGTGATGAAAATAATACAGAATTTATGAATTAATAGGTTCCACAGCAGTCTAGGGTACCAATATTGGTTGTACCTGCTTCTTCTACAAACATAGGCCTGGTGGATTTGGGCAAATTGCGATGAACTCCTCTCTTTAGAATGTTAGGTATGAGATATTTGTCAATTTATTTGATACCCGGTATATGATAGGGAAAGGTTCTTCAATGTTAGCTGTGTGGCCTGTTCAAACAAGGTGTTCTTATGTAGAAGTACTGATGATTTTAACAACACCTCTGTTTAGCCACGCTGGAAGGTGTTCCCAGGCTTGTAAAAGTAAGCTCCCAGAGCTACGACTAATATAACTGACTCCAAGGGAGCAGCTAAAGCGATAGACACAATAAGAGGTAGTTAGCCTAGGTACTTTGGCTTTCGGTTTTGAAATATTTTTAAAACATACTGCGTATTTTGGGTTACTGGAATGCTAAATTCAACACGCTACAATTCCCAAAACTGAATATAATCAGACTGAAATGATGAGTTTGTATTGAGTACTAATCAAAAAGTAAAAATATCGTGTGTATATTGGAGAAAAGGAAACGAAGGAAGGGATCAATAAATTTCCATTGGTCTGACTGGTCGATTCGCAGTGCTTCTGGTACACGCACATTTTTAGTTTATTAATTACCCAGCTTTAAGATTTTTTCACCCTGTTTAATCCTTTTACCTTTGGAATTCAATTTAAATTTGAATCTCCGAAGCTCAGAGATTATTGTCAGTTGTCGATAGAAATAAATTTAGAGTGTATCAGAAATAGCAATGTGCAAATACTTTTATGTACTTGAGAAAGCTGACAAACAATCATTTAAATAATGAATAGCAGCTATCTGGAAATGTTTGCTGCAAAACGAGAGGTTAAAGAACTGATAATGACTACTAAAAATAAAAGAATAAAATATTCTATAGAGCTTGTCATGCAACAAATCAACAGAATTAAAGTGGCGTTTCCAAGTGCATAGTACAGGATTCTCCTTAAGGAAACACTTAATGGTGGTAATAATAGCTTTATTCTGCGAAATGCGTTTATACAAAACACGGGATTTTCTGTGATTTATGTTAAAATAAGAAACTGAGTGTTTTCGTTGCATTTCGATTGGTAGAAAGAAAATTTAGACAGCTCAGTGATTTAAAGAAGGCAACCATCAAGCACTTTTGGTTCGGCTCCCTAAAGAAATTGTAAACGAGACTCTTATGACTAGCTCCATCTTACTTTATAATATATCATTCTCCTTGCTGTTACTATAATGATTATCCTTGTTTCTTCAACGATCGCTTATGTGGAAGAAAACAAGTTACACTTTGATTTGACACTAGTAACTAGTGTGATATGTCTAGTTCTTTGTTTGGTGCAGACTGAATTCTGTCAGTCAGTCAGCTTTGCAATGTGGCCACCATTCTACGTAGCTCGCTATCACGATTCACATTGATTTGATGATATTAGATGGTTGGAAGCAATCGTCAGAAAGCACAGCCTGACCCGACCGAAAGCTGCTACCTTGACGTGGTGGTCGGGCTTGAACACCGCAATGACCTAATCAAGCTATACTGGCTGAGACTTATGTCTCTTGAGGTTCTACCATGCCAGGCAGGTTGTTTGGATAGCGGTTAAACAAAAAGCAGCTACCCAATCCAACATCATGTCCAATACAAAATTACAAAATTTCATGCCGGATCGGCCGTGGCCCGGATTAACAACGACCGCGCTTCCTGCTGCCGTGTCACAGGGCGGGAGTGATAAATCTGCTACTGAGACACACCAAACAAAAAAGAACGAACAAAAACAGGCCGCGTGTGACCGGCCTCAAGCAGTTGTCCCCTGGGCTCTGCGGTCACGCAACCAACTTCCACGGTGTGGGCAGCCGGGAAGTAACAATCGCCCTCACAATCCGAAATGCACACGAAACCTCTCTATTACTCACTCATCTTTGTCTTCATCTTCATCTCTATCATCTTGCCTTCCTTCCACTGATGCAACTCCTCGACTTGATAGCTCTCCACTTCCTCTCCACTCTGCGTCCACTAAAAACGATGGAAGCCAAAAAACCACCACCGACAGCCTCTTAAAGCCGCGCCACCAATTTCATATAGGAGCTCTTAATGTTAGGACACTTTGCCAAATAGGACAACAAGCATCACTAGCCAAGACCCTGGCATCACGAGCCATTGATGTATGCTGTGTTTCAGAAACACGCATACAAGACCCAAGTGTGGTTATTCACCTAACCCCACCTGGCCAACAGGTTGAATCTGCAAAATTCACCTTGAGGGTGTCAGGAGATGCCACAGCTAGTTCACGAGGATTAGCTGGCGTAGGGATAGCTTTGAGTACTAGGGCAGAAAAGACATTGCTTGACTGGATCCCGGTAGATAGCCGAATGTGTGCTGTCCGCCTGAACGGATCAGTAAGAAGGAGGAAGGACTGCACTACTCGCCGATGCCTTTTCGTAATCTCCGCCTACGCCCCCACTGACTGCAGTTCAGATGAAACGAAGGATGAGTTCTACCAAAAGCTGTCTAGTTTGGTGGAAAGGCTAAACGCTCAGACATAGTCGTTCTAGCTGGTGACTTTAACGCTCAAGTAGGGAAATTGTGTCAATCTGAGAAGGATGTCGGTGGCACCTATGGAGTTCCGTGCCAGCGAACCGACAACGGTGACCGTCTCCTACAGTTCTGCTCTGATAATCATTTGTTTCTTGTAAGCACTAACTTTAAACACAAGGAGAGACACTGTTTGACTTGGAGACCCCCTTCATCAAACCAACGCTGGACACAAATAGACCACATAGCAATAAGCTATCGTTGGCGTGGGTCGGTAGGAGATTGTCGCTCCTTCTGGAACACGTGCGTAGATACCGACCATGCACTGGTCCGCGCTCGGGTGTGCTTACGACTGAACGGACGTAGGAAACAGCTGGCGGTAAAACCATCACGTCCCCAGCTCGATCAGGAAACTAAATCCGTATTTGAGGAAGAACTAGCTAAACACATATCTGTGTTCGACAGCTGTGCTCACCCTGAAGAAGCTTGGAAAAATATCCAGGCAGCCATAGATACAGCTGTAAAAGCTGTGAATAAGGTAAACCCAAAGGTGAGTAAAAACCACTGGATCTCCACCGCCTCATCCGAACTGATAGATGCTAGAAGACTTATTCCGGCGAGCTCCGAATTCAATGAGGAGCGAAAGCTGCACAAGAGGAAACTTACGAAAAGTCTCCGCAAGGACCGTGAACAGTGGTGGGCGACAAAAGCCAAAGAGATGGAGAAAGCTTCGAGGATAGGCAACACCAGGCAACTCTTTGGACTCATCAGGGAAACGGGTGGGAGAAGACAAATCATTAGTGAGACAATCTCGGAAAAAAATGGCACTATAATTAGCTCCAGGATAGACGACTGGATCGTTGGAAAGAGCATTATGAGGAGCAGTTTAATTTGCCCACAGCCACGCTCAACCTTCCGAGCATCCAACACCTCCCTGAATGGGATATAGACACAGGTCCTCCGTCACTAACTGAGGTTACTAAAGCTGTCACCAATCTGAAACTAGGCAAAGCAGCGGGACCTGATGGAATGACTCCAGAGGTATTTAAGTACGGTGGAGACAGCTTACTGTCCGGATTAACTGAGGTACTAGGCAGCGTCTGGGAATCAGAAGAAGTCCCATCGGGTTGGTGTAAGTCACTGATTATCCCCATATACAAGAAGGGAGACAAGTCTTCCTGTGATAATCACAGAGGGATTAGCTTGACTAATATAGTATCTAAAGTCTTAGGCTCAATAATCATGCGTAGACTGAGTGGTGCTCGGGAAGCACAAACACGAGAGAGCCAGGCAGGCTTTAGACCAGGAAGAGGGTGTATTGATCATATCTTCACCCTCCGACAGATTCTAGAACATAGGCATTCCTACCGGCGTCCAACAGTCATTATATTTCTTGACCTAAAGGCAGCATTCGACTCTGTCGATCGGGAAGTTCTCTGGAGATGCTTGGCTGTAAAGGGAATTCCAAGAAAATATATTGCACTGATTAAGGCACTCTATTCGTACTCATACAGCCAGGTGAGGGCTTACGGCGAGCTGTCATCTGAACTGATGACGACCAGTGGTGTCCGTCAAGGATGCCCATTATCTCCTTTTCTATTCAACTTCATCATAGATGTGTTAATGGACTTAACCCTAGGTGACTTCAGCGACTCAGGGATTGACTTGCTACCGGGGAATAATCTCGTTGACTTGGAATATGCAGACGATATAGTCCTTCTAGGCGAAGACGCTGACGAAATGCAGAGTCTTCTAAACACCTTGAGCCGCAATCTACGAATGTTTGGCATGCGATTCGCTCCCGCCAAATGCAAGATGATGTTACAGGACTGGACTACATCGACGCCTAGTTTAAAAATAGGAAGTGAAGTGGTAGAGCACGTTGACCGCTTCACTTATTTGGGAAGTACCATCAGCCCCAACGGGCTGATCTCTGACGAAATCTCAGCACGAATACAAGGGGCTCGTTTCGCATTTGTTAGTTTACGCCGACTCTGGCGTAGACGAGATGTTCGACTATCGACCAAAGGGCGGGTGTACTGCTCATCAGTCCGCTCCGTCCTCCTTTATGGTTGTGAGACCTGGCCACTGAGAGTGGAAGACATGAAAAGACTAGCTGTCTTTGATCATAGGTGCCTGCGTTCTATTTCCCGTGTAAAGTGGCATAATAAGGTGAGCAACATGGAGGTTAGGCGTAGAGTTCTAGGTAAACAGGGGAAATCAATCGACGAAGTCGTGAAGCTACAAAGACTGAGATGGTTAGGACATGTGTTACGTATGCCAAGCCATCGCCTCCCTCGACGAGCAATGTTAGCGGATATAGGGTCAGGCTGGAAAAAAGCTAGCGGCGGTCAAACAAAAACTTGGCATCAGTCAATGAAATCCACAACAGTTGGTCTAAGCCACGTAGGAAGGTGTAGACTTCCAGGCTGGGGTCCTCGGGACGGTAAAAATCTATGGTTGGAAACAATTGGTGACATGGCTCAAAATCGTTCTCAGTGGCGCAGATGCATCCACTCCTTGTGACTTATGATCTCCAATGAAACTGTTTTGTTTTTCTTTATTACTCCTTTGTCTCACACCTCTGCTCACTGTTTCTATTATGCTTTTCTTGTACTTTCTTCTCTTGCTTCGCGTGCTACACGGAATGTGGCGACTTGAACTTCCGCACATTTGTGCAAAGTTCTATGTCGAAAACAGACAGATAGACAGACAGCCTGACCTAGGTTTCATGCCAGTTGACTCTCACTAGTCAACAAGGCCTATCTACAACCTTGAAGGAATTCATGTCCCCTCTGAGATTTGAACCCGCGTCACCCAGTGCTGCAGTCAGAGACGGTGCCACTGAGCCATTCGGGCACCGTGATGGCGATCTACTGAGAACCGTGGCCACATTACAAACGTGACTGATAGAATTCAGTCTGCACTTAAAGAAAGGACTAGACACATCACACTAGTTACTAGTGTCCAATCAAAATATCCCCTACAGTCCTACAGGAGGTCAGTCGCGAGCCGAAATACCTCAATGGTAACGTCTCTGACTGCAGCACTGGGTGACGCGGGTTCGAATCTCAGGAGGGACATGAGTTCATTCAAGGTTGTAGATACGCCTTGTTGACTAGTGAGTGTCAACTAGCACGAAACCTAGGTCAGGCTGTGTTTCCTGACGATTGCTTCCAACCATCTAATATCATCAAATCAATGTAATTTCCTTCTAAAAATTAATATGTTTATATTTTTACTTTGACATCTTTTTATATTGAACTCATAAATTATGGTTTCAGGATTTCATCATGAGCTGACAGTAGTTAGAGAACCATTGGAAAACCTGGGAGTACTGGACAGCTGTTTCGTCCTAGTTTGAGACTCTTCAGCAGTACGCTGAACCAGAAGGGCCTGGGTTCGAATCCCAGTGGGTGCGTACTGCTGAAGAGTCTCAAACTAGGACGAAACAGCTGTCCAGTACTCCCAGGTTTTCCAATGGTTCTCTAACTACTGTCAGCTCATGATGAAATCCTGAAACCAATCAAATCCCTACAAACCAACACTTGAATATCATAAATTATGATTGTGAAGTGATTGAAAAACAAAACATTAATGAAAAAAATTAATGAATGAATAAATAAAACAGGATGAAAGAGGAAAGGAGAAGAATATTGTGATATCATTTGACTGACTGATTCAACTGTCGAATAGCCATAATTAACTGATCAAAATAGTTCTATTCACATTACAAGATCATAAAGTTATCACACAATAAATGATTCAGGTGAGCATGTAATTGTGTTACAGATGCTTAAAAAGAAATAAACAACGTCGAACTGGAGCAATTAGTGTGGCATATTTGAGCATGTGTTCATTGTGAATAAGGCTGGAAATTGTCTGTGCTAGAAAAACATTGTTCTACAGTGGAAAAGTAACTGTGATTTTAAGCTACTAAATTGGCTATCCGAATGTCTCAGAAATTCTAAATTTATTCAAAATAATTCAACTTTTGCTGTTGACTGGCTTTACTGAACACTGAATACTCATTCTTTCTAGATGTACTGCCTTTCAGTGAGGAGGGACGGGGAATTTCTTCAGATTAACTAGATAGTATTTAGCTGATGGTGCGTAGGAGTGACAGTGGGGTTATCAAACGGATTTACTGTTCACTTAAAATGTGACTCTCGTGGTCTAATAGTTTGTATGGATGACTCTTTGTTGTTTGAAATACTAAGTGTAGTATTATTGTCAAAGTGGGAAGGCTAAATGCTAAGCTTCCGGGATCACGAATGACTCTATATTAGATTGTTTTATGTGTCCCAAACCATACCCGAAGACCGCTTAGTAAAGCCTTTTGTTCTTGAGTGTTTGATTCAAGCTCATCTATCAGACATGGTTGCGCAGTACTCGTTAGTATAAGTGACAGCATACTGTTGTGCACGTTAGTTTGCTAATTTGTTGTAGTGCGATGTTAAACACAATTCGGTTGGAATCTCATATTCAATCATTCTTTGCGACTGCTGAGGAAAACTTGTTCTAGAAGGGGGAAAATTTACAACAAGTACGAATAAACGGTCTAAATTATACCAACTGCAAATGTGGTGGGTGCTGTGGTTCAGTAGACTGAAGGATAATACTTAGTGTTTGGAAAAATGAGTGCTTTGTTGGAGCTCCAGTGCTAGCACAATCATTAATCTGGAAGAAAGAATATCCATTCGATGACTAGGAAGTGGGATAAAACGCACATTCTGGATTCTACAAATAGTCAAAGATAACAAGTTAACACCGAAGTGGAAATCAAGACTGTAACTATGGGAGAGACTATTTCATGTTCACTATCTTCAGTTTGAAAATATTTTAACGCCTACCTACTGTTTGTAGTTTGCTTAGTTGTAAAAAAGACATAGAAAGCATGAGAACGTCTCATGGAGTTTATTATTCACAAGTGAATGGCAGAAAGCTGTTCTTTTTCAGTGGATTGGTAATATACTGCTTAGCTTTGATAGAATTCACTGTTCCATTGTCTGACCACTTTGTGTAATATTAAAAGTTACAAAAAGAATGATATGCGTCTGTGTATGCAATTATCAAGCAATGACATCACGAGCCGACATCAGTCAGGTGCTCATTGTTTACTAGTCAGTATTGGACAATTGTTTCGTCCTGGTTCGGACACCTCGGTACCACGTACCTGTGAACCCACGAAGGTTTGGACTGAATTCTTATAAAACAACACTTGGCAATTATTCTAATGCTAACCAGTGGTTGATTACAGATTGTAGGCCTTCTAATTGTAGTAACGATTCATCGTGAGTGTTGTTCATCATGTTGGGCGTGTAGACAGATATGTACCAAAGAGATAGGCTGGCGGTAGTGCCATTCATCGCGAAATGGGCGAACTTTTTGTTCATTAGCGGGTCACTGGATTTCGTCTCTCTGGCTGAATAGTCAACTGGATAGCCTCGTAAACTGAATTTCGTGACTATGATCCTCTGCGATTGAGGTTATCAGTGCAGAGTTAGTTCGTGAACTAACTTAAGATATGTGTAATTATCTTTATGATTCAGTGTCATCAATTGTATTTTGTCAAACGTAGGAATTATAACCATCTTTTTGCCTTTCTTTTTCAGTGGCCTTTTCATTTAAATGTAAATTATCTTCGATATAGACTTCGTCACAAACCAACCAATTAGTCAAAGTATCATTTAATAACAAGGAAAAGTCATGTGTACCCACTTAGAAAAATTCCCAAAATGAGGACGGAATAGCTGTTTTGTGCTCTCTGACGTGATGTTTAGGAATGCTATATCTCGCATTATAATTCAATAATACGGAGGAAGCCTGGATGGGAAGTCATTTGTTAGAATCCCGGTGGTATCACCCACTCAGATGCATAAAATGTTGCAAAGTAAGTCGAAATAGCTGTCCACTGTCCCCTAGTTTTTAATGGTCTTTTAGCTGATATCAAGTCATGACCGAATTTATACCAGAATAAATCAAAAACCCTAGAAGTATAAAATCAGGCGTCTATTTAGTTCTTTTAGGCTTCACAGTTATTAGTTATGCTCTCCAAGTGACTTGAGTGAGACACTTCCTGGCCACTGGAAATTTCTAGCTAGATATGTGAACTGTGCAACGTAAACGCCACAGATTTTTTTATTCCTTTACGTTCCCAGTGGAACACAGGGCTTCAAGCTAGTGGCTTGAAGTTTCTATATCAGTGGTGTTTTGTTGTTACGGGATGGGGTTGCTAGTCCATTGTCCAAACTTCCCTCTTTACCAGCTAATACAGGTTTTAGTGAGGTGAAGGAATGCGTCCGTGGCTCGAAATCGAACCCCGGACTACCTGCATGGTCGGCGAGCATTCTACCGCCGTGCCACCGACGCACCATCCCACGGATTGCTTGCTGTTTATTTATTACTAGTACTTTTATGCATCTAACTAGCATACGAGAAGTCTGAATTCAATCAGCTGTCTTGTTCTTGGCTGAGCCATTTACCTCTAAACCAGCGAAATAATTGTCCAGTGTTTGAATCACCTGAGACTTACAAGTATTACTATTTGAAGCAATTGGTATCTAACTACTCATAGCTATTAGTAGTGTGTGTAGGATAATTCAATTTCACTAGATTTCTTCATTTTCACTGTGGTGTATAGCAGAGTAATTATTGTGGTTTGAATAATTTCTGTAACCACCTGAAAATCATGGCGAATTTTCACTGCCTCCAGCGGAAACTGTATAATTTAAAATAAATTTATCTTTTTTTAATTTTATTTCGAGTAATCAAAAGACTGTGAATGATAGTACTATTAAGCCAACTAAATAACAATTAATAATTAAATTTAGTTCCAGCATAGATTTCTTCACTAGCCAATATAATTTACGGAATCTTTGGAAATATGGAACAATGGACATTTGCTTCGTCCCACTTCAGTACTCTTCAACAGTGTACACTCACACCCTCAGGAAACGTTGAACACAAACCCTCAGATATGATGAAGAAGATTTATAGCTCAAATTGAAGTATGCGCTGAAGATGTTGCCTAGTAGGGCAATGAAAGCTTCACAAAGAAACTATCCAGCTCAGAGAACGCAACCATATCAAAAACAGTTCCCTCAATTTACGGGGCTAGCCGGTTTTCATTTCAGAAAGGGTTTTGAGATTCATTTCCACTAAATTTTCCTATGGTTAACTTGTAATAGATTTCATGGGCCGTTGAATCGGGCTCCAGTAGCTGGATGGTATACGAGCTTCCCTTGTAACCGGAAAGTCCTGGGTTCGAACCCAGTGGGTGCATGCTGCCGATAATTTCCAAACTAGGATGAAACAGCAGCTGTCCAGTACTCTCTGGTTTTCGATGGTTTTCTAACTGATATCAATCCGTGGTCGAAATGGAAAAATTTATAATCCTTGAATCAATTGCCAGCAATAATACATATCTAACATAAGTTATTGGGGATCGAGAATTTCCACAATAGTAAAGTTTCAACGTGAAACCGAAATCAGCTTTCTTGGGTTTGTCTGTTATTAGTCATGTCGCATGGTAAACAAATCCAAAAATCGCCCTTTTGATGGGATTATTCGTTTTGTTATGTGACTATTATTATTGTCATTATCATTACCATTATTATTATTATTTACCCTTGCCTTTCGAGTGAAAAATAGGGCTTTAGAATCACATCTCCGTTCCAGTAGGTTTTCTCCTGTCACATTCAAACGACCCCACAACCATTTCTTCTTCCCCACACAGTCTTCGCCATGCCATAGTCGAACGTCCAACCTGACGCTAACAATTTACACTCCATTTGAGGTCCTGTAGTGTGATGTCACATGAATATCTTCTTGGTGTATTTTCTAACCACCTTCATTTCCCCTGCTTATTTTTTGAGTGATATATTTTTGGCTGGTTCGCTTCCATGTTGATTACCTCGTTGTTTACTCATCCCAGACGACAATATAATCTTCAGTATAGAGAGAGGGCTTGATACAGATGCTTTCGGAGACATAGACACCACGTCTTAGAAGCGTGCAGAACCACTGATATGAAATTAATGTCAAAATTTCATATTTTATTCCTGCCTTTGAGTGCTGTGGATCTCCATAGTGATCACACATTATTGAACACTTGATTAGGTTTCCCGATAAACAAGCTGACTAACTGACTGAGTGAGTTTCAGAGTGCAACTTTGAACAAAATGCAGCGGTTCAGATTGTCATAATCCTTCCTTCACAGAAAAGTAGGGAAAAGAGAGCACACATTCAAGGAACTACGCTGAACAGAAATGTTTTGGAGAAAAATAGCAAAATGGAAAAGAACATACGGTCCTATGGGATCTGTGGAATTAAAAAGTGTGGATGAACCTGAGCAATTGCGGATAGTTTTGAGCTATGTAGCTAGCAATCACAAGCCTGTGTCATTTAAAGTCAACTAAATGAAATAACTGCCTTCACTGTTCGTATTTCCTGTAAAGGTTTGTAAGTCCTTATTTCTTCCCTCGAAAATACGTTATTAAGACTGTTGGATTTACCTAATACACAGATAATTTGTACAATTATTTATCTGAAATTTACAGTCTACTAATGAGTAGCTTACCAATTTCAAGTAACATTTCAAAATGTCAAATGGCATATCTGTTTTATGCTAATGATTTCATGCTGATATTTATGAGACAAAGGTATATACAGATGATAAATTTCAAGTGTGTCCGCACGCTTTACAAAACAAGAAATCGATAAATAGTTTTATTTGTTTTTCTGTCTCTTCACCACTGTTTGTTAACTTCTCTCAGAATAAGAATCTCCTCAGTTTCAATATCACAGTTCAAATGTGTCGGGAAGCAATTTTAATATTTCATGCTTTCACTTATGAAGTTTACAGGCAGCTGATTGATTTCGTGTTAGATTTTGCCATCAACTGCATTAAAAAGGGAATATTTGAAAGCCAGAGAGTACTGGGCACTGGTTTGGTACTAGAAAGAAATGTTTGAGGAATGTATTGTAAAGAAAAAGTTATTATAGGGAGTAATAACATGGTCACCTGATAACTTGAGGGTTCCGAGTTCGGTTCTAGGTGGGCTAATGTGTGCGTACAACTGATGGATTCCAGACTAAGACAACATCCTTCTCTATTGCTCCATCCTGCAAGAATAATATATTAAAACACCTTAATCGTCAGGATTTAATACCTAGAATTAATTCCTAATGTTAAAGACGAGTAGTATGTCACAAAAACTTGTTAGCCATGTAAGATAGATTTTAGGGAGGTGTCTGGATAATGATACACATACAATTCAGATCAGACTGTATAGTCTTTGTTTCTTATTGTGAATTTTAAAATGTTATGATGGAGTGCTGTTGATATGTGGTTGTCGTCTAAACTGAATAGAATATGCCACCAGACACGATACTATAGCCAACTGACCGTCTGAAAATATCCCCCCCACCACACACACACACACACACACACACTCAGATGTACACAGAGGTCTGACTCATCTGTGACAACACTGACAACCACTCATAATTTTTTAAATTCAAGACAGATGTTATACACAACAAAAACTCACGAATTCAAGCCATAAATGAAATCGTAAATCCCCGAAAATTCGAGCCGAAATCAAACTGATCAAAATCTGTCTAGTCAGGTTATCATCTCAGCACATGCATAAATTATGAATTAACGGCTAATACAGAAAGCTTGTCCCTTTTTACACTTCCTCATTTTTAATAGATTTTCTATTGGGGAACTACTAGAAGATGATTTCTGGGTCTGTGTACTTTCCTTCCATGTTAAAAAAATTCCTAGATGTGAAGATGGCTTTCATTATATTAAAAGAATAAAAAGACCCTGGTGGCTGAATGTACTGGATATGTTGATAGTTCATTCATAAACAACAGAATAATTCTGTCCAGAATCTAGTTCACCCATAACTCTAAGTAGGCCTTTCAAGTGTGACTAGGCGACATGTAAGTCACCATGATCCAGTGGTCTTTGAATTTCAGGGATAAAAAATAGAACTATGTATACTGTTACATTATCATAATTAAGAGAGAAGATACGGATTTGACAGGTTCATCTCTTCTGGATTGAATACAACTAAGTGTGAGCAATAGGGTCAAACTACATCATACAGGAAAACGAGCTTGGTTTACTCCTAGAAATTTAATGATGATTCTTCCGCTAAATAAATAATAAGAGCTTGCACCATAAAGTCAAGCAGAACACAACATGTACCAAACTACATCAAAATTCGTATTTATCAGTATCACTGAGCACAGAACTTTCATTAAGCACAACTTTCTGTTTACGGCTGTCAATATATGTCACTGCACATGACTCAAACTAATTTGAATGAATTATTTGTCAGTCACACGATGACGAGTGGTTCTGTTTACAACAATGAGACTCACCTTGAATCAACAAAAACTCTGTAAAAACAACATTATGAATGATGCTATGATTTGCGTGAAAGGCGTTCACAGCTTACAGGTGAAGTGACTGTGCCATGTGTTTCCTTCTTTCTGATTTGATTTTCTCCATGAATATATTTTCGTCCCCTCTTACGTTTAGTATGGTTGTTTTTTCTGTTTTTCTAAAAATAGACATTCATCGAAGAGTTGCTTTTTTCAGTGATATCAGTATCACGCTGTACACTAGCATGCATATATATATATATATATATATATATATATATATATATATATATAGCAGAATTTCTTAGCAATAGAAGTAATATTAATAAAGATGTGTTATTACTTTGATTGGACACTAGGTAGTAACTGAAGATTGAGGACACGCCCTGATGACGAGTGCCACAAGTACGAAACCTAAGTCCAAGGCTTCATACCAATAGCCTCCAACCATAGAATGATTTGTCAGTGCCAGTCGGTGACACAGTGGTTAGGACTCTCGCCGACCATGCATATGGTACGAGGTTCGATCCTCTGCCCACGCACACCCGATATCTATGGTCACCTTCAGAATTTGGGCTACCGATATCCATGCTGAAAATTCCATACTTGTACCAAAAATACAGTGTGGAATCAAGCTTTAATCAAAAATCAAATAATATAGAAAGCATTAATCGCGTAGAAACTGAAGTAAAATTAACTAAGCGAATTGGGTGACGTAATATAATTGACATGACTGAGTAGAGTTCAGTTAAAGTTGGAAATAGAGTCAGCTTAAGAACTGTGAGAATAAGGAGTAGAAGTGTAATAGTGGAGAGAGAATATGATACAGTTAATACAAAAAAAAACAGTGTCTGGTATTTGGACAGATAAGATCCATTGTTAGTTCAATGACTGAACAAACTTCTGTATACAGAATTCGGGATTTAACATCCAAATTACCATCGCTTCTGCTGTTTGAAGAAGCTTGGCTCATGCTCACTTTAATAAGATTTCTGTGTATTCGTATATCACTGTGAGGTTGCTTGCGGATTCTCATGGTGTCCAGAGTTGATCAGGTGTTCCAGAACAGAGCTGAAGGGGAATCTTTTTTCTCCCTTATAAATGTATGAGGGCGATTGTCCGATGATACGTTTGCATAGCAAACTTGGAGTACGGCCGATATACCTAGCTCCACAGATTCAGGTGAAATGATAGATACACTTTGATGAGGCTACCAGTGGTAGCTTATCCTTTACGTTAATGTGAATCACACCATTTCACCGATCTAGTTTTCTCCTTTGTCCATTTTGTGTCTTCAAATTGCAACTTTACGCATCATTATTGAACAGGGAAGGCATAGAATGGTAGTGAAACCACTACCTCAACTTTATGGACTTTGGAAAGGTCTTCCACAGGCAGCGTTGAACAAGAAGTAATTCAGAGACTACTTCAGCACTATGGAGTGTAATGACTCAAAATCCTTATCAACCTCAATCAACAGCTGGCTATATACAATGCCACGTGTTAGGTGATTCATAACGAAAACTCTGCGAAGCTTTTGAAGTGAAGACATGAGTTAGACAAGGCTTACTACCGACGATATTCATAAATATGGTGGACTGGATCGTTCTCCAGACTGTGAGTATCAAGAAGACAGGAATACGCTTGACCAATAAAAAGACTTCAGATGATCTGGATTTCTCAGATAATTTATGTCTAGTGTCATATACAAACCCGAAGACTTATATACGAAAACCAACAAACTCGCAGAGAGGCTGGTAGAAAAGACAGGAATCCAAGTGAGCATATCGAAGAGGTCGGTGATGAAGACAACCAATAATAACAACACTATCAACGAGATAAATGTGTAAGAGGTCATTTTCTTCACTTTTATATAGGAAGCATCGATCCGACTACAGGCTCACTGCATGGATTAGGATGTCAAAATCAGAATCGGAAAGGCAACGTACTGAGTACGTCGCCCTTCGCAGCATAATGAACAAAATTCGAATTCTCAACACCGTTTTAAGTAAGTCAGTTCTTTTATATGAGTCAGAAAATTGGTGCTAGCATTACAAAGAGCATTTCCTCAACAGCTGCCTCCACTGGCTTCATATTGAGGATCAGGTGAACAGAAAGAATTCGCAATAAAAAACTCTGGAACGAGCCACTCGTGAACCTGTTGTTCAACAGGTAGGCCGAGAAGGATGGAGATGGATAGGACACGCATGAAATCGCGCGCCAGGTAATCTCTTAACTGGAATCAAAATAGAAAGAGACGAGTTAGGTGTCCGAGGGGGACATGGGAGAGATGGTGCGAGGAGGAGATGATAGATCATGGGGAACTTTAGGATCAGCTGAATAGTACAGTAGAGAACAAGAGAGAATAGAGATGTTTTGTCGGAGCTCTATGTTCTACTCAGAACTAAAGGGAATAATACTAATTTTGTGTGTAATTAGGTTTCAGGACTTTCGTGCTTGTTTTGACCTCTAACTTCTCGTTTCTTACCACAGTTTAATTGCTTTCTTCTTCAAGGTATTCTTTTTACTTCCGTAAATCCTTTGTTTTTGTGATTGCCTATGTTTTATTCTTGGGTTTTTCGTTTTTCCTATTAATTTCCGCTTTAACTATTTTTTCGATTTTTGTGTATTTCTCCCTTCTTTTCTTCTGACACGTATTATGGATATTGGTATTGTCTACGTAATCGGTATATTACAAAACAGTGATGAATAGTGAAAATTGTAGCCAGGACGCTTGAAGATTAGAAAGTTTAGACCAAAGTTTACGTAATGCGAAAAATGTTCAACAAAATTGGGTGTTAATGGAAGAACATTCAGTGCTACTATCTACAGATGGCGAGATGATGTGGTTATGGGTTCACCTTTAAGCCCAGTACTTGCAGATATTTTCATGGAAAGTTTGGAAATTGCTCCGTCGAAATCAACAGTCGATAAATGTTTTTTGTACAAAATGTATACTGATGATACTTTTATCATTTATGATAATAAATATCACCTAAATACTGTCCTGCAATTTTTGCGATAGATGCCACTCAGGCATCAAAATTAAAAATGAAGCAGAAGCTCTGTGGTCTCCTTTCTGGATGTTTGACTAACAAAGAAGGCTGATGACACACTGAACAGACCAGTATATAGAAAACCCATATCGAACAGCCAGTTAATAAACTTTGTAGTTTGGAATTCATAAACCTAAGCGGTACTTGAAAATATCTCTTGCAACTAGAATCCGAATAATCTACAGCCCAGAATCAGTAGATGTAGAGACACTACTTGAAAATGGCTACCCCTACTGTTTGTAGGTAAACACATATAGCCCAAAACCAAAAAACATCCCATCTCTATGACGAAGAAGATGCTAGACATGAATGTGGCATTCAAAGGCGAAATTCTAGCTGACATTCTAAAGAAGAGTATGTCAGACACCCTGGAAAGAACACTCTTTGCTGCAGCATTAGGACTGGTATTCTGTTGCAGCCCAATGATCTCCAATAACTCTGTCGATGAACCGTCGTATTCGACTACTTCCCTGTGTATCTATCTACTAACTAACTTCCTTATATGGAGCCAGATATATAGGTCGTTCTATAAGTGTTCTATCCAAAAGAGTCAAAGAACATTATTAGCCACAAAAAAGTAATAGTGGATAAATAAGGAGTGCTATAATTGAACATATATTCAACACTGGCCACTCTCAACATCTAAGGAAAGTTCATCGAAGTTGTCTAAAAATTGAGAAGAAGCATTGCTGAGGCCATGGTGATTCGGGTGGTGGAAAATCCTGATTTATGTGCACAGAATAAACTTCTCCTTCAACTTTTGGTATAATTTCAAGCTCAACTATTATTAATATTTTGTGAATAATACTATTCTCTTTTTTTCGCCTATTTTCACAGGACACTCATTAAAAAAAACATCATTTCCTTAACTAACCTTCTATTTACTCTCTTCAACTACTTCATAAGTGATTTTGATACTTGTCTGCATATTCTTCCATTAACATCCAGTTTTTTCCAAACTTTTTTCATAATACTCAAGCTTTTGTCTAAACTTACTAATCTTCACGCGTTCTAGTCATAACTTTCATTATTCATCACTGTTTTATGGATATCTCCTTTATACTGTGTGTTGTGTTTCAACGGTTTCGGTCTTCTTCCTCGCCTTTTTTTGTACTGTTCTACGTCTTTCTACATTTTCTTCTTTTAATGTTTAGAGTCACGTGTAATCTTTTGTGTTTCTCCAATAACTTCTGTGCTTACTGAAGCAATGCATGTTTGCTGTCAAGGTTTTTTGAACACGCACCCTGCACCCGTATGTCGCCAACTGTTAGTTTACACATGTCATAATTCATTTTATTCAAAATAGTTCACATATTTTCTGAAAACGCCACTTATATATATATATATATATATATATATATATACGTGTGCCGTAGTAAAGATGTGCATAGTTAGACAAACTGCCATAAATCAATAAAGTGACTCAATAAAATCGATTTTGTGTTCTTATTTTTTTTCGCTCTTTCTGAATAATTCATTTGAATTTTTATCAAAATGAAATTTACCAATCTGTGCTTAAACAGATACGACGGAATGTAAAATTTGAAAGTTAAATCTTGAATTTCTGTTTAAAATTTCTCACTTAAAACTCTCTAAAGGATTTAATTCACTTAATGGAGTCGATGATCTGACTGAAACGTTGTCAATTCTGATTCAAGTATGTTAAGATTGTGTTAATTCATAATACTATTGATGTTTTAAAGGAATAATAATAATAATGTGTCTCAACAGTTACATACAAGGTAGTATAACAGATAATGAAAGTGCATTTACTATGTGAATTCTTGACAATTTGAACCGTGTAAGACAAGAAGAAACTATATACCTTGAGTTGATTGGTTAGAATTTTCAGCTCTCCGGTCATAGAAGTCACAACTTTACTCTATATGTGCATTTTTGTTTTTCTTTCCGTTCCCTAGTGGAACATAGGGCTTCAAGCTAGTGGCTTGAAGTTTCTCTAGCAGTGTTTATTTTACAGGATGGGATTGCTAACCTAACGCCCAACCTTTCCTATTTACCAGCATTATTTCTGGCTTAGTGAGGTAAAGGAGTGTGTCGGTGGCCGGGGATTGAACCCCGGACCATGTGCAAGGTCGGCGAGCGTCCAACTGCTATGCCACCGGCGCACACCTCTATGTGTATGTAAAGTATTTAATCCCATATTGATTTTTTAATCAGTCATCTCCCTATAGTGAAGCAGGTTGTTCAATGCACAGATATTTGAGCATAATTTATTACTGATACCTATTTTAAATAAAACCGTATAACTCTGACACTTGGTTTTCACAGTTCTATGCTCGTTTGTTTACCTCCAAGTTTATCGACCTCATTAGGCATGTAATATTGAATACACCTCAGTGATTAATCAGTATACCTTTAGCATGTGTACAGGAAGTAAATGTCAGGCTTGAATGGTTCATTAGTAATGTTTAAGACTGAAGCACGGAGTTGACGATGATGTGAATCCCTGAGGGGACATGAGCTCCCCTTGGTGTCAAAGGCAATAGGACATTTTGGTGAGCGCCAGAGATTTCGAAACCCAGATTCAGGGATTGCTTCTGGTTAACAACATTTATCCAACATCATTTCAAAATGTACTGCAGTGGACAGACATCTACCTTAGTGAAAACATTACAAATTTGACTGTAATAGATAATTCATCACTAAGGACTGGATACTCGATACGCCCCTTTGATCAATACGTATAGACGTTGACTTTATTGCTTTCGTATACTTTCTTTATGCATGAGTAGAACTCAGAACTATGCAATGATATCAAAATCAGACATAAAAGAGAAGTAACATGGTTTGCAAGACATATTAAATCCTTCTAGGCAATGGAGACTGATTACATTCTTTCAGAATTGTTCAGACTGATTCAATCACATACATTTTATCTGTATGCTATCTGCACGCACACCTTACGCGAGTTGGAGAAATTATATGATCGAATAATAGTTTTATAGGGAACTGAGGTGGATTATTTTTCTCAAACTGACATCAGTAAGGACCACTAAAAACGAGGAAGCGATGGACCGCTATTTCTTCTGCTGTTGCTTCTGCCAGCTGATATCCCACTCTTTTGTAACCCGTCCTTCTGCATTAAGCGGTCCCATCTCTGAAGAGAAATGTCCTAATCAGCTAAATAATATTACAGTACAACATCTCTTGCACGGAGGAAGACTTATGTTCACTGAAGGTGCTATATAAGATCCCTTCAAAGAGGGGAATCAGTGGTGATGTGACACAGCATGATGCCATATTCCATTGCTTGACGTGAGTGTTTTCAAACTTTGCATATTAACCAGCAGTATATATCATCATTCAATCAGTTACTAAATGTTCTTTAATAATACTTACATCTAGGTGAATCATTCAAAAGTGAAAAACTGATCACTGCCTAGACTTTTATGAGTGAAATGGGGTCCAAATCAGGAGTTGAAGGTCCGAAATTCATTAGAAAGAAGACGTAGTTGGCAATGCCTAGAATCATGGCTCTTAAACTTGGGAAGCCCAAGACTGTAACTTGACTCTTCTTCAGTAGTTTTCCCCTATTATTTTTCCCAGCTGAACTAACAATAGTGGGTTTTTATCATTATTAGGGTATTTTTTACCCTTACCCATAATTTTGAAGGTTCCGCTGTTTTGCATACAGTTCTATTCATTACACAGGCGAGATAAAACTGACAGGCTTATATTAACATCAGCATGTTTGACCCTTTTGATATACGAATAGAACCTTGGCACTGTGGCAGAGTGTAACTCCATCGCAGAGTAAATTTTTCTGAAAAAATCAAACAGTGGTATAGGGTGGTGCACTAAATTACACTCTATACCACTGTGAGATTTTTTCAAATGAATTTATTCTATGATGGCGTTGTAGCAAGAAACGATAAGAGAATTGGTAAAGGAATTTTTTTATTAAGGAGAAATACAACATACTTATGCATTTTTAATCACATTAAAAGTCGGCGAGGTCAGCGGAAAATAAAAAAATTCCGAATAGTTGGAGATCAGCCCAAGGTTAAACGATGAGTCGGAAAATTGCCCAGCGACGTAATTCCATGTCCATATGGTAAACTAGATCCGGTTTTGAGGAGGAATAAACAGTTCAGCTTCTTCAGTCATTCACTTAGAATGTTGATTTCAAGTTTGGCCGCATCCTATCGACCTACATCAGTATTATTTTTTTATTTTATTATTATTATTCCCTTGCATTCCGAGTGGAACGTAGGACTTCAGCAACACATCTCCAGTTTGTCCTCCTCAGATGAGTCCACGATTGCCCATAATCTATCATTTCTTCCTTACACAAACTTCTACATGTCACTCTTCCACCGACCACCCACTCGTCGCTTCCCATTTAGATTCCACTAGACTGATAGCCTGGGCGCGATGTCATTCGACGGCCTCCTCAATATGTACCAGATCCTTCTCCACTTTCTCCTACGTATCCGTTGACCGATCGCCTCTCGGTTGGTTTGTTTTCACAGTTTCTCGTTACTTACTCTTTCTGGCCAACTGGCCATTTCATCTTCAGTATGGAGTCGGCGAAGGGGGCAGCTGTTGATAAAAGTCTGCAGTAGCCTGTTGAAAATCCTTTTGCTGGCCAAGTTTCTGACCCGTTTAGAAGAACTGGCCGACTTCACGTTTGTGTTAAAGGTGCGAATTTCGTTGCTTATGCTGGCCGAGTGCAGAAGATTTTCGAACTGGATTTAAGTTGATAAAGGCGTGCGTATCTTGTCTTTCGGATTCTGACTGGCTGGCTTTGACATCTTCATCCCTTCCGCTGTCTGTAGTTAAAACGTTGCTTCCTAGCTAGATGAGTGAAGGCAGGAAGCAACCTGTGTTAAATGTCTGTCTTTGATGGTGATTGGTGCTGGTTGTTGTTGTTATTGGTCGTCTTCGTCACCTCTGTCTTCCCTATGTTCACCTGGAGTTCATTCTTCTCTGATTGCTTCTTCTGCTAGTTTATTTTGTTTTTGCTTGTAAGTGTTCGAGTTTGTGTGACATCAGACATATATCATCCGCGAAATCCAGATCTTCTAGAGTCTTCTCATCATTGGTCCAGCGTATTCCTGTCTCCTCGCTCCCAAGCACAATCTGACGCATAATCCGGTCCACCACAATTAAGAATATCATCGTGGGTGATAATAGGCAGTCAGCCTTGTCTCACTCCTGTATTCACTTCGAACGCCTCGCTGAGTGGGTTTCCCGTTGTGGATCACCTGATACGTGGCATTGTCACATAGCCAGCCAGCTGTTGAATGAGGTTGATAAAGACTTGGCCACTACACGCCATAGTATTGAAGTAGTTTCCAAATTACTCCTCGGCCAACGCTGTCTGGTGAAGGCCTTTTCGATGTCGATGAAATTGAGGTAGAGGTTGAGGTTCAACTGTCCCTCTATGCTGTTCACGATGATGATGATGATGATGCGTAGAGGTGTAATTCGATGAGCACATGATTTGCCTTTCTTGAATACAGCCAGGTTGTTCAGGCGGGTTGGCGGAGTTCTGTATCTAGTGGATCTTTGGATCTCTCCAGTATGAGGCGACTCATTATCTTACTTGGCGTGGACAAGAGCATTATTCCACGCAGTCAGTTCTTGCACAGGCCTAAGTCGCCTTTCATGGCAGCTTGACAAGATGGTCAGCCTTACTTCCAATCGGTAGGTACCTTTCCTTCCTTCCGAAACGTTTGCAATAATCGCATAAGCACATCCGTCCCGTTCACAGTATTTCGAAGGGGATGTTTGGCGAATTTCGTCTGGTCCTGCTGCTCTCCCGACCAAGGTTCAGTAGCTTGATTACATTTAGTATTTCTGCTTTCGTTGGAGAGCTTATGTCGACTGGCAGGCAGTTCTGCGAGCGCTGGTTTCGTCTTTGTTGCTGTTGTTGTTCTTGGTGGTATTTTAGGACGAGTTGCAAGTGATTCATGATTCGAGAGTCCTTCGAAGTGATCAGCCCATTGTTTTATTTGTTTCCCCTGCTTAATAAGCAAGTACCTTTGAGCATTTTTTATCGGTTTCATCATCTGAGTTGGTCTCTTCCCGAATAGCGAGCAGTCTTGTTGTCTGATATAGTGTCATGATGTCTCTTTTACCTGCGACCTGCCTGTTCTGCTTCACTGGCCATCCATTGTGTCGTAGAATTGTCGTGTTTCTTTCCTACCACTCTTCCTCACTTCTTTATTTAGTGAAATGTATATTGAACTTAGCTTCTCCTTCTGTTGTGCATCCTTGCATTGAGTTATCTCCTTCACCATTCCCCTCTCTTCTATTAGCTTCCGGGTAGCTGTCCGTTGAGAGCCATCCCTTGTCTCGTCTCTTGTTTCTTCCTAGAACAGTTGTGCACGTTTCCTTGACCATCAGCTTCAGAGAGTTAGCTCCAATGTCCTTCGACACAGGTCTCCTCAGTGATGCCACGTAGTATGTCTGACTTTGCTGTTATATGATCTGTAGTGAGGTTTTGGTTTTGTGCTTCAGTTTCTGAATGTTAAACTTGAACTACAGTGACCTGTCTCCATTTGTTTTGAGGGATTTCAGCTTCACCTTGAAGGTTCCTTGAACCAGATGATGGTGTGAGTCCACATCTGCTCGCCTCCTCGGCTTTGTGTCCAGCAGACTGACTGCGTTTTCACTTTCTTGAGCAACATTGAGATGAAATCTATCTGGTTTTTGGTGTGTCTGTCAGGCAAAATCCATGTTGCTTTGTATATACCCTTGTTTTTGTACGCACTGTCTTCGATCGCCAAATCATTGAAAGCACAGAAGTCTGAGAATAATTCTGCGTTCTCATTGATTTGTGCAGGTGAGAGCCTCTCGACCCATGATGAGTTCTCTTCCTTTATTCTGTGCTCCCAGTTTGGCTTGCATTCATATCGCCCATGAGGATTTTGATGTCACCATTTGGAATGTTGTCCATTACTACTTGTAGATGCCTGTAGAAATCTCCCTTCTGTTCTTGCTCCGCGTTGTTTGTAGCACGGTGCGTATTATTGGATGATTGTAACCTTCCTTTCTTCCTTTTGAGTTGAATCTTGCTGTCATAATGCTGCAGGAGGAGATTGGTTCCCACTGGATTAGGGCTTTGGCTGCCATTGGTAACATGATGATGGCTGCTCACTGCCTCAGTATGCTCGTGGTTGTCGTCGGGATGACGGGACCGGAGTGGATTACTGACTCACCAGTTTACTTTTTTGAAGGTCCACAACCATTCTATATGCTTTCGGAGATACCATAACATCTAGGCCATATCTTCATATTTCTTTAGCCATTTGGCAGCCTTGTACGTATTTCCCACGTCCCCATTCTTATTCCGCTTTATCAAGGAAAGGCACATCGGCTGACTGTATTCCCGAAGCCTTTCACTAGCACTCGTCACTTCACCTCTCTTATTCCAGGGTAGAATAGGATTGTTATTTGAAGTTTTTGTATTTTTGATATATTTTCTGTGTGTTGGATTTTTTCTAGGGGTTTGAAAGATTTAGTGTTGTGGGATTGCTAGCCCCAAAACACCCAACCCTTCTTCTTTTCCCCGGGCTTGAAACTGGCAAGAAAACTGTCCAGCTAATCAGCTAGTTAACTACATCTGTATACTCCTTATAAATCTTGTCAGCAGCACACGCCACAGCATGTTTATTTCATCGTATAAACAAATATGATGCAATAGGCAGTGATTGTAGGTGAGGTGAAAGTCTAAACCGCTACTGGATTCGAACAGTTCTTCGCCTTAGCAAATGAGCTGTAGGACACAATTCCCAACTTGGTAATAATTTCACTGCGGTCATTACGGATAATGCCCAGTTATGTGAATAAATGATGTATGGCTGTCAGCTTTGTTACGACGTGGGGTCGTCAAACTTGACTTGAACACGATACTATGATCAATCGGTCATTTTAATGTACATCCCCCACTGAGATAACCACAAAAGTCAGACTCGGAAAAACGACAACTACAACAATACTAACAAAGTTTATTAGACAAAATACACGGTTTATCATATTTACATAGCCTCAGGAGTTAAAGCCACAAATAAATATATCCGATTGTTTGTCTGACCTCAGAAATAAGCAAATCAAAACAGTCCAGTCAAGTTGTCATGTCACTACATCCATAAGTCATGACTCCATGGCTAACAAAGAAACTTGTCCATCCTAACCAGCTTATCATCAGCAGGACTGCCCAGGTAGATCTCCTCCTCTCGATATTGATCATACTGAAATGAACAGGTTGTTGACTGATGCTGAGACTATCTGAGAGAGTCTTAGATGCACATACTGGTGCGCTACGCTTTTTTAAACAAGTCGTTTTGAGTAAAAACTCACTTTAGTCCGTACGTCTGTACACATGTAAATATGATTTGCGATGCTGTACTGATACTGATGACAGTATTGTCTAAAGCAACATACCCATTACGGATTGTTTAACACTTACTCGTCCATCAGACACTGACTGACGACATAAGACATATTACTAGGTTATTGAAATATATTAGAATAAATGTGGCTAGATCATAGTTCACTTGCAATCCTATCTGTCTGAATGACTTCGCGAAATCTGGTACATCATCAGCCTTAGACATTTTTTTTATTTCAGAAAGTATATATCTGTGCTATAAGTCACAGCAATAACGAGTATTTAGTAAAACTGTGAGTTTCTGCATCGACGACAAAACTAATCCTAGCAACTAAACTGACCGTCTGTAGAAAGTTAACACTTCCCCTAAGTTATTACAAAATAAAGCTAACGGTATCAGATATGCTTCTAGGCTACTGAAATGCATAGAATGCATGAGTGAACTAGAAACTGGACACAGATATTCTTATGCATTTGATGATAGTAAACTGTAAATGATGTGATGAGTGATAATTTAAGGTATAGTGAAAATCTAGTTAGCGCAAGGATTCGCAATATAAGGTATTTTACCAGGGTTTTCAAACACATTAGGATAAATACACATTTAAATCATGTTTCTCTGGCAATCCCATATGCGAGTAGGTGATCCAGTGGTACAGTTCAAGCAGTCTATGCACGCGTTCCGGAGGTCGATCCCCAGCCGAAATACACCTAACCCTTGCTTAGTCTGTAGTAAGCCCAGTAAAGAGAGGAGGTTGAGCATGAGGCTAGCAACCACATCCTGTAAACAATTGATACCGCTGATGCTAGAACTTAAAAGCTTGAAATCTATACTCCATTCGGATAGCAAGGAATGATATATATATATATATATATATATATATATATATAATGCAAGGGAATAAAATAATAATAATAAATAATAAAAATAACCTAACCTCATTTAAGTCTGAACGACTCAGCAAAATGCCTTATATTATCAGCCATCCAATAGCATCCAGTATGTCGTTGCTAGGTTGTTCAAATAAATGAGACTATTCGTGAACTAGAATATGAGCGTGACAATCACAGTCTATTTGGAAGACGCTCCAACATGTCACCCACTGTTAGCCTTAGGCTCATTAATAAGTAAGTTACAGTAGGACATCTTCTTATCATAATGATGTGACTTCTAATTTTGGAAACCCAATTCATTAGATCTTTACTAATATTGATTTCCCTGTATAGAAATCAAGCTGAATGGGACATAATTAAATTTCTATAATTACTGAAAAGTTAAACTGATCACTGAAGACAATTGTACTGTGGAAAATAGCGCATATGTTTCAGTCATTTTACATTTTCCTGTGATTGGCTTATTTTAAACCGGAACACTGGATATCTTTCGTCATGTTGCTTCCTAGAACAGACGACTTTTCAAGGTTAACGTGGTGTCAGTTGGTAGCTGAATTCCACTGTTAGTCGCACTACAACTAAAAAACATATATGCAGTATTTTGTGTGCGTCGGTGGAGCAGAGGCAGAAAACTCACCAACTACTCACGTGGTCAGGGATTCGATCCCCAGCTGACACACTCCCCAACGCCTCTCAGGTGTTTGTAAGCCCAGCAAAGAGGGAAGGTTGGGCGTGAGACTAGCAACCCCACCAAGTAGGAATAAAACCATTGCCACAAAAACCTTCAAGCTGAAGCTTGAAGCCTCGATGTTCCACTGGGAAGGCAAAGGAACAGGTAAAAAAGTATTTTGTACAGTAAAAAGATGAGTTGGTGTACTCTAGAATTCTTAGTGGATCTTTCATTATGGATACTGATTCACTACTTAAAATGAACCTAAATAGCACATAATATCATGAGAATTCAAAGTTTTCTAATAAATCCAATCAGTTAACAAAAGTATTTGCATTTCTGCTAAAGCCTACCTACATCCAAATTCACAGTGTGCTGTTCCACTGACCTTAATTTTTATTTTGAAAAAATTTCAATTCACCTGTATCAACTAACAAAGCATGGGAGTAAACCACATGGGATAATCAATACACAATTACACGCACCTATAATATATCCTTAATTCTGGAGAGGTTATAAATAAGTGAACATTAATTGGGCACAACTATGACATAAATACACACACTTACACAAAAGTATACCAGTAAAACTCTGAAGCCATTGTTCCATGATTTAAGGTTTATAGGTGAGGTTATTACGGATAATTGATGAAAACAGGCACGATTTATCTGATGGGAATATCATCATCACCCTATGTGTGTTCGTACTAACAACTTTCTGTTGATGAATCATCAGATAAAAACAACTTCAACTGCACATGGTACGATGCAACAAAAAATAATTGAGGTAACACGCATGTGTTAGATGCAAAGGAAGATTGCATCAAGTAATCAGAAGACTAAAAGAAACAGAGTAAACCAGAGCACACCCACCACCCTGGCAACAAACCCAAGAATAACAAATGCTGATTGGTTGTTGCTTACCAGAGGTATATTTATTATCAAGAATATAATCGTTCTGATTGACTGACAAACTATAAAATAAATTTATGGACTTAAATAAATGTGTATTCTGAATTGTAAACAATTAAGAAGAATAGTTGCCACAATAACTGATGCTAAAGCAATAAACTGACGACAAAGGAGTAAATCATATGTGAAAATTATACTTGTAAAATCTCAGTGAAATTATGCTTATAACAATCTGAACGGGGAGTATTTATTTCTATGAGTTTTAACTTTCGTATTGAGGTATGTATACTCTTTTACAAAACTGTAACCTGTGTCAGTGTTATTTCGTTTTTGTGTACTGAATTGTTGTTTATCTATCCTTATTTACTGCCAACTAACGGTTCCAAGCTCATATAAAGACTTATTGGCACAGTGGTTAGGAGTCTCGCCGACCATGCACATGGTCCGGGGTTCGAGCCCACGCCGGCGCACAACTGATATCTATGGTCGGCCTGAAAAATTTGGGCTACCGATATCCATGCTGAAAATTCCATACTTGTACCAAAAATACAGTGTGGAATCAAGCTATAAATCAAAAATATAAAAAAAAATAAAAAAAATACTGTAAAGTGTTGCTGAAATAGACTATAGAACACGTGGATGAAAACATCTCACAGTACTAACTCCATATTAGATAAGTTTGCTTGATACAACACGCATTATGCTCAAAATATCGTCGATCTGTTCATCAAAACTTTCTTGCTCCGAATCATACTAATCTATTCACACGACTTCGTAACTTGCCACATACAGGTTTTTTTCCACTTTGAAATTTAAAGACCGCTGAAGTCAGACATCATTGAATACCCAAGATTATTTCACAAACTAATAACACAGTTCACTATTGTAGTAATTTATTGTACTTGTAAGTATTAATATACCGGGATGACGGAATTATAGGAATCTAATCAAAACCCAGAGAGGGCAGCAATCAGTAATTTGTATTTAGCGGAATTAGAATGCAATTCATATAAGAAACATATCAACAGTCAACAGTAAGTATTTAAACAATACAGAGATAGAAATTGTCAATCACCACATCCGCCACACCTCGAATATCTCCTCGCGTATTTATAACGATGTCTCGGTTTGCTTGCAAGTAGCTTCGACCTAACTGATTCTGTGATATTATTTTCATCAGTATTATCTGGACCTGAATTATCTACAAAATCAGGATTATTAGCGGAATCAATAATATTATAATTGGAACGACCTACTTCATTTATTGTCACTTTGTCCAGGTGTCCGTTATGAACTGAGTGATCTTTGATGTCTAATATCTTCACCACTCGATTTCCCATTTTTTGTAGTATAATTCCAACAGAAGGTCTGTAGTTATTATCTTTGTAATAATGTACATTAGAAGTAGTGGACATCAGATGCTTTTTGAGAATTCGAGATTTGAATAGTTTTGCAGGACTTTCACAAGAACTTGTATGCTCTGGATTCACCAGACGTAGTCTATGCATATGCAGTAATTCCTCAATTTTATTCAGTTGCTCTCTCATCTCATTCAGGTCTTTTCGTGCTTTCGACAGTTCACATTGCAACTTAGCTACCTCATTTTTGAATACAGTTGATACTTGCGTTGCTGAACTTGCAGTGGAGGTTTTCGTTGGATTAGCTTGAGTATTTTGAAAAGTTGAAAGACACATAGACTCCATTTTACTAGACAGCTTGGGAGAATTATAAGAATGTTGAGCAACATAAGTACTCGAACTCCTGCAAACCGTCTTGATGTGTCCAACTTTACCACATTTATAGCACTTAGCACTCCGAAAACGGCAAGTGCTTCGTAGATGTAACTTTCCACAGGATAAACACGGTTTAATGTTTTTGATCTCTGGCTGCATTCTATTACCTGTGGACGGCAGTTTGGATTTCTTTCCATGAACACTTGTATTTTCGACTTTAGAAAGCATAACATCAGATACTGACGTAGTGGGAGCAGAGTATTCATTATTGACATCTTCATATGTAATACATACCTCTTTAGCAGTTTGAAACGTACAAGAAGGAATCTGAATTAACTCTTTCTCTAATTTAGGAATGTTGATTCCAGCAATTAGACGATCACGTAGTTGTGTATGCAGCTGATCTCCAAAATTACACTTTGAGGCTTGAATTTGAAGTTGAAGAATAAAGTCTCTAATCGTCTGATTGGGAGAACGTACCAGTTTGTTGAACTGAGCCCTCTCTCTGGTCTCAAAAGTAGTTACATGGAAGTGATCTATAAGAAGTTCACGGAGCTTAGCATATGGCATAGAAATGGGTTTATCTGGAAACGCCAGATTCTTCACCAGGCTATATGCATCAAGACCAATAGCGGTGATGAAATGAGCAGGTATTTTATCATCCCGAACATTCTTGGAAATGCACCACGCATCAAAGCATTCCAAATAATCAGCAATCTCCCGCGGAGAACCATTAAGGGGAAATTTTCCCAGGTTACTTAGCTCCATCGCGACGCCAATTTGTAGTAATTTATTGTACTTGAAGTATTAATATACCGGGATGACGGAATTATAGGAATCTAATCAAAACCCAGAGAGGGCAGCAATCAGTAATTTGTATTTAGCGGAATTAGAATGCAATTCATATATGAAACATATCAACAGTCAACAGTAAGTATTTAAACAATACAGAGATAGAAATTGTCAATCACCACAACTATGTTAGTTTAGAATTCAGCATTTAGCTAGTTCATAGCTGCTTGGAGAACTGCATTTATTCGAATTTTAGTATAAAAACTTTTCACTTCAAAACTAACCACTTTTTCAATATTAAAAAAAAACTGAATATCCTCAAGTCCCTATTTCACTTCACAAGAATTAATTTGTCCAGAATTTTTACCTATTTCTGGTGGGTCATAATAAAGATGCTAAACGTCTGGAAAGCTCATGTTTTGGAGTGCTTCTAAAGTTGAGTATCGGTCAGACGGGGGACCCTGCCTTGTGGAATTTGACAGTGCCACACATTTTCCTTTGAATACCGGTTTTAAGCATTAAGTTAAACCATTTTGACTCACTCGTAGATGGCTTAATTCGGCGTATTAGATTAACTGTAGTTTTTCTGGTCTTACTCACAACTGTGTCTGTATATTTCTTAATCTCTTCATTTGAACCTGTTGGAATGTGCTCACTGGCATTCTTGATATAGTCTGATTTGTCCATAACTACTACTGAATTACTCTTGTCTGATCTGGTAATAAATATGCTTTTGTGGTTCACTAAACTTTTGATAAGTTCTTCTTTGTCAATTTCTGATGTTTTAATGTCAATATTCAGCAGATGTCTTTTCTATTAAACTTAGTGCTACTTCTATGCTAGGAACGATTTCTTCAAGCTTTAGTCTATCGATCTATTCTCAGACACTTTAATTTCATCTGTGCTTGATGTTGTTGTTGAGAGGTCAACCATCCACTTTGGTCTATCAATAGTTGATGGTAGCTCACTGGTAATTTCATTATTCTTAGTAGGACATTTTCCTTTCATTAATTTGTTGTAGAACTTCACGGAATTATCAAGGAAATAACTGCCATTAAACATGAGATTGGACAATTCAGATTCAAACTCAAGAATATACTAAACAACAAAGATTATGAAATCATGCTTGCAGTCTACAACAAGGTGTATTTGACTGCTTCCAGCAGATCCAGAAACACTAATGTTTAAAAACTCACTCAAATGAATGAAAGAAATGTGAGTGTGAATTTGAGTTGTTGAATCTCACGTCTAATGTCTGTCAAATATCATCATTATTAGACCTATGTAGTATTCTTAATAAAGCTAGAATTAGGTTTGCATCTAAGCCAACCAATCCAATCAAAAATAAACGTGGTCAGTTTAAGCATCCAATAGACCCAATTAAGCAAAAATAATTTAATTTACTTGATAGCATGTAATGACTTTTAGGTCAAACCAGTAGAACATAACAATTTGGCTACTTTTAGAATGATTGAGATGCCAAGTTCAGTTATCTCGACAAAAGCTCGGCCACCGCCATATGTGGACTTGGATGCAGTCCCACAACACACTGTGATAAAGTTAAACGGAGAATGAGACTAGTAAATGAGTCTTTGTTGATTGAGTCAAGAGCAAAAACAAGCAATGAAATGATGCAACATCTGTCCCAAATATTGTATTATAACAAGAACAACATGCAATTAAAAATATGTAAAGTGATTCATAAAGTCATGTGGTATGATTATGAGCCATAAATAGTGCTCTAAATGTCATCCGGTTATTAGTACTGTTTCACCACCGTGTGTATTATTAAATAAATCTACTTAATATGGAATTATATTCTGTCACACTGTCCCAATGCTACTTTCACATTATCTCAAGGCCTTGTTAACCTATTTTAGCTGTTTTAATAGCGATTACAAAACAAACTGAATTGTTATCATACACGACCTGATCACTTTGTTTATTATTTCCCTCGAAGACATATCTACTTAAAAGTTTAGTCGCAAGAAACGCCGTGCTTACCATTCAAAATTTATAGAAAAATTGTTTCGCGTAGAGATCAAGTTGAGTGACTGAACATGAAATTACAAGCTACCGGTGAGTTTCTCTACAGCTTCCAACAGCATGGCCATTTATCTTAAAAAGTCGCTTTATTTGTAGGAGAATAATTTAAAGATAATTTTGATCGGTGTCGAAACATAGTGGAAACTAATTCACGCCAACCACAAAACTGTTATTTTTGAACATAAAAATTGCAAATTCAGTTGCAGTTTTCCAACTGTTGATTTCATCACTTTTAGGTTTCCGTCACTCTTACTCTTGATTTATGAACTGTGATTGAAGAAATCTTCTCATCACAGTTAAAACGTTTGCATTGTGTGTCGATAGTTGGGAAACTCCTCAAGACTACAGATAATGTACTCATGCTGAAGTTTCGGTGTGTTTTGTTTCAAATCATCAGATGAACATTTTTCTATGGAACTCCACTGGTTAGCTATCATACCACCCACAGCTTATCATATACAAGCTGCGTATAAAAAGCGAAGTAGTAAAGAAAGTAGTTACAGTGAGACGTATAGGGCCAGGATGATATATGATATTATTTGGATGTTGGTGACTGACAGCAGAACGTGGGATGCGCATTTCCCCCGGTGTGAAACTCGTATATCCTGGATTTCACTGCTAGCCACCATCAACTACATAACATCACATGGACCACAAGGCATCTCTAATACGTTCGTACTAGGACCCCGCAGAACGACAGATATCAAATATTTCGGTCTATCAATAAACAAATGACTTAAATATTTCGTATTAATTCCTAAACTTTAAGGAATATCTTCTTTTCTCCACATGAGAATAAATTGATAACCAGTGCCCGAATTGGATTTCCAATAAATACAATCTTAATCCCTCAAATTATTTTAATGAAATGGATATAATTTGTGTAATTTGTGGGGGTGAGTTAGGATTTCAACATCACTTGCCTCTCTCACTAATTTCAATACCCAAATGCACTGCAGAAACCAGTCTACTCACATTTCGTAAGAGGTTACTTGACAGACTAAAATATTAGTCCAAAAGACGAATAAATAAAAATTATAGATATCAGGCTTCAAGAGAGAGTTGGTGGCTCAGTTCAAAGATCCACTCACGACTAAGCGAAATGGTTCCGGCGTCCCACTAACTTCTACAGCTTTTTCGAATAAGCTGAAGAAGAAACCTTATCAAATCTCTTCTACCAAGAATCTATCACATATGGATGGACAGGAGACTCATTAAATAGAGGAAATCAAAGTCCTTCCGAAACACTGACTCAATAGGTTTGCTCTTCGGCATTCATCAAATACAAATATGAAAAGTAAGACTTCTAATCCGAGAATGACAGAAGTACCAAAGAAGAGGTTATCTGTAGACCTGAAATTCAATGGTGACTCAACGACTGAAATTCTTCGAAACAGATGACACATAGCATTTTGAAAAACACTCTTACCTTCAACTCTGCACCTCAGTTTCCCCACCTAACCACTTATCCATCAAATGGACAAGCACAGCTTTCTACTGTTGGCAACATTCATGTGTATAGATCATTTCCTTTGATTCTTGTAGGGCTGAATACATAAGCCATATCATCAGAGAAATGTGCAGACACACGCGTGAACACGTCCCCATATGTTTGTCGAAAGAAGAAATTAGATGAACCAGTAACTCAGTTCTTGAGCGCCTTGTTCCTACACATCAGTCCTCATGAATAGAAAAACTTTCAGAGGGATAGATAAAGTAACCCAAGTCGTTCGAAAGGTTCCTGCCTTATCTTGTGTCCATGGTGGCAGCTGTCGTATGAAAGTGTGTATGAAAGCCATTTATTTGATCCTTTTTATCATGGTAATCTTAAAGATTTCTGTAACTTGTACGATGAGTTTATGTAATCCATCTTCATTCTTTTTTCTCTCGTTTTTGTCAGATTCCTTGCTTTAGAATATACCTAATATTTTGAATCTCTTACTTTAATGGACAATATACCTGTTTCCGAGGGCCTATAGTTTTACAGATAATCATTTCTGAACGCTGTTTATCACTCGATATCTATAGACCACATAAGACTACTCAACCAAGTTTTGCAAGCCATCCGTTCCTTCTTCCTGATATGTAGTGTCATATATTTTTTTACTATCTATATTAATAACTGACCGTCAATGGCACTTTCATGACGTTTTCGAACACTGTATACCCCAGCAAATCTGAAAAAAGTTATAAAAAGTGTATTCCTTGCCGAATTATGTCTCTCTGAATTAAAACTTGTCTGACTTGTTTGCCACGAATGGTTTCAAGTTATATCACTATTGCGTCGGTGGCACAATGGTAGAATGCTCTGCCACCACGCATATGGTTCGGAGTTCGATCCGCTGCCGACGCACTCTTTGTGCATAGGTGGCACGGCGGTTAGGACTCTCGCCGATCATGCACATGGCCTGGGGTTCGATTCCCTGCCGACGCACACCCAATATCTATGGTAGGCCTGCAAAATTTGGGCTGCCGATATCACATGCTGAAAATTCCATACTTGAACCAAAAATACGGTGTGTCATCAAGCTGTAATCAAAATTTCAAAAAATAATTCTTTAGGAATAAAAATAAATAGGCTCTCAAATAATAACCAGTTTTTCAGTCTATGGTCCCTCAGCAGTTTTTACACAACAACAAAATACTGACTAATACACTTGTAAAATCATATATCCTGTGAATGTATAATCTGTTCTGAAGAAGAATGTTAACTTTAAACTGCCTTCCAGAAGGGAAATGCTTAATGTGATTTTAAGGTAGAGACTGTCATTTTAAACACATTTTATGCAGCTTATATTCATCGAAAAAGCTCAGTCAATGCTTTACCTCAACATTTCACTGTTGGTTTTGTCACGTCGCATATTGTATGCAGTTTACACGTATGCATGAACACGCATATTCGGAGAAAAGTAATCACCCTTTTCAGGTGAGGGTGGAAGAACAAGTGCCCGAATGATATGGAAAACAATTAAGCTGTCAGACATCGATTAGCGGATATAGTAGACAGCCAGCCTCATTTTTACCAAGTATACTGTTGACGTGAGTCTTGAGATTGAAAACTGTTTTAAAATCAAAATCCCATACAAAATCCGTCAGGATGTGTACACCGAAATACACTAAGGCCCTTGAACTTTGCAGAATTAACCGTCCATATGTGTGCAAAAACAATTTACTGTTACATTTAACCTGCTTTGTTTGGTAGTGCCTACCTGATTTTATGTTACCAAGAGCAGTGTTCAGTGTTATCCTCCTTATTCTTGAATCCACTATCATCATATTAATCCTAATCGACCCTTTATTACTTCATTTTCATAGAAGTCGAAGTAACTGGCAACTGTTTTGTCAGATTATTCCAAATGAACTATGCAAATACGTGACATTTATTAGATAAATAACTTCTTTTAATAACACATCCATATTTATTACTGGAATTTATAAAATCTCATAGTTCTATAGGAGACAACTCTCTGTTACCAGCTGAATGAATTCACAAAGATAATAAACCATGTGCAGATTTCTGGGTTTGATAAGTGCATGAGTTATTAACCAACATGTATTTCAGTAATGAAATGAGCTTATCGAATTTGTGTGGACTATGTTAGTTTATGGCTGGCAAATTCTGTCTTAAGCCTTAAACAATACTAGAACAATTCGGATTTAATTTAATGTCAAGTGACTCCTCCGAGAGGTGTCTTCTGAGATCTTTGAAATCTTCCTAAATTATTTCAGTATCATCATAGTTAATCTTACTACCTAGCTCTGTATAATGTACACCAATAGCCGAAGATCACTCAAGCTTTTCTAGTTCTACTGTATTTCCCAGTAATTGAACTGAATCTGTACAGTGTTTTTATTTTCTGAACCTGATTTCTGGAGAAGTTTCCGCCGAGTGTATTACATCACAGTCTGACCATTCTATTCGGCAGACACGTTTAGACTGTAAATTCTCCTAAATTCGGTCTTTCACATGAACGAGATTATTCCGCAATGTTCTTTTAAATACTCTGACATTCCATTTATTAACTACTCTTCTAATTGCCTGAATCGAATAACAGCTATTGTGGTTAATGTTTTCGGAGTGCTTTTTCGGTTACGTTTAGTGCTGTTATTGTTGATTTTGTGAATAATAGTGCTTGAATAGTTTCTGTCCTATTCCATTTTTCATTCTTTGTGAATGTATGTGATCTTTTCAGGCGACTGCAGACGAAAGATACTCTTGTACAGATGCAATATGAGGATCCTAAGTCTAAATATCTGTTTGACTGTGAAAAAAAAACATGGAAACATACATTTTCCTTCGTCCTATTCAGGCAATTTAGAATAGGTAATTCGTCATTATCTGACTTTTGGTACCAAAGTTATATTAATATTGGGGATTAATTGTTCAATTTCTCCAAAAAGAAATGGTGTTGATTTCGTTTTAACACAAAAAAAAAGTATTACGAACCTAACTTAACCATGTTTTTTGTTTGTATGCGTTTAGAAAGACATTATTTTCAAATTTATTCACCAAAAGATTTGCAAATATTGATCATTCTGGTAAATCCATCGCTTTAAATCTAGTCTGCCTAAACAAATCTCCTTAAAGTGTAAAAAAATTATTTTCCAGACTGAATTTTAAGACCTTATTGATTTCAGTGGTGTTCAGCTGGACACCTTGGTGATATTGTGTCTGTATTTAAAACAAAACTGAAAGTGATATCACGACTTCCACTAATCGGAGTGTTGGAATATATAAAGTCAGACATTATCATAGCCTTGCATAAAGTCTTCTCCACCAGTTTCCTATTTAGGATTGGAAATCAAGTTAGTACTTAAAAATATGTGGCTTTTGCGAGAAGTTTGAATTCCAACAACCCGAATACGAAATACAACGTCACTACTGAAGTCTTCTGTTTAAATGTTGTTCAAACAGAGGTAAATTCTCATCTTTGCATGATGATGTCGATTGTTCGTGTCATTTTACGACTCAGGTTTTCAACAAGTCCCAGAATTTTTCAATAGTAATAATTAGTTTACTAGTTCATCTTGTGTCATGTAATTATACGAGTAAAGGTTTAGTCTGAAAATAGTTCCGTAACTTCAAAGCAAATCAGTGAAGAAACGACAACAAAGTTAAAAATGTTAAAAGCAGAAACAACCGTTTTTTTAGAATAAGATGGTGCCATCATTTATTTCCTAGGTCTCTCTTTAGCTGTGTACAGCCTCAAGCATTAATGTTGAACACAGAAGTTCATAGAAGTTTTGATTAACCTATATAAAAATGGATATGAAGTCAACTATAAAAGGAGTCTCCACAATTAGTGAACAATGACGAGAAATTACACCTGTAAATGGGTACGATTGAAAAGGAGTTGTGTAATAAAGACAAGAGTTAAACAAATAAATGATTTGTAACCAACTAGCCAAATATTTGTTATTCACCTCACGTTTTCACCGTGCAACTCCTTTACCACTTTATCGAAATATTCAATATGTTTTTCCTCTTCTGCTCTGAGCACTGTTTATTAAGTCTGAAGTCTCCTGTTGACCGATATCATATCACCTTTACCAATACCTTGTATGTAGACTTAATTAACTCTTTAGGTTATATGCAGTTGATGAGAAGCTAAAGCAGTAAATGATGTATGCTCTTATTCTGAACAAACTGTTGATTTCGCTTTACTGAAATTCATAAAGAGAAATTAATCTCAGTTTGTGATCTAGGTAACACTGACTGTCAAGTTAGGAAGGTGAGCACAAAAATCGAATGATACTTCATTACTATGGATACATTTGTTGCGATTCAGGTAATTAGCCGAAAGGTTGCTATTGTCTAAATAGACGCATATTTAAACTTCTCGAAAGTGATGATGAAAAAGTAGCACCAGTTTTCTTATCATAGCTTTGTTAGGAGACATTCTAGTCTTGTGGTGCTATATAACTCATTAAACAGGTAGCGTCACTTCAAACAACTTCAGACATGAATTCCCCTCGATGAACTTGAACAAAGCGATAAAAACACATAGAGTAGAGTAAAACGGATTCATTTTATGTCGTCAGTATCTTGCTAATTTCTGACTGCATGATAAATAAAGGTTAGTAGTTTTATAATAGTTTTAACATGCTCTGGTTTATTGGAGATAAAATATCAAACAATAAGAATAATCATGGTATGCAGACGAATCCAAACGTTAAGTTAATAAAATATAAAGACTTGCTGTAATTTTATAAGTAATAGAAGATAAGAATAGTGAAAATACATTGAGGGACAAAACACATAAGATTACGTAAGTCGCGAGACAGTTGTAAACGATTACATGAAATATGCAAAAAAATATTGTGAGTTAAGCTCATCTGGTTAGATGTCAGACATATAAAGCATGGTGTTCAGTAAATGATAGTATGACTAAGAGCAGAATGAAATCAATATTTACAAGGTACGGACAGATTTACTACTGCTTTTATTTTATATACATAAATCAGGGTTCAACCGTTTGTCAGTGATGTTCCCCGAGAGCTTTAATATGGTTGCACCTGTTCGTTTGTTCACTTTCATTAGTGAACTCTAAATACTTTCGTGACGTCTGCGTTAGTCAGATGTCATATAACTGCACTGTCTTTGCATATATATATATATATATATATGTATATAGTTAGTTAGTTAGTTAGTTAGTTAGTTAGTTAGTTAGTTAGTTAGTTAGTTAGTTAGTTAGTTAGTTAGTTAGTTAGTTAGTTAGTTAGTTAGTTAGTTAGTTAGTTAGTTAGTTAGTTAGTTAGTTAGTTAGTTAGTTAGTTAGTTAGTTAGTTAGTTAGTTAGTTAGTTAGTTAGTTAGTTAGTTAGTTAGTTAGTTAGTTAGTTAGTTAGTTAGTTAGTTAGTTAGTTAGTTAGTTAGTTAGTTAGTTAGTTAGTTAGTTAGTTAGTTAGTTAGTTAGTTAGTTAGTTAGTTAGTTAGTTAGTTAGTTAGTTAGTTAGTTAGTTAGTTAGTTAGTTAGTTAGTTAGTTAGTTAGTTAGTTAGTTAGTTAGTTAGTTAGTTAGTTAGTTAGTTAGTTAGTTAGTTAGTTAGTTAGTTAGTTAGTTAGTTAGTTAGTTAGTTAGTTAGTTAGTTAGTTAGTTAGTTAGTTAGTTAGTTAGTTAGTTAGTTAGTTAGTTAGTTAGTTAGTTAGTTAGTTAGTTAGAGTTAGTTAGTTAGTTAGTTAGTTAGTTAGTTAGTTAGTTAGTTAGTTAGTTAGTTAGTTAGTTAGTTAGTTAGTTAGTTAGTTAGTTAGTTAGTTAGTTAGTTAGTTAGTTAGTTAGTTAGTTAGTTAGTTAGTTAGTTAGTTAGTTAGTTAGTTAGTTAGTTAGTTAGTTAGTTAGTTAGTTAGTTAGTTAGTTAGTTAGTTAGATAGATAGATAGTTAGATAGATAGATAGATAGATAGATAGATAGATAGATAGTTAGTTAGTTAGATAGATAGATAGATAGATAGATAGATAGATAGATAGATAGATAGATAGATAGATAGATAGATAGATAGATAGATAGATAGATAGATAGATAGATAGATAGATAGATAGATAGATAGATAGATAGATAGATAGATAGATAGATAGATAGATAGATAGATAGATAGATAGATAGATAGATAGATAGATAGATAGATAGATAGATAGATAGATAGATAGATAGATAGATAGATGATAGATAGATAGATAGATAGATAGATAGATAGATAGATAGATAGATAGATAGATAGATAGATAGATAGATAGATAGATAGATAGATAGATAGATAGATAGATAGATAGATAGATAGATAGATAGATAGATAGATAGATAGATAGATAGATAGATAGATAGATAGATAGATAGATAGATAGATAGATAGATAGATAGATAGATAGATAGATAGATATTGATATATATATATATGTACATGGTAGAAATTTTCAGCTTATGTTAAGTAAATTCCACGTCAAGAGAAGCTACTAGTACATGTTGACTTCAGGAAGACATGTTTTCCTCTCAACAAAAAAACCTTCTAGTTCAGAGCTGACGAAGTTAACTGGGTTAGCAGTGAAATATCCATGGTCATGTTATAAAAAACATAAACATTATCAGGGTAAAGTACTAGACAACTACTAGAGTTAATAGCTATAAATTTCAAATTCAACCATATAATCTAGATCAGAATGAATGATGTGACTCAGAATGTTATCTGCGGGACCATTGTTTGAATAAACACTTCGTTTAGAAGGTTGAACATATCAGACTATATCTGAGGCCAAGTGACTTAACCCATTTCGGTAGCTTTTGACTATAACTTTCAGATTTAATTGGGTATTAGCCAGAAAATTAAACATATTAGTTGGTGACTCAATAGTCTTAATAGCTTACTACCTGCATTTTTTGGTATGTACAGGTATTATAATGTACTATTGATCTATTTCATGTGTTAGAGCTAAGATTTCATTGATCCTTTTTTGACACCGAATGATTATTGACCTTAACTATTCAAAGTTAACCGAGGAATTTGTTATCAACAGATTAGGGATCAGTTGCATTATCTAGCCTTCTCATATTTGAATAAGTTTTTATTACACTAAATAAAAAAATGATCGTTAATAGGACAGGGAACATTTAGTAATACATAGACAAAGTAATAAAAAATTGACGAGTAAAGAATATCCTTTTCGATAATTTCTTCTTCTGGCTCTATAATTACATATATGTTTATGTAGGTAGACTATTTTACAATGGTCTTCATCAACAATATTGATGTTTTTAATAATTTCGATTTGTTAAGTAAGTTCAATGGAATTACAGCTCATGAAAGATGCATAAAATGAAATATAAAATTAATGAAATTTCCACAACAAATTGAGGATCATTAAGACCTTGATGGCCAAGGTAAGGACAGTGTTTGAACCAACTTCTTTTAGATACATAAGTCAAGCTTTTTCATGGGGATCTTAACGACCTCAACAATATTTAGTAGACGAATTCTTAAGGTAAAGTTAAGATTAGCTGTTATGCGGTAGATGACTTTGAAAGCCTCGTTAACATCAATCTTGTGTTCTGTATCAACAAGATGAGGTAGGATAGAGTTATCAGTGGATTTTGTTTGTCCTTTACTTAACCACCCAGCATGATGTTCGCGAATCCAACGATAAACACGCCTAATTGTGCGGCCTATATAACTGGCTCTATAGGAGCAGTCGAATTGGTAGATAGACATAGGAGAGGTTAAGTTAGGCAATCTATCTTTAACTCCTGAACGCAAAATAGGGGTGGCTTTGAAGACACAGAATAATTCAACAGAAGTGAATACTTTTTGTACCAAATTCCTTAGGTGTTAAGTTAAAATCTCATTGATGTTATCCGGAAGGAACTGAAATTGTAAGAATAAGGCCATTTTCGGAACTATTAGTACTTTGGCATGTCTTGACTTTTGATTTATGTTCTTATCAATGAACTTTCCTGGATAACCATTCTTACTCAACAACTGTTTAATTATATTCAGTTATTCATTAAGATATTCATCAGAGCAACTTGCTATTACTCTGTGGACCAAGCACTGTATTAGATTGCGTTTGTATTTCAAAGAAACGAAGCTAAACAAATTAGTATACTGACCGGTTGATGTAGGTTTTCTATAAACACTTCTTCTTATTGTGCCATCCTCTTTTCTGAGCATAAGGACGTCTAGCAATGAAATACTGGAGTCTTTTTCTTTCTCAATGGTAAAATTCATTGCAGGATTAACAGCGTTAAATTTGTCCAGGATTTTCTTTGCTTCATCTTCATTTTTCATAATCAAATATGTATCATTTATGTACCGACAATAGAATTTCAGTTCATCAGTTACATCTCTCAAAGGCCTATTCTGTTGTTTCGCAGGGAAAATTTCAGCTGGAATGGATCCTAGTGGTGATCCCATTGCCACACCATCAATTTGTCTGTATAGTTCCTTATTAAATAAAAAGTGAACATTCATTGTGCATTTCAAGAGAAGCCCTTTTTTTCAGGAGATGTAGGAATGCCAACATCGATGTTTCGTCTTATAAGTTCTTCACATACAAAGTCTACTGTCTTTATAAGTGGTACATTGATGAAAAAGGAAGATACGTTAAATGATAACACGAATTTATTGTCAATATCTAAATATCTTATCCTTTCAACAAATTTACAGGTGTCATTTATGCTGTATTTCCCTAATTCGGTATGTAGAGGCTGTAAGTGTTTGACTGACCATTTGGCTATGGGGATGGTATGGTGAATTTAATATAACTAATACTGATCGAAGTGGTAAATCAATTTTGTGCACTTTTGGCGAATCATATAATCTTGGTGTGAATGTCCCAGTGGGTTTAAGTGATGTATACTGACTCTGTGAGATAAAGCCTTGTTGTTTCAGTAGTAAATTTCTTGTTATCAGTCACGTTGATAAATTTAAATAACTCCATAAGAATAGCTTTCTCAAGATGAATTCATTTTATTTCATAGGGTTGTTTTTTTGCAGTTGCATACAACTTGAATAATAAAATACCTAAGTTAGTACTGTGACTACTAGAAATATGATGTAAGTAAAGAAAGTCTTGTTTGAATTAGTTGTGTTTTCTGAGCTTATTGATTTAACTGCTAAACTTTCATCTTCCTTCGGCGCAGGTTTTAGTATAAAATGGCCTAATTTAAATTCTCCATGAATGATGTATTTGTATCTCTTAGAGAGCGCTGTTGTGACTGTTTGTTTATTTACGTCTCTATTGTTCTTTTTTTGTCATATGATTTGCTTTTTATTAGCTGATAAATTTGGTATGTAGTAATGTTTGCTAATTGCTAATTCACTTGAATACGTGGCTTTTAGTAATCCCCTGGCATTTTTGGTGTTTTCCCCATTCAAAATTCCTACATTATCCATAATTATCCACATCTACTGATACGGAAGAATATATAACATGTCATTTTACAGTCAGTTTGTGTTCTCGGATTCGGATTCACAGGGGACTTCCACTCTGACCGATGTAATTTAAATTGTAGTTCATACAGTTTATTTGGTAAAGGGTATTAATCTTGTCTTCTTTTTCTGTTGGATCTTTCGGTCTGCACAATATCGAATGAAGTGACTGTGCTGGCTGATTTTTGGGCTGTATCTATTTCAAACAGTCTTAGTATTCTAGCAGTTATTTCGGATATATTTTTTATATATTATTATTATTGCTCCCTTGGGTTCCTAGTGGAACATAGGGCTTCAACTGCACGTCTCCATTTTCTTCTGTCTTCTGCTATACTTCTCGCCTGCATCCATGTTAATCCATATTCTTTCAACTCCTCTTCACACGATCTCCTCCATGTCACCCTTGACGACGTCCCACACGCCGCTTCCCTTTCGGGTTCCACTCGAGGGCTTGGCGCGCGATGTCACCCACAGGTCTCCTCAGCGAGTGTCCGATCCATCTCCACTTTCTCCTGCATATTTGTTGGGCGATTGGTTCTTGCTTTGTTTGTTCCCATAATTCCTTGTTGGTGATTCTTTCCGGCCATCTGATCTTCAGTATAGAGCGAAGACAGTTGTTAATAAAGGTCTGCAGCCTTTTGGAAATATTCTTTGTGACCCGCCAAGTTTCTGATCCGTATAGAAGAACTGACTTTACGTTTGTATTGAAAATCCGAATTTTGTTGGTGATGCTGAGTGACGAAGATTTCCAGATTGATTTCAGGCTGATGAATGTGTTTCTCGCCTTCCCGATTCTCGCTCGATTTGACATCCTCGTCCGTTCCGACTGCCTGTAGTTGAGACAATGCTCCCTAGATAAGTGAGTGAATGAAGTAACCTCTTTCAAATCCCTCCCGTTGATGGTGATTGACGTTGGATGTTGTTGCTGTTGTTGGTTGGTTGGTTATTTTCATAACCTCCGTCTTGTCTATGTTCACCTGGAGTCCTGTCTTCGCCGGCTGCTTCTTCGACCAGTTTGTCGGTTTTCGCTTGTAAGTCTTCGATTTTGTGTGACATCAAACATAAATCATCCACGCGCGAAATCCAGGTCTTCTAGGTTCTTCACGTCGGTCCAGGATATCCCTGTCTTCTCGTTTCCCACTGTCTGACGCATAATCTAGTCAGTCCACCACAATTAGGAATATCATTGGTGATAATAAGCACCCTTGTCTGACTCCTGTGTTTACTCCAAACGCCTCGCTGAGTTTTCCGTTGTGGATCACTTGACATGTGCCGTTGTCGTACAGCTGTTGAATAAGGTTGATGAATATTTGGGGTACGCCGTAGTACTCGAGTAGTTTCCAAATTACTTCACGGTCAACGCTCTGTCGAAGGCCTTCTCAAAGTCTATAAAGTTGAGGTAGAGGTTTGATTGCCATTCCATGCTTTGTTCTGTGATGATGATGCGTAGAGTTGCAATTTGGTCAGTACATGATTTGCCTTTCCTGAATCCAGCTTGTTCTGGTCGGAGTTCTGTCTCCAGTGCGTCCTTTAATCTCTCCAGGATGATGCGACTCAGGATTTTACTTGGCGTCGATAGGAGCATGATTCCTCGCCAGTTCTTGCAGAGTGGGCCTAAGTCGCCCTTCTTTGGTAGTTTCACGAGGTAACCTTTCCTCCAGTCAGTAGGCACCTTTCCCTCCTTCCAGACCTTTTGCAATAATGGAGTCAGCATGTCTGCTGTCGTCTCTGGGTCTGCTTTCAGTGCTTCAGGGTGTATTCCATCTGGTCCAGCTGCTTTTCCAGCTTTCAGAAGCTTGATTGCGTTCAAGACTTCAGCTCTCGTTGGAGGATTGGTGTCAACTTGCAGTTGTGTGCGCGCTGTTGTTGGTATTTCTGGACGGGTTGCAGGTGGTGGTCGGTTCAAGAGTCCTTTGAAGTGATCCGCCCATTGTTTAATCTGTTTTTCTTCCTTGGTAATGGGGTTCCCTTGGCTGTCTTTTATAGGTTTCGCTTGTGTTGATCTCTTCCCGGATAGAGATTTGGTTATCTGATATAGTGTCCTCAGGTCCCTTTTGCCTGCTGCCTTCTCAGCTTCAGTGGCCAGGTTGTCGTAGAATCGTCTTTTGTCCTTCCTAGCACTCTTCTTCACTTCTTTGTCCAGTGCTGTGTAAGTTGAGCTCAGCGTCTCCTTCTCCTGTCCGTCCTTGCATTGAATCATTTTCTCTTTCACCATTCTCCTCTCTTCTATTAATTTCCAAGTGTCCGTTGAGAGCCATTCCTTGTCTTGTCTCTTCTTTCTTCCTAGAACCGTTGAACACGTTTCGTTGAGAATCGCCTTCAGAGAGTTCCAATGTTCTTCCACGCATGATTCTTCAGTGATGTCGCGTAGTGTTTCCTGCTTTGCTCTGACAGTTGCAGTGAAAGTGTCTTTTGTGGTTGTGTCCTTCAGTTTCTGAGTGTTGAACTTGCATTGTGGCCTATCCCCAGCTATCCTCGAGGCTTTTAGTTTCACCTTGAAAGTCCCTTGTACTAGATAGTGGTCTGAACCCACATCTGCTCCTCTCCTCGACCTTGTGTCCAGTAGGCTCCGTCTCCACTTCCTTGAGATTGAAATGAAGTCTATCTGGTTTTTGGTGTTTCCATCTGGTGAAATCCATGTCGTCTTGTGTATATCCTTGTGTTTGAACACACTGCCACCAATCACCAAATCATTGAAGGCGCAGAAGTCTGAGAAGAGTTCACCATTGTCGTTCATTTCACCGAGGGCCTCACGACCCATGGTGAGTTCTCTTCCTGTGTTGTCTCCTCCCAGCTTCGCATTCATGTCGCCCATCAGGATTTTGATATCGCCATTTGGGACGTTGTCCATTATTGCTTGTAGTTGTCTGTAGAACGCCTCCTTCTTCTCTTGTTCTGAGACGTTTGTAGGCGCATAGCATTGAATGACTGTAACTTTCCTTCCTTTTGAGTTGAACCTGGCTGTCATTATCCTGGAGGAGATTGGTTCCCACTGCATGAGAGCTTTGGCTGCTGTTGGTGACATCATGATGGCCACTCCCTCGGTGTGCTCGTGGTTGTCCTCTGGGTGGCCGGAATAGATTACTGTCTCTCCAGTAGGTAGTTGGCACCTTCCAGTTCCGTTCCATCTGCTCTCGCAGATTCCCAACACTTCTATTCTGTACCTTCTCATTTCAGCGGCTATCTGGGCAGCCTTTCCAGTTTCGTACATTGTACGAACATTCCAGGTACCCATCCTTACTTTTGCTTTCATCGAAAGAAGGCACATCGGCTGACTGGCTTCCCGAAGGCTCTTTCACCAGCCTGCGTCATTTCACTTCCCCGATTCCAGCGAAAAGTAAGGCTATTGCTTATGTTTTTAGAATTTTTAATATATTTATTCGTTGAAGTTTCTGTAGCGATTTGGTTGTTTTACAGGGGTGGAGTTGCTAGCACCACGCCCCAACCCTCCCTCTTTACCCGGGCTTGGGACCGGCGAGAAAACTAGTAAGCTAGTAGCCTAGCAAGCTAGTATCTGGCGAGGTTTTTTATATATGGTAGAGTGAATTTTCTTGTAGTCTTCGGTGATGGTTCCTTTTTGGAGTTATGGTTTGAGTTCAAAAATTTGTGATGGAACTGTGTGGGAATTCGTTCTTTTTGAAGATGGGCGATTTCCAGAAGCCTGGTACTCAAGTGAATCAACAATTAACAATAGCTTAGTGGTAACGTCCCTGACTGCAGCACTGGATGACGCGGGTTCAAATCTCAGAATGGACATGAGTTCCTTTAAAGTTACAGATACACCTTGCTCAATGGTGAGCACCAACTAGCATGAAACCTAGGTCAAACTGTGCCTCCTGCCGATTGCCTACAACTAACTATCTAACAAACATATTAATGTAGTTCAAATTCAACAGCTAATAAAAAATAAATCACATGAAGAGAAGGTTCGAATTCTAAGTGAATAAAAATGATCAATAGAGATGTAGATTAACAACCGATCATGTAGGACTAGAAGCAAATATAAAAGACTTCATATTCTCACGACTAAACGTAGGAACTCAACAGTACCTAATTCTGCGCGTATTTTAAGCTGTGAAAAACAGTCGTGTTTGAAACTGCGAACCTATTGGGAAACACTAAATAAACGCCTCTATTTATTCTCCGTATTATTATTATTATCCATCTTCGTATTATTGTTACCATATTGTTGTTACTACTCTTCTGAGTTTATTTTTTATATTTATATATTATCACCATTATGATCACTACAATATCATGAAGTTCTGTAATTATTTTCCCTTGTTAAGTGACCTGATGAGATAGTTAGAAGTAATACTGTAATGGATATTGAGAACTCGATAATATATCATAATGAGTCGGTGGCACAGCGATAGAATGGTTGCTAACCACTCTGGTAGTTCGGGGTACAACCTCCGGCGGACGCACACCCTTACCTCGCTAGGCTATTAATAAGAGTGGTAAAGAGGAGGGAAGGTTGAGCATGAGGCTGGCAACTTCATCCCGTTAAAATAAACACCACTAATACCGAAACTTCAAAGTTCAAGCTTGAAGCCCTATGTTCCACTGGGAACGTAAAAGAATTAAAAAATACTATATCATAACTTCTATTGGTCGGAATAAATCAGTTATTGTTATTTAAAATCAGGATAACTGACATTTGATGTGTCCTCTGTTTCTGTATGTTAAAACTGCAATCCTAAACAATCACAGTTCTGACCCACATGAAAGGCTATTGCAGTTATGGTTTACCTTAGCCCTGTTTGAAAACTTAAAAATTTTAGTTCATTTTCGCACTTTCATCTGTTTCTTCTCATGTTGTTTTATTTGGTTGATGGTGGCTACAAGAGGAATGCAGAATGAATGCTTTTAATTCTCTTTGAAAGTTGTCATCTGCATAGACCTGGATCCTAAACAGTGATGGTGTTCCCAGAAACAACCAGTTCAAACACCAGAGAGTAGTCCATAGAAAAATCCAACACCAGTCATGGCTATAATGATCCAGTGGCGTTTAAAAAGTAAGATGTTAGGTTCGATTCTCAGTGGGAATTTTATCACTCACTGAAGCACAAATACGTCCAGCTAAGAATTTTCATATACAGCGGAACAAGCAGTCTGGATTTCATCATTAGCCACCATCAGTCAAGTAACACAGTGGTGACCTAAAGGTGTCGTTGAAGCATTTGTGCGAGGAACCGAAATTTCAACAGGAGCCAAGTCTTCCGCTTCAGTAGAATCAATCAGCTGGTAATTCAATTAGCAGTCTCAATAAATAATATTTTGTTTTGTCTGACACTTGAAAAGAAACTTCAGTGAAATGGAACAAACAAAGTGAGCAACAAGAATAAAAAGAAAACAGTACTTCTATCCTTAGTTCGTGTGAACTCAACGTATGCTTAACTTTATTACTTATTTTTTTAAATCCCCATCTGAACCTTTATTCTGATTTTGTTTTAAAAAACAATGAAATTACAAACACTTCGTCTGTCTTCTTTGTTTTACTTTCTAACGAAAGACCCCGAAGAAAAAAAATGCAAGTTTACGATTCACCTTTCAACTATTTTGACGGCTCATCAGATTGACTTCAGAAAAACTTAACTCCTTGAGAATTCTTGAGTGCAATTAAAAATAGATTTTGTTTTCTTTCTTCAAAAAACATTCTTTTATTGTTTCGCATAAACTGTAGTGTTAATTCAAGTCAGACAATGTTTTATTTTGATGATATATATATTTTTATTTCAGTAAGTGGAATGCATGTAGACAACTTGAAACTTTCAATAATCAGCCTTATTCTTTATTCTACAACAGAGAAAAGAATAAGCGAAAACAGTCTCTTGGCACAATGAGACAGTCACTTTTTCTTCATATACAATAAACATAAATGAAAGAGTGTTTTATTTTACTGTGAAATGATTTGTATTAATTGATTTATTAGATAAAACCACAATGTCTAAAAATATGCTTGATGAAATCAGCAATGAAAATAGTATAAATATTATAGATAGATGTATGTAAGCTAAAAATAGGTGCTTAGACATGCAGTGACCACTGAAGCACTTTTTTTTATTCTATACTAAGACTGCTGTGCAATATTCACTTTACACTCCTGTCAAAAGTGCACTTATTGAACTATGAAACAAGTTACACCTTTTATCATGTTCACTCCTACTTCAGTGAGCATGTCTGATTAGAGTTCTGTCTGGAGGCATTATAAATATTTCAGGGTTCATCAGCTTCATAAGATTTACAGGTAGATATTATGGATAAACCACGAAAACAATGTAAGAGGTTAATGTCTACTAATTAAGTCATTTGGACTGATGTCAAAATGAGCACGTTGCGATTTGACCGCTGTGTGAGAATCTGAAAGCTCCTGAGTTCTACATCTTCCTACTAACTGCCATAATGCAGCCAATCGTTAATGTGCAAGAAATCAAGCTTCAACTGTCAGGATTGTAGAGACTAGTATCAAGTTAAAGTGGACTTCATGGTTTTATAAAGCAGATCACCAGAAGCTGAAAATGATAGGTCAATGGACTCTAGTAGGACCTATGAATAGTAATGTGCTTACCTCGTTATCTAATGATCTTGAGTTTACCTTCTTGAGAGATAGTTGCAGCATGCTGCTCAAAATTATAAACTGTAGTCAATGCAACTAAAGCCTGTTTAAATCTCTGAGTTACAAAGTTTTTCTGTCCACCAAAATGCATCACATTTTTGCTGCGTTTCATATTGTTTCAACCATCCACTTACTATCATGAATCGCAACAAACAATAAAGCATATTTTCAAATAGGTTTCAATCTAGTTCTAGGAATTTTTATGAAGGAAATGGTGGGAATGCATTGTGGAGGTAAGAAGCATGCCTCGAATGAAACAACATATCTTCGAATGATGTGTTATCGATCACCATACTACTTGAAAACCTTGCAAAAAGGGTAAATGCCGTCTCAATAAAACATGCTGAAGATGTTGTATCATGATCCCACACACTTTTCAGAAGAAAGTCATTATTACTGTTATCACCACTGTAAATATTATCATATGGAGATAGTTTTGATAACAAGGCAATTACTCCTTGCATAAAAACTTCTGGTAAAATAATGGTGGACAATATTTCACTTAATATTGTTCTTTTTAAGCACACTACAATATTCCATGACGTTTTTTTATCATTCGTTTCCATAATCGTACATAAGGTGTTTAAAAATGCATGTGACTACACAAGGGCTGAGTCGAATAGTTAGTGTAATGTGTGATGTATGAAACCTAATAAATTATATTTCATGGCGAAGTAGGTAATTCAGAGATACGATACCCATTGGTGAAGATATTTGCATTTGGCTCACTCATATGTACACCAAGCCAACGGCTAAAATACACATAGTACTTTATACTACTTATTAGTAGCTGAAAAATCACCAAAACATTTTGGTGCTATAACAACAGCTTTTGCCAGATTCCAACTATTTCAAATTTTTATTCACTACCTCGTATATATATATATATATATATATATATATTAGAATTTGTTAATAAGTTATTTCAGACCGTCATTCGATTTTAATGGGGGCTATATTAATTATTGCAACGAAACACCAATGACACTGACATATCTCCAAATTGAGGATATGAAGTTTGTTCAAAGTTCAATTGCTTCCAAAGCACCGAAATTTCATACATTTATTCCCCTTAATGAATTTGAAGAAACAAAGAAAGAGCAACAGTTTTCGCAGAACAAAGTGGTACAATCATTTATTTCGTTGGCTTCTCATCAGCTGTTTACAGTATATGTTTACAGAAACAATTCTAACATACTTGCACAGAGTCCATTTTTAAACAAAAATCAATCAATATATGCATACAGTAATTATACATAAATATATATACATATACATATAGGTGAAAGAGTTCAATTCCGCACAAGTTTGCTGAAGTAATCTCCATCAAGCGCCCGAAACCTGATTTATGCGTTGAGAAAGCAACAGTTATCAGTCTTTCTTTGCCCTGGTAACTGGATATTTTCTCTTTTCTTTCATCTGTTTACGTAATGTTGACAGTTTTCATTGTGTAGGATCATTATTGTTCGGAATAGTGTTCAATATTATATATATGTATATGTATATGCATATATATTTATGTATAATTACTGTATGCATATATTGATTGATTTTTGTTTAAAAATGGACTCTGTGCAAGTATGTTAGAATTGTTTCTGTAAACATATACTGTAAACAGCTGATGAGAAGCCAACGAAATAAATGATTGTACCACTTTGTTCTGCGAAAACTGTTGCTCTTTCTTTATTTCTTCAAATTCATTAAGGGGAATAAATGTATGAAATTTCGGTGCTTTGGAAGCAATTGAACTTTGAACAAACTTGATATCCTCAATTTAGAGATGTGTCAGTGTCATTGGTGTTTCATTGCAATAATTAATATAGCCCCCATTAAAATCGAATGACGGTCTGAAATAACTTATTAACAAATTCTAATATATATATATATACATACGAGGTAGTGGATAAAAATTTGAAATAGTTGGAATGTGGCCAAAATGTAGGTTTTACACGCATGCTTAAATTTTGTGAAATATTCACAATTAGTGAATGTGACTGCAGTGGTGTGGTCTGTCTCAGCTGAAGCTGGTATTGATTATTTTTTCTAGAATGACAGTGAAAACATCATAATCTGACTTCTGTCGTTATCAAGGTAGCGCCAACTCTAACCACTTCTACTAATGAACAATCGTTCCACACTCCATATACTAGTCCCCATTTGCCATGATTATTTATTTAGACTTCAGACCATATGCCCTTTCGTTACCAAGGAAAAGAGAGGCTTATATTTTTTATTTCACAGGTTTCAGTGATTCAGTCACTTTCTAATAGATGAGGAAATCTGCGCTGAAATTGTTCAAAATCCCTACAAACACAAAATGTCTGAACTTATTTTGTCTGTTATATTTAAGATAATTGGGTAAAGATCATAGAAGTATCATTTTCGAAACAATATATAATTCAACTGGCAACGCTTACTGAAATACCAGTCAACTTCTTATGCATTTCAGCGTAGCTAGCCAGAAATCCAAGGTTATAGATATGCAATATTCTAATGTATTCCTTATTCAAGAATACCTCTAAGACGAAGTTTTTTTCCTTCACGTTCCTCAGTGGAACATAGGGCTTCAAGCTAGTAGCTTGAAGTTTCTATAGCAGTGTTTGTTTCACAAGATGGGGTTGCTGGCCAGTCTCATGCCCAACCTTTCCACTTTACCAGCCTTATTTCTGGCTTAGCAAGGTAAAGGAGTGTGTCGGCCGGGGATCGAACCCCGGACCATGTGCACGGTCGGCGAGCGTCCTAACTGCTATGCCACCGACGCAAGACGAAATTACTCACTAGTGAATTGTAAGGCCTCATTACTAGCATTTAATACTTTCAAGATGAGGTTAATTAGATCAGTGCAGAGGAAAAACTCACAAGGGACGGTTAAGAATGATTTTATTTGAAATATCCGAACCAAATGATTCTGTTGCAAAAAACATACACTTAAACATCTTACTTTTCTTGTTTTTCAACAGAATAACTTATCTCTGAATACTGAATGGCATATATATGCTTCGTTCTATGACGGAAACTGTTTACCTAATATGGATTTATACAATGATGTTGCTATATGAAGTCAATTCCTATCAATCACAAGATGTCGACGATGACTATGTCGAATTAACACAATTAATAAATAATGAGAATCAAATTCGTCTACGATGTGATGCAAAAAGTCAAGATTCAATTGAAAGTTTAATTCTTCTTAGCTGCCCGTTAAGTAAAACTGGAGTATGCAGAGAAAACTGTATAAATCCATGTCCAGTGAATGAATGTGAGTTTCGTTTTTAAGTATTTTAAATAAATACCTCTACTTTCTATAGTTTTTGGTTTGTAAGGATTAGTTATGTTTTACGAGTTGATCACGGATTGATCATCAGTTAGAGAACCATTGAAAACCAGGGAGTACTGGACAGCTGCTGTTTCATCCTAGTTTGGGAATCATCGGCAGTACGCACCCACTGGGATTCGAACCAGGGACCTGCCGGTTACAAGGCAAGCTCGTATACCGTTCAGCCACTGGGACCCGATTCAATGGCTCGTGAATTCTAACTTCTACCAATTCGTGATTTAGCGCGACACCAACCATTGTCGTTGGTGGGACATCCATCCACACATGTGACATCTAATCGGACCTCACTGGTCACGACTTCTCACTAGAACTCAGAAAACTCCAACCTGTAGCAAGTCACTAACTTCACTGAAAATTGCGATTCGATTCTGTAATTAAATTTATAATCACTAAGCTATAAAGACTATGAGACACCCCTTGTAAGACTAAATTGAAAATACGAATTTGAATCTTAATTTATAATCATTAAGTCTAATTTTTAATAACAGTTAGAAATTTTCCGAATTTTTCCGGCAGGAAGCCTTGGACCTGCCGACTGCCTCCAACCATCTAATAAAAACATTTATAAAAGTTTGAGAAAATGATAACTAGTCATGGCTGGTGGAATCCATCAAGTCAGATGAGATGGTAGTTGCTCACCGATGAAACTAGCTGTCTGCGGTACCATGTTAACATAAGTTTGAGTTCATGACTAGCTGAATCTGAAGGTACCGGCTTCGATATCTGGTAGATGAGCAGTGTTAAAAAAATTCCAAGAGTGAGATAAAACAGGCAGTCAATACCTTCTCTAACTGATGTTGGCTAGATATGAATATATTGTGTCCCTTAAACTTTATCTTAGCATAAATACTGACTCAAAGATATTACGAGCGATAGTGCAATTCACTGAAAATGAAACATGCGTCCCCCAGTGGCTTAATGGTATACGAGCTCGCCTTGTAACCGGAAGGTCCTGGGTTCGAATCCCGGTGGGTGCGTACTGCTGAAGAGTCCCAAACTAGGACGAAACAGCTGTTCAGTACTCCCAGGTTTTCCAATGGTTCTCTAACTAATGTCAGCTCATGATGAAGTCCTGAAACCAATCAAATCCCTACAAACCAACACTTGAAACATGCGGAACTTTGAAGTCATCTCAAGTTCAGTGGGACAGGCTTGATTGCAACAGTCAGTTAATCGGATTTACGTATTTGCATGAACTTCAGTTCTCTTGAGGTTGACAATGTGCCTATCTGTATAATCTAAATAAATTCTTGATAAAAGGAATATGCTAAGGCTGTACTTCAGCAGTGTCTCTTATGAACGTTTTAGTATCTTAATAGCATGTCACTCATTAAGACTTGGTTACACAAATATTGTGGAAGTTACCATTGGCAAGTTGGTATATCAAGGATGTCCAGTTGCACACCAGAATAATTAAATAGTCTCTACAAATAACTTGAGCAACAAGCTTCAATATTAAACTGGTTCTAGAAGTTTATTGTGAAACCGAAGATTTATTTAGCTTGTGCTTTTATAGCACTGCATTTTATAAGAATAATTAAACGGTATTCAAATAATAAATAAAACCTCAGTTTGTGTTTGTTGACTTCCAGAGTTGTGGCTTATTCTTGTTTTGCTATTCTTTTGTTCTTCACATTGTAAACAAAAAAAAGCATCTGCAATCTGCAATGAAGCAGTGACACTTGCTATTCCTAAATGCATTTATCGATCTATGTCAAACAATCATATTCAAATAGAATATGTGATACAGTTGAATGCTATTAATGAGAAAGGAATGTGGTGGTGTACATTTCGTGGGAAACGTTCTAATTCTGTTGAATTGGACTCACACACTCCTGAAGAAAGAAAAACGGTGGCTACAAGCAATGGAAATATCTATTCGAATAATCTAGAAATAAATAACAAATATGAAAATACGATGGATGGCATCACGTACTTTGGTAAGTATTTATTCACCTGTTTATTTGTTAATTAGACCATTTCTTATTATTATCTTTAATCGTACATTCCTTAACGTGCCGTGCTGTATATACGCATTGTGTACCGGAAGTAGCAATATCTAACAGTTTAAACTAGACCGATTTAGTCATAAAAGTAGCCGACAAATACTTTTACCGTCGAGAATAACTTAGGTGCTACTACAACAATTACTGCATGACTTAAGGGCTTACAGTTTGAAATCAACACCAATTCATGTCATCCTAATAAGAATTATGTATATATTTATAACTTATTTCACTAAAAATACATTTGAATTGGTTGATGTTCTTGATGATAGTAATATTAATATTATGAACAAGAATATGTACTCTTTTGATGTAAACTCGTTATTCACTAATGTGCCTTTGATCAAAACAGTTGACATTTTGTGTGATTATATTTCCACAAACAATTTTTTCATCCCGTTCCCTATATCTTACTTAAAAGATTTATTACTTCTATGTACTAACAATGTTAGGTTTACATTTGAAGGCGATTGTTTCCGCCAAGTTGATGGTGTTGCTATGGGCAGTCCGTTAGGGCCCCTTTTAGCAGATATTTATATGTCGTACATTGAGAATTTATCGGAAGATTTAATCGAAAATGTGCCACTTTATAGAAGGTATGTAGATGATATCGTAGTCATCAGTGATAAGCCTTGTTCTGCCACCTCAATTTTAAATCGAATGAATGAAGTTCAGAATAGCATATCACTTACATCTGTAGAAGAGGAAGATAATTGTTTATCTTTCCTAGACATATTGCTTAGTCGACGGCTTGATGGGTCAATAAAAAGATCTATTTATAGAAAACCTACCTGGACAGGACAGTATCTTAATTACCACAGTTTCTGCCCTATTCGGTACAAAAGAGGCTTAGTAAGGTGCCTCTTCAGTAGAATCCGACGAATATGCACTGAAGACACGCTTGATGAAGAAGAAAGAATATTGACACAAACTCTGGTTGATAACAATTATCCAGAAAAGTTCATCAGGAGATATAAAGTAGTCAGAACACCAAGACCCACTCTCCAACTCGCCCCTAAGAAAGACGTGTACATCAAGCTACCCTATATGGGACATCAAAGCAGCTTGATAACTAGACAAAGGCTGAACGCTGCTGTTAAAAAGACTTTTTATGCAGCTAATATCATAATATTAGAGAATGTAAAGCCATTATATCTATCTAAGCCCTTCGAACATGCGAAAAATGACGTCACATCCCACTGTATTTACCAATTTGAATGTACGTGTGGACACACATACATAGGGAGGACTCATCGATCTCTGCAAGTAAGGGCTTCAGAGCATATTCCAAAATGGCTCCAGAAACAAATGGAATCATCAGAACCTATTAACGGTGAGAACAGGAGACCTAGCTCTTCTATTGCGAAACATATTATAGAGACAGGTCATAAAATTGATGTTAACAGATCTTTTAAACCTATCTATAAAACGTGTTTGGGGCGTATCCTAAAGTTTGTAGAAGCCCTAGCAATTAGAAAGTTCAAGCCACCTTTATGCGTTCAAAAACAATTTGTCATCACATTAAACCTTCCTTGGTAAATTTTGTTTTGATACCATAGCAGATGTACTATTACCTCTGCTATTTGGTTTAGTGGTCTTCATTTTTATTTTTTGACCTTGAATATGTCCTTTTAACTTGACCTAAGTCTATTTTTCTCACCTCTTACCTCTTTATTAATTTTTATATATATATTCCTATGACAAGTCCGTGTGTGATCAGATTGTTCGAAATGTGTTGCGCAAATACATTACACGATTCAGACAAATTACGTCTTCTTATTGCTTTATCTAAATTCATAAAGGGAACTAATTGTTTTAAATTTTTAAATGAAGCTATTAATTCCTGTGACCGTTGCAGAATTGATGATAGTAATATAGAAATCAAGTCTGCATTAATTCTTTCTTCTGACCTATCCTGGTCTTCTCCTGTCTGAAGTTGTACATTAAGAAGTTGAGGCATAACTCAGCACCTTCTCTTACGGTTTTTTAACTCTTGCATCTTTACTATTCTTCTTTATTGTTCACCCTCATTCTTTCCTGGATTGCTTGAAAAAGACTGTGTCATAGTTTGTGGAACTCTGAAGACTGTCAGTAGGGCGGTTGGTATTCCATTGAGTCATATCTTTGACACCATCAATTATTTTCACTTGATTTCATGCAGCAAATTTGCTAAAGGAACTGTGTCATACTGTGAGCATCCACTTTACCCTCAACTTTTACGTTGTGTATCCTCAGGGAAAACAAGATATCTTTGAAGAAGACTTTATGCACGTACGTCTAATTATAAAAATTCCACTGTGACATATTTGGCACAGTGATGGAAATAGTGTCAGAGTCGAACTAATTAACCTTCTTTGCACTAGTAAATAAATCATTTTGTCCATCCTTATTCCACTAAGCTTTATTGTTATTGTTCCTCTTATATTTGTAATCCTCGTAATTTTTGTTTTTATTTGTTTATTTTCCCATAAGTGTAAACATCATTTAAGCTGTGTTATAACTGTTAATTTTGTATTTCCCCTCACTATACTAGATCAACAGAACATTGAATTCAATAATCTGTAACATGCTAAGATTTCCAAACTGAATCGAGAGCACAGTTTGAAACAAACTGTTATTATTTTTATTATATTTATTATTCTCATTTTGTACTTCGAATACTTTTGACTTTAAATGTGGACATATTCCTCTGGTTAATTTTGTTTTAATTTTACTCATATTTTGAGTGAATCAGGTGCAACATTGTGACAAATGCTGAGAATTCCATTCCGTATAATAAGTTCTGTTTTTGGAATAAAGTAGATTAGTATTATTATTATAATTCGAAAAGTAGTTTTTCCTACTTTGTTAATAAATCAGAATTTAGTGGTGTATTAAGTCTTTAGATTCTTTCAGTTCAATAACACTGGATGTGTTTCGGATTGCTATAAATCGGTAAGTTCTAACTTGAATGCATCTGCTCCCACCCCCCTACTCCGAAATACAACAAAACAAATCATTAAAATTTATCAAAAGACGCTAAAACCCATGAAGAATCGTAAATTTTGATGAAATATCGACCCAGTAGCTTTCAGTTTTCACTAATTCTTTAAGTCATTTCGATTTGATTGGTTTAACAGTGTAAAACTTTACACAAAATACACCATTCCAAGTTGCCATACTTATTAAAAGCACACAAAACGAGTGTGACGAAACTGCGGTGGAAGAAAATGTAAGGAAGTGAGAGGGAGGGAGTGAAAGAGGTTATCTGATCTAGGTTGGAAGACCTTTAGAATCTAGTACACAAAATGAATGCATACTTTGGGTACTGAGAACAGTTTGGAGTCTTTTCAGAAGTATTCCCAAACCATTCACTTTAGACATCCTGGTGACTCTAGCCACACAGCCTATACATCCCTCCGGGTGGTCAAATTAACCGTCAGTCATTTCATGGGTCGATGGTTTTGTCTAAGGACTCCTGATTCCTTTCCAATCCAGTCCTACTTTAGTCAACATTGCTCGTTTAGAAAGGCGATGGTGTGGCCTGAGTAGGACATATCCAAATCATCTGAATAATTACATTTCTGATAAACCATTATCTGACATTTAAATCTTATCTGACGCTCTTATGCAAACGTACCTATCCATCTAATGTGTGTAATTGAACCTCTAATCTTTAAGCAATAATTTTGTATAGTACAAAAGTAGAATAAAGAAAATAGTTGCGTGGCACATTACCTTGGAAGAAGTAAAAGCTTCGTAAATCTATCATCTAAATATTCCATTCGGTTTTTTGTCTTTTTTCGTTATTGCAGATATCTCACCCAACTTAATACAACTGATCATTGGACTTGTTGGTGTCTCGGTTGCATTCAATATTTTCTTTTTCATTCGATGTTATGCTGTGAACAACTATTTGAGTAAGTTGATGACAAACGTTTCTCTTTGTGTTGATAGTTTGAGGTAAAAATACGCATTGATTGTAATTAGGTGAATCAAGGATTTTTAAGAAATTTGAAAATTGGTCGGTGGATCGTACGGGACTATTAATGATATATTGGGTGATGACTCAAAGTGAAATGAAAATCTAAGTAGTAGCAGTATTCAAACCAGCGGTGATTGCAGTGTAATGATGATTTCGCTGGGAGTCGAGACTCTTAGCTTAACTGGTAGGGGGCCAGACTATTAATTAGGAGGCCACTGGTTCGAAGGCTACTGCAATCTATATTACAATTTCCCAGTGTATCACCACCCGGTAGACCGATTTGAAAAATGCTGAATGTTGCTGAGGTGCATCGCTGATTCATAGATAGAATGCTTGCACACCATGCGCGTAACCGGGGTTCTCCGCACCCCACCCGCTGACACTTTCCTCTGCCTCATTTAGCTGGTATTAAGCACGGTAAAGAGGAAAGGTTGGGCCTAAGGCTGACGACCCCACCCTGTAAAAAAACGAATAAAACCACTGCTACTGAAACCCCACGGATTAAAGTTTGAAGCCCTATATCTCGCTTGGATTTCACAGGAATAAAAAAATGTTACTAAGACATTCAGTCAGTTTACATTTTGGAAAGCTGATTTTAATTCAGAAGCTGTAAAACCTAAGTCACCTTCACAATTTGGAAATCAGTTCGCAGGTGGAACATCAGTACACTTTCCTTTGAAAACCAAATTATTCAGATCACAGGATGTCATCTGCCTGATACCATCTATGGTAATTAAGAAAACAAGGAAATTTGCATCAATCTACATACTACTGATTGGAGTAGATGAGTAGCTGTACATCACTCACACCAGCCAGTAGTGTTTACTAACCAGACTGGGATGATCTAAACAACGGACGACCGTTTCACTCGTTTGAGGCCCCACTAATCAAGTGGTGTATCACGTTTAACTCAGATCAAAGAGCCGAATATGTTCAGACAACTTGAACTGGTTGATATAAGTGGTATACAACTACTCATCTCATTTAGTCTATTGTATATGGTTTTAGGCAGGCTATAAAACCTATTTAATCATGACATGATTTAGTCCCAAACCTTAGGTCAAAACATATCTATAAATGGGTTGATCTTCTGGGTTCTAAGGTCAGCTGTTATTGTTTCGAGTTCACACCCGCGGTAGTGCTTAAGATATGATGAAACAGTCTAATCTTTAGAAATTCTTCAAATAGTTTCATCTATTAATAGTGAAGCCAGATGAAGGTGATTTCAGAAAACAGAGCATCCTATTCAGGATTCGTCAACACGGTGCGCCTGCCTCCTAAGTGAGAGGTGGTGTTCCCACTGAGACTAGCACCCTGCAGTCATCTTTTCAAATGCCTAATTGGGTAAAATGCATATCCTGGATTCACTACCAGTCATCATCAACCGAAATGACGTCATTGTTAATCTCCAGATATCTTCGAAGTGTCTGCAATAGAAGCTGAGATTTCAACAGAGACCGAGCTTGTCGGTCCACTATAATCAGTCAGTCGATGGTAAATGCAAATTCACCTAAAGCAAGTGATGATTAACTTCGTAATAAACCATGGAATCAATATTAAAATAGGCGGTTTTAACACAGGATGATAATGATATTAAAGACAAACGTTAGCTCGCAAATATAGATGATTTTCAGAGTTATCTGGTATCACAAGGAAAGAATACTATTATAGGTTGTTCAGGAAGGCTGTGGGATGGGAGTGATTGGATGAACTTTTCTTGGACACACAGACAGAGCAGCCATCTTTAATCTCCTTTGCTTTGGTTATGCCTAGCGACCGAAGGCGTACACACCTAGAGAACTGAGCCGGCACCTTTTCCTAACCATGTTGGAAAATGCTCAAGAAGACGATAGTGGACACGTATCTTAGAAAGAGATATAGAAATAGTAAGACTAGTGGGAAATTAGAATACTGCAGGATGGGATATTACTGAAAACTATACAAGGTAAAAATAATCGTACCAGTTGAAATAATAACGGATAAATAAACAGATTGATTAAACAGAATTAAAAATGAACAAGGCCAAGGCACAAATGTGGACTATAATAATTTGATGTAGACGGTTTAGGACCATGAGAAGATGAGTGTCTTAACAAACGTTCTCTGCACATAGAGCTTAAGCTCTCCTCTTTCTGTGGCTGAAGCTTCAACAACACAGATGGGTCACATAAGAAACGTTTTCGGAAGGTTATCTTTTGTCTAACAGATAAAAGAAGAGATCGTAAAGATAAGATAACCAATGTCCACCAGCTATTCAAATATTCCGCTATTTATATATCTCCAATTCCACTTCTTTGTAACCTCGCTGAGTAGTGTTTTATTTGCCTAGTAATCTTATTAATTTTACACCTCCAAGATATACACATTCCATGAACTATTTCACAATTTTCACAATGCAATAGATGCCCCAGAGATGACCTAAATTTATTGGCAATGTATGCTTTCCTATGTCAACTTGGAACAGTTAACAGAACTTTTTTTACGAGGCTGTAGTTAGTTCATAAATGTCAGCAGGACTAGCTGTCTGTGTACTATACACATATTATATAAACTTCAGTATATTGAAGACAAACCTACACCTACAGAACAATAAATATATTAACAGACAAATACGCAGGATAGCCAAAATTAACACAGTATGAATCATTTAAGCGCATATCAAATAAAGTGTTAAGGCTTGAGAGAATGAATACAGGCCAAACTAAAAGGCTATATTGAAAGTCAAAAGAAAGATCAACAAAAGCAAAACATGTCGCATATTAAAACATTAATTTTGATCTTCGAAACAGAATTTACCAATATGTGTTCCATGTGAATTCACAAAGGTGGATTAAACATTCTAATTTCTACGGCTTCTAAAAACATTAGGATGCGACCACAACATGTCATAAAGATGGGTTTAAAAGATACCTACTCTATGACTTGTTAAAATAATGCGTTTGGTGATGAGGAGCTGGGTTGCCTATTTCTACCATGAAGTGATTGCCAGGACCGAAATGCACTGCTATTGTAACGGTAGAAGAAAAGAGACTTTGTAACGGAATGTTTATTTGAAATATGATACTTTTATATTGGGAAACTATGTACACCTTACTCGAAAATCGTAATTCGCTGAGATTCTCCATATTGTTCTGCTTCTGCTCTTCGTATTTTCTTTTTGTCTTCTTTTCATGTCTCCCATGCTTCGTCGCAACTCTGGTTCATTTTCTCTCTTCGACGTCAAATCTATCTCTCCGATATTTGACACTTTGTGTTGAAGGTCTCTTTATATACTAGTGGTGAATCTTGTTAGTTAATACACGCCACACTACATATTCACTGTTATTCATGGTCATTTACTTTCATAACTAGTGTCTGATTTCATTCTACCTTTTCTCAGCTTATCAAATTCACATGGTTTGAACTGTAACCTTTTTTTCCCTTCACGTTCCCAGTGGAACATAGGGCTTCAAGATAGAAGGCTTGAATTTTCGGTAGCAGTGTTTGTTTTTACAAGATAGGGTTGCTAGCGTCATGTCTAACCTTCTCTCTAACCAGCTTTATTACTGACTTAGCAAGGTAAAGGAGTGCGTCGGCCAAGGATCGAATCCCGGCTAGCGTCCTAACCTCTATGCCGCCGATGCACGGAACTGTAACCTAGTAACAATTTACTCACTCAGACTTGGTTTTGATAATACCACTTATTCTTTAACTAGTATAGACATCAAAATCGTAGATCCTAATGAGGGTCTTTTCGAAAATAATACTCTTTGTTCACTGATCAATATTCTACTTAATTTTACGTAACATATTCCCATAATTTCCCCTAACCATTTGTTATCCATTGCAGTAACCCTTTTTACCCTTTCATTATTCACCTGTTATTATTAAAAATTAGTTTTTTTTTCTGTACAGTCTTCACAATTCAATTAATTTGTGTTAGTGTCAGTCGATATGTATTTTTAGATATCCAAATCAGAGATTGTCCTGGAATGTCGTCCGACAGGTTGAGTACCCAGTCTAATTAAAGTATATAAAAATGTCTAAAATAACTCAACATTTTTATACAACCAAGATCGAGTTCTCCTGGATGTTTCTTTATGTAATACATAACTCCTTCAGCAGATTTATTCAGATTTCGTTAAAAATCGAAATATATAGTCGTAGGGCAGAAAATTGATAGAAAGCCTGGTGAACTCAGGACATTGTGAAACAGTTAGTCCTTTTTGATAATTTTAAGTAAGGCATTAAAAAGATACATACTGAGCGATGATATCATATCATAGTTTCTTTACAGTCTCTGTGCAGTAACGAAAATTGAAAACCAGGGAGTACTGGACAGCTGTTTCATCGGCAGTACTCACCCACTAGGGTAGGAAGGAACCCAGGACCTTCCAGTTACAAGGCAAGATCGTATACCAATGTCATCATCAGTGGGACATCTATCCTCATACGTGACTGGATGGACCTCATTGGCCACGACTTCTCACTAGAACCCCAGGAAACTCCATCCTGTAGCAAGTTACTAGCGAGCATCAGATTAATTTTCTGTAATTGGTTTGTAAGGGTTGGTTTTGTTTTTACTATGATTCCCAAACCAGGATGAAACAGCTGTCAATACACTTGGCTGGTTTTCAATGGTTCTCTAACTGATATCAATCCGTGATCAACTTGGAAAAACAAAACTAACCCTTACAAACCAACTATAGAAAATAACGAAAATGTTTAACAAGTATTCAGTAATGTAAAATAAATGTACATACTGATAACCAATCATATTTTAGTCGGCCAAGCAGTCCATGTTAGGCGAAGGTTGAATCTAGTGTGTATTTTGTACACAGTTTGGGATGCGTGTAACTAATCCAGAGTGCTTCCATCGCCTTTGAAATAACCTTGAATTAATTGAGAAGCAGTCATTAATATTGATTTTGTCACGTGACATTAATAAATGTTTGATAAATAAATGATGATGGATTTATGTTTGTATTAAGTACATAATATGACGTAATGACCATTTAGGAACGTGCTCTTTTCGACTACACTGGAACATTCTGTTGGCTGTAGCTCTATATATGTCATCGCAACTGCAGGTGAACTTGTAGATACAATATGAAATAGAATCCACAGAATTTTGTCCTTTAGTTATAGGTCAGGGAATCGAAAATATTCGAGATATTAGTGAAAGAGATTCGGTGTAGAATGCACTTTTGATACCTGACCGAAGCCTCTGAGCTATCAGTTGCATGATTTGATCACGTTTGAGTGGTAGTTTAATAAAGATAGCTTTCTTTGGTATGAAAGATGTCTATTCAAGGAACAGTTTCTCTTTACTGTGATATACGACGAAGTTTTCAGGATAACCAGTAGTCGACAAAACTGAATGTATATGCCATAGCTCATCGATTAGTGTCTCGCTCATGCAAATTTTATGGGCCCTTGAAAACAGCATTTCACTGGGGAACGTTTACACATTTTGCAGATGAATAATTATACATATTGACTAAATGTGATTGGTCATGGTATATTCCTGTTGTTTCTTGTCAACCTGCCGCATTCAAACAGTCAGACAACGCCATGTTCTCATTAGATGTGACTTCTCCTATACTTCCGCTTTATATAGAATGCTTTGATATGTATGTACATTTATCTGATGTTTCCTGAAGTCGTTTATAGTTTTTTTATTCAAAGATGGACGCTTTATGCCTACTTAATACTACTCACTTAAACATTCACCATTCTACTGCTTCCTTCTACACAGCAAGCTTCACATTTTATATCGTACAAACAAAACTGTTGCGTGGTATCAAACAGAAAATAATTTTTAATTTAAGGTGTACTGGACAGCAGTTTTGGACTGTTCATCAGTGAGCATTCTTGGCCTTTTTCTGTTACTGATTCGTGACGAAATCTACAGTGAAGTAATTTGTCAACTTGTTGCAAGTATGCTTACCCAATTAGATGTGGAAAATTTATCAAACCAAAAAATAAATTCATATTGTTTAGCTGTAGTATTTAGTTCAACACCAGTATTCGAAATTTATTATTAAAACATAAATCTTGTTTAATTTCTTCCTTTAAAGAGAATCTTTATATTGGTCATCCAAGAAATAATTGTCTAGATCAGTTGTTGTGTATTGACCAACCGAGGAAATCAAAGCCAACAAAACAGAAAACAAGACTGAATTATCTTCAAAGTATGAGTCCACCGGAAACACCTAAACTACCATCAGTTAAACAATCGGCCATAACTGCAAAAACTAATAGCAGCAATACACAACAGTATGCATCACACGATGTCCTGCCTATGATGACTATGCTACACAATAAACCTTCACCTTTAGTTTATCATACTTCAAATCTATCCCACCATCACCTGTTATATATCCTTCATCACAAACACAGTATACAAAAGATCCGTACACACAAAATCAATATTATCCTAAGAATCCATTTCATACACCAACTGTTAACCATAAAGCACCATCATTGGAATTCATCTATGATGAAGTTCATAATTCTGTGTATACAACTTTGAATAGTCAAACAAATGACCAAGAGAAAATTAAGCAAAATACGGTAAAACAAAAAAACTTTTGGTTCTGACGGTTTTTAATCATTTAGATCTATGAGTAATGAATATTAGGATAGTTAAGTTCGTCTCGTAGTTAGTAATCAATAAGCAATGGCCGGCTGAATAGTTACTTGCTCATCTCTAAATGTAAATGTTCTGGATTCGATTTCTGGTGCTGTGATAGATATACTGTTGAAGAGTCCCACGAGGGGAATAAAAGAGATACATAGTACTCTTTATTCATCGGTCACCTAAGTGTTGTATGCTTATGACAAAATCTATGTTGAAATTAATCAGATACCTATGACTCAAAAATTCAGCCACTGCTCATCAGTGACTGAATGAGAGATGGACTTTATGAATTTCTAATTCGAAGCATTACCAATAAGATCCATCAATTCAGGTATGAGGACACTCGATGACAACGATGCTGTGTCATGAATCCATAGAAGTTAGATTTCATAGGCTATTGGTTTTGGAACTAGTTGTTGGATGACAAACGTGTTCTTTACCCAGCAGAAAAGTTCTATGTTTTGTCTCTGGTCGGATCATGGGTGAGTGCTTCTGAAGAGTACCGAAGTGGATGAAAACAAATTTACAGCGCTCCATGGGTTTCAGAACTTCTCTAAGTTATGTTAGTTTGTGACAAAACCTACACTGAAATCAGTCAAATCCCTAGAATCCAACACTTGTGAAAAAGTTCATTCTTAAAATGAAAGAAGTTATAAAGTGAACAATTAAGTACTAGATCCAGCTAAAGTAAATTCCACGTGGTACTTACAGTAACTAATTCGTCAACGTTATATAATGACTTCGAGGTAGTTAGGAATCAGAAGTCAATGAATCACGACTCATTGGCTGCATCACAAGATACTTTACAAAATCCCGGTTCCAGGTTCGATTTATCAAAGACATTCAGTACCTACCGATATTGTTCAAAACTGTGATGAAACAGTTACCTATCACAGCTGGTTTTCAAAGACTCTCAGTTCACAGGGAAATCTATCTTTAAAACTTAAATAAACTGTCGCTGTCTTTGTCCATAATTTCCGCTAGTGATATTAGAGAAAACGGGAGGTTGATAATCTTAAGGAGTTGTGTTTTTACTAAAATCCATAAACTGATTTCGAACACTCAGGTCAAACACATACTTGTTATATGAATTTACATGAAGGATGAAAGAGTTAAATAATTCACTTAGAAGGCGTAATCGAAGATTGGGATAACTTAGAAAGTTCATAAAGTACATAACCTGTTTTTAATAATACACTTTGTTATGAGAAAAAGTTTAATATATTGACCAGTTTCGTATAAGAATAAAGCAATTCCAAAATCAGGTAGTCATTAAGTTTCAAACTGAATCAGCCTTGTGACTTACACTGTGTGCATCCCTTAAATTAACTAGGTTTAAACTGGTCTTTAAAGAAATGGGTCTATTGAAAACTGTAATTTACTTCTATGTGTTATTTAAGCTCTAATGTTAGAGTAATGTTTTTTCTTCCATGTCTATTGGTCATTCGATTTCAGTAAAGTGTTGTAAAATGAATACAATTTCACACTTTTTAATATTTCACAGAAACAGAATGACAACTCAGTTGGGACAGTTTTTAATGGGAGTCATTGGCTTGTGGATCCCTCCGGTCAAATTTACGTTCCATACGCACAAATTACACCGAAACCTCGAAGAGTCTTATTAAGCAATGTTGAATACTCTACACTGAGGAAAAGTGATGTGACAACAAACCCTTTACTATTGAATCCTACATTTGAAACATTGAAAGAAAGAAATCATACCTTTGGCCATCAAACTATTTCAGATACTCGTCACCTGCCTTTAATTCCAATACAAACGCAAAATGTTAATTATCATATTATTAATGGCAACATGTCGCCTATTCCTAATTTCTCTTCTGTTCAAAGTAATACGCTTTCGATTAGTCAACATAATCTTATTCAGAAGACACCAGTGGAAATTTCTGAATTGCGTGATGACAAAACAATACTGAAGAAAGTGTATGTTATTCAAATGAGATATTTATAAGAGATGGACTAATGTTTTTTTTGAGTAATTTTGGTCACTCACCAACAGCATTTAGGAAATCACTGGAAACCAAAAGATCACAACTGGTGATACCATAAAAGTACACATTGATGACATTTTAGTTTCAAGAACGCACCCGTTGTGTACTTCTTGATTTTAAGGATTTACTGGCTTATGTCCATTTACCACGAAATTTTTAGTGAAAAATGTACACATAGTGGCAATATTTACTTAAAATGCATCGATTAATACCTTGAGAATTCATTGTTGGAAAAATGTGCTATTTATTTCTGCCTGGTTCTGCAGGTAAAACTTTCCTTTAAGATATCAAAATATCTTCTTGGATGAAAAAGAAATGTTATGTCATGTTTTTTTACGTGAGATTACTACTAAGTAATGAAGTCCAGTTGATAGCTTTTATGTCATTTTATATTTTTTGCTCAACCTACAGTTTTATTTATATAAGATGCTGATCAATAGAGTCATCTACCGTTTTCCTAAGTCTTTAGGGCGAACAGGCAAACATGCTGGTCACGGCAGCAAGCCACAGTGCGTTAGAATTCATAAATATGTACTTACTAGGATTTTTAATCTACAAAGAAATAGCTACCCAGTAAACTTAGTAATGAAAACTGCTTAAGAGCCCATTCAATTTGAACCAAGATTTATCTTAATATCAGTAAAACTAATTAGGAATTTCATTCGGTTTCACTAAGTCTTGTTGCAACAATAATATACAGTACAGTAACAGGTTGTAGACTTTTATCAATAGCCACCTTCGCTCCATATTGAAGATCAAATGGCTAGAGAGAATTTTCAACAGGAAACTATGAAGACAACTCAACCGAGCACCTGTTGCTCAGCGAATATGTGGGATAAAATGAGATAGATTGAGCACACACTGAGGAGACCGTTGAATGACGTCGCGCACCAAGCCGTAGCTTGATTGGAGCCCGAATGGGAAACGGTGGATGAGGTGTTTGAGGGTGATATGGAGCAGACTGTGCGAGGAGGAGATAATGGACTATGAGGAGTCCTAGAGGTAGCTAAAGAGGACCACAGAAAATCGGAAAAACAAGGGGGACGTGCTGTTCAAGCCATATGTTTCGCTAGGAACGCAAGGGAACAATAGTACTAATACAGTACAGGGCCACAGTTATAATGTTGAAGTGGGTGATACTCTCAACTAATAAATGAGGAGAAGTAATATACCTGTCAAATAATTTTAGATGTTCTCTAGTTAGCCAGTTCCATTCAATGCTTAGCTTACTGATCTGCATCTTAATGAGACGTCTTACCGGAATCTAATGTCCCACATGCTTCGGTGATTGATATGAATGTGGAGCTTTCAAACTTCGCTAAGCTATCGCCACCGAAATCCTTATGGTTTTTCAACACAATATCTCTCGTTTATTTGTGTAATGATGAGTAGTTTCCCAGTGTCTAAAGTGTTAAATACAGCTTAAAATAGTTAATTATCTCGATAAAGTAAGAAGGATAAATTTTGCCGCTTAAAAGGGTATAATTCACCCACAGAAATCCAGTACTTCCATTATAGATAAAACTTTATTTGGGTAAAATCACACAATGTTATGCAGTAATATTTAATGATGATGTTTCGAGCACAATTTATCCATAATGGAATTATAATCTACTACAGTGGCCAAGTTTTATCCTTATATTGATAAATCCAGCACTTGTAATTTGTATAACTTCTTTCCATTATTTTCCAGACTAATGAACAGTCAACTACTAATCAGTCAGTGATGAAGAGTGTACAGTTTTCAAACAGGCAAAGTACTTTTGACAATTTTGAAACACAAGATGATCAGTTAATGAATAAAATAACCAATCATAATCATCAAAGTGGCATAAAAAATTCTGACCAAGAAATAAATAATACCTTAGATTCAACTATGCCAAAATATTCAGTTAAACTACTTGCACGTAAAACAGGTCAACCGAAAATAGACAATACATTGAATAATCACAACGGGAGTACAGCTGAGAATTATACCTTGTCTGGAGCTCATAAGATAGCTGATCTAGAAGACTGGGCTATGATTGATCAAGATTAGTCTAAAAAATCAAATTTATTGAAGAGTGTGACTTGTTCTGCTGTTCTATTTTCTCTCTTCTTTCCTTACTTAGAAATTACTCAAAACTGTGTCTTACAGCTTACAACAAAATCGTATTACTGAATTATTAAATCATGTTTATCAAATAGTGCCCATTACTGTCTTTTCACCAGCCTTATTCAAATAGTACTGTAGTCATCTGCATTTGTGTCCCAAGTTAGATTATGAATTTTTTATGAGCTAACATCATTCAAGCATGACTTATAGGCGTATGTGCTGTTTTAATGTAAACAGTATAAATAACGACTCGAGTTAAGTGTTAAGTGGCTGACTGAAGTGAATTGTTTCGGTAGTGCGGAAATCTAACGACTGTTCACAAAATTTGAATACATGAAACGATGATCTATTTACCATCTGTTATGTAGTCGAACAAAAACCACACAAAGGTCAGCAATGAACTGAATGGTTTTCACCACAGCATGTGTGTTTATATTTCCACACTGTTTGGCAACAGTATGAAGATAAACATAATTTTACAGACTAATCTTTTTTATAGCCATCACTATTTTAAGTGTGAAACTCATAGGGATTTCACTGATTTAAAGGTCGATTTTGCCAAATTTGTGCATAAATGCGATTATACAGCTAAAGAAAACGAATTCGACAAAAACAGGCTGTGCTGCTAAACTACCTGTTTTGTTCTTTACAAGTTAAAAGTTATCAAATCATTTTGCAGGACAGAGTAGACTCTCATCAATAAAAGTAATTATTTAAATAATTAGGTTAACCCCAAAGAAGAGAACAAGGCTTTGTTCTATGCAGTTAATTACTTACACTATTTGACTATAGATATTCCTTCCAAGACAGTTTAGAGGTAAATTCTTTGAAATATGTAAGAAAACCTGCTTTTAGTTCTCTTCAAACACACACACACACGTACCTCTACCGACCAGAAAATCCATGAAATTCAAGTGAAACTAGGTTGACATCACGTTTTAGTTTGAGAATTCTAACATTGTTGGTCAATGAACACGTAGGGGATTATCAGATTGTGAAGAAGGTATGTTACTAATGTTCCTTTTGGTTAAGATTAACTATTTCATGCCTTCAAATTCATTCCAATTCTGACACCCAGTCTCATTGAAGTCAACTGTCATCACTTCACGTCCCAACTATATGACTGGTAATTCCATTTAGATAAGTTGATTTGATATAAGTAATGCATATTTGATTTACATAAATGTAAATATTTGGTGTGCGTTGGTGGTTTAGTGCTAGAACTCTCGCCAAGTATCTATATCGTCCAAGGATCGAACTCCGTTCGACTCACTCCTAAACCTCATTTAGCCAGTAGTCAGGTTGGTATATAGGGAAGGTTGGATATGATGCTAGCAATCCCATCCTGTAAAAATAAGCTTTACTGCTACCAAAATTTCAAAAGTCTAGCTTGAAGCCCTATGTTCCACTGGGAACGTAAACGAATAAAATAAATAAAAATTTGGTACTAATGACTGGCTGAAAGTTCAAGCTGAGGCGAATCAAAATACAATAAAATATTGGCGATTAGTTCAGGTTGTTTAGAATGGATTATCCCTTCAATAAGTTTCGTTATTGTTATTAAAAGACAGTGACTATCTGAAAAATGTCGTGTATTGGAGCAATACATTTTTAACAGTTTGAGTGGTTTTATAATATTGCCGAACAACGATATTTATTGTAACGTTACCATGTTCACCTAATGATGTAAGTAACATATTATTTAGATACTAGACATTAAATTATGAATTAGTAAAATTGTTGTGAGGTATTTATTTGAACGACTTCAGAGTTCCTCCTACTCTGTGACAATAAACGTTGCTGCATAGTCATATTTAGGCTTCAGAGTTACACATATAGAGTTGCATTTTCATGATTTTCGTGCGGCCTGTTGCATTGGGAATTCTTCGTTTTTCACTTGTGTCCGTGCGGTGCTTACTCAGACAGGGGGTATTAAGGTTATGTCACATCGTCGCCTAACAATTCGACAAAATCTCAGTTTGTATGACAACTAAAAAAATGGCAGAAGGATTAAAATGGAGGAAATAATCGAGGACTTAGGTCTAACAATAAATTGATTCTGCACACAAAGGGAAGGATTAGTTTTCCAAATGGATATTGCCTCAGGATATTTCGTCATAAGCCCAAAAAAAGTTTGCACAGAATTTTAAGGTCTGTTTTAGCATTAGTCTTATGATTCATGCCAACAATATGCCTTGAAGCTGGTTGCCTGCCATCTCGGTTGATTGATGTGTAGCAGCTTAATTGTTTTTCAAGTCATTCAGGTACATGTTCCTCCACCCTCAACTGCAAAGCGTGACTACTCTTCTCCATATATTTGGTCATGGATACATCTCAGTTGGTATGCGATTTGGAATGTTCAGTGGCAAGTGCAAGATGACGTAGAACTGGTATACCTCACCTCTTAGTTTATAAAATGTTGGTAGTAGAGTAGTTGAATGTGTTGACTACTTCACTTATTTAACTGATTCTATCGACCTTAACGATAACCTGGTTGCTAATGAAATATCAGCATGGATGCATAAGGATCGTTTGGTATTTACTGACTTGCATCATCTCTTGCACAGATGTAGTATCTGACTATTCAGCAATGGACGCGTGTCCTCTACACCCATTATCTTTCTCCTGTTTTATGTTAATGAAGGCTGAAATGATAAGTAGTGCCTACGTTCAGTCGCCAGTTTTACAAAACGCGATGAAGTTAAGCTTATAGTGTTAGAGAAGGAGGAAAAGTCAGTCGATGGCCTTGGGAAGCTTTATTGATTGAAATGATTAAGATATGTGTCACGCATACAGAAACACCTTTTTCCTTAATAAGCATTGTTGGTTGATATAAGATTCAGTTGGGAAACATGACACCAATCTACGGAATTTTCGACTGTTCGTTTGAACCGAGTAGGGAGATATAAACTATGGAGCTGAAGTCCTCGTGTTGCCAAGAATTTCTACACATTAATTCAACATGTAGTAGTAAGGATAATAAATTAATTAGCTTATAGTAATCCTCGTAGTATATTTTCCTGCGAAAATACTACTTTTCATTGAATATGTTAGTGAAAGAAGCTAATACCACCTCTTCAGCTAAAGGCTTTCACTTATCAGTCACTTAAAAGATGAATTTCATATCCCTCTATTCGACCCTAGTTTATCCATTTAATGTGGTCATCTTGGAGACCATCTGTCTCTAGATGAAGAAAAAGGTGAGACACGTCAATACAAAGACTGTTTTTCAGGCTAAAAAAATACTCATCTTCTGTAATTCTTTCCTTTAGGATAAGATAATAGGAATAGATTACAATCTTCGTGTAAGTTGCTGTTGTAAGAACTAGTTACCCAATTGTTACCTACCACTTAAATACGTTTTACTGTATTTGTTCCTCTTTTGAAGCAAAGGAAAGATGTCTGAATAATGCATTCACATTATCTGTCAGTCGATAAGCTATTCTTCCTCATGCTTTTGACTCTTCGCTGAACTTTTTTGTTCTTATATTCACGTCAGGATGGGTGTTTTCCGTGAATTAAAAACAAACGTTTTCTTTTGAAATGCACTGCAACTGAAGTTGGGAATTTTAAACTAAGACGTAATACCTGTCTACTCTTTTTCATGTACTTTACTAGTCGAATGTTAAACATTAAGTCAAGATTAACAGAAAAAGGCATTTGCATAGCATACAAGCTTGAGTGAGTGAAGTCTGCATTTACCACTTACCCAGTCGTTACTGCTATCAAAACAAATCAATGGTGTTTACTGACACAGGCGTAAGTATTACATAATATTCATTGAGAAGGAGCTAAACGTTGTTTGACACACTAAGTAAAACGACATCTAAATTACGTAAACTGAAATATACAGGTCAGTCATTCAAAAATAGGGTTAAATTTCTCATTACATGATTTGCCTGCAGAAGTGGATACTAGTTAATGATTTATATGAATGGCTGCAAACAATACTTACTATCCAGTAACGTACAGTTGTCAAACTCAAGTGTCTACAAATACAGCAGAAACACTTAACTAGTTCAAAGTCCAGTTCACCAGTAATGTATCTGACTTATTCCACTGAATCGACCGTGTAAGCAGTTTAAAACTACTTATATCATTCAGTAGTGTATTGAAAAGCGTTAATTCTTGGCATCTCTACTCCATCATAAAGTCCAGAAGGCCATACATAGTCTAATTATTTTTTGCATTCAGAAATTATCAAATGCGATTTGTCTTAGGACTGTTTATCCCCTAAACTGTTTACCTGATTCATATAACTTCTGAAGTAGAATAATAAGAATTATTCATAAACTAACAAATTTGCATATGACCTTGACTTGGATTGCTACTATAGTACAAAAAAGCAAACCCCTGATATAGTGAGAAAACCAGCGTACAACCGATATGTGTATATTCAGCCTTACAAGTAACACAAAAATACTGAACAGAATTCACAAACGCCCACACACACACAAACACACACTGCGGGCTTATAAAATAAAGGAAATAAGTCATTAAGAAATGTTTTTAGAAGTAAGCTGCCCCTTTGATCAGTAGGAAAATAGAATCATTCGGGGAAAAATAAGAAACTCTGATGTACATTTTTATAGACAAAAATAAGAAAAGAAAATTCAGGAGGAAGTTTGCTACATCCGAACAGGAAACCGAAATGGTTACCATGATTGAAATAGTAAACTACATTATTATTATTATTATATTATTGTATCCTTTAGTTCCTAGAGGAACATAGGGCTTCAGCTGCGCACCTCCATTGACTTCGGTTTTCTGACAACTTTTTCACCCTGCTCCAGGTCTGCCCACATGCTTTCATCTCCTCTTCACATGACCTCCTCCAAGTCACCCTTGGACGACCAACTCGCCGCCTCCCTTTCGGGTTCCACTCGAGGGCTTGTCTAGTGATGTCACTTGATGGTTTCCTCAGCGTATGGCCAATCCATCTCCATTTCTTTCTGCCTATTTGTTTCACAATCGGTTCCTGATTGGTTCGCTCCCAGAGATCCCTGTTGCTGATCTTTTCTGGCCATCTGATCTTGAGTATTGAGCGGAGACAGTTGTTAATGAAGGTTTGAAGTTTGTTTGAGATGCTCTTTATGACTCGCCAAGTCTCTGATCCGTATAGTAGCACTGACTTCACATTGGAGTTGAAAATCCGGATCTTATTTTTGATGCTGATTGCTGTTGACCTCCACACAGATTTGAGAGTAATGAAAGCTTGTCTTGCTTTTCCGATTCTGGCTTTGATGTCCTCGTCAGTTCCGCCTGTAGTTGAGACGATGCTTCCCAGGTAGGTGAAGGAGGTTGTTTCTTTCAGGTTCTTCCCATTTATGCTTATTGTGGTCTGTTGTTGTTGTTGCTGTTGATGTTGGCTAGGAATCTTCATCATCTCTGTTTTATCTATGTTCACGTGAAGTCCTATCTTTGATGCTTCTTCTGCCAACTTGTTACTTTTCATTTGCATATCTTCCAGTTTATGGGAAATCAGACATATATCATCGGCGAAATCCAGATCCTCCAAGTCTTTTGTGTCAGTCCATTTTATGCCTGTTCCCTCGTTGGTTGCCGTTGTCTGTCGCATTATCCAATCAATTGCAATCAGGAAGATCATTGGTGATAGTAGACAGCCTTGCCTCACTCCCGTCCTCACTTCGAAGGCTTCCGTAAGTTTCCCGTTGTGGATTACTTGGCATGCAGCATTGTCGTATAACTGTTGGATGAGGTGTATAATTGTCGATGGGACCCCGTAGTAGCGAAGTAGTTTCCAAATGACCTCTCGATCGACGCTGTCGAAGGCCTTTTCAAAGTCGATGAAGTTGAGATAGAGAGGTGACTGCCATTCCAAGCTTTGTTCAATGATGATCCGTAGAGTGGCGATTTGATCAATACATGATTTGTTTCTCCTGAATCCAGCCTGTTCCGGACGAAGTTTTTCATCTAGGGCTTGTTTGATTCTCTCCAGGATGATGCGACTTAGTATCTTGCTTGGAATGGACAGAAGCATAATTCCACGCCAGTTTTTACATTGACTTAAGTCTCCTTTCTTTGGAAGTTTGAATAAGTAACTGTTCTTCCAATCCTCGGGTACTTTGCCCTCTTTCCACACCTTCTCCAGTAGTGGTGTCATCAAGTCCGCTGTTGTCTCTGGGTCTATTTTCAAAGCCTCTGCTGGGATTCCATCTGGTCCCGGTGTTTTCCCAGTTTTAAGCATCTTGATTGCATTCAGGACTTCTGATTTCGTCGGGGGGTCAGTGTTCACTGGTAGTTCTGCTTCCGTTGTTGGTATTGCTGGACGTGTTGTAGGTGGCGGACGATTTAGAAGTCTTTTGAAGTGTTCAACCCAGTGCTTTCTCTGTTCCACCTCTTTGGTGATTGACTTTCCATTGTCGTCCTTTATTGGCTTAATCTGTGTCGAACGTTTGCCCGAAAGGTTCCTAGTTGTTTGGTAGAGTGTGGCGAGGTCTCCTTTGCCTGCAGCTTGTTCTGCTTCGTTTGCCATGGTTTCATAATATTTTCTTTTGTCTTCCCTGGCACTTTTCTTCACTCTTTTGTTCAGTGTATTGTAGCTTGCATTCAGCTCCTGTTTTTGTTGCTCGTCGTGCACTGGATAATCTTTTGCTTCACTGTCCTTCTCTCTTCTATTAGTTTCCAAGTGTCCGTAGTGAGCCACTGTTTGTCCTGTCTCTTTTTTCTGCCTAGAATTTCTATGCAGGTTTGGCTCCACACCGTTTTCAAGTTGTTCCAGTGCTTTTCAACGCCGACCTCTTCGCTAGTGTTGATTTGTGTCTCGGCTTTGTCCTTTATGCTTGCAATGAAGATGTCCTTTGTAGCCTGGTCCTTCAGCTTTTGAGTGTTGAACTTGGCTTGTGGTCTATCTGCAGCTCCTCCTTCTGAAAGCTTTTAATTTGATTTGGATTGTCCCTTGTACGAGATAGTGGTCTGAGCCAACGTCTGCTCCTCTTCTTGCTTTTGTGTCCAGTAGGCTGCGCCTCCACTTCCTTGAGATTGAGATGAAGTCGATTTGGTTTTTGGTTTGCCCGTCTGGTGACACCCATGTAGCCTTGTGGATATCTTTGTGCTTGTATACACTGCCACCAATCACCAGTTCGTTGAAGGCGCAGAAGTCGGCGAAGAGTTCTCCGTTTTCATTCATTTCTCCTAGAGCTTCTCTACCCATGATGAGTTCCCTTCCCGTATTGTCTGGTCCCAGTTTGGCGTTCATGTCTCCCATTAGTATTTTCATGTCGCCAGCTGGAGTATTGTCCATTGTTGCCTGTAGTTGCCTGTAGAATTCTTCTTTCTTCTCAAGGTCTGCGTTGTTTGTGGCCTCACGAAGAGTTGAACCTGCCAGCTTGAGGTTACGATGGTACCATTTTGCTACATATTGGCGAAGTTAGATTTAACGGGTCGTTACATTCCAGCCCAAGTAGCTCAATGGTTAGCCACCTCGGTCTCGTAACCTCAAGATCCTCGATTAGATCCCTCGTGGAGTTTTGAACATGAACTGCTGACCGGTCACGAAATATGACAAAACAGCTGTCCAATGCTTCATGTTTTCCAATAATCTCTCTAGCTGATTTTGATTCATTGGAGGATTTCATCATGAGTTGACATCAGTTAGAGAGCCATCGGAAAACTTGGGAGTACTCGACAGCTGTTTTGTCCTAGTTTTGGACTCATCAGTACGCACCCACAAGGGTCCAAATTCAGGACCTTTTGGTTAAAAAGGTGAGCTCTTAGATCATTAAGCTACTGGGACCCGATCAAATGGCTCATAAATTCTAACTTCTGCCAATTCATGACATAACGCAACCACTTCACAATGTCTTTTTCAATGAGTAACCATCCTCATCTTCAACCTGCTGTATCCTACTGGTCAGGGCTTCTACTCTTCATCTGAATAAAAGATATATAGGATAATACTTTTATTATTTGAGGGGAGAACTATTCGACTGTTGAACTCATCCACCTACAATTTTCAGTTCTCTTATTCATTATTTGGATTTTGTGTTGAACAAAAGGAATGACGATTTACTGCAGAGTTGGATCCATGGTAAACCAAAGTCTACATGATAGCTGCCTAACTTCAATATTTATTTGAGTCTGGAGTGAAGGTATGTTCAGTAGTCATTAGTTCCCAATGAGTCTGCAACTGACATCCATCCATGAAGAAAACTTCTTTAACAACTTAGTTCCTGTAGTTTATAATACCGCCTCGGATTTTGTATCAACTAAATAAAATTGAAATTATTCTACGTTATTTCGTTCATAATCTTTATTGTTATTAGGCATTTCGAATCCATTGTGATGTTGTAGGGATATGGCTAGTTTTGTTTTGTTTAAGCATTCAGCCATCAGTCACTGGGTCCTGGGTTTTAATCCCGCTTCACCCACTTTAATCTGAGCAACTGGGTTACATCATCGGCCTCACAAAACGAATATGCCTTATAGCCTGGAACAAAAAAATGTTCCAGTAATTGAGTTCCAACTGACTAACTAACCATGTGAAGTTATAAAGTGATATAATTTTTGTTTGAATGCTAATTCCCCTTCACTTTCAATCCAAGGCGTATGTATATACTTAGTTAGACATGAAGTAATTTATCAAAGCTATTCTCCTTTTAAAGGATAAAGGTGAAAAAAGCATGAAAATCGGGTGTCAATAATTTCCACCTGTGTCTAAACATGATTTGGCACAGTTAAATATTCACATACATGTAAATGTGTGCGTGCGTGCGTGAGAGAGAGAGAGAGAGAGGGCGCCAACAACAAACTAAAGGTTGCCGAAATCAATAAACCTTAGCTTACCATTCCATCAATCTTCTTTTTCGTATTTTCTATTCTGATATAATTTGTTTGATTTTGTTTTGTTTCTTTCCTATGTTAATATATATATATATGTATATGCTTTCGTTAACCTATTCAAATAATGCTGATTTTCTATAGTAATCCAGACAGTTTGTTACATTAAACCTCGTTGTTGATTACTTTCGATGTTTCATTACATATTTTGTTATTAATAACAGTGTGCAATGTACCAGTAGCGGTAAATAATTCCCCAAAATTATTGACCACAACAATCATCACTGAACATTGGATGCTGACCCTTAGTGTTTAAGTCGACTTGTTTAGCTGAAGGCTTCTGGTCAAGCATCCAGGCCATTTTGTACCCCGTCGTGTCACGTTCGTGCACGATCACTAGCCAGCTAAGCGTTCGCCTAACAACCCGTTTTAGTCCCGAAATACACCTCGTTATTTGGACAACCAATCCCGTTGTTTTGCTTTGCCTTTGGTCCACGAGAAATGAATACTAGAGAAGTTGTTGGTATAAGATCTTTCGTAAGTATATTCCGTACAAATCGCTAACGTCAATACCGTCAGCCTCTAAATACCTTTCGACTAGTGAGTTAGACTAATTGAAATATAATATAAGAACGCCTTAGTACATAGTTGGGCAACTGAATAAATTCATGTTTTCACTTCCCAGAAAAACGACCATCATAATATCATTCATTACTAATATAATCCAATTATTGATAATCTATTTAATTTAAATTAACTATTTAAGAGGTTCGCTAACCACAGTAAAATCCCAAAATGTTCTTGTAAACAGAAACTGTTTATCCCCCTTGATCTCCAGACAGAATATCCTAGATATTTGCAGTGTGTGTGTTGAATCCTTTCACTGACACATTTTTGGTGTTCACCTGATAAATCAAAGACTCAGTAATCAGTATGTCTCCCCAAGTAACTATTTTGGATTTTAAAACCTTTCGATTTATCTCACCCACTCTATGGTTAAGGCTCGTAGTGAAACAGCTGAGATCTCTTTTAGATTACTCATTTTACTTACTAGGATTTGTCAGTCTATAGTAAGCTAAATATCCTAACCGGTCCTAATCAACTGTCTTCACTTGAACTTACAATTAGCATCTGATATATGTTCAAGTGTTTGCCTGATTTTTACAATAATCTGTTTCAACCAACACAGCTTCTCTCCGGGGAAGTTTGTCGGCTTAAATTTCCCTCTAATCCCAGCTTTTTTTAAGAATCTCATGTAAACATGTTCTACTCGTCTACTAACTCTAACCAAACATTTCTATAACTAATTCATGTACCTGATTTTATGTATGCGTAGTGAATATTTACCCTTGTGTAATCGAATATTGATTGTTGATCGCATTGATAAACATTGATCGGTTAGGTACCGTTCGTTTTGTTGCTCGTGCTTTAAAATTCAACTTTGCTATTAATAAAATTTCCCTAGTCTTCACTTGTGCCTTTTTGATATAACGTCGTCGGTATTTAGCTAAACAGAGCGTTCGGTACATTAGAAGTCGTGAAGACACAGTTGGTTTCTGGTATACGGATTGAAGTTAGCTACTATTTCGCAAGAAACTTCCTAGTAAGCTTTCATACTGTTAGACTACTACAGAAGCTTGTGTTACACCTATCACCTACATTAGTTAATATTCGTTTTCAGTTTTATAAAAATTTTATAAATTTGAGTGGGGTATGTTAGGATCTTTTTTTAAGGCTTTTCGAATTCTTTATCAGATTCCTTAGACATTTCATGAAACCTACTTTAATAGATATACCTTGATGAAAGGCAGAATCAGAGTTGGGTGGTCTTTGATAAACGCTTGTATACAAAGTGCTCTCTTCTATTCGCTTTAATTTACAAGCCGACATTGGAAGTCCTCCATATCTATTTGTAAATTGAAATATGAGCTAATTTTTTTTATCACCGTGGTCCACAGTTTAAATTATCAAAAAGGTCAAAGTAATCCGGAAGAAAGCCCATGTTTCGCATCGTAGGCACTAAGCCATATTGTGAAGATTCTACAACCGAAAAAAGGTAAATGGAAAAGACAAACTGACTGCCGAAACTTTGTCAAATTAATGTCACATACTTGACGGCTGAAAAATTCAATACCTATTGCAGATATTTCAGAAATTCTTCAACCATTAGAAATGAAGGAAAGTAAACTTTATTTTGATATAATAACAGATATACTATTACCTTTGATATTTGGTTTGAGCGATCTTCATTGTTATTTTGACTTTCAATATGTCCTTTTAAGTTGAACTAAGTCTATATTTTTCTCACCCCCTAACTCTTTGTTATATATATGCTGAGATTTTGTAAATTCCGGTTTAATAATACATTGAGAAAGCTATTAGCATTAAATAGCGAAACGTCAGTAAAAACAATATCGTTTTGTTTTTCATTCATTGGGAAATACAAAAACCTCTATTATAGATGTGTTTATGTTTGACATAAAGATATCTGCTACCTCCTTGTTCACAATGATCCAAATCAATGAAACCATTGAGATCATTTGTCAACAGTCTGATCTTCTCCCACTCTCAGAGCCAGAATTCAAACGCCTACTGCTAATGTGTACCATGGGTGTACAATTCCAGTTTGACAACACTCTTTACCGACAAATAGATGGTGTAGCTATGGGCAGTCCAATTAGCCATGTTTTAGCAGATATCTTCATGTCAAACCTTGAGAAAACAAAGTTGAAGCATGCAAATGATCAAACAACTTCCTATTGTCGATATGTCGACAATTGTCGACATTTGTAGTATGCAACAACGAAAGTCATGCCTCCTATCTATCCAGATTATTCAACAACGCACATACAAATATTGTATTTACTATGGAACACGAAAATGATGGAAAGTTCCATTTCCTTGACGTTACTATGCAACGCCTAGAAGATGGTAGTCTCCAGAGGTCAATCTACCGAAAGCCCACATGGAATGGACAATACTCACATTTTAATAGTTTTTGTTCAAATAGCTACAAACGAGCACTAGTCAAGACTCTGTACTATAGAGCGAGGAGAATATGCTCTGCAGAGAAACTAGAGGAACAATTTACGAATCTCGAAAAGGTGTTGAAAAACAACGGTTATCCTCAAAGATTCATTAACAGATATGGAAGATGTGAAGGCTCAAATACCAAACGATTCACAATTGAAAAAAGCCTGTCTTCAGTCAACTAGATTTTAAAGGTGAAAACATTGCGGGAATGGTCAACAGAAGACTGAGAACGCCACTAGCCAGAGCCTATCCTGCAGCTAAGTTGGTTCCCGTCCATCGAACAGCATGCTCTTTGGTGCAGTCAAAAGTAGATAGATACCCTTCTCATGTTAACTCCAACTGTGTATACAAATTTACGTGTATCTGCGGGAGCAGTTACATTGGGAGAATAGAAAGAAGGGCACACCTCCGATTTTCTGAACATGTGCCGATAAGCCTACGTCTCAAGAGAACAAACTCCTATAGTAGCGCTATTACCAGACATCTCCTTGACACGGGTCATGAGGTGGAAATCGAGAAATCCTTCAAAATTATCAATAGACAATGGAGCTCCATTCTCCTCAAGTTTGCCGAAGCAATTTCTATCAAACGCCTGAAACCAGATTTATGTGTTCAGAAAGAAGCAGTTATTAGTCTTTCTTTGCCTTGGTAACTGGATGTCGTTTTTTCTCTCATCTGATTACGTAATCTTTGTCTTTAACTCCACGCTGCTTTTATGATCTGTAATTTTGCTTGTCTCTTGTTTCTATGATTTGAGTTCAACTCAGTACATTGTTACCTAACTTATTAGTCACTATGCATCTAACGCATATCTCCTCTTTATTGTGTAACTCCTTTACCATTATATGCATTCATTTATTTTGTTTTAACTTGAACTGCCTGTGTAAAAACTATATAAGCGCAATTTTCTGAGCACTGTTTTCTAATTGTGTAACTTTCTGTCAACTGACAACATGTAAAACTTGCAAGTATGTTAAAACGTTTCTGCACTTGAACCTCATAATTTATTTAGGCTGTAAGCAGCTGATGAGAAGCCACCGAAATAAGCAATGATGTTACCATATTATTCTGCACAAACCACTGTTGTTCTTGTTTTATTCAAATTCTGTTTCTCTGGAAATTTTATACACAAATTCTCCTTTGTTAATACGAAAATAGAAATGTTTCTTCTTTAATATTTTTGAGGTGGATTTTGTTATCCAACTTCTATGAATTCACGATATATGATAATTTTCTGTCTGAATACAAATAAGGTTAATATCAATCAGATTGGGATTACACAATGATATTTTACAGTAGACATTGATTGTGCAATAATCACCTGTTACACACTATATGGAGAAATAGAATGATTGAAACCTGGTCCAAGTCTATGCAACCACCTTTCATTCTTCATTTAGCTGATGCCTATCTATGATGATAATAGTAATAATATTATTATCATTATTACTTCATCATCCCCTTTTTCAGCTTTCAGAAATGACACATCAAGTAATAATTTTACACTCTTATCGATTTGAGAAACAAATGCTTGTAAAAGCCCTACACATACACATGCACACATCTATACAAAAAAAGGATAGCTGTGCATAACTTCCTCTTAGTGCTAAACATATTTTCCTACTATTATTTAGTTGTAAAAATACTCTGTTCGCTTCTCTACATCTCTATTTCACTATCTTGTATACGTATACACGCACAAACACACTTTTAGTCTCTCAGATTGTGTACACTCATTGATTTCATCCCATTTTAATTCACAACAAATAAATACAATAACCTCGAGTGTTAGTCAGCCTAGTTACACACTGATAAGTAGAAACACACACACACATGCACACATCTCTCTCTCTACATGCCTTTTTTAAGACAGAGATATACACTTCTACTGTGCCCTGTAGATATTAGTAACCTAACCGCTAAAATTATAAATCATCATCGCCATCATCATAATAAGAAGGAACAATACTAATGGGAGAAATTTTCCACTGTATGAATAAGGATTTTGGATTGGTTTAAACCAGGCACACACACACACTATTCGAGTAGACGTATATTAAAACAGTGAATCAGTCTCATTTAAACAAAACAAAGAAGAACAATTATGAACACCTATGAATTCAATTCTTCATTATACTAATGAATATTATCTATAACTTCAATTTTTAAATATAGCACAACTCATTTAAACAGAATATAAAATTCAAGCCGTCTTCACCCTTTTTTCCACAACAAAATGGCTACATACAGAAACTTGAAGCATTTAACACTACTTTCTATTTTAATACTATTATATAACTCAATCATTAAGAATAGTGTACTCGGTCAACAATCAGTGATCAATTATGGTTATTATTCAGATCAAATTATACCTGGAGCCGGTGAATATGGATTATTAACTCCGGGTTTAGTAAATTTACCAGATAAACAATTCAATTTTACTGCCTCAAATCTACAAGAACCATCACCGATATCTGCAATTTCTTTGGCTATTGTCTTTGATTCAACTGGTTCAATGGGAAATGATTTAAAACAAGTGAAAGTTGGATCTAGGCGTATTTTACAAAGACATTTACAACGTGGTGAAGCAAATTATATTAAAGATTTCGTCTTAGTTAAAGTGCATGATCCAGGCAAGTTGATTATTTAAACAATCTAATTTAATAGTTAATGCATATTAATACAAGTATTTATAAACCACACTTAACGAGAAATATTGCTTATCCAAACACAAGTAGCACACACAGAAGCACCAGCCTCTGTTATTTAAAAATGAGTCCGTAAGAAGCGTAAACGAATAGGTTTTGTAATTGTCTCAGTACACAAAGCTGAATTACACTTAAAATTGCTTCATTGAAGTTATTTTGAATTTCCTGTTGAAACATTCGATATACGTTGACATGCTGCATTTTAATACGGACGCTGCATTGATGATTCACAGTTAATCGGATGCTATTCAATTGGTATACTAGTAAGCTATTTTGAAATGGTCATGATTGAATCTAGTATTAGCCAGTTCTCAAACTTTGGTAATTATTTATTTCAGATCTTTATATATTCCCATTTTTAATATTAGAACAAGACATCTAAGCGAACAATATTGTTTTCAATTAGATCTTCATCAGGTTTTACTCTAATCTACATAGATTTATATATTAAAAAAATTTTAACCAATGACGGTGATTTTGTGGATCAAATAATAGTAATAGTAAAAATGTGCTAAATGTTTTGAACGTCATTCATAACGATGATTATAAAGATAACAAAATATTGATAATAAGTATAAGAATAAAACTTGTGCACTGTGGTAGAGTGTAATTCCATTATGGGTAAATTTTGTTTTGATAAAGTCTCACAGTGTTATACAGTAATGTTTACTGATGACGTTTCGAGCACAATTTATTGCTCATAATCATATCAAGGTAATCACACGACTTCCTAAATTCATTTATATAGTTCCATTGTTTTTCTCTTGATTTTCACTTGATTTGATTGGTAATAGTATTTTCCATATTTCAGGTATGAGTGACGAGTCATTCCTATTGCATGTGTTGGGTGTAGACTCGATGAACAAGGATTCAGTAATCAACCTCTCTCTCCACCTACCTAGATTACTTTTTAGAATTTTAACTCTCTCCCACCCTATTGTGTGGTTGTGTGTTAGCGCATGCATTGCAATTGCTGAGCTTTTTTCTAAATTACTTATCTTCTCGGGGTCAACCATTCTTACCTTAGCTAAATTCTTATGCTCTGACAATCTGACTACCCCTGACCTACTAGTTTGACCTATGTAGTTGACCTCACAGTCATTGCATGGTATTTTGTAAATAATATTATTTTGTCTAATTGGGTCAACTGGGTCCTTTAACCTACAGAGCTTGTCCCTGAGTGAGTTTGTAGGTTTAAATGCCACCCTAATTCCTATTTTATTCAGAATCCTACGTAGTGTCTCAGATGTCCCCTCTTTATATGGTATAACTGTGGATGACTTATATTCTTTCTTATTTATGTTATTATTACTAGTTTCACAATTATTTTTATTTTGTTTTTGGCCTTTAGTGATCTTCCTAATGAATTTTATAGGATAGTTATTCAACACCAACGCTTCTTCTATCTGTTTTAATTCATCATTTAGATCTTTTTTTGTGCTACTTAGTGCCACTGCTCGGTTTGTTAAACATTTAACTAAGCCTGCCTTAACAGTTAAAGGATGAGACGAATTAAAGTCTAAATATCTATTAGAATGCGTTGGTTTTCTATAAACACTAGTGTGTAGTTTGCCTTCTTCTATTCTTTTTATCTTACAATCTAACATAGCTAATTCTCCTTGTTCATTTTCTGATTCAAATGTGAATTTTATTCCCTCAACTTGTGAGTTTATATGTGTCAAGAAGCTAGAGATGTGTTCTGTTTTTAGCACTGTGAAAGTGTCATCCACATATCTCCACCATATTTTCGGAGTAGGGTTAAATGTATTGAGGGCACTATTTTCCCAGCTGTCCATAAATATGTCTGCTACGATAGGGGATATTGGTGATCCCATTGCTACACCTTCTGTTTGTCTATATATTTTGCCTTGGAACTTAAAGATAGTAGATGTGAGGCATAACTGAATTCCTAAAATAATTTCTTCAATGGACAGCTTTGTCCTATGACTGAGTTCCGGATCCGCAGTTAATTCTTTTTTAACTGCTTCTAAGGCCATATTAACTGGTATATTAGTATAAAGACTAGTTATATCAAAACTAACCATTGTTTCATCATTCGCTAGTTGAATGTCATTTATTTTATTTTTCATCTCATATGAATTAGTTAATCTAGAGTTTGAACGATTTCTAATGGGGCATAGTATTAGAGCTAAGTGTTTTGATAATTCATACGTGGGGGTATTTCTAAAATCTACTATTGGTCTTATGGGGTAACCTGGCTTATGTATTTTTATAGTACCATATATTCTACTAGCATTATTAGTTTTAGGCATTAAATTAAACCATTTAGACTCACCCAGGGATGGCTTCATTCTGCGTATTAGTTCCGCTGTAGATTTCTTAACCTTATTCATTATTGTATCTACAGGCTTCTTAATTTCCTCATATGGACCCATTTGAATATGTTCAGTAACTTTTTTGATGTAGTCAGATTTATCCAATACTACGGTGGCGTTTCCTTTGTCAGCTTTTGCGATGACAATGTTTTTATCCTGTTTAAGACTAATTAAAGCTTCCCTTTCCGATTTTGTTAAGTTTGATTTTGTTTTCTTTTGATTTTTTAGGGTTAATGCACATTGTGCTCGAACCTCTTCTGCTGTAGTCTTATCTATTGAGTTTAGTGCTGCTTCTATGTTAGGAATGACGTCCTCTGGTTTTAATTTATTAACTGTTACGTTAAAATTTAGTCCTTTTTCAAGTACTTTTATCTCATTAGAGTTTAGTTCCCTTGATGAGAGGTTGATCACCCACTTTGTTCTGTCGATAGAGGATGCAGCATTCATATCTGTTTCATTTGTTGTGTTCTTTTCTTCTATTAGTTTGTTGAATTTTTTGATTTGCGTGATTTTTGATTTTCTTAATGCGGATTCTCTAGCTTTGTTGGATGTTTCAACAACAATTATATAATCTTTGTCATTGATCATACATTTGAGTTTTTGTTTGAGTTTTTCAATTTGATTTCGTATATTATTTAGTTTTACAGTAACTCGATGTAATTCTTCTCTTAGACATAATTTACTGACATGTTCTGCGGCTGATGTTATTTTGTTTGAAGTAATTGGAGTACGTAGACGTAAATATTTTGGAATTATATGGCTTTTTAAACATCGACTGTTAAAAATCCGATGATTTGTAAATCTTGCTTCAGTTTGACTAAGTCGTGTGAGTTTGTTGATAAGCTTCCTAGTAGGAAGACCATATGTATCATTAATATAAGAATAAAACTTGTGCACTGTGGTAGAGTGTAATTCCATTATGGGTAAATTTTGTTTTGATAAAGTCTCACAGTGTTATACAGTAATGTTTACTGATGACGTTTCGAGCACAATTTATTGCTCATAATCATATCAAGGTAATCGTAATCATATCAAGGTTTATGTAGGTGACGACAAGAATAACGAATGTAATAATATGTGTATATGTAGACAATTCAACAGATAAATTAGGTCAAATCGTAGCAGTTACGTAATACTAAAGGTGAAGTGGGCAGATAATCATTTTCCAGCCGGCCATTTATGATTGCTCAAGTGAAAGACAAGCTACCTAGTTGTACCACTTCTATGTGTATCTAAAAATTTAGTTGCTCCTGTGGAGAGGGCTATATAGGGCGAACAACTAGACAGCTTAACAAACGCATTAATGAGCATCTTCCTTCATGGTTCGGAAAAGGTCAAATAAGATCCATACGAAGTTCTATTTTGGCTCATTTGATTGATAGTGGTCACCAAGTGGACAAAACTAGTGCCTTCAAAGTTATCTATCGCATTCCATCGAGCATTTCGAACGGAATTCGAATCCGCCTTTTACACAGCCGAAGCTACGGGAATTAATTCGAGAGAACAATCCTTGCCTTTGCATACAAAAGAAGTTTGTTCTACCTTTGTCTCTCCTTTGGCCTAGGTGAATTCTATTCAAAACCCTCCCACCCTTTCTTATTTTCCATCTCCTTCGTATTTTTATATTTATTTAAACTCTGATTATCCATCCACTTCACCTTTAGTATTACTTAACTGCTACGATTTGATATTATTACATTCGTTATTCTTGTCGTCACCTACATAAACCTTATTATCAATATTTTGTTATCTTTATAATCATCGTTATGAATGACGTTCAAAACATTTAGCACATTATTACTATTACTATTATTTGATCCACAAAATCACCGTCATTGGTTAAAATTTTTTTAATATATAAATCTATGTAGATTAGAGTAAAACCTGATGAAGATCTAATTGAAAACAATATTGTTCGCTTAGATGTCTTGTTCTAATTATTTATTTATTATTTTATGAAACTTTACCATACCTGTTCAGTATCTTTCTCAGTATCGAAGATATGATCACTTGTAGTCTATGACAATGACTTAGTTCATGAAGAAAACTATACTGTAATCTGATAAGTGTATTCCATTGATTATACTCGGCGTAAATGTAGCGAAAATCTAATCGTCTTAAATGGTGAGAAATGTTTATTTCATACGGTATGTAAACAAGCAGTACAGTCATTCTCAGTGTATTCAGTTCCAATACGTTTCCTCTACCTACAGCAATTATATGTAAAGTAGTAATCTGATGTAGTGTTGTTGAATATAAGGAGAGAACCATTTCTGTGCCCTTTTTCTTCATTTCCGTAAAGAACTGAACAACGTTTAGTCTGAAGCTAATTAAATATGCTCGCGATTCCAAGTAATTATCATTTGGTATGATAAGATGATTAAAACAATAAAAAGTGTAGAAGAGTTTTTGCATTTAAGTGATTGAGAATTCCAGCAGCCCAGTGATTTAAGCAGGCCGCCATGTTTTCTTTTACAAGTAGCTAAATAATTGTTTTATGTCTAATATAGTTTCAAATCTTTAAATATTCCCATTTATAATATTAGAACAAGACATATAAGCGAACAATATTGTTTTCAATTAGATCTTCTTCAGGCTTTACTCTAATTTACATAGACTTATATATATAAAATTTTAACCAATGACGGTGATTTTGTGGATCAAATAATAATCGTAATCATAATAATAATAATAATCATAATAATAATAGTAATAATATAAATGTTTTGAACAAAGTTAATAGCGATGATTATAATAATAACAAAATATTGTTAATAAGGCTTATATAGGTGATAAGAATAACAAAGTTAGTATATGCATATATGTAGACAATTCAATAAATAAATAAATTAGGTCAAATCAAATGGAACGATAATCAGAGTTTAAATAAATATCATAAAAGTACGAAGGAGAGGGATGATAAGAAAGGGTGGGAGGGTTTTGAATAGAATTCACCTAGACCAAGGGAGAGACAAAGGTAAAACAAATTTCTTTTGTATACAAAGACTAGGATTGTTCTCTCGAATTCCCATAGCTTCGGCTAAGTGTAAAAGACGGGTTCTGATTCCGTTCGAAAGACTTGATGGAATTCGGTAAATAACTTTGAAAGCACTATTTTTGTCCACTTGGTGACCACTATCAATCAAATGAGCCAAAATAGAACTTAGTATGGATCTTATTTGACCTTTTCCGAACCATGAAGGAAGATGCTCTTTAATGCGTTTGTTAAGCTGTCTAGTTGTTCGCCCTATATAGCCCTCTCCACAGGAGCAACTAAATTTATAGATACACATAGAAGTGGCACAACTAGGTAGCTTATCTTTCACTTGAGCAATCAAAATTGGCCGGCTGGAAAATGACAAACAGAGGGTGGCGGCAGTATAAGTCCGTTTTATCGCTCTCGATAATCTCTGATGTAAGACTTCACTAGCCACGTCCCCATTAAATTGCAGTTTGATGAACAGTTGTTTCTTTTTAACTCTTATCGGTTTCTCTTTATTGCACTTAGCATTCATGTGTCTCCTGACAAATCTACTAGGATAGTGATGTATCATCACTGTTTACCAATGTACCACTTATGGAGACTGTGGAATTCATATGCCAACAAATACTAGAAAAACAAATCGACATCGGAATACCGGTTAGTAGTCTGAAAGAGTTGCTTTTAAGATGTACTATAAATGTACATTTCATATTTAACAACCTTTACTACAGGCAAATCGACGGTATTGCCATGGGTTCTCCGTTGGGGCCAATTTTAGCAGATTTCTTTCTTGCCAAGATTGAAAATGGTCCATTGAAAAAAGTGTCATTAGAGAATATAAAACCATCTATAATGAATTATTTTTTCATGATTTGCTTTTAAATTATCTGACAGGCAAAAAACAACACAATAAGTTTAACCTAAATATCTTGTCATATTCAACTGTCAAGACTGAAGACATATTGCTTTTTACATGACCCTTTGTTGGTGAAATCTATAGTGATAACTACACATGACAGTTTAGAAAGCAACCTACCACATATCTGTCACTAATTCAGTAGCTGAATGGAACTAAAATTCTTAGATTTGCGCTATTAATTTCATTTGCAAAATGTCAAACTATTGAAAATCAATGAAGATTTCCCACTTACCTTATCATTACCATGAAGACACTAATTAGAAATGTATTCAGTGAGCACCTAATAATCAGCAGCAAGTTATCTACCAATATCTATGACTTGTCGGCAATTACAGAGTGAGTATTTCTGAAATCGCAATGACGTGGGAGCTAACTAATAGGTTCAGCTACAAGCCACTAAAATCTTTAAGGGGACTTACTTTTTAGCTATTTCGTTTGTTACCAGTATCATGTAGAGAGAAACAATGTGATGCCTTCTGTCGTGTATCTCCACAAAGTTTAGTCAAACTGTTCACAATAAGTCAAGATCAAATATTTTCACATAGCTAACATATCAGCCACACAATCAGAAGAAATATGTACACTCTTTCAGCTGTTGTCCTTATAGTGTTACTCATATTTATACTTATTTTTTTGGTTTTATTCATTTTTCGTTCTTACATTTTAATTAAAATCTTCGTAGTTTTAAGTACTACCATCTACTATCTTTCTGTAGCTATTTACCGGCTTTGAATATTGATCAAAAATTCATTTAAAGCACTTTATTCTTTGCTTTAAATATTTAGGAAAGTATAGTTGCAAAATTATGTGATGCAGGTTAGAATCTCGGATGATTCATTAGTTTCTACAAATTTTCAGATATATCTTGATGATTAAATGGTCTGAGGCATAAAGTCTGTGTCCAGATTTTTCTGCTAGCTGACTCTTACTAGAATGAATATCTAATCCCAGTGAACGACAATGCTCAGTAATGATGTGTTGTTAAGTTCAGTGACAACATTTCATCCCGGGACATGTCAACTTCAAACAATATGCTCAATAATTAGACGGCTAAACTGTCTTCAATATACCAATTACAAGTAGTTTACATAATAAGTGAATTCATTGAAAAATAATTATCTCAGTGTTTATTTTCGGAGAAGAATAAAAAGCCTACCTTCGTCACTTAGAGATACAGATGTCTGGTGTCTAAGCACAACAACAAGTCTCTTTCTTTGTTAGTAATTTCTCCCAAGTGATGAATCATATCAACAAGTGAATTAGTCACCAGTTATTTATTTATTTGTTTATTTTTAATGACACTCACAGACAGAGATTAGTAGATTTTAAGGAAATGAAACAGAAATCTCTTTCACAGTAAAAGATGAACATATGTTTTGTCGTATTTTGTGACCTCTGGTTTAAATAACTTTCTTTGTTACTGCTGCTTATGGGGATGACTAATTACACCTTTCTACAACTTGTTTTGTCATCATTTCTCCCCAGAAATATGAATAATGTTTGCGAAAGAAAAGTAATTAAAACAAATCTGTTCAGTTAAACAGAAATTGAAAATTGAACAAATGTTAAATGACATGTTACTTACATAAAGACACAGTGATTGATTACAGAAAAAAGACAAAAAGGCATTATAATCACTGTTTAAAGAATGACTGATTATTGTGCCTATTAAAAGGGAAACAAGCACTATTTGTTTACGTAATCACTTGATGATGAATAGTCCAGTTGCTTGTGGTTCGAATCATGCAGCGACCTAGATCCTCACTTCATCTTTACTTATTGTCAAATGAATCAGTAATAATAGTCTGATAATCCGAGGCTACCACAGATAGTCTCATTAACAGTGAATACGCATATTTGAAGTAGCAAAATATCCACCTCAGCTACAAATCTTTTCGATGATTTTGGTAAGCGGGTTTTCGGTCAGAAGTTATAATCCTCAGGATAACGGAGTTAGGAAGAGGATTATTCACAGTGCTAAAGCAGGCTAAGTCATTCAAATTAATTTTAGAATTGAAAAACTGAGGTATCCAGGGTGATTAAAGAATTATTCAGTGAGTAAAAGAAGCTGTTTCTAGGAGAGCGGAATTGAAGAATCGCTTTCTTAAATGACCGTGTCACAAAACATTGCATACATTTTGGCTGATTATAGTTATTATCATTTTCTCGAGGTTCCTATTATGTATAAATGTCATATTCACAGCTTTTTTGTTCAGCGAAGAAATTTCTTTTCAACAACTTCATTTTCAAGCTGTACAGTCGTATTTATATTACAGAAAAAGGTTATTAAGTGGCACTAAATAATTGCTCAGTCAACATACATATATAAGTGATAAAAATAACGACAATTAAAATGTTAAAAGGGGTAGAGTTGAAGTGAATGGATTACAAAATTATTAAAGATTGTTTTATAAGTGAATTGATACCAAAAATATTTTTAAAACAAAAATATCAAGCGATGTCTAAAAATTAAAAAAAAATATTAAGAGTACGATTACGATAAGAATGAAGATGTGCAGTGAAGTGAAATGAATTCAAGTAGTAAAATAAGATAAAAACTAGAAAGAACATTACTATGACCAAGATAAAGAAAGGGGTTTGACAAAACGTTTTTAAACACATAATTTAGGTTTCTGTTCAGACTCTAACAGGTGATCACAAATAGACGACTTCATAGTTCTACGTTCGCCTTTCATTAACCAAACCGGATAGTGTTCAGCTACACGTTTTCGGAGATTACGCTTACAACGTCCAATATAAACAGCTCCACAAGAGCAAGTAAAAGAGTAAATGCACATAGATGTGGACAAAAGCGGTAATCTATCCTTGACGTTTTGTCTGATCATATTTCGGCTGGTAAAAACTAGATGCAGGTCAGCTGCAGGAAAAGTACGTTTAATACATTTGGATAACGGTTTTTAATCAATTCTGAAATGGTGTCACCTTTGAATGCAAGACTCATAAACAGCTTTTTTCTTTGGTACTGTGATTTGTTTCGGAGTGGATTCTTTCTTGATGTTACGTTCAATGAACCTTGTAGGATAACCATTGTTAAGGAGATTTATCGAAGGTTATCTAGTTCCCTATCGATTGTCTCTGTAGAGCAGATTTTACGAATTCTGGAGCACAAGGAATGAATAAGATTTCTCTTTCTCCCTAAAGGTACCCAACTGTTGAAGTTAGTGTACAGCCCTGTGAATGTTGGCTTTCGGTAAATCGACCTTAACAACGTGCTATTCTCTCTTCTATCTAGCTTAACATCAAGGAAGTGAAACGAGAAATTCGACTCTTCTTCGATCGTGAAACGCAAAGATGGATGAGAGCCATTAAATATTCCAAGCAGTTCGGCAGTCGAAGAGTTTTCCTCACAGACAATGAAGGTATCATCTATATATCTTTTATACATAAACAAACTCTCGATGGTTTCCCTTAGTGGGCCGTTCTCTAAGCTTGCCATGAAGACATCCGCTAAGAGTGATATCAATTCCCTTATAAAACAATCTTTAATAATTTTGTAATCCATTCACTTCAACTCTACCCCTTTTAACATTTTAATTGTCGTTATTTTTATCACTTATATATGTATGTTGACTGAGCAATTATTTAGTGCCACTTAATAACCTTTTTCTGTAATATAAATACGACTGTACAGCTTGAAAATGAAGTTGTTGAAAAGAAATTTCTTCGCTGAACAAAAATTTGTGTTTTGACTTATGAATAAATGGGTGTTTTTCGTGATATTCACAGCTAATTTTTAATTCATTTGGTTTTACATGCCATTCTGATTTAATTTCATATCGGCCATTTCCGGAAAACGTTTTCTACACCCTCACCATTTGGACTACCTTATTTTGCCTATCGTACGTATTTTACGGACTTTTGAAGAAGAATGATGCATAAATATGTTTATTCTGGTCTTAGGAGGAGGATGAACCTTTACAAATTTTTGTTTAACTTAGGTAATAAATGTGAACAAGCGTTGAAGTCATGTGAATGATTCATCTTAATTTGTATTCACACATCCAGTACACATGATTATATTGGTTATGAATGTTCAGGGCTTTTCTTTTTTAATTTTAATGTCACCTTATTTATAGAAGGTAATGTGTTTGAATTATTCCTGAAATATAGAACTATCTTCTCAATATAGTAAGTGGATCATATTAACTAATAGACTAATAGTTTTAAATTCCTTATTGAGTTAAACTAAGGAAGACAATCAACAGTTACTCTTTGAATAATGTGGAATCCCCTTTAGGACAAGTAAGAAAGAGGAAACACGTGATCAGAGAAGAGAATGATTTTAGTGATTTCATTTAATATGATTGGACAATCGCAATTGTGTGAAATTTGTTTCATGAAAATGTTCAATAGCTTTATGTTCAAAGTATATGATAACTAGTGCAGTAGAAGTTCGAGTTAGGCTTTTACAAAATCTGCCAACGCTAAGCAAAATATTACGTCGTGTCATCCTGGTGAGACTGAAAAATGCTCTGGATGCAAAACTCCACCCCGAACAACTGGATTTAGAGAAAGTGAATCATGTGATGAATTTGCAACACTACACATCATCATACGACAGAGCAAAGAATGGGTAAATCTCTAAATCAACTTTAGGGATTCTGTAAAGGCCTCCTATAACGCTGACTGCGAAGTAATTTAGGCATTGCTTAAACTTTACTGGCCTCAAATCTTTATTAACCTGATTCAACAGCTACATGGCAATGCCACATGTCAAGTGATTCACAACAGAAAACTTAGCGATTCCTTTGAAGTGAATGCAGAAGTAAGACAAAACTGCATACTACCACCGATAATATTCCTGATCGTTGGTGAACTGGATCATACGACAGACCGTCGGAAGTGAGAGGATAGGAATAGTTTGGTGTAGTTTTGTTTTCTAAGCCGAGACAACTGTTCTCTTACCTGAAAAATTACTCACCTATGACAGTGGCTGGCGGTTGTGTTATTATTTTTTTTCCTTCACGTTCCTCAGTGAAACATAGAGCTTCAAGCTAGTGGCTTGAGGTTTCTGTAGCAGTGTTTAGTTTTTACAGGATGGGATTGCTAGTCTCATGCCCAACCTTTCCTCTTTACCAGCATTATTTCTGGCTTAGTGAGGTAAAGGAGTACGTCGGCTGGGTATCGAACCCCGGACCATGTGCATGGTCGGCGAGCGTCCTAACCGCTATGTCACCGATGCGGGCGGTTGCGCTATATATGTCTCAAATTGGAAGAAGTTGGAATTAAAGGGCCACTAGACCGGGTCCCATTGGCTGAGAGGTTTGAGAGCTTCCCTTATTCCCAGAAGGTTCTGGGTTTGAGTCCCAGTGAATGCTTGCTGATGAAGAGTCCAACAGCGAGACGAAACAGCTGTGCAGTTCTCCCTTGCTTTTAGTAAGCGACAAAATTTACTTTGAAATCAAATTACTTGTGTTTGATAATTACACCTTGAGTTAGAAATTCGTCAATATTGTTCGTTAGGAGTTTGTACATTGTGGAATGGATCACATTTTTATAAGTGTATTAGTAAGGGGTGATAAGTACTAATTTCAGATATATTTTGAGCTCAGTTACTGTTTTTGATCGCGCTAATTGTTTGGACTTTTTATTTACACATTCATGTAAAGCAGTCATACAGTGTTTCATTGTGCATTTAATAATTTTTTATATCAAGAACTATATTCCATAGTGCTGACAGGTGTACTGAGTCATCCCTGTTGCGAGCGTGTGAGGCTACTGTGATCAATTTTTATTTCACTTAACGCATATTGGGGCTTAGAACATTTTTACGACAGTCATCTGTCATTTTAGCTACACTCTCTGTTTTCATTTTTGGCTTTTACCTTAATAGCATATTTGATAAGTTCTTCTAGATAGTAATTTTTAATGGCATTTTGAACAAAATCTTCGTTTGCGCTTATCAAGGTAGTGAGAGACTGACCACACTCTTTCTTCCCGTTGCATAAGTTTGGTTGCAATCAGTTATAATCAAACATTTTCAACCAAAATATTAGTTTTTTTAACACAAGTTTTGAATATAATGCGTTTGTAGTAGAATTAATAAGGAGGAGAGTGTGAAATGAATTCATTTAATCCTCACAGTGTTTACTGTCTTTCCTTTTTAAATTTATGAAGGGCACTAATTATACCGTTGTCTGAATGAACAAACGTGTTGTCTATATAACCATACTGTCTATCCAGTGAATCAGTTTTCTTTTTTAGTTTGGCAATATTAAATTTAATTGTAAAAATATTTGTTGATAACGAATGTTGTGAGGAATAAAGAAACTTTATCGATTTATGTGTACAGGTGTTTGAAATAAGACCTAAAATGCTTGCATAACGTGTACAACTATATGGCATACGTTTTCCACATGAGGCATATACATATAAAATGTTGTACATGTTAAGTGGTTGGGAACAATCGACAGGAGAGTCTAAGTTTAGGTCTCCTGCTTACTGGTAGTATCAAATGAAGTGATATTACGGCTGTAATATGCATTCACTATCCAATTACAGTAGGAACTACATGAAGTAAATAAGATGAGTTGACAAAACACCGTTTGATCATGAAATGATATCATGCAGAGAACTAATGAAAACCAGGGAGTATCAGACAGCTTTTTCGTCCTAGTTTATGATCTCTGCATAGACCGGACCCCGGATCCTCAGGTTACGAGGCTATCATAGGCTACCTGCGAATGAATGCGGCAAATAACGCCGAAGCTATCAATATGATACCATGCATTCAAGAAGGGTTACAGAACCGAATATTTTATGCAGTTGACTTTGCCTTTTTTAAACCAAGCTGGTAAATGTTCTCGAATCCGTAGACGGACTAATCACAAAAATAGTTGAAACGATATACGTATGAAGAGGAGTTAAAATTAGGTAAGACGTCTTTTAGTTTCGGGTTGAACTCTGTAATTATTTGTTTCCTTTTATCTTCGTCCTAACAGTTTTAACCACAGTATTTTTTTTATTTTTTACACCTCTCATTCTGGTTTTCACTCATTACTATCAAATTTTCCATTTATACTATTCTGACTTGTCTCTTTTCTCGATGCATGACTCTGTGTGTTTCATTTCACGTATTATTTTATGATAAACTATTCACCGTAGTCTATCTCCCCCTTAATGCATACTGTTTTGTACTAGCCACTCACCTAACATCTTTTACAACCTTGGAGTGACTTTTCAGTTTCTCCTTCCCATATTACAGGAGACAACAGTGACTAAACACTATCATCCTCTCCCATTTCACAATATAATTTTAGCTGTATTCAACTCAGCACATCTATCACACAAATAGCACTTATTTCCTATCACGTAAAAATTTATTCATCGTATAACTGGCCAGTAATAATAATAAAGCTTTATTTCAGACAATATATGTACACATAGCACAGTGATTCTCGGAGGGGTCGCGCTATGTCGTGAATTGGCAGAAGTTAGAATTCATGGGCCACTGGATTGGGTCACAGTGGCTTAATGGTATTCGAGCTTGCCTTGTCGCCAGAAGATCCTGGGTTCGAGTCCCGATGGGTGCATACCGATGAAGAGCCCTAAACTAGGACGAAGCAGTTGTCCAGTACACCCAGGTTTTCCAAAGACTCTCTAACCAATGTCATCTCATGATGAAATCCTTTAAATTCTCAGATTATTTAGTTCCAAGATGCTTCTTCATACACGATTTACATGTAAAGTAATAGTGTGAAGTATACCATGTGACGCGTAGTGTTGTTGCATTGAAGGGAGAACTAAATCAGTAAATTTCCTCTCATTTCTGATAATGATTAAAACAATAAGAAGTGCAGAAGCGTTTAAGCATTTAGATGGATAAGAATTCTGGTAGCTCAGGGATTTAAGCAGGCTATCGTTTTCAAATATTATCTTAATGATAAACATATTATTTATAACTGTAGGAACTTGAAGAGAATTTATCGAAAAGAACATTTCTCGTTCAGTCCAACTTTGAATTCATGATACAGGAATATTTCACTTTCTTAAAGTGTTATTACCATTTCCACTATTATGACAACAGCCAATGTGTTGATTTTCCCTCACTGTGAAGACAGAAATATACTGAAAAATGCTCAAGAATACATAATACATCTGGAGGACATTTAAATGATTTAATTAATTGGAAAAATGAAAGAAATCTGATACAGTATATAGGATGAAAAGTTCAGAAACTCGACCAAATCATTATTTATGATGGCATTCCCGTCAAGACTGACATCTAGCATCTGTAGTTTCAAACACCACAAAGCGTTACTAATAGGCTACTGGGCTACAAGAGCCACCTCTTGTACATCAGTTCTTGTCTGTTAAGTGAGTTTTTTAGACTGAAATACTCGACTCCAACTAAAGGAGCTTCGATGATGTTGTAGGGTCGGTTGTTCATTTCTTAGTGTCACATTTTTTTTATATGTACAGTAGTATTACCAATATCTAAGTGAATCAGATTGCATTTGCGTGTGTGGAAAATTTCTGTCAGATCACTACTGTTAGACTAATTTAAAATTTTCACACCCTTTAATTTTACACTCTATCCAATACTGACATTGGAATTTTATGCTGGACATTGTATTCCACTTTATGCATAGATATATTTTTAACTGTAAAGTATAAAAAAGTTATTAAAAACAATTGTTCACTTTTATCATTCGTGTATTGAATAAATTATGAGGTTGTTCAAACTGTCTTCGAATCTATTTGACATTTTTATAATGGCCCTGCTCTTATATGCTTTTTAGTGTAAAATATTTTCTACTGCTTTTATCTGTAAAAGCATACGCCTTGTTGAAAAAATTTTATATTTTTGACAAGAACAATTTTGCCTTAACACCAAGCCATTGTTCTGAATTCATTACAATGGTTTAATATTACGTAACTTATAAGCGCCATATATATATATATATATATATATATATATATATATATATATTTAACACAAGATTAGACACGTTTGTCAACTAGCGACGGATAGTAATATCTGTATTTGCCAGCTGTTATCCTTTTCGGATAAAAGGGTTCAAATACCTATAAGTAATATATTTCTTAACATTTCTCTTTCATGTTTTCCCTTAAAGTATAGGGAAAAAGGAAGATACGAACAAAGACATTGTTTAGACAATATCAGTTGGCATATTTGTGCAGGATGAATGAATGACTCATTTAACTGTCAAATAACAGACACTTTTGCTAAACTGGTTATGTAAACTTGTGAATATTCTGTTCGTGTGAAAGTAAAGCCAAAGTCAAATAAGTTGATATGTAAAATAATTAAACAGTATGGTTTAACCCTTCAAGATGAATCACTGCAGATCTATTGTCGATGAAAAAAGTATGGAACTGGGGGAAGACCTATGTAGTGTTAGACATTTATTGTCTCAGAGCTTTTGACAGGTTTACTTTCTGTCTAGTTCCCTCATCCACTCATACATGTTTTTAGACTATGACGGTATATATATATATATATATATATTTATAGAATATAAGAAGTTATGACAAATCCTGCTGAGTTTTATATTGGGCAGATTCAAGGAATAATGAAGACGAAATATAAGGACGATGAAAGCTCAGCAACTACACCAACCAGCTCAGAGAACACTATTAATTGCAAATCATCCACCTGAGCTACAAATCTTTTCTATTATATAGGGAAATAATTAACTATACACTGATTTCACCACTAACACTGATAAGTCATTAGAAAGTCACCAGTCACATTTGTCTAGTCCTAAGTGGTTCTGACCAAATTATATTACTCAAGTTTTTTATGTCGTTACTATAGTGGTACTCGGTAGTGGAAGGCTTCTAATTGCAGCACTGAGTTCTACGAGTTAGTATCCCGACCAAACATCAATTCCTTAGAAGTCTTAGACAGGCGTTGTTGACAAATGTCAGTAAGTATGAAATCTAGATCCCATGGCATCTTAGTGACTGTCTTCAACCATCTAATGATGATATTGTTATTTCGCAAACAATACACTCTATTCTGTCTGCTGCTTATTAGGCTCACCTCGAAATTTTATTCTTCAATGACTCATTTCGTGAAAACCAGTTTTGGGTCATAGATTAATGTTGATTAATAATAAATTATGTAGAGCTGTGCATCCTAAAGGGAAATAGTAAGTCTTGAAAACTATCACAATAATAATACTTGATGTAGTGATATCTGAAAAGCTCACAAGTGACCTTTTTAAGTGACGATATGTGAATACAAGTAATACAAGTATACAATAAGGAAAATATTTGCAGAAGAGAAAGTATACGTTTTATTTTACTACTGTTAACAGGCTGAAAATCAAATTCAATTCTATAAATAAATGTAAATATGTAAAATTAACATTATTTCAACCGAAAAGGCATTTAGTAATTTTTAGCACAGCAGTGCAACACTGGACATGAATACAAGACAGTATTGAAATAATTAAACAACGAGAGTTTATTTAAACATAATATGACAGAAAGTTCAAGAGTTAAAGGGAGAGGAAGGGAGTTGGAATACATGGGGTGAATATATATATATATATATATATATATATATATATATATATATATATATATATATATATATATACAGGATAATTAGAATGAACAGATGTTTTCAATAAATTCTTCTTAAGGCTCTACAATTAGAAATGCATTAATGTTAGCATTTCATAGCTAGTAAAGGCAAATTAGAATTATATCAGAAAATCTATTGAGATACAAGTATAAGATGGATAGTAAGTTAGTTTTTTTCGTCACTTTAATCCACATACAGTGTATAGTTAATAAGAACATAAGATGAAATTAAATTAAATAATGCAGTCATGTTTACATTATGTATTGATATGTCTGCTTAATGCCTCATTTAAGTTTATCAATAGGACTAACTGTTTCAAATTAATAAATTGTAACGCTTAATAATGAGTTCTGCTCAGCGAGTTGAAATCAAAATCAGGTTGTGACGTAATAATTTACAGATTACTTATTTGTTTCAGGATTTGTTTGTTGATATTTTTTTTATCATTCATTCACGTTTCCATTGGAACATACGGCTTCGAGCTAAAGGCTTGAAGTTTCCGTAGCAGTGGTGATTATTTTTATAAGATGGGGCTGCTAGCCTAATGCCTAACCTTCCATCTTTACCAGACTTATTAATACTGGCTTAGTGACGTAAAGGAGTGTGTCGGCCGGGAATCGAACCCCGCACCACATGCGTGGTTTGCGAGCATTCTACCGCTGTGCCACCGGTGCTGGTATTGTTTATATACCAATTCGCTCTTACTTAGCATGTCTACTTACCCCTATGTACTATCTAATAACTCCCTTTCTTTCTTCTTAACTTTTGAACTTTCTGTCATATTAAGTATAAATAAATAAATTATTCCGACACTAACTGTATTGTATTCCTGTTTACTCTGCGGTTATCGGGGTGACAATATTTATACGTCTTTGTAGTTGAAATGATTTGTATCCTAATATTTATTTATAAAAACTTATTATTTTTAAGTGTTGACAGCTAAAGAAAGACTGAAATTTTCAGGTTTGGTTTGAAGCAATTTGATTGGTTAGAGGTTCGAACACAACCTGATGTCAGTCATAGGACAACTGGAAAACTAGGGGTTACTGGATAGCTGTTTCGTCCTAGTTTGGGACACTTCATAAGTATGCACTCATAGGGATTTGAACCCGTGACCTTTGACGGAACAACTTTAAACCCAATATCATCAAAATGATAAGTGAGACGATAATTACTGAAGGATAGAACAAAGTTTTAAAATAACCACCAAACAGGATTACTCAGTAATTATTTTTTTGGTAAATCCTGTTTGTCGTATATGAAAGAGTTGTCATCGGGGAATAGAAATTTATAATAGTAGTAAAGACCACAGTCAGAGTGTGCATTAAATATAAAATTAGTCTGCAAATCTATATAAAGTTAAGGAAGACTCCATCAAAGCGCTATTATCCTAGATCACTACTTTCATTATTTTCACGTATTTTTTTAATAATAGGTAACTTAATTATTGATACGAAAAAAAAATAACTGAACAAAAATATTTGAAAAACATGATTATCCACTTAGCTCACATTATCTTTAAAACCGACTGATTACTACTGATAAAGTTTATGAAAGATATAAGTATATCTATTTCATAGGCCATCTAATTAATATCCCAGCCAAATAATCTTCTTTAAAAGCAAAGAGGTGCTTTGGAGAATTTATGCAATAATAAGAATACAGCGCTTGTCTACTTACAGACATAGTATCTACATTGTCGATCCCAGATTAAACGGTGGGAGCATCCTCCTGCTTGTGTAACAGCAAACACATGTTTGTAAATCGTCTTCTCGTTTCCGGTAGTGATATATTTGATGTTTTCCAGAGGATACTAATCTGGCGTGAGAAGTCCTGGGTTCTAGATTTCAATCTCAGTGAGAACAGCATCACTCAAGGAGGATGCAGTTAATTCCAAAAAGGAAAAAGAAACACATCCTGAATTCCATCATCATTCACCATCAAACGAATACGCATCATGTTAACGTTCAAACACGTGTCAAGAGTCCGTGCTAGAAGCCGATGGGTCAACTTACATCGAACTATTCAGTCCAATGAAAGCAGTCAGAGAAATATTTAAAATGATTTATATGTATCCTAACAACTTTTAAAATTCAGGGGATATCTTTTTCCTACCCAAGAAACTAAAATTAGAAATACGAATGGAATGGAATAGAAGCAGAATTTTCACTAAGTTAGATTTTAATATCTTAAACCTATAAACAATATAATTTACTTAATTTGTGGAGTTGAGTTTCGTATTTCCATCCCACCTTCTCCCTCACCCCATCTTGCATACACACACACACACACGTCTACACTAGAAACTAGACTAAACACCCTTTGTTAGCCGTCGTCTGCTAAACTAAGACATTTGTGTGAATAAAAAGTGTCAGTATAGTAGACTGTTCGTTTATCTTGTGACAGTTTCAAAATAACTAATTCACATGTTTATTTTGTCACTTCATCCAGTGTCTGTGGTTAGTTAAATCGGCTGGACAAAATAGGTTGAAAGTATGGTCAGTTTTGTTATGAGGTTTCCTTCGACATGATAACGGAATTCAACATCAAATCAAGTAATTACTCACAGGTGGATGGCAGAATGGTAGTTACTTTTGCCCAGTTTTGAAATGGAACGTCCAGGATTCTAATAATTAGAAACCAAAGGGTACAAACAGGAAAGGTGTTCAACCAGTCACTAAATGATGACACTGAACAGTAATTTTTGCTGCACCACATATTAGCTGGATTGAGAAATCATGGGTTATTAAATTTCAGTAATGTTTCGGTGGTATCCTGAGTCCATTTAAACTAATCATTTTGGACTCATTCCCTCACAAGTTAATGTGCTGTTGCAGTTGGTGGATTCCGAATATTTGTTTACTCATCTACGATTTTCTTCGTTTCTGCAGCTGATTTATGCTCATGAAGGAATCTGCCTTTTAGAAGAAAATAATAAAAACAGAAGTGTAGTTACTATTTGCTGAAATTCTTCTTTTGTATTTCCTTTACATTTACATTATTGATATGCCACCTCCTAGTATGAATACTTCTACGATGCCTTATGATATGTAAAATGTTTTTACGTCGATAGGGGTTGCAATGGAATCCAAGACGTATGAATTGTCCTATTAGGATGTACTTGTGTCCCAGTTGGGTGATGGTGTTCCTCAGTGCTTTTCATGGCTGTATGACCTTGTAGGTAGCGCTTTGGAATTTGAAACAGTGGATCCTGGGATCGAGTCTCAGTACTGTCCACTATGGCTGAATAGTAAAACATACTGATTTTGCAGTTTTAGATTTTTAGTAACAATTCAGAGACGAAGGTTTTTAGCAAGCTATCAAGGTACACACATATCTAAAAGAAATTCATATCCATCTAGCACTAATGTAAATGTATCCGTGGTGTGAATAGCAATCTATAAACTCATAACTAATATCATTCTTTCATAATAAAATAACTTATTTTGTTTAAAACCCGTTGATAGTAAAACCCACTTTATGTGTGTGGGTCGTCTGACGGCAACCGATACGGTTGTCAAGTCCAGTTAGTCATGAGATATAGTTGCAAGGCTAACAGACACGAAACTAATATTCAGCATGGTTTGCCGATAGTCCCAAAACCTAGGCCCGTGAATTAGTGCAAACTGACTCCTTATATCTACAATCAAGAAAGTGATGACTCAATAAACAGAGTTTATCCGTCTAACTGTTATCAATCCAAAGGACACTTACTCTATTCTGACAAGATAATTGATTTCAGAAATGAATATGTATTATGGCTTAGAATGACATACCATTCTATGTATGATAAGAAATCAAAATATTCTCACTCATAATTTGAAGATGCACTATGCTACTACGCTATTAGAAAAACAGATTGTTAGAAAAAGGGTATTCATAACTTTTAAACCATTTTCTTTATTGCCTTTTTGAATTTCAGATGTTGGCCCGGCAAAAGTTACTACATCAACTAAAACATTTTATGAATACTTAGACAATGTGTATACTCAAGGTGGTGGGGATTGTCCAGAAATGACGATTACTGGCATTGAGCTAGCACTGGAAGCGTCAAGACCTAATTCTTTAATTTATGTATTCACGGATAGTAGTGCTAAAGATTATAATCGTACTGAAAAAGTGCTCAATTTAATTCAAGAAAAACAAAGTCAGGTAAGTGAACTGACTATATGTATTTATTTTTTAAGTTCAGTGCTGATTTTCCTGTTGGTTAATTGTACCGAAATGTTCGGTCACCTACACCCATTGCACGTGATGTGGCTATCGTAGCCCAAGCGGTCTAGTGGGTAACGCTTTCGATTTTGAAATGATGGATACCGCGTTCGATCCCCAGTGGGAACATGATCACTTACTACGGAATAAAGGTACATCCGGATGACGAGTCCTAAACATGACGAAATTCCCATCCTGAATTCCACTGCTCATCACCATCCACCAAATGTGTCGTTGTTCTTTCAAATATTTGGAACTCTGTTTTTCATATTTAATTTCAGTGTGATATCCATACAGTTGAGTATTTCTGTCACCGAAATTCCCATGTACAAACAAGACTTTAACACTGTCTAGGATACAGAATAACGTTACGAACAGATATTAGATACAAGGAGTCAGAATCCACTGATAGTAACCAGTACTACTTACTTGTTTGAGTGAAGTGATACAAGCACCAGAAAGCTGTTTCGCTCGTTTGACGTCATGCTCTTCAGCCGAACACTCAGGATGATTTAGCTTACAGAGCGAAACCAGCCAAATCCTGGTCAGCTACATGGTGGCTTGAAATAAATCAGATCTTTTAACCACTTCTAACCGGGTGATGCCAGTCCAAAACGCTGTTTAAGATACTTTGATCTGTTCAGCAAGCAGCTCTGTTTGATATGATTCGTTTCCAACTACTCATTTGAGGTGATAGCAGTAGTGTATACCATCTTATCGGGTCGCTTGCTTTTATGGCATAATACGGATGAAATGTTTTGGGTTTAGGAAAGAAATCAGAGTGAATTTCAGCCTTGAACCATGTAATTCTAAATGGCTTCTAGATCTAAAGTTAAAGTAGTGGTGGTGATATTTTTACGGGGTGTGGCTTTTAGCCTCAAACTAAATGTTTCCTCTTTTCTGAGCCTATTATTAGCTCGTGAACTAGGTGGCGTTTCAAAGCATGTTGTCCAGGATTTGAACCTGGACCTCCCTAGCGTTTGATAAGCCACCTACCATTGGACCACCAACAAACCCAAACGACTTCAATACTTTGTTTCATGTCCCTGAGTTATTTTTCTTTGTATGGAAGCTACTTTTCCCGGAAAGTTGACGATGTCAAATAAAAGTGTATAAGAAAAAAAAACATGCTTATCGAAGTGCTAGTAGAAAATGAAACGATATTGTTTAGTAGATAAATTGGGACAGATTTCAAGTCAGTGTCTTGAGTTTCAAATGACCATTACCACGACTCTGTGAAGCTTTAACAACATTAAGTAGTGATTTTATTATTTGTAGGGATATATTTTCCTTTCAGAAGACTTAATAGTAAGTGGGCTCCCGGTAAAAGTATATCTAACCAAAAGTTATGGGTCATGATGATTAGTTAAACTAGTCACTATGTTAAACTCTTGTAAATATGGCACTTTCCTAAAACACTTTGTAGTATTACACTCCACTTTCATGTTAAAGTGTTAAAATTTCCAGTACAGTTTATGTGTGCAGTAATATGGATGACTTATTCAGGTATCTGACTCTTAAGCGTTATGTTGAACATCACATCTGTTTTATGAAGTCAATATTCTTACTCTGAAACCTTAAGTCTGCTTTCCAACTTTCTTTAATAATTGTAATGTAGTTAGGTTTAGACAACGGTTTAAACATTCAAAGGCTTGTATTTTGTCAATCTGAAAACAAAACAACCTTATTTAGGACTAACGGTTTCCGATCGATATTAGAAAGTTATTTACAAACGCTATGCCCTACACGAACATTTATCACGTCTCAGCTGTTTACAAGTAACAATAGCCGCTTTCCAGAGAAACTTCATTCATTTTGCTAACACCCTTGCCAAAAGTTGTATGCAGTTGTCCGTAAACACTCATCGCACATGCTATGTACATTTAAAAAAAATTCTTATGCGGAAAGGTTATGAGCTAGTGCAACACACTACTGAATAAACAAAATAATAAATAGATAGAAATCATTTATATGTTTAGTGGTAGTTTAAATCATGTAGAATCCGTGAGTAATGCAGTTGTATTGTCAAGGTTGTTATGAAGGAATTTTGTCGGGTTGAATACAAAATATCTGTAACCAAAACGACATAACTGGCTACATAATATCTGTACACGTTTAATCTGACTAGCAGTACACTGGACAGTTGATGATTACCTGTGTTGTTTATGAGTCCGTTAGTACTTAGTGCGTTGGTGGCACAGCGGTTATGACGCTCGCCGATCTTGCACATGGTCCGGGATTCGATCCCCTGCCGACCCACACCTGATAGCTATGGTCAGCCTACAAAATTTGAGCTACCGATATCACATGCTGAAAATTCCATACCTGTACCAAAAATACGGCGTGGAATCAAGCTGTAATAAAAAAAATCAAAAATAAATAAACTTAGAAGCAATGAGGACAACTATCACTGAAGGCCTTTTTTAAGAGTTGAAATTTTATCAAACTATGTGTTTTAACCTAAGCAGCCGATTGCACTTATTCTTCCTATTTGCTATTAGAGTACTGTTTTAAATATTTTTTAAAGGTTGTATTTGTTCTAACTGGATTCTGTAATACAACTGATGAACCAGGATTTGAAGCATACCGTCAAATTGCTACTGTGAGTTCAGGTCAACTGTACATTATTGGCAAAGGACAAGTTAATGAAGTAAGTTGAAAATGAATTTGATTTTGAATTGATTTGAATTTTGTCAGTTGCTTCTTTTGTAGAGTTTTTGAAAATGGCTTCTATTGTGAGGTTGTTTAAAACATGAATTATCAGTTAAGCGGCGTAATTAAAATGCACTCAGATCAGTGCATATGAATAAAAAAATATTTATTTAATTTGCTTCTGATTGATCCACAGACGAGATCAATGGCTGATCTGAATGTCGAATTTCGATTTCCACATTCTGAATGGTTCATTTATTCACTAATTTACATTTCCCAGACTGAATTCATGTGAAATATGTAACAGAGCTGTCAATGGAAATACAAGCAGAGATAAAGATAATGAAATTGCAGAAATAATCAGCTAGCCTTAAGTTGAATAGGACGAATTACTAAAGTACTTGTGGGGAGATTCACCAAGCTCACATTCTTCTAAAGTTAATGGTAACAATTCTAATTAGGATATCAACAGTATCTTCATGATTAAACTCACCCAATTAGGAGAACGCAACACCGTGGAAAATTTCTGTCTCTTTTGCTATTTGAAGTCCGAAAACTATGCTCTCTAATGTGATCACCGACTACAACTGACTGTTTAAACAAGGCTGACTACTAGAGCAATTGATGTTAATTTATTTGGTTGAAAAACACCTCTTCTGGATGATTACTTCAACAATCCATCATACACACATAGGAATCAAGTTTTTGTTATATTCACTAATCTGTGTATATAGACGCTGTAGGACTTAACTCAAGAAACAGAGAAACAAGGTTTTTAACAATGTTTTAAATAACTCATTATTTTAAGACTCTGAGTGAATGTCAGAATACAGTGTCGTCGGGATTCTATTACAGAGTAAATTTATTTGATAAATTCACATACAGTAAAAAAAAATACACTCTATAGTGCAGTTATACTTTACCGTAGTGCCCAAGATCCATTATTATCTCAATATATTCACGATAATTGGAAACAAATAGTGCATCGAGCTTCTGTAATAAGTTGAGGAGATATTTCCGGTATACTTTAATCTCCTTCAGGAAAGCATTTTAATAATAATAATTTGATTTATTGCAAAACAGTACTTGTGATACAGAATGGAATTCTCAGTATTTTACTACAGTATTGCATCCAGTTAGTACATTATCAATAAATAAGATTCCACATAGATTAAAGTATTTTCAGTTCATTATGACAACAACATATTGGCACGTCAGTAGCAAATCCAGAATTAAACAGAGTGTTTGAAGGTGTTAGAAAAGTAGCTACTACTACCATATTTACTGGCGTAAGCGTTAACATAAAAGTCGAGATATACAAAGTGTGAAAGAACGAATAAGAATGTTATAAATAGAGTTTGTAAGGAAGAGAGGAACAAAGCAGCACATAACAGAAAAAAAGAGAGAAAAGGAAAAGAAAGAAAGAAAACGTTATACATATAAATGATATGAGTTGAAAAGACGAGACCCAGTTGTTCTACTGACTATTTAATAAGTTGTAGGTATCACGCCTAATGCTTTCTTTATCGCACAGAACACGAGCTAAGTAGGGTATGGTTGAGTTTTTCTACTTACTAATGCGAGCATATAGTTTTCTATATAGGCTTCTGGTTGTGCGTGATGAGATACAAGGGGAGAGTTGTGAATGAAGAGGGTGGTGTGAGTTAGATAGATAGAATGGATTTAGCCCATTTTTCACATGAGCCCAAGTGCCTGTCGACCAGAGTATTAACAAGCTGGTTAAGTGGCACGTTGCTTACCCTGCTGACAACCTTTAACATCCTGCGTAATAAGGCATAGTTTTTCTTCAGTAGCCCTGGAAAAATTAGGGGGGAACAATAGAGGATAATAGGCAGAATGCGGGAGTTAACGAATTGTAGGAGTAAGGGTTGGGTTATTCCATAATGTCTTAACTTCTTGATGTATAAGGTAAGACGGAATATTTTCTTAGAAATCATCGAGAACTGAGACGACCAGGAAAGATCAGTAGATAGAATGACCTCAAGATATTTAATTTCCGACTTGGTTTCTATTTCACTGCCATCTATGTTGCACACCTCGTGAGTGCTAACCAGTTTGTATAGGTCGGATTTATGCCTAAAGGTGAAATTGAGATTAAAGAGATTTATTAAAGAGATTTTTATCGAAAAAAGAAAAGTTAAATGTATTTTATGCTACTGTCACAATAAAAATTTTGTTCATATTCAAACACCACCTAATTTTCAAAATTAGTTATTCTGCAACCTTCATTTTGGCGTTAACGAACGTTTCATGATATTTTAAAGGGATAAACTCATACCATGAAAGCTTTTAATAGCCAAAAAAAATTTCAGAGAAATTTCGAAGCTTCACTAAAGTTCAAACAGCAGTAATCTTAGCTCGTGCTGATGTTGAATTAGGTGAAACTGAATGTAAACTTTTATGAACGTCAGAGTAGTCATAATTGTATTTACACGCTTGATCCAGGAAATTCTGTGTTAATAAACACATGATATTTTCCTATGACTGTTATATATTTTTTACGATTTCTTTCTAAGTGTGGCATTCACATAAATACACTTATATCTACAATAAACCTTTAAAACCACCTGGGTTGAAATAACCTCTTTCTTCGGATTTATGAAGGTTAAAAATTAGAAGACACTAATGACATTATTTGTAGGTATTGATTAATAAATGTTGTGGTTATCAGTTAAAATTTCATTCAGTTTGTTAGATTAGGTCTCTTAGCCAAATGCACTGGATATAAAGCCTGTAAAAGTAGCTTACACTTTTTAACTTGTGGTTTTAGAATGAAGAGATTAAGCGAAGAGGTGGTATACATTTCTCCAAGATATTCAAATGTTCTTAACTGCTTTGTTCTCCCTTGCATGTACGAGGAACTCAACAAGGAGTAACTGACTTCAAAATGAATTTCATCAGAATCTTGAATTAACTGAAGAAGTAATAAAAATCAAAGAAAAGGAAGGAAGATTTACTGTTTTAGGCGATATCATTCTCAAGAAGTACAATTGCATATAAACAGTTAATTATTTTAGCAACAAAGTCAATATTTGAAAGATATATCATTAGAACTGTAAATTTTAGACATTAAATTTCGTTGACAGGTTAGAAACTAAAATAAGATTAAGTAAGCAAGTTGGGTGACGTAATCTAATTGATGTAGTTGAGTAGAGCTCAGCTAACATTAAAATTAAATAAAAGGCAAATTAACAGTAGTGATAATAAGGAGCAGGGGGAGAAAATATTATACAATTAAGAAACAAGCAAGCAAGAAAAAAGACGAAACAAAATTACGTATTTAGTGTTAAGATAGGTAAGGTCCACGGTAGATTTAATGACTGAACAAACTTCTTTTGGATGCAGAGTTCAAGTTTTAATATGTGAATTGCCATTGCTTCTGCAGTTTGAAGAAGTTTGATTTATAATCTTTTTGCAAGATACCCGCTTATTCTGTAGATGACCTTGAAGTTGTTTTGTGGGCAAACTCGGTGGCCAGTTTCGACCAAGTGTTCTAGTATGCACCTGAAGGGTGGTCTTTTTTCTCCTTTATAAAACCATGAGCGCAAGTGTTTGATGACACGTTTAGATAGCAAACTCTATGTTCGGCCAATATACCCGGCTCCGAACGAGCAGGTGAATTGGTAGGTGTAAACTGATGAGGCCAACAATGCAAGCTTATCCTTCGCATTTATGCGAATTATTGGTTCCGTAGAGAAGGTAAGTCGAAGTTCAGCCGCGAAGAAGGTTTTCTTCAGTAAGCGGAACAGGCGTTTCTCAGTATTCTTGCTGATAAGTCTGTATTGAATTGTAGATCCAGGTGGAGACGTTTTTTGCGAGAAGAGAGTGTGGGCGCTTTTGGTGGTTTGGGTTTCATAGATTTTGTGATGAAACGTTCTGAGTGGCGATTTTCGAGGAGGATTCTCTTTAGAGTGTTTAACTACTTTTTCCATAGTATCTGGGCTGTAAACACTGCGGATTCTGTGACTCAGTGAACGAATCAAGTTTTGTTTTGTATATAGGTGCACCCAACTGTGAAAGTTAGTGAGTTGTCTGTTCCATGTCAGCTTTCTGTGGATGGATCTTTTTAATGTTTCATCTTCTTGCCAATTGAACATCAAGAAAAGATATATTTGTGTTAGATTCCTTCTCTAGTGAGAAATGAATTGCTAGATGGCAGCTATTGAAGAAGTCCAAGATATTATCCAAATTCTTCCCATTGTTGGAGATAATGAAGGTGTCGTCCGCTTATCTGTTGTAAAACCTAAAGTTGTTAACCATTTTAATTAGATGTTTGTTTCCTAGTTTGGCATGAAAAAGTCCCTAGTCAACGGGCTAACTGGTGAACTCATAGCTGTATCATCTTTTTGTCGATATATTTAGTTATTTAAAGAGAATCTGACGTTTAGAGTGCATCCAAATAGGGGCTCTTTCAAATATTCAGAGGGTAAACCAATGTTCACCCCCCTTTGAATCAATATTTTCACATATATAGCATATTGTTTCACTTAATGGGACGTTTGTAAACAATGATACCACTTCTATTGAGAGCACAGTTTAACTAGAAACATTGAAGTTTTCAATGGAATTGACACAGTTGAAGGAATCTCGGAGTGATTGGCAGGAAATTTGCCTTCTGACTGGTTCTAGTAGGTCTACTAGCCGTTGGACACTGTGATGATAGGGTGAATTATTCATATCGAGAATGGGTCGAAGCGATATGTCTATCTTGTGCACTTTCGATAAACCATAAAGTTGGGGTATATTTGAGCCAGACGGCCTCAGCGATTCGAAGGTTTCAGCGTCGATGAATGATTCAGTTTTTAGTTTTTGGAAAATATCCGTAAGTTTTTGTTCAATTTGCTCCTTCACGTTCTTTTTATTGGTTAGTTTTGTGAATTTGGACTGGTCGGATAGGATGGACAGCATTTAACTTTTGCAGTCTTCATGATTCATGAATACGATCCCCCCAGCTTTATCAGGATGTATCAGAATGATTTCTTTGTTGTTTATTAATTCCTCAGGCACTTTTCAGTGCTTTTTGGTTGATATTTGCCAACTTATGGCAGCTGTCAAAAGCTGACAATTTGAACTATTGCAGATTCTCTTCAGATGTTTGCAATAGATCATATGCTTGATTTATCAGGTGTCCAAAATGAATCTGGGACTGAAGCTTCCGGATGCTTAATGGTTTCAAGCAGAATTTTGAACCGAGGGATAGTGCTTCTAGTTGAAGTGTTGAGAATTAAATGTTTGGGAGATTAAATACAAATTTTTATGGATTGTTTGGGAGTGGACGTTCGGTATTACTCATCGACTTCAGGCTTTCAATTAGATTTGACTTGATCTTATCACATCGTTTCTGCGTGACTTCTTGGTTATATTCTTCGAATGACTGTCGTAGTTCTTGATCTAAATCACAGATTGCATGAACTCGTAAGTCGACGTTTCTTTCTAGTTCAGAGACAAGTGATTGGATGGTGTCAATGCTGCTTAGTGTGTGTCGCCTGAGTGTTCTGGTATTCGGATGAGTATGATCGCGTCTGAATGACTTCCGGTACATTTTTGAATATTCATGTTGATCTAAACATTCTCTTAAGAACTGTATTTCTGTCTTCGCTACTGCAAGCTTGATAGAGTAACTCAAGAAACTGTTCAGCTCCTCCACCGTGACCGGGTCCTTGGAATGTTTGAGCAACTTAAAAATTCCCAATGGAGTCATGTAAAAGAAAAGGCGTTCAGCGAAGGGTTACTCTTTTCGGCGAACTCAGGAGCTCAGGAGTCTCTAGTAGCGTAAACTTTCTGTTCTTGAGTGACTAAACCTTAGATCTTTAGGTTTCAAAGTGACTACACAGTCATTGAATTACTCGATTTAAATTGAACAGTTACGGAATCCTACTGACTTCATGATGCAGTTATACTGCCACATGAAATGATTATGTTTTCGTGACGAAAACAACCTTGGAATCAATCAGACCTTTATAAAACTAAAAACTGAATTATGACATTCTTTTATATCATGATTTCCTTATTACGTAAATGGAATTTTATAATAAAATTGCTTACTTTCCAATATAGTTCATGCAAGTGGTTGAAGCAGCAGTTGAAGCAAGAAAAGTGCATATTCTACAACAAGATACACTCAATACCGATGCAAAGACCTACAGTTTCCCTGTGGACTCTCATCTTACCCAGTTAACTATTCATGTTACAAATCATCATAGAAATCAGGCAATTCATGTAAAAATACGTAATCCTGAAGGTAAATGGAAAAAATAATTTTTTAAAATAAGATTTGTTGTAAGATACTGAAGCTTTAGTTTAAGGAAATTCAAAGTGATTTATTCTTACAAATTTTTGCATATGAATAGGTTGATAGAAGCCATATTTTAACTCAAATTATCTGACCTGTTATGTCAGTTACATTTCTGGTAGAACAGCTCATTTATTCTGAAATAGCATGACAAGAAAATTCTTTATGATTAACCACAGAATCATCGTAAGAGTTATGCATAAATCAGAAAAAATGTTATTTGAGCTCTACGTCTTTTTTGGTGTACTAGTTTAGAACTTAACTGTTCGCACTCACTGGGATTCACACTCAGGAACTTTTGCTCACAAGCTCAACTACTGGAACACGATTCTGCTTACAGTTAATAAATATATGACTGCTTAATTGTTTTGACTTTATTTTCTAAATTTTTGACACGCTCATGGGCCCGTAGGTTCCGAAATGAAATTCGCACATGTCTCATATTTCCAATATAGACGTTTTGGTTATATTAATGATTAAGACTAAAACTAATATCTGGGACGAAATGGGATGTTACTGCTCCGAATTTGGCGAAAAATGCCAGATTCCTTTTCAAATTCAGTCAGTATCCCATAAGGTTTACACCAGTCCACTTAAAATGGATTTGTCTTAGGCAGTTTCACCAACAACTTTAATATTTTGACGCCTTTTCATTCATTTTATTCAGGTAAGCTAATCGGCAAGGAAGATGGTCTCAAACAACTGATGAAAGCTGTTAAGTCTGTATTTGTTGGTTCAATTGATCGACCTAAGGCTGGTCAGTGGACTTTAGAAGTGGGCACAGAACCAGAGGAGGCTGATTTGGATGAACCAGATGAGAGTAAACAATCAGAACGGTGGATTTCTGTTCGGGTTTCTGGTATAAGTGATGTCGACTTTCTTCAGGGATTTTCGACAACACCAAGACTGCATAACCATGGAGCATCAACACAACCAATAGCAGGTAAGTCTAATATATTTATATATTTATTTAAATATGATGGCAAGTAATAGTTCACTACCTGCTTGTTAACACTCATTAGCACAGCACGTCTTAAATTCTGAGGATGCTTACATTCCATTAGGGATTAGGATTTCTATGACCCAGTTCCCAATTCAGAGATTTGCCACTCATTTCTTTAGGTTTCAGAAATTAAATTACTTTGCCTTACACTTACCATCATACTACAGTGCATCATTTTGTACGACAACTGTGTTACCAATAGACATTGATCAATTCATAGGTCTGCATTTACAGAGAGTTTATATATGATGCAATTTACTGATGATATGTTGTTCAATAACTTTTTCCGTTATTATGTTAAATTGGACAATTATTCACTGAGAAACTGAGTATATATAGTATAGGAAACATTTTCGTTTACATGCCAAGAAACGCAGTTTTTAAGGCAGAATAAGATGCCACCATCATTTATTTCGTTGGCTTCTCAAAAGCTGCAGACAGTTTAAAGAAATTATTAAGTTTATGTACAGAATGATTTTAGCAAATTTGCAAATGTTACCTAATATCAGTTAACTGGAGACTCCAAATACAAATGACAGTTCTCAGAAATTACACCTATGTAGCTTACACACATAAAGTTCAAATTCAAACAAATATTTGGATACATTGGGAAGGGTTGCGTAACAAAGACAATAGGTGAACAAGATAATGAGTAAATAACGAACTGAGTACCAATGTGGTGAATTCAGCAGAAATCATAAAAACAAGGGAAGAGGCACAGTTACACTATAATGAAGGGAATGGGAGGAGAAATTAAAGTCAGACATAGCATAGTCAGGTAAAAGAGATAGAGTAAAGAAACTGAGTTACCAGGGCAAGAAAAGACTGATAACTGCCGCTTTTTTAATTTAAACTTGAACTTCCTGTGTATAAGCTATTTAAATGTAGTTATTGATCACTGCTTGCTAAAGTTTGGAGTCTCCTATCAAATGATATCGTGTAACATTTGAAAAGACATCAAGATTTTTGTATACATAAGCTTAATAATTTCTTTGGGCTCTACTCAGCTGATGAGAAACCGACGAAATAGATGATAGTACCACCTTGCTCTGCAAAAACATTTATTTTTGGTTTGTTTAAAACCACAAAACAATACCGAACTAGGAAGAACAGTATGTGATAATTAATCGTAAAGCTTTATAAAAACGATATACTGTCGGCTGAAAAAATAAAAGCGGAGTGAGGAAACAGATTCGTTTACATTTACAAAGTCTCACCACTCATAAATCCTGAGACAGATCAAGAAAGTACTCAGAAGCTTTACATTTAGGTTTTAAGTCTTGCTAAGGATTGTCTGCAGTCATAAGAGTATTATTTCTATTAAGAGTGGTTCAATTTGTGACTTTAACATAACCCAGGTGTCCTATTCCTAGACTCATTCTTCATATCCTCGAGTGGCTAAAGCGATACACGTAACGAATACTTTAACTGCTTTCAAAACCAGTACTCCCAGGTTTTCCAATGCTTCTGTAACCAGTGTCAGCTCATGATGAAATCCAGTAACCAAAAAGCAAAATGTTTTAGATGCTGTACTAACACACTGACATACGGTTTGTATACTCAAAATTGATCGAAAAATCTAGTCTACTCTTGAATATTTTAAGATAGGTCTCCGGTGGCTAGATATCTTCTCAAGACATAACAATCCTCCCCTAAAATGGAACAGATATTATTCCACACAAATGATTAGGTAGATCTTTTTATTAAGCATACTTAATAGTGCTTATTTCACATTGCCTTATTCATTGAAACTGTACACTACTTCCAAATACCAGTCACACAGCTATGCCAACAGAAAGTTTTCATTTGTAATATTTTCTTTAGGTGTTCAAAATTACATTATGGTTAATATGACTGGAAGATTTTTACCAGGACAAGTTGATCATTTCGACATGAGGGCTCCAAATGGTGCGTCAGTTGTTCGACTACCTGTACAACAAACTGCAAAAACACAAATATATGTTAGTCAACAAGCAATGGACCCAATTACTGGACATTATTACCTTGAAGTATGTTGTTATTCTCATAATTTTGTTTCAACTAGTTGGGTTTTTATTAAAACTTTCTTAAAAGTAGTACATACATGTAAGAGATTGCTTTTTTTACAACCTTCATTTTCTTGTACATTTCTCCTAGATTCTGTTTCACCTAAGAAAATTTATTATCATTATTATTATTAGTTATGACTGTTGTTTATTCACGAACAGATTTCTTGCACATTAATATCAAACAGAAGGCAACTTCTGAGAATTATCGAATTTACAGCTTTCCAGTTATACAGGTTTAGATGAAAATTCAGCGCAATTTTCTTTGGAAACCCAAAGTTATGACACATCACAAAACATGATCTTCTTGATAACAAAAATGAGAATCAAGAAAATCATTGTGGTATATATTACCACTGAATGGGGTATGAGAATTCGGGAACCACTGATGTCAAGCAGTCGTGCAAGTATTATCATTAACCAGAATTCCTTGTGGTTTGAAATGCTTCGATTCTCTAGTCAGAGTTGGGCCATGTACATGGCTTATGTGTTATTTTTCAATGGAGCAAGATGACTGTCTGATGTTGAGGTTATTATGAGTCAGCTAGTGAGCACTACTGGTTGACGTGCGTGGTTAACTAGGTTCAGATAACACTATCATTTAGGAAACTTCGATTTAAAAATGTCAACCATAATAATGAATGTAGACGAATAAAAACAAATTCATAGGTAACTTAGTTTTAGAATAATCAACATATCATTTGCAAAATAAATGATAAAAATGATCTCAGTAGGCAGCTATAGTAACATGTACGACATTTTGAACAATTCTGAGATAAATTTTAACAGTTCATTGAGTCTTATATGGTGTAAATCTTTTGGAAAGTTCAAAAAAGAGTCTGCATCATTTCGGTATCACTGTTACATAAGCCTCATATAATCCGCCTCAATTTTTAGCAGCAACCAAATACCTAAAATACGAACACTAGTGAAAGGTTAATAGCTTCGCCTTAACGACACACGTGTTGAATAGAAAGATTAAACTCCTCATCAGGATATTGACCATGACGAGACTACAAAATAGGAGTGAACGATTTCCATATAAAGACTTAGGGGCAATCAGCAAGCGGATCCATACTATTCAAGTATTGGTTTGTAGGGATTTGATTGGTTACAGGAATTCATCATGACCTGACATCGGTTAGAGAACCATCGGAAAACCTAGGAGTACTGGACAGCTATTTCCTGATAGTTTGAGACTCTTTATGAGTATGTAACCAGCAAGGTCCGAATCCAGCACCTTCCGGTTGCAAGGAGAGCTCGTAGACCATTAAGCCATCGGGACCTTTTCCAATGGCCCATAAATTCTTACTTTTGCCAATTCACGACACAGCGCTAGCATTAGCCAATGTTATCGGCGAGTATTTTGTCCTCACACCTGACCCGCTATACCCCACATTAATTGGTAGATGTTGGATTATTGAAATATTATTACTTTGAGATTAGTTGACAATTTGCATATGTTTGATTGTTCTTGAAATACTGTCATAGGAAAAAGCAAAGGTGAGAAAACGTGTGACTTTTACCACTGTTATACTCGGGTGAATAGGTTTTTTGAAATTCATGGTGCTAAAAGAGAAAGACGATAATAAAGATGTTTCGTTTTTTATCTTCTTTCATTCATGGTTTCATGAGGTCGATCTTGTAGCTTCAGACTGATCAGGTTATGTTCACATACTAATTGCTCGAAGTGAATCTTCGACACCATCTTGAATTTAGCATCTATGTTTTAATGCCTAATGGTGTTTTTTCGTACCCCAATAGCCAGTTGATAGTATTCCACTATTTAAAATTATACAGACTGGGTTTCAGTCTCAAAAAAAGAACCTTAAAACCTTCTAATCCATCCTGTTGATGAATTCAGTGTTGAGGGCGAATCCACATTCTGTATCACACTGCTGGTCTCTGCTAAACACAAACAAGTACAGCTAATAATAATCTCAGAGTACTTCTAGGCAACCAGCAACTAGAAAGTTCATGAAACAGTATTCCAGTGAAAAACTGTCGGTAATCTAATAAATTGGTGTAACACATTTTTTGTTCCTTTGCGTTTTGAGTGGAACATAGGGCTTCAAACTGAAGCTTAAAAGTCTCAGGAGCAGCAGTTTTATTTTTACGGGTTTAATACCGGCTAAGCAAGGTTTACGAGTGAGTCCATCGGGGGTCGATCTCCGGAAAATATGAGTTGTTGGTGGGCATTCTACTTCCACAACACCGACGCACTGTGTAATTCCGGTATAATTAAAATTACAATTATATCTCCAAACTTTGATAAGCCTATGTTTTTAATTAGTTTGCATTTTGTAGTACCAGTGTTTTTGTTGCCACATAGTATTCTAAAATAATCGGTTAAAAATAGCTACATAGTATATATAATTTATTGTGCTGTCTTACAGCTTATAAAACTGTTGATATCTATCATAGAAATAAAAACATTGGTAAAAACTAGACAAAGTGAACATCAAAAAACAAAATAAATTAAACGAAATGACGGGATAATCTTTATTTTGGCATTCTGCTGATTATGAAGTGAAAGACCATTACCATATATCCACAGTAATTCAGCACACATTAATATATACGTCATTACTTGGAAAGTGTTCCCACAGTACTTAGAAGACATAAATGGTTGATTGGGAAGGGTAAATTCATTCTTCTAGGATAAAATGTGAATTAAAGAAAGTGTAAATATTTACCTGATTACTTTAGAAAACTAGTACCTGCAAAGTTTAATGTAAAGAAAACTGGTTTATCTAACCATCGAAGTAATAAAAAGGTATAAATGAGGCGGTTTTTGACGCAAGTCAAGAATGAATATTATTAGTTCACAGCTAACATCATAAACACTGACTAATAGTGTGTCTTATGTCTACCTGTGTTGACTTAACAAATAAAGGATCGATTTGTAGGGATTTGATTTGTTTCAAGTTCGATTATGGATTGATATCACAGTTAGAGAACCCCTGAAAACCGGGGAGTACTGGACAGCTGTTATGCCCTAGTTTGGTATTCATCGGGAGTACACACCTACTTCGGTTCGAACCTATGACTTTCTTGTTACAAGGCAAGCTCAGATAGTTTATAAACAGCATTCCAAGTGAGTCCAGGCAATTTTCAACGTACGAATATTAAATTTCTGATAGGTGTTTCTTCATATCTACTTCCAGAACAGTGCTTCAGCGGCACAGCGATTAGGGCGCTCGCCGACCATGCACATGGTTCGGGGTTCGATTCCCGATCGACAAACTCCTTTACCTCGCTAAGCCAGAAGTAATGCTGGTAAAGAGGAAAGGTTGGGCATGAGGGTAGCAACCCCATCCTCTAAAAATAAACACTGCTACAGAAATTTCGAGGCACTAGCTTGAAGCCCTATGTTCCACTGGCGAACGTGAAGGAAAAAAACAACTTCCAGAACGTTAAAACAAGGAATATAAGATAATCTCTTATTATTGCTAAGCTTTAACTAGAATGTGTCCATATTATTGAGAACTATAGATGACTTGGAATTAAATTTAGCGTTTCCTGTCTCCAGATTACAGAATGAAGTTTTAACGCTGTGCTACTTAGAAAACAAAAGCATTCATATGAAAATAAACAAGTTTTTTGATACTATAGGTAGAGTCAGTATTCCAGGCAGGTAAGCTAAGTGAGTCCCCTGAACACTTAAAAGTGACTTAAAACTCCTGGTTGAATTAAAAAGGGTAACCAAACAAGTGAAAGTGTCTGATATTCTTATATCACTTGGATCTAGATAGTTGATCTAGATCTAGTAGATCATAACTCATTACCGACTACTAACATCTGTCAGGGGTACGCATCTGAAAGAGAAGCAAACTGCTCGTAACTATGATTCAGTTGCTATGACATACTGTATAGTTTATATCAAATAACAAACCGTCTATGAGTTGACTTATACTACCAATGTATAAGAAGTTAATTCTCATCGATTTCACAATCGTAGAACAGTGGTCGGTGGCACAGTGGTTAGGACTCTCGCCGACCATGCACATGGTCCGGGGTTCGAGCCCACGCCGGCGCACACCTGATATCTATGGTCGGCCTGCAAAATTTGGGCTACCGATATCCATGCTGAAAATTCCATACTTGTACCAAAAATACAGTGTGGAATCAAGCTGTAAATCAAAAAAAAAAAAATAAAAAACATGTCTTTGCTTCAGTAATAGAGTAGACGATTTCAACTTATATAATAAAAGATGTTTTCTTCTTGTTAATTTTCACAGGTATCTGGAAGAGATGGACAAGGCTATCCATTCCAACGTTGTTCTAAGGTAGCGTTATCATCTAGGCAACCACAACAAATTGTCGTCACATGTCCGGCTCAAGTTGATGTTAGAAGAGGAGCTACAGCAGAATTATCATGTACTGTAACAAGTGAAATCCCCTATACGGTTAAATGGTTTAAAGATAAACAAGCTATTACAGGATATCCTGACGAGAACAAGGTGTACAAGTGAGTCAATATAACCTGGAAGTAGATATTTATTAAATCCTAACGGAATGGAAATGTTAATTCTTAATGTTCCCGTGATATTACAAAACCATGAAGGTGGGGAATTTTCAACAACATTTTGGGAAATATTACCTGTACGGTGTCGAAACTGATATACATATACGTATATATATATATATATGTTGGGTTATCCAGTTTCCTTTGCCTCATATTGACTAGCGATGGAATGCATGGTATGGTTTTCATTCTACTTAAAGTTCATCAGCTTGATACAAGTGCATCCACAGCGTTAGTGATCAGAATGATTATTTCATGTTGCCTGGTTTTTCGCTATGCATAGCCAGAATTTTAGACGTACACAGAAGTGGGACAGATAGTCACTGTGTTTTCACACCTGAGTAAAGATGACTAGTGGGCTGAGAAATGGTGAATAAAAAGTGGGATTTAATATATAAAATATGAATTTCTTATCCGTTTCTCTATTTAAACCACTGAACACATTTGATAAGCAGCCTGAAAGAATGGAAGTTTCTTTTCACATTTTTTCAGTATTAAAAATATGCTTTTAAATTAACTGTATTATTTTTTGAAATTTTAAAGACCCTTGTCTTTCTGACATAGAAGGATAATGTTCCTTTATATTCATTCTGTTTAAGCTTTCCAACTAGTGTTATGTACACTATTACTGACGCAAATGAAGAATCCCAAGGGATTTATACGGTAGAAGTTGTACCTACAATTACGGATGGTGAGAAAAAGATTGAAGGGCAATATCAAGATGAAGTATCCGTCATCATACTACGTAAGTTTTCATCAGTACTACTGTTTTATTAAGCGAAACAAATAACTACAGCAGTTGTAATACACTTAGGAATTAATGTCCGTAAAAAGTTTGAGCATTGTGGATTATTCTCAAGTATTGGTTTTGTAGGGATTTGGGAGTACTGGACAGCCGTTTCATCCTAGTTCGGGATTCTTCATCAATACGAAGCCATAACCAGGGTTTAAAATCCCCCAATCAATCAAACAAAATTCCCACAAAACCAATACTTGAAAATTAATCTGATGCTCACTAGCGACTGGCCCTATTCAGGCAGTTAACCTGGGGTTCTAGTGGGAAGTCGTAACCAGTAGGGTGCAGCGGGTCGAAGATGAGGCAGTAGCTCATCGAAGAAGACATTGCTAAGTGGTCGTGCTATGTCGTGAATTGGTAGAAGTTAGAATTCATGGACTGGCCATTGGATCGGGTCCCAATGGCTCAATGGTATACGAGCTCGCCTTGTAACCAGAAGGTCCTGGGTTTGAATCCCGGTGGGTGCGTACTGCTGAGGAGTCCCAAACTAGGATGAAACAGCTGTCCAGTACTCCCAGGTTTTCCAGTGGTTCTCTAACTGATATCAGCTCATGATTAAATCCTCCATACATTGTGGAATAGATCAAATAAAGTATAATTATATTCCAATGGTTTACACACAATGATAAGTTTTGTTATTGGTAATATTTCGAGCTAAATTACTGTTGGGATTGTTTTGTTTTTTAATTCACACATTTATGATTTGTATTCACGTATACAGTTCATTTTTTGTTTTTGTTTATTCATTTTTGTGTATTCAGAATTATATTCCAAGTTGTTGACAGTTGTACTGAGTCATACTTGTTACATGTATGCCGCGTGACCTTAATGAATATAAATTCTGTTATAAGTCTCTCTTTCCATTTGTTCAGATTAGTTCATATTTAGAATACAAACATTGTTCCAATCGATATTGTGGCTTTTGTCCCATGCATGTGTAGCTATAGCTGAATTTTTTTCTAAATTTTTGTAAGCTTGTATTCCTGTTGGTTGATCTTTGGTTAGACAGGCGTTTACGTTCATTCACTCTTATTTTGAATGATCTGGACATTTGACCCACATATTTAGGTCGGACACTCGGCACAAGATATTTTATAAATCACATTGTTTTTATCCATCATTTTTATGGGATCTTTCAGTTGATTTATTTTATTTTTGATTGGATTCGTCGGTTTACATGTAGTGCGAATCCCAATATCTTTGAGGTTTCTTCGAATTACCTCTGATATACCGTTTTTGTATGGTGTTGTGACTGTTTGTTTGCATTCTTCCGTCTCGTTATTCTCCAGTTTTATCCTCATTTTCCTCTTTTTTATATTATCTTTGGTAAATTCTTTTGGGTAGTCGTTGTCGAGTAACATTTTGAATAGGACGTTTATTTCTTTACGCTGGTGTTCTGGTGTTGCTGTAAGTCTGAGTATTCTATCTGCAAGACCTTGTATTAATCCTCATTTTACCGTGGGTGGATGAGCTCAGTGATAATCAAGGAATCTTCCAGAGTGTGTAGGTTTTCTATATAGCGTCGTTTGCATGCTACCATCTGTTACTCTTTGTATTTTGCAGTCTAACATAGGCAGTTCCCCAATTTCATTCTCTATTCGCATAATGAATTTTATTGAGTCGACATGACTGTTTATGTGCAGTGTGAATGTTTACCATTGAAACTAGAACACAGAATTAACAGAATATGAACAATCGGTTATTGGTAGAGAAATGCAAGAGGATTCTCTTGAAAAAAATCATATTACCTTCATACATCTAAAGAACAGTTAGTCGACACCTCATCAGTGAAATGCAGCAGTTACATGCTAAGTAATTATACGGTTGTGGAACAAGCAAAGCTAGATGAAGTATATTGATAAGTATTCTTATGTCTTAGTGAATAAAAAACAAGGTTACAGGAACGGTGAGATAAAGTGTGCTGACTCTGAACGTGGTACGAGCTGTTTTTCACCTACAATGAGTACTTGCAATCAATTTCAGATTTTCCTAGAAATAAATTTGCTAAAGGGATTTTGTCTGACTTGGAGCATCCGCTTTACCCTCAGCTTTCACCTTGCATCTCCTCAGGTAGAACAAGGAGTAACTTCAGAAAACTGTATGCTCGCACGTCTAAGTATAAAAATTCTATGATACCATACTTGGCACGTATTTTATGTGATGAAAATAGTGTCAGGCAAGAATTAACTAACCTTTTTCATCTAGTAAATAAACAATTTCCTCCATCCATCCTTATATACCTTGAAGTGTTACTTTTATTATTTCTATTATATTTATGGTCCTGTTACTTCTCTGTTTTACTCTCTCGCATAATTGCAAACACCAACTTATCTCCATGACGGCTGTAATCTTTGTTTTTCCCCTCACCATATCACGTAAAAAGAACATTATATTCAATATATTTAAACATGTTAGGATTTCTATACCACATTGCCAATACTGTGTGACACAAGCCCACGGCAATTTTCACTTGTATTCTTATTATTATTACCCTAGCTGTTATCATTATTATTGTTATTTCCATTCTATATGCTGCATGTTTTTGACACTACCTCTATTGTAAATGTGGAAAATTTTGTGTGTGATTAATTCTTGTTTATAATTTGAGGAAATTAGATGCAGTAATATTGTGATTAATGCTGAAAATTCCATTCTGTATCACAAGTACCGTTTTTGGAATAAAGTAAATCATTATTATTATTATCTTCAGAAAACTACCATGTGTTTCTAAAAATTTTTAGGATTGTTCGCGAGATCTACAAGTTATGTAGTTTCCAGTAAATGTTCCATCCATTTTTCTGAGTTTTTTTTTACTGAAAATGTTTTATAAAAACTATACATAAGAAGTGTAAAGTAAGGTTAAGGGAGCCAAGAGGGAAATAGTGCAGTCGACCTTATTCAGTCGTCATGAAAAGGATTCTACGGTAGTAGTAATGACTGAGGTGAATAAGAAACTAGACAGAAGTTGAAACGATTAGATTACAGTAAGCCTATTATTCTTTCTTTTTTAAACAAATATAAAGCATATATTGCTTCTTAGACATTTGATTTTTTTCCCTAAAATTTTCAATCAGTAAAAGTGAAGACTAGTGGCTATACATCCAGTTGTTTACTATGATCTGCTTACTACTTAATATAATTAAGTAGTTAAGTGGTAATCAGCAATATACTTAAAGGATAACCCAGTTGCTGCTTATCCTATTTATAAACTGGTTATAGTTACTTTTACAGTTTAAGTAATTGAAAAACTAGTAGCCAGTTACTTGTTCTTATGAAAATGAGACAAAAATCATGGAACGAAATTGAGATTAGAGTTGAGTTGACATTAGTCAAAGAACCATTGAAAACCTGGGAGTACTGGACAGCTGTTTCATCCTAGTTTGGGACTCCTCAGTACGCAGTACGCACCCACCGGGATTCGAACCCAGGACCTTCTGGTTACAAGGCGAGCTCGTATACCATTGAGCCACTGGGACCCGACCCAATGGCCAATCCATGAATTCTAACTTCTACCAATTCACGACATAGCGCGACCGCTAGCCAATGTCTTCGGCGAGTATTTGTCCTCACACCCGACCCGCTGCACCCTACAGGTCACGACTTCCCACTAGAACCCAGGTAACTACCTATCTGAAGAAGGCCAGTCACCAGTGAGCATCTCATTGATATTCAAGCGTTGGTTTGTAGGGATTTGGTCAATTGCTTACAGGATTTCATGATGAGCTGACATTGGTTTTCCAATGGTTCTCTAACCAATGTCAGCTCATGATGAAATCCGGTAACCAATCAACCAAGTCCCTACAAACCAATAGTTAAATAAAAATGAGATTAGTTCATGGAGACTGTGACTGTTAGTCTGATCCATGTACAGGGTGTAGACTGTCTGACTAGTGTTCAAGGAAAGCTAAGAATCAATGCTTGGAGACTGTTTTTAAGTGATTCAAATGTTTTCACTTCCTACTATTGTCCATTTCCTGAAATAACACAGGTCTTTATTTGGTTACACTTTTTTTCCATATATACCTATCTCTTGTAGTTTCGTTTCATTTACTTCCACTACTTTTGTGTGTAATATATCGAACAGTCACAACTTGAACTGCTACACTTATGCGCAGAATTCTACGTTGATGACTTTGTCAAGTCATCCTAGGAAGATGATTGTATAATCCTACTATGAAACGAATGCCTTATTCAACAAAAATTACGTTTTACGCAGAATTTAGTTAGAACGTAGCGACTGAAGTTTCTGAAATTCTTAATGCGTCAACCTGTTAAGCAAACACTACTTCTTTACGCATGTTTCTGTTCAGAAGTGTAGTCCAATTAAATACACACTGTTGTCCTACTATGCAACGACTAGAGGTGAGTGGTAATGAGATTTATATAGCAACGCCCTTCAAGACGTAATGTTTCCTGCTACAAAGACAAGTTAACGTAAAACAAATGTCTGTGAAGAATAAGTTGATACAATCGTTTATTTAATTGGTTTCTCTTCAGCTACGTACAACCTGAAAGTTCATTATATACATGTACAGAGAAATCTTGACGTGCTTTCAAGCATTACATGATTTTTGGCTAACAAAAAGACATAATTAATAAATAATGCTCAGAAGTTACACTAATATAAGTTATTGTAATTTAAACAAAATGCAAACATACAAAATTAATGTTTGGATGCATTGAAAATTGAGTTGCACAATCATGACAAGAAGTGAAGATTTGCTTTAACATAAAATTTAGTTTGTTTCATTTTCTGTTTTTTTACGACTTAACCTAAACTCATCACACTATTACTCAAATGATTAGTTATTTACCATCAACTCCTCCTCTCTTGTCTTGAATGTACAACTCAATGTAAGCAAGTTGGTAAGTCAATCATGATTAGCACTATTTCATCATATAACAGAGAAACAGCTTGCATTGTTACTAGCAAATTATAGGAATTTTCTGCTGTTAACGTTCAGAGCAAAATTCAATTTGATAAAGTCTTACAGTGTTATGCAGTATTATTTACTGATGACCTTTCGAGCACAATTGATTGCCCATAATCAAATCAAAGCACTCACAGAACTTTCCAACTTGGAAATGTCATCAGTAAATATTGCTGTATAACACTGTGAGACATTATCAGCATAAATTTACTCAAAGATGGAATCATACTGTACTACAGTTCCCAAGTTATATTCTTATGTTAACGTTTCTATATAATATTATGAATTCTGCTAGTCAGTTAATTACAATTATATCTGTTCTATGCGCTGAATCCACTATCATATTTATTAGGATCATATGCATTTTGTTTATACTTTTGTAAATATAACTGTCATAGTCTTTACCTGGAGCAATGCTTGCGCATTTAATCAGCACATAGATTATAGATCGAGCAAATAGAAACGTTTGACATAATTAAATGAAGAATTTAATTTACTTATCAAGCACATTTTCCTCATTACAGCTCCTCCTCCACGTGTTCTAATACCACGTAATGCAAGTGTTGAACCGAGAACAGACGCTGTACTCATTTGTAATATATTTAGTTTACATGAAAATGTTGAAGTTAAATGGTATCGAGGTCTGGAACCAAGATTCGAATTGAAAAATGGACGAAGGCATACAATTAGTTTGAATCAGGACAATCCTCCAGGTGGTTTAGCATCCGCATTCACAAGTACATTGACAATAAGGTATGCTTCAAAAAGTAACAGATAGGTGTCAGTTGAATGTTTATTCATTATTTACGATTTATATCTTTTGAAAATAGCTTTTATGTGAATTGTTCCAAAAAGGAAACTTTACTAGTCTTTTTAGACGTAAGGAATCTTGGAGTTACAGTGAATCCCCTTATCCAGAACCTATGTTTGGCAGCATTATTCGCATAGTCTATTTTTTAAACGATCTTTACTGGGCTAGTGTTATTCGCGATTGACAGTTTTTTTATTTAGTATAAGTCTCTACTAATTATCCTACGTCAGATAGAAATTATAGATTATACTGGAGAGTTTCAGAGGCGTTAGATGGGAAATGTTTAAATATGACTGCGGATATCATTTAATTTATCTTTAGAATATTTTAAGTTCGGTCACGAACTGATGTCCATTAGAAAACCGTTTAAAACTGTAGAGTGCTGAACAGTTGTGTGGTACAGTTTCCGATTCTTCAGTAGTATGCATGTGTGAACCCATCAGAGGTTGTATCCGGGAGTTTCAGGTTATGAGGCGAGCCCGTTAGCCGTTCAGCCCCTCCAACGTAATGAAATGGCCCATGGATTTTAACTTCTATCAAATCGTGATATACAACCCTATTGCCAGCCAGTGTTACAGGGAAGTAGTTGTCCTCACTGCATCTTGATGGATATAACTTGTCACAACTTCTAACTAGAACTCCAGGTACTCCATCCTGCAGTCAGTCGCTAGTGACGAGTAGGTTAAATTTAAAGTCTTAGTTAGCAGGGATTCCAGTGAATTGAGGTTAGATCGAGAGCTGACGTCGTTTACAAAAATTTCCCAAACTGTGACCCTCCGGTTTTTAATGGTTCTTCAACTAGTGCAAGACTTCCTAACGACTGTCTTCAACTATCCGAGACTGAATATAAAATCAAAATTCTTATCACGGACATTTAAAGTGAAAAAATGTTTAATTACTGCAGAAAATAAAAGGCAAGGACTGGGGGTAAGCAGTACATATGTGAAATTTCGATTACTATGTAGTGTTTTGAAGTTACTTCTAGTAACCCTAGGTGAATTAATTATATTCATTATCATTTTGTCAGTTACAGTTATGAGTTTATTATTTTTCTGTTTTCCAAAAATCTTTAAAAAGAACTGCAACGGAAAGTGACTCAGGAAAGTATATTTGTGAAGCAGAACACAAAGGTGGAGTCAGTGAAGCTGATGGATTTCTTCTTATTCATAGTAAGTTATAAAAATTTGAGATACATGAGCCATATATAATATTAGAAAAAAAAAAGCAAACTAGCATAAGACAGTTTGGTTAATTTCCATTGAAAAATTTACTATAGCAAAGAAAAATGAGCACCAGAAGAATTTTTTCTTCAGCGAGTGCTTCTTCTGCTGCATAACGTTACTTGCTTTGCACAGAATTAGTGCATCTTACTAAGACTTGATTGAGTATCCTATTTAGTTTATCCTCATGCTTTTCAACTGTTTACATATCTTGTTTCAAAAATATGAATTAATCAATATCTAGTTATTCCATAATTTCCGCCTGATGTATTGCTTAAAGACTTCTGTAATTGACTACCTCAGTTACATTTTTCATGCACTAGGCTATATGAGTCACACTTAGTAAGTGAGGATGGATGAAGCAACCTAGTTGTCCAGGTCGAAGTAGGTATAAAGGGGTTTGAAACCTGGACTAATCGACTATAAGTCAAGTGCTTAAAACAGTGAATCACCTTTCTACAAATTATTTAATGCATGAATGAAACTTTTCATGATTCAATTGAGATACCATAAGCATTTTTCCAGAATTTCTCAAGTGCCATCTGTAAAGATAAAATTTATTCGGTTATGGCCTGAACGCGAGAAATCGATTTATACGTTCTACTGTATAGTCGGCAAAACTTCGCTGAGACATGCGCTGTCATAAAACATCCCTAAAAGCAGGCAGTAGACGATTATTCTTCAATATTTTAGCAGTTCTACTAAAAACAATAATAAAACTGAGACCCAAATCTACCTTAACATTACTGTGGGGCAGCTATACAGGCAGATATACAGGTTTCTAAATACAAAACAAGTACTGTAAAACAAAATTGGTTAACCAAAGTTCAAACATAAAATGTACCTTAGAATCAAGGAGAATGTCTCCAAAAAGGTGGAATCAAGAGCTCTGTCCACAAGAATCACACATCAACGCTCCAGGCAGACAGTCCAGGATCAGAATGACCTTCATTCACTTAAACAAACTCATATTGTTAAATAACTCCTTGTCAATGTACACAACCACAAAGAGAAGTATTATAATTTAAAACAAAACAAGGACAGAGGCAAATGGTATACGTCAGAATCCACGTGTGATGTGCAAATGTCAAATTGATGATATAAAATCTGAGGAAAATAATGTAATGATTGCAAAGTTAGTTGAAACATCTATATGGGTATGCATATTATAAATGGATAGTCAAGGAAGGGTTTCCCAAACAATTTATTCATTACACTACCATACTGAACCTTTGGGTTTTTGATGGCATTACATAGTTGGAGGCAATCAACAGGAAGCCTTGGACCTAGGTTGGCACTCATCAGCAAGGCGTATCTGCAACCTTGAAGGAACTCATGTCTCTTCTGAGATTCAAGCCCGCGTCACCCACTGAGTACTGCAGCCAGAGATGTTACCACCGAGCTATTCGGGCTCACGATTGACCTACGGCAGGACTGTAGTGGGTATATTGATTGGACACTAGTAACTAGTGTGATGTGTCTAGTCCTTTTTCTAGTGCGGACTGAATTCTATCAGTCAGGTTTGCAATGTAGCCACGATTCTAGGTAGCCTGCCATCACTTGTAAATGCTGACGGTTATTATTAGTATCATTTAAAGCTACGATTAAATAAAATGCAGTGGCAAAAACAAGACATTAGAATACTTGATTCAACTTTAGTCTGAAGTGCCAATAGGATGGATATCCACTAGAATATAGAGTACTATTTTCCTACTATATTGAGTATATATATATATATATATATATATAACTCAACAATAAATGCTATGCAATGGGAATTATTTACTAGTTACGCCATATGGACATTGTTTTATATAATAAATCATCAGACGAAAGAAACGTAATTTACTGGAGTTCAGACCACTTGTTGGATGAGACAGCTGTAAGGGACTGCATGTGTTAATACATTATTGTACATCGGTGGCACAGTGGTTAGGACTCTCGCCTACCATGCACATGGTCCGGGGTTCGATCTTCTGCCGACACATGCCCGATATCAATGGTTGGCCTGTAAAACTTGGGCTACCGATATCACATGCTGAAAATTCCTTACTTCTACTAGCTGCAATCAAAAATAATAATAATAATTATTATTACGCAACAATTACCAGTCTTACTAAATTCAGTGTGCTCCACTATCCAATTAGCAGCCTACTTAAATTCTAAGTCCTGATACTGAAACATGAATCAAGACACCAAATTACTCAGACGTCTGCTCGAAAGATTAATATATTTAAGCAGAAAATAGGTTAAAATGATTTTAGGGAAAAGGTGAATTAATAAATTCGTCTGCTGACGGGATTCTGCGTATCTGTCTCAATCAACACATATAGGAAGTTTAAAGTGATGTGAAAGGCCTGCTTGGATGCATATGAGTTCAAACAAAACTTAAAACACCGCCAGCATCCGGAAGTGCAATAGCAGTTTGTTTAGTTAATATTTAATTAATTCAGTTTCATCCATTTTTCTTATCTCTAACCGCATTTTGGTGCAAAGAAACAATATTACTAAGCTCGATTCCTTATGAGGTAGTAGACGAGTGCTGCTAAAAAACACAACTGCGTGTAAAGAATCTTCCTATTACTCCCTGAATTTCCATGTTTCTTCCACTAGTGTTAATTAGTAACGGAATCTGACTTGAGATCCGTTGACTTCCCAAACGACCAGCATTGAATCAGTAGGTAGTCAATTTAGGATCCACAATAACCCTCTGTAGTACTCTGATGTATGTTCATTCATGAATAATAAATCTTTTCATATGTATATGTATACGCATATCTATCATAATTTAAACTCGACTTGTATTACGAGTGCTTAATTTATTCTCACTTATTTTTCATAAGCCAGGTGGCATCTGTTTTAATGTAGGAACTATTTGCAAAATTAAGAAAACTGAATGGAAACTCAGGTGAAGTTAAAAGTGGGCATAAATCTCATTTTTCTCTTTTGTATAACTCTTTTATCCCAAAATATAGCTCGTCCTATTGTAACTGCTGACGAAGAAACAGTTACATTCAAAGAGGGAAGTGCACTGGTCATGAGTTGTCGTTCAGAAGGAGCACCAAAACCTAAAATTATATGGGCTTATAATAATGTACCGATTACAATATCCACTGATGATGATCAGCGTATTACAGTGATTGAGGAATTTTTTGTAAGTTTCCTTTGCTTTTATTATTCGTTATTTTATTTTTATTGGTCCAATAATAATAATAATCAAAATGTGTGTCGGCAGCTTAGCGGTAGAATGTTCACTAACCACGTGAGTGCTCTGGGGTTCGCCCCATGCCCGACACACCCCTTTACATCGTGAAGCTGATGATAAGACCGGTAGAGAGGGAAGGTTTGACATGAGACTAACAACTTCACCTTGTAAAAACAAACACCTCTGCTACTGAAACCTCAAAGCTGTAGCTTGAAGCTCTACATTCTCCTGGGAACGTAAAGAATAAGAAGAGTAATCTAAATGATTACATACGCTTTACATGAGGGATTTAGAGTAGGATTTTCCGATGAGAGGAAGAACGTGTCTCAGCAGCCCTCAGTTAGGGTTGACTATGAAGTCCAGAACACTCAAGTATCTACATATCTACACATATGATCCATTAGAGCAGAAGACATTTTTTCCCATAACTAACAAGAATGTATTATCACTTCACCCGTACAGGAAAGTATGATGGCAACCAAGAGTGTTCATTTGGTTTTTATCATCACCTAACCCTACCTGAATGTGTACTTTAATATTTTATCAACAATCACCAGTTATTATGAGTGCCATTATGATTTTGCCCAGCAGAGTTATATTTTACAGCAAATGAATTTATACCTTACAAACTACAGAATGACATATTATCACTAAACAGAGGTCGTTTAAAGCATATTTCGTAATTTTAAATAGGATAAACCGCTCTGTTTAAATACCTGAGCTACCTGTTGTTCTACCCAGTACAATGCACAAAGTCCACCCTATTTAATAACTTTTTAATCGTTGAGTTATATCCCTGTATTACAATTTGTACCCTCAGTGACATAAGTGAAGGAAAGATATTACGGAATACTGAAACGTGCCTCGGACATATCGCTAAAAATGATGTACTATCCATTATTATTATTTCACACACAAAGAATAAATGTTTTGCAATAAAATACGATGAAAACTATGTACCGTGTATGAAAGCGCTATTCAGAATAATGCAATTATTATTATTGTTACTGTCAATAACATTAATTATGAAATGTCTAGTATTAAGTAATATGTTCACATTTCTTCTGCATATTGTAACATAGCTAACGTGCTAATATCTCAGTCTGGTATGCATTAGCCCCAGCTACTGTTTTTTACGTAAATGACGATAGCCTAATGTACTTCATAAGTCACTAACAGAGTTTTCTTATCACAAATAATTGTTAATAATAATTCTGCAATGGTTATTCTTGTGTATGTTCAGGTTAAAATAAAATTAGCCAGATTCGAGCTATCGCTTACCTAGTACAGCGAATTCTTGCGTCTGAAATAATTTTATCCCCTTCAGTACCTAAATATTAATGATTAATCTCACTTTTAAAAATTCCAAGTAAACAGTTTTAATCTAACTAACCAAACCTTTTTACATATCTATCGTTTTCTTCATTAAAGGAGTCAAGATTAATTATTCGTCCTGCAAAATCTAGTGATGCTGGTGACTATTCATGCATAGCTATTAATTCAGCTGGCAATAGTACAATACAGATTACTGCTAATTTTATATCATCTCCGAAAATTGATAAACTGGAAATATCTACTCCCCTACCAGTAGAAGGCCAAGAACAAACATTTACATGTCATGTCTCTGGCAAACCAAAACCTAAAGTAAAATGGGATTTCAATGGTAGCCCGGTAAGCTTATAATCTAATTGATTCTTTGCTAAATCATTACTCTTATTCACCAAAAAAGTATATTATGACTAGGTTGTGTCAAGGATGGCTTCCTTCCTTTCTATCAACAGCAACAATTAGTACCAGTCGCCATCAACAGGAGGGATTTAACAGAGATTATTTGCTTCACTTATCTAGGAAGCATCGTTCCAACTACAGACAGCGGGATGGATAAAGATGTCAGAGCCAGCCAGTCAGTCAGAATCGAAAAGGCAAGATACGTATGCCTTCATCAACCTGAAACCAGTTTGGAAATCTTCTGCACTGCACTCAGCCAGAGTAAAGAACAAGATTCCAATTTTCAGCACAAACGTGAAGGCAGTCAGTCCCTCCATATGGGTCAGAAACTTGGGTGGTGTGTAGCAAAAAGGATTTCCAAAAGGTTGCAGGCTTGCATCAACAGCTACCTTCTCTGGCTCCATAGTGAAGACCAAATGTCTGGCCGGAAAGAATTAGTAACAAGAAACTATGGGAACAAACCAGCGGACAAGAGCAGATCGCTCAAAAAAATATGTAGGATAGAATGGAGATGAATCAGGCATACATTGAGGAGACGATCGAATGATATCGCCAGCAGTCCAGGCCATTGCTCCAGTGGAATTCAAATAGGAAGCGACGAGGGGATAGTCGGTAGGAGGGCGATGTGAAGGAGATCGCAGGTTATGGGCAGTCTTGGATCCAGCTAAAGAGAACAGCAGAAAATAGAACAAGCCGGAGGTGTGTTGATGAAGCCCTCTGTCCCATTTGGAGCCAAAGGGAACAAAAATAAAGGGTAATTCCAGGGACGATGATATCACATGGTAAGTCAAGATGCATACGGTAAGAAGAGATACAAACAGCGGACCTATGGGCATCTTAGGTTAATTAACCACGTCTTTACTGAAAGAAAAGATTATCTGCACCTAATAGTAATTCAGCAAAACTGAAATATACCTAACAAGATGAAATTAAAATCATTAGTAATTATGCACATTAGCATTCATGTACTCGTAGTCTTCATGAACATTGTATCTAAGATCCTTCATTTCTCTGTCAAGCTTCAAACTAAAATGTCACAATAATTTATTCCTCATTTAAAGAGGTACTCATTACAGCGGGACAATATCAGTTAATATGGGAATTCATCCCATAAGTAAAAATGAACAAGCATTTACTACCATTCCTCTTTAAATGTTTTCGATAACGAAAAAATATGAGATTGGTTGTCTGCTAACTCTTAAATAATTGTGTTTTCTTTGTTAATGCTCTTAAAATACAGGTTACTAGTAGTCCCGGTATACGTATTGATGAAGAGTCAGGAGTCTTGAAACTACTTTCAGTTCGTCAGGATATGAAGGGCGAATGGACATGTCTTGCTGAAAATATTGCTGGTTATACACGAGAATCTGTGCTAATGGATGTTGGATGTAAGTTTCAGTTTATTAATCGCTGTGGATATTGAATTTATGGCTATTGTGAATATTGTTATTGTCACGTTTCCACAAATAAACCAGTTTTTTTCTGAATATGTAAACGTGGAATATTTACAGCCTGTTGAACTATTTTCTCCTCTGTTTTCTGAACTACCGGGCATGGTACGATTCCCGTTGGAATTCTCGAGATTAAAGAGATTTTAATAAATGAATCGTCTAATATTGTCATTTAATGGTGTACTTTACCGGGAATTCGATGCTGAATGAATTATTTTAATCAGTTTTAAACTTTGGTTAGTAAGTGAATTAACACGAATTAATGTGTCCTGTGTTTCATGACGACTGCCTTCGAATAACAGTCCGTTGACAAGTGATGAATATCTAGTTCTATAGTTTGATTGGACAATAGAAACTAATGTGGCGTGTCTAGTCCTTTTTCTGGTGCAGACTGAATTCTATAAGTCAGGTTTGCAATGTGGCCACCATTCTAGGTAGCTCACCATCACGGTGCACATTGATTTGATGATATTAGATAGTTGGAGGTGATCGGCAGGACGTCCAATCAAACTACCCACTAGAGTCCTACAGGAGGTCAATCGCGAGCCCGAATAGCTCAATGGAAACGTCTCTGACTGCAGTACTCAGTGGGTGACGCGGTTTCGAATCTCAGAAGAGACATGAGTTCTTTGAAGGTGACGAGTGGCGACTAGCACGAAACCTAGGTCCAAGGCTTCCTATTGATTGCCTCCAATTATCTAATATATCTAGTTCTATGTATAAAAAAATATCATAAAATGTTACCAATAAGTCTGTATCAATTTGTCCTCATAGTCCTGTATAAATAACACAGCCCATCTGAAAGAAATGAAAATATTCACCTGAATAATCAGAGTATCAAAAAATTAGAAGATGAAAATGAAGATAGAACAGAGGTTCCTCGGTAATCTATCAGATATTTCTTGGATGACTATCATACGTCTTGTACGTATCGAAACCGGTTTATTATGAATTTATTTGAAATACTTTATGGTTAGACTTCCTGAAATAAGATTTTGTATTGATTTTGTATTTAAACGCACCACAAATTGTTTTTGAATTTTTCAGTCCCACCAAAAGTGCTTACGGATATTACTAGTTCGAAGGTGTTGGCTGAATTCGCAATGGATACAACTTTGAGTTGTCCAGTAACTGGCCAACCACAACCAAATGTTAAATGGTATCGTGTTACTGGATCAGGGAATGTTCCATTGAGTTTTGGTAATCGTTATATTCTGCAAGCTGACAACTCTTTATTAATACATGGTAAGTTGTATGATTCTAAATGTGGATAAAATACTTCCATATAACGATAAAATATTAATTTAGTTTAAGCAATCAAGCGGGATTTCACCTAATTTTTTTAAAGTAGCTCATTTCTGTACATTCGAATGTTTCTATTTTAAAGTGAATTGCTTGAATTTCACTACTGTTCCCCTGGGGTCCTAGGCGTAGGGGCGTCAACAGCAAACTTCCACTTCATCCTGTTTTCTGCAGTTCTCTTCAGCTGGCCACATGGTTCACGATTGTCTATAATCTCCTACTCACACAGTCTCATCGGTGTCACCCTTGGACCCCCATCTTGGGTCTCCCACGAGGGCCTGGCACACCATGTCACTCAGCGGTCTCCTGAACATGTTTCCCATCCACCTCCACTTACTTCAGCCTATTTCATGGGCACTCAGTTCTTGGTTAGCTTGCTGCCTGATAGAGTTCATTGCTGCTAATCCTCTCTAGTCATTCGGTCTTCAGTATACAGCTAGAAAAGGCAGTTGTTGATAAAAGTCTGCATTCTGTTGGAAATGCTTTTGTTGATGCGCCAAGTTTCTGACCAGTCACTTAACACTGGTGTTGAAATCTCGAAGTTTGTTCTCAGTGTTGAATTCATCAGATTTCTCAGCCGATTTCAGAATGCCTATATAAATGAAACACCGCAAAAATGAAATGGTTTCTATTTAGTATGCGTTTGCAAATGTTATGCAGCTGGTGTAAATAGCTTACTGCTATTTTTATTCATCTTTGTTGTTTGTTTAAATTGAGTAGAAAGTTGAACATACTCTGAATTTAATAACCTTATCTTCAGTTAAATAAATAAAGCCAACATTGTGATTATCAAATTTCCTGTATTAATTTATTTATCCACAGTCATTTTATAAATAGGATACTGAAACAAATATCAACCTTTAATTTAAAAACAGTTTGCATCATAGTCATAAGTTTACTCATTCCAAGAATTTGAACAACTACTGGACCATTAGAAATCTTTAACCTTTCATTCTCTGCTTCTGTTTAACTTGTGGGATTATTGATAAGGTATCCACTTAATGACTTCAAAAATGAAAAAGAACATATCGGTTTTTCCAATATAATATTAGAAGTTGAAAGGTTAGAGTTAAAAGATTTGTTTGTCCATTCATTTTTGAGAGCATAGATTTTGACTGGATGGAGGATTTCATCATGAGTTGAAATCAGTTGGAGAACCATTCGAAAACTTGAGAGTACTCGACACCTGTTTCGTCCCACTTTGGGACTCTTTATCAATACGCACCCACTGGGGTTAGAACCCATGACCTTCTGGTTACAAGGCAAGCGATCTCGTGGACCAGTGAGCCACTGTGGCCCAATCCAATGGCCTATGAATTCAAACTTCTGCCAATTCATGACATAACGCGACCATTTTGCAATGTCTTCTTCGATGAGTTACTGCCTCAACTTCAACCTGTTGTACCCTACTGGTCACGAGTACATGATGAAATCCTCCATCTAATCAAACAGAATCCCTACAAAAACCAACACTTGAAGCATACATTTTCGCAAATTATTCAATGAATATTTAGTATTTATGTTCATCTCCGACTAATTCTGTCCTACTTGGTACTTTTCTACATTCAGACATGTAGACCCATTCTCATATTTCCGAATATCATTTGATTTTATTACTGAAATAGTAAAAACACTTTCTGAAGTTAGCTCATTTAGACTTTAGTGGATGTTGCTTCACAGTAAGTCAAAGAAAAATCTTTTTTTGTTCACAGCTGATTTCTTTGTTTTGTGATCTGAACCGACCACCAAGTGAAATACACCAGTGATCTTTATCATTATGAAAATGCAACATGCAATTTATTATACTCATTATGAGTGTTGCGTTTAGGTACATAGAGTTAATTTAAAGATACACCAGCTACATTTTACACAGTAAGCTTCAATCAGTTAAGGTACAAAGCGACCAAATGCATTTCAACTTATGTCTGTCTTCTTCATCAACCAAACAGCCTTTAGTATTCTATTAACTAGCCTGTAAAAAGCTTTTCACAGAAGAAGATTTACTTCCAAATTAGTGGTGACAAACGAATAAGTTCCACTACTTCTGAAAATAAGAGAAAGTGTGGAGAGATTAACTTACTTTTCATTGGGATTTTATATTTCATTGCAGACGTTAATATGGAAGATGCAGGCGTTTTCCTCTGCGAAGCTGTTAACATGTACGGTAAAGTCAGTCATTCAGTGACGGTTGAAATTGGAGGAACTAGTAAGTTTCTGATATTTATTTCTTATGGAATTTTGCTTAAAAAAGGGATACTGTACCAATATTTCACTTTGGGATAACGTTTTATAGGCACTTGCTTCTACTGACAATTATTCCTTAAATATTCCCATTATTAAAGTTTTGAACGAGAAATACAAGCTAACAATAGTGTTCTCAATTAGATCTTCAGACTTTGCCCTAGTTTTTATGGCTTTATACATAACAAATTCAGCCATTGACTGTGAGTTTGTGGATCAAATAATGATAATACTAATGCTAATAGTAATTGTTAGATGTTTTGAACGTCATTCATAACGATGATTATAATGATAACAAAATAACGATGAGGTTTACGCAGGTAGCGATAAGAATAACAAAGGTAGTAAATAACACGTGTATTTGTAGACAATTCAATAAATAAATTAGGTCAAATCTTAAAATTAAAACAATTAGTCCTTTCATAATAATAAAGTTTTTTTGTATTTCCCAATGAATGGAAAACAAGACGATGTTGTTTTTACTGATGTTTCGCTATTTAATGCTAATAGCTTTCTCAAAGTATTAGTCCTTTATTCAAACAAATCTTAAAAGTTACGTAATACTAAAGGTGAAGTGGACAAATAATCAGAGATAACACAATACTCAGCGAAGAGACTCTTTTCAACGAATTTATTATCAAGCCGTACAATCGTATATATATATACATATGGTTTTTAAGAATCAGAGTTTAAATAAATATCATTAAAGTACGAAGGAAAAGGAAAATAAGACAAGGTGGGAGGGTTTTGATTAGAATTTTATCTAGGTCAAGTGAGAGACAAAGGCAGAACAAACTTCTTCTGTGTGCAAAGACTACGATTGTTCTCTCGAATTAATTCCCATAGCTTCGGCTGTGTAAAAGGCGGGTTGGATCTCCGTTCGAAAGACTCGATGGAATGCGATAGGAAACTTTGAAGGCACTATTTTTGTCTATAAGTTTTTAGTATCTTTAAATAGCGAAACATGACACTTCCCACGATAAGTGTTGGTTTCCGTTTGCTTTCTTTCACTGTGATGATGCACTTACTAGACACTAACTGCTAGTCAGATTTTGTTTGAATTATGAGTTTTTCTGTGGGATGAAAATAATATAGACTGTCAAAAAATTAATAAAAAGATTAATACCAATGGATGAGCGACAAAGTGTCTACTTGTAACTGATAGACTCGGTATCCGGTGGGATTATGCATACTCAGTGCTTGAGGACTGAAAACTAGAGCAGGACACTTGGTCTTCAGTAGTTTGCTGAGTGGTTACAGTTTGTGATAATATCTGAATTGAAATCAATGAAGGCCCCACAGACTCAACAATTAGGTATTAGTGATTTTCTTGAAGGTGATGGAATGTGACTCGTTCAGTGTAGCATTATAGTAAGGAGAGCAGACCTTTGGTTCAGTAATGACCACATCATGATAACTGTAAATGAAAGAACAGCCTTAGAAAGAGTTAACTTGTGAATTGTGAGCGTACCAGTTTCAATGTGAATTGTTTTTTGTTAAAAGGTTAACTAAGCTGAATACTTTTTTTTAATTTTTTTTTTATTTACAGCTTGATTCCACACTGTATTTTCGGTACAAGTATGGAATTTTCAGCATGGATATCGGTAGCCCAAATTTTGCAGGCCCACCATAGATATCAGATGTGCGTCGGTGCGGGCTCGAACCCCGGACCATGTGCATGGTCGGCGAGAGTCCTAACCGCTGTGCCACCGACGCACAACGAACCGGTGGGATTTTTCAAAACCTGCAGATTAGTTCGCAATTTACACGCTTTGATAAGATGAAATCTCCCCACAGTTACCTTTGAAAATCCAGATTATTCAGATCGCATAAATGGTAATCAAGAAAGCAAGCGTAGATGGATAAAACCAGATACTACTGATTGAATTAGATGAGTAGTTTCATAACACACATCAACCAGTAGTGTTTGCTAATTACCCTTCTGAATAACCTCAGCTTTCATGGGAAACTGTACTGAAATATTCACCTCTAAATGTGTGAATTACTGATCAATTTTGCACAGTAGCGAACTAATTCACAAAATGTAAATTTGACTCATGGTATAACCAGATCTCCAGCTAGTCAGAAATTTGGTGGTTTGAACTGATTTGGCCCTTTGAGCTTGGTACACCGTTGATCAGCTCGGCCCCCCACGAGAGAAATTGCTGTTCAGTGTTTAGATCACTTCGATTTGGCCAGCAAGCCCTACTGGTTAATGTGAGTGCCATACGACTACTCATCTCAATCAACCAGCAGTGTGTAGTAGTTTTATGGAAATAATCCAGTCATCCAGAAATTTCATATTTGTATTCCATTTGAAATGTTTTCACGCACAAACAGCCACGATCATGATAAACTATTGTATTTTATTAGTTTTTCGTTCAAAAAAGAGAATATATTTAGAAGAAGAAGAATACTCTTCATTCCTGTTGACATTTAACAGATGGTAGAAAGGTATTCAAATTAATTGAAATCATACGACGTGAATATTACGTAATGCATATGCTTGATTTCTCACTAACAGCTGTGTTTGTAGTCACATTAATTAAAGAGCGATACAGATCACTTTTACTTTGCTAGACCATATAACAGAGTACTGATAACCCACCTTTAATGTTAGCGTCAAAGATGTTGTCCAGAAAGTTAGTGAAGACACAGGTAACCCAAGATACAATTATTCTCCAAAATTCCATAATCTGCTATAATAATATGGACGGTGGTACAGCATCGTTTACTGAATGTTACCATTTTGGACACAGTTCATTGGCTATCGTCTTATCAGTGCAATTACACAATTTCTAATTATTGCACTGTTTGGTTCCTTGTTATTTATTTCGTTGACAGTGAAATTTTCTAACTTTGAAAACAAGGAATAAAGGAGCTGGTAAAATACGGTATTGAAGAATATGTAAATTTATTGATACAATTATAATCATCAATAAATAATCGCTAATATACTCAAATAAACATATTCAGTGTGAAATTACATTCTGCTAAAGTTCACTAAGCTTTCCTTATATTAATGACAGTCTAAACTAGGTGGTCTCTGAACACGCAAACACAAACACACACACACACACCTTCAAATAAGCAATACAACTACAATACCTGTAGTAAAATACCTAGCTAAATTATGGCTTTATGACTGAGTTTTTACCATAATATTAATGTACTGGTTTTATTACTCTCTTCACTCTTGTTTATCTGATTAGAAGCTCCATCGATTTCATTTACACAACCTAAACAACTAGTGCTACTGGGTACACCAGAGAAACAAATTATTTGTAATGTACTAGATGCTAAACCGGCTGCAACTGTAATCTGGTTAAAAGATAATCAACCAATCGATACAAGAACAAGTGATAAATACTTTTTGGATGGATTTAATCTAATCGTTCGTGATATAGAAGTAAGTTAGCCCAAATTATACATACATGTATGCATGTATGTAAGTCTTATGAAAAACATATATGCCGAAAACAAAACAACCATTATTGAGACAGTAATGATGATGTAATAAAAACGTAACATACTGATAAATTAGCTAAAATTAGTTGAAACAACTGTTTACTACTCTGTGCGTTTATTAGTTGTTATGTAACTAATATTAACTCGTATTGTAAGTAAATGTTAACCTGCCAGTTTAGTGTTTTTCTACTAAAAACTTTATATAATTCTTTCAACTAATAAACTTGAAGAAAGCAAATTTAGCGTGGTAATAATAGCTAATCGATTTGCGGCTCCTTTTCAACTGGATATGAGCTAAGTAATACAAGAAAAAAAACTACATAAGGAAGGTTGAACATAATTTTTTCGAATTAATAGGGAGCAACTAAGTAAGTGTGTCGTTCACCGTCGCACTCCTTTACCTCGCTAAGCCAGAAATAATCCTGGTTAAGAGGAAAGGTTTGGCATGAGGCTAGCAACTCCATCCTGTAAAGTCAAACACTGCTACAAAAACTTCAAGCTGCTGGCTTGAGGCCCTATGTTCCACTGGGGAATGTGAAGGAAAAAAGCTAAGTAAGTAATATAATTTCGGAATGATGTAAGCAGTTACCATTGTTAAGCATTAAAACGACTGACTATTCACAGGAGAATGAGATGTATATTCTTGAATTCTAATTCAACAGTAAGTTGTATTATGATTAATGTTCTACAGAGCAGAGAAAACCGGTTTTCATGAGCTTACCATCAGATAAATACATTTGTTTTAGTTCAAATAGTCTTCGAGTTTACTTTGAATCAAATAAATATGTACCAAACTATCAGCCGCAGTTACTGTGCTAAAGCGAGATTCGGTCTTCGGACTCCGTGAGTCAAATTGAACGTTTTAGCTCATGAGCCACACATTCATATATATGTATAGTTTAATAGTTTAGTGACTGTGGAGTTAGATTTTTTAGTTCTATGAGGCTTAAACCTGGATATATCAATTAAATGCTGTTTAAAGTTCAACTGATAGCCATTCTCATTTAGAAAACAATAAAACACTTATTATTACTTTTATGTATTATTATTCTTATTAAAAAAATTAACTTATCTAGATCGAAGATGAAGGAATTTACACGTGTATTGCACGTAATGTGGTCGGAAAGGCTAAATTTGATATTGAACTAGATGTGCAAGGTGAGAATACTTTTAATCTTTACCTGTGGTGATGCGTTTGTTTCAGTGAAATTCTAAAAACTTACGTGTGACCTTCACCACATAAAATACTTTCACCAGTTATTTAATCTATAATTTATTCTTTTTTTGTATGCTTTCCTTTCCCAAGTCGAGAGTTGCTCCATACCGTAATTTTGCATAGCATTAGCTGAGAAATTCATTGCACAATTATTGCTGATTGGGTTTTGTGTGAAATTACTCAGACGTGTTTTAAGGTGCGATTCCAGAGAATATTGCTTTACACCGTCACATAATCCAAAGAAATTATGCTTGAATCTCTGGGCTGTCAAGTTCTCCATCCAGCTTCATGCATCAGAATTATTTGATTTCGGACTGTTTTTATCATCTAATTGCGTCCTTGAACACCAGCATGCATTTACGTTGACTTTTAAATAACTTTTAGCTGGCTGCGAATAAAATGAAGGAACAGTATCATGAAGGACGGGATCTGGTTTCGCATAGAACAACATTCCACCAAATAATGTACCACTGATTACTATTCTGCTAAAAGATATTATACGAATAGTAATTATTCGGCAATAAAAACGTCGAGAATCCTTCGCTGCATATATATTAACAATGTTGTCCAGAATATTCTACTATTACTAATAGTACTATTCAATAGTAAGCCGCACTATGAAACTAAGCATTACCTCTATATTTTTGCATAATCGCTAAGTATAGGTAACTAATTCCAAGCTATTCAGTGATTAGAATGAACCTTTTGCTAATAAATTCACTGAAAACAAATACACAAAGATTACCCAGTTCAAAAAGCTTCTTGATTGTTTAAAATGAACTCCTGTGAACTTTCATTTACTCGTTGCTTGATCATCTTGTGAAGTAACTACGAACACTAGCAATGTTTTCACCAAAATTAGAAAATACACTTAAAGCAAATATGCAATTTCCAGCAATTTATTATCAGGATTTACAATTAAATAACAAATATAATTCCGAAATAATATTCAGTAGGCTGGGTAAACCGATAATATTACTCTAAAAAAGTGTATAAAACAGCCTCACGAATGTAGCTTCTACATTATGCATTCTAAAGCTTAATGCTTTTTCACTAAGGACTTCTTATGAATCGTAGAGTATTCGATTTTCCGATGGTATTTCGCAGTTTAGAATTTTACTCATAATGATTTATTTGAAGAGTTGCAGGTTTTCAGCATGAATCATTAAACGTAAGAAACTGAACGTAAAAATACGTAAAAAAGGGAATTAATGACATATCAAGGATAATCTTGTTTCAAAATCTGATCCCTCCATAATATTTGAAAATCCCCATTTACATTTTTGCAAAAAAGAGAAAATTGAGAGAAGAAATACATTTGCGATTAATAGTGTCCTCTGAGCTGGTTGGTTTAATTGCGGAGCTTTCGTCGTCTTTCTGGACGACATCTTCAGCGCAGTATTTAGCATAAAGTCAAATGATTTAAAATCTCCATGAATGATGATACAGTTGTGTCTCCTGGTGACCAACTATCTTTACATATGTATTGACCGTTTTCTATTGATTGGGATTTTAAACTTTCTGGTCACCTGATTTACGTTTTATTGGTTGATATATTTCATCTATATTAACATGTTTATTAATTGCATTTTCGTTTGAGTACCAGGCTTCTAGGAATTCCCTGGCACATTTGGTGTTTCCTCTGTCTAAGATTTTGACATTATCAAATTGATGTCCATAATTGTCTGTATGCATTGATGCTAAAGAATTTATATCATGTCTTTTCACGGCTGACTTGTGATCTTGGATTCTTATTCGAAGGGGACGCCCACTTTGGCCGATTGGGATAATGTCAAAATCTTAGACAGAGGAAACACCAAAAGTGCCAGGGAATTCATAGAAGCCTGGTACTCAAACGAAAATGCAATTAATAAACATGTTAATATAGATGAAATATATCAACCAATAAAACGTAAATCAGGTGACCAGAAAGTTTAAAATCCCAATCAATAGAAAACGGTCAATACATATGTAAAGATAGTTGGTCACCAGGAGACACAACTGTATCATCATTCATGGAGATTTTAAATCATTTGACTTTATGCTAAATACTGCGCTGAAGATGTCGTCCAGAAAGACGACGAAAGCTCCGCAACTAAACCAACCAGCTCAGAGAACACTATTAATTGCAAATCATCCATCTGAGTTGCAAATCTTTTCTATTATTTCAAGAAATACATTCCTTTTCAATTAGTTCCTCATCGTCAGCTCTACAATAATGCATTTATATGCTTTTTAAATCAAAATTATACTAATCATGTGGTTGTTTTAGTGTATAAGAATTGCAAGTTTTATTTACAAGGGAGTGAAAATGAAAGACTGAAACCCAGTGGGTGAGTACTGACGATGAGTCACACACGAGGACGAAACGGCTGTCCAGTGTTTTCTGGTTTTTAATGGTTCTCTAATTCATATCAGTCCGTGATCAAACTTGAAACGTATCACACTCCTACAAACCAAGTCTTGAAAAAAGATTAGAAGTCCTCAAAACAACAAACCAGTAGATGTCAACGAAAAGATATCTAAGTTTTGAGTGAGGGATGAAAATAATTAAGCAGTTCAAGGCCACTTGATTTGTAGGGGTCAGCAGCAAGTCATTAAGCAATCAAGAAATCTGAAAAATAATGATGACTAAGTACAATTACGTAAGAACACGAAGATATAAACCAGTCAGCTGAATTAAATAGAATTGTGAACATAATAAAATAACAAAGTCAAAAGATAGTTACACGGAGAGAAGAAAATCGTTTGTAAAAACGATATATATATATATATATTATGTTGTCGCCATGGTCAAGTAAGGGGCTGCACAAATTTCTTCTGAACACACAGATTTGGCTTGTTCAGATGAATTTCGATTGTCTCTGTTGCGTGTAAACATTGTACTCGCATACCATGCGAATGGTTGGGTGAAATACAGTAAAAAATTATAAAAGCTTCATTAGAGTTGGCCTGATGCTCAGTATCGACGAGGTGAGTTAGCGATGGGCTGTGTATAGCTTTATTCAGACTTTCACCGGACCAAGATGAGAGGTGTTCAGAAATTCGACAATGAACTTACCTGGTGGTACGCCCAGTGCAGCTAGCTCTGCCCGAGCATTTAAACTGGTAAATACATATGGAATAGGCGAAACAGGGCAGTTTGTCTTTATTTCTTGAACTGAGCATTGGTTGGCTAATAAATAAGCAACATAACTTAGCTGTGCCGAAAGCCCTTTTGTAGGCCCTTCTCAGATGCTGTGATAAGATATGGCTATTAACATCCTCCGTGAATCACAGTGATTAGGAACAGTGATTTTTTGGGAACCGTGGACACTCACGGCCGTTAACTTGCTAAGTTCATGTGTTTGTTCAAAAATCCCGTCAAATATCCGTTTCTGCTTAGTAGTTTCACCATAATAGGAAACCATTTAAACTGAGCCGGCATTCAATTTTTCAGATTTCTTGTTATGACATGATAATACTCGAGAAGTATATTTACATCATATTTGAGCGACATAAAGTTGTAGAGTTCAGACGTTAAACAGGCAGAAGTCGTTTGACGATATCCGGTGTGTCCCTATGAATTCATACAACTAAAAACTTACCGTATACCACTACTTTCACGTTTACTACCTATATTCAATATTTTAGCTAAACCCAAATTTACGGAGTCTTCAACTGGCGGTAAAATTGATATAACTCAAGGGGACAATTTAGTTTTGGAATGTAAAGTTGAAGGTGACCCTAGGCCGCTTGTGGAATGGCGTAAAGATGGTAGAATAATTTTACCTCAAGGACCTGGAACAAATACGGGAACAGTGTACAGTACTAATATGGGTTCAATGGGTCCAGCTATTGTCATTTCACCTGATGGATATACGCTGACTGTATATTCAGTTACAGATGCTGTTGCCGGAAGTTTTACATGTTCTGCGATTAATGTTCATGCAATCGAATCAAAAGAATTCGAAATCACAGTTAAAAGTGAGTTTAATCATAAATTTACTCGATTTATTAAAAAGCATCTTCTGTTAAACAAATACATTCATTTAGTGACATTTTTGGTAACGTCTATTATTTATGGTGAAGTATGCTTGGGAATCGTTTTTTTAAAAATCTAGTTTGTTTTATACAGAGTAGCAAATCCACTCATGAAAATATTTAAAGATGGTATGACACCTAAAAGACATAACTAAATGTTCAGTTATTATATTTCCGAAGATTCCATGGATTATTTTAAGTAAATTATCTCAGTGATTCGGGAACAGCAGCACTAAATAACTATTTGTACATTTATGGAACTGTTTATCAGCGTAGCATCAATCCTTTCACCGTCAAATTTCAGGTGAAGTGTTTTTTCTTTTTCAGAAAATTTCACATTTTTTGGTTTATTATGTAGCGATTAAATATACTACTGAATTTTCTGCCTGACGAAAATGAACATATATAATGATCTAACATTATTATTATTTTTCCCTTAGGTTCCTAGTGGAACATAGGGTTTCAACTGCACGTCTCCACTTGCTTCTGTCTTCCTTCTCCTGTACTTTTCACCTGCATCCATGTTAGTCCATACTGTTTCAACTCCTCTTCACACGATCTCCTCCAAGTCACCCTTCGACTGACGTCCCACTCGCCGCTTCCCTTTCGGGTTCCACTCAAGCAGTGGCCTGACGCTCGCGCGATGTCACCCAGCGGTCTCCTCAGCGAGTGTCCTATCCATCTCCACTTTCTCCTGCATATTTGCTGGTTGGCGATTGGTTTGTTCTTGTTTTGTTTGTTCCCATAGTTTCTTGTTGTTGGTGATTCTTTCCGGCCCGGCCATCTGATCTCCAGTACAGAGCGAAGACAGTTATTGATGAAGGTCTGCATCAGGCTATTGGAAATATTCTTTGTGACCCGCCCGCCAAGTTTCTGATCCGTATAGAAGAACTGACTGACTTGACGTTTGTATTGAAAATCCGACTGAATTTTGTTGTTGATGCTGGCTGAGTGACGAAGATTTCCAGATTGATTTCAGGTTGATGAATGTGTTTCTCGCCCCCCTCCCCGATTCTCGCTCGATTTGACATCCTCGTCCGTTCCGACTGCCTGTAGTTGAGACAATGCTCCCTCCCTAGATAAGTGAGTGAATGAAGTAACCTCTTTCAAATCCCAAATCGCCTGTTGATGGTGATTGACGCTGGCTGTTGCTGCTGCTATTGTTGTTGGTTGGTTGTTTTCATCACCTCCGTCTTGTCAATGTTCACTTGTAGTCCTATCTTCGCCGACTGCTTCTTCGACCAGTTTGTCGGTTTTCGCTTGTAAGTCTTCGATTTTGTGTGTGTGACATCAAACATAAATCATCCACGCGAGAAATCCAGGTCTTCTAGGTTCTTCACGTCGGTCCAGGATATCCCTGTCTGCTCGTTTCCCACTGTCTGACGCACAATCTAGTCAGTCCACCACAATTAGGAATATCACTGGTGATAATAAGCACCCTTGTCTGACTCCTGTGTTTATTCCAAACGCCTCACTGAGTTTACCATTGTGGATCACTTGACATGTGCCGTTGTCGTACAGCAGTTGAATAAGGTTGATGAATATTTGAGGTACGCCGTAGTACTCGAGTAGTTTCCAAATTACTTCGCGGTCAATGCTGTCGAAGGCCTTCTCGAAGTCTATAAAGTAGAGGTGGAGGTTTGATTTCCATTCCATGCTTTGTTCTGTGATGATAATGATGCGTAGAGTTGCAATTCGGTCAGTGCATGGTTTGCCTTTCCTGAATGCAGCCAGCTTGTTCTGGTTGGAGTTCTGTATCCAGTGCGTCGTTTATTCTCTCCAGGATGATGCGACTCAGGATTTTACTTGGCGTTGACAGGAGCGTGATTCCTCGCCAGTTCTTGCAGAGTCCTAACTTGACCTAACTTGAAAAGATATTATTTGGTGGGAAGTGACTAGCAGTGGAGTCTAGGAATACTTGTTTCGTCTTATTTGGGACTCGTCACTAAACCATTTGGAAACAGGTTGTTGATCAGAAGTTGATGTTATTAGAATTTTACGAGAAATATTCTATTTAATGATAACTGGTATACTACAATTTCAATTCATGCAATACAATCTTTACAAGACTAAAGAGTAAACTCTGTGAGCGAAGTAGCTATCAGAAGTAGTTGTAAATGCATTATTTTATCGCTTATTTGATTTCTTTACGTTCCCAATAGAACATAGTGCTTTAAGTTAAAGGCTTGAAGTTTCGGCAGCAGTGCTATTTATTTTTACGGGATGGCCTTACTAGCCTCATGCTCAACCTCACCTCTTTACCAGTCTTATTACTGGTTTAGTGAGGCAAAGGAGTGCGTCAGAGGGGAATCGAACCCCAAACCATCAGTGTGGTCGGCGAGCATTCTACCGCTGTATCATCGATGCACAATGTAAATAATGTGTACGAAACTTTAATTGCTTATGCATTTATCAATGCATATTAAGAGTAATTCAAGTTTTCTAATCTTCAAACATGAACTGATTCTACCGATTAAGTGTTCATTGCTCTTACAATTTTTTCTCCATGAAGTGTGTTTATTGCTCAGTAGACGAGTGCAGCTGGTTAAATTGCTGTTCCTAAATTTTAATCCTATTTTCGAACCAATAGCTCCAACTTACAACCTTAGTTGTTAAACTTCTGATCACCAAAGTAGCTAACACCGGTAATGATATATTGAAAAATGACATGAATTCTTTAAGAGTTCTAAATACGCTTTAACAATAATGGTAATGATAGACAAGTGTGCTGATCACTTTTTTTCTTCATCTTCTTCAAAAATCCCATAATGGTAATACTAATAAATGCAGATCGTGATGTGCACAAATTAAAAGACCCACTAAGCTTAAGCTAAACTTGGATGAAAGAACTTTACAGCTACTTACAAATGCAAATAATAATTCATGGGTAACTGGATTGGGTCCCAGTGGCTGAATGCTCTACGAACTCGGCAGGCAACCGGGAAGTACTGGGTTCGGACCCCATTGATTGCATACAATTGAAGGGACCCAAACTGGGACAAAACAGCTGTCCAGGACTCCCTTGTTTTCCAGTGATTCTCCAACTGATATCAACTCGTAATCGAACCTGTAACCTATCAAGCCCTCGCAAACCACCAACTCAAAATAGTTTAGTAAACAGTACAAATAAAGGAAGATTGAAATTCGCCCCTTCTAAGAATATAAATCCAGCTTGACAAAAATTCTTCCTTTGAAGAGAGATTTCGTTTCATTCCATCAAGTTACAAGTGGCTTTGTAGAGACTATCGTAATGATATAATGTCAGCATGTTGTATTAAAAGGCTTTTTCTCTCTGTTTAAGTTTATAAAAGGGAATATGTGTGTGTGTGTGGAGCTTTCAAAGCATTGTTATTATTTCTAATGAAATGATGAAACTGTATTCTGCGGTAATCTAAATACCTGTGTGGAATTTTCTTTTTTTATTTATAAAGATATAATCTATGAGAAATTATCTGTTCAATTTTTTAGCGCCACCTGTTATATCAAAGGATGGTAGTGCAGAGTTTGAATTAGGCAATCAAGAAGTTGGCTTGTTGACTTGTATCATTGCAGTGAGTCAACCACCTGCTAAAATAACTTGGTATAAAGATGGTAGGCCATTAGAACCAATTCCTGGACGTGTCAGTTTCCTTGATCATGGACACACTGTTGTAAGTTAAAAATAAGGAGAAAATCTTTCGTTTTCTTTTTATATTAATTAAACAAACTAATATGAATTTATAATATTTTTTTGCAACTGTTACGAATTTTACTAAACAGTTTTGTGCTTAGAATGTTTTCTGTCACTAAACTTTATGATCAAATCATTAATAAAGTTTAATCTTGGTGAAATACCTCATTTTATGTGTTCACTTGAAGATTTCCAGAGTGCATACATGAACTATGATTAACTGGAGACTACATTTAATATGACATTGCCAGAGTCTTGTTTAAAATATCAGCAACATATTTGGAAATGACATCTTTAGCCTCAGTTGCTTAAAAAATCGACAAATTCAAATGACTATTATTTCCATTCGTCAGCGAAACTATTTAGAATGGTCCGAGGATACGATATTGGCATTTATGTAGTTATTTATTTCATTATTGTTATTATTTGGTTTCGAGTGGGACACAGAACTTCAGTAACATATCTCCATTTCATCTTGTTCTCTGGAATCATTTAGGCTGGCTCAACGATTGCACATAAGCTCTCATCTCCCGCTCACACGATCTCCGTGACACCTCCATGAGCGCAAAGTGCGTCGGCGGCACAGTTGTTAGGACTCTCGCCGACCATGCACATGGTCCGAGGTTCGACCCCCCGCCGACGCACACCTGATATCTATGGTCGGCCTACAAAATTTGAGGGACCGATATCCATGCTGAAAATTCCATACTTGTACCAAAAATACAGTGTGGAATCAAGCTGTAAATAAAAAAACTTGCTTTTCTCCATTCGGGTCCCGTTGAATGAAGGTCTGGCGCGTGACGTCAGTCCACAGTCTCTTCAGTGTGTGTCCAGTCCACCTCTCGTTCCTTCTGCATGCTTTCTGGGATGCAGATTCTTGGTTGGTTTGTTACCGATCGGCCTTCCTCGTTGTTTATCTTTTCTCATTGGCCAACTGATCCGCAGCATGGAAGGAAGGAAGGAAGCCGTTGATTAAAGTCTGTCGTAGCCTGTTGGAATCGCTTTTCCTGGTGCGCCACGTCTATCAACAATACAAAAGAACTTACTCGACATTAGTGTTGAAAATCTGAATCTTGTTCTGGGTACAGCAGATTTCCACATTGATTTCAGATCAATGAGTGGTTGCCTTGCCTTTCCGATTCTGCCTATGGCACCTTAATCCTTACCGCCTTTAGGTGAAACGATACTGTCTAAACAAGTAAAAGAAGTAACTTCCTTCAAATTTCCCTTTCTGACAGTAACCAGTGCTTGCTGTCGTCGTTATTCAAGTATCTTTGTCACCTCTGTCTTCTCTATATTCACATAAAGTCTTGTCTTTGCTGTTTTTTCCACATACATTTTGGTTTTCGTCTGTAAATCTTTGAATTTATTTGACATTAAACATAAATCGTCCACGGAGTCCATATCTTCTAGAGTTTTCCTATCGACTGAATGTATTCCTATCTTGTCGTATCCCATGGTGTGCCACATGACACAGTTGACCACAATTAGGAATATCATTGGTGATACTGGTCAGTTTTGTCTTACTCAATTTTTTTTTACTTCAAAGGCATATCTGAGTTTTCCGTTGTGAATCACGTGGCATTTATCGTCATCATATAGCTGTTAAATGTGGTTGATAAAGGAGTAATGACCACAGGTAAATTATATACTCAACTAATAGTGCGTCAGTAGCACAGCGGTTAGGACTCTCGCCAATCATGCACATGGTCCAGAGTTCGATCCTCTGCCGACGCACACCTGATGTAAATGGTCGGCCTACAAAATTTGGGCTACCGATATCACATGCTGAAAATTCCATACCTGTACCGAAAATACGGTGTGGAATCAAGCTGTAATCAAAAATAAAAATAAAATAATTACTAAATCATTGATCACACTGAATTACAAGACCCAGCTACTGTCAAGTATTTTAATTAACTGTCATATGAATGGGTAACACACTACCGACTATTCAAAGTAAGCAAACTTACCGTTCAACAGTAGTAGACATGAGGTTGCAAATGAGTCTTATTGATTGACTATCAATAACACATAAAATACCCAAATGGAATAGGGTTTTCTGTCGAATAACTGCTGGTGTTTACTGAAGAGATACAAATATTTTGTACATACTGTTGCATGTTGGCTCTGTCTAATAAGTTTATTACAAAACATTTGAGCACACCTAAACTTTCCTTTTTCACTTCCATGCTAGTTATAACACACAAAAATACAGTACTAACAATTGGGTGACGCTTACAGGACAATTTAGTTTGCAAAATAATATCGAGGTATTCGCAAGATTTCCAAATTCTCTTTAGACTATCCTACTTCCTCATGTTTTAATAAGAGTTTTCATTTATCAAGGAACGGTCTTATTCGTAGTAAATTAGTAAACTTTGAAGTGTTGATGATAACTAAGGCGGTAAACCATCATAAGAACTTATAGACATCATCCTGGCAATACAAGGCTATATATCATCCTCCAGGGATCATGGTAGATGGTTCAATGCGTGAACCTGGTTATACGTATGTTGACCACAGCATCAAGGTTTGAAACGGACCTGGGTACAACCAAATGGAATGCTGACCATTGGTAAATAAAACACACGAGTAGTGCGAAACCGGTTATCCCAGCTTGTAAATATATTTGGTCAGAGTTCGATAAAGTAACGAAACATAGTACTGACAAAGATGAGCAATGGAGTTGAATAATACTTTGACTTCACATCAAATATAAGTGAATACGTGGGTCATGTATTTTATATTCTGTTTTGTAAATAGTAGCATTTTAAGGGTTTATAAAAATTCGAAAATTTTATGTCACCGTTTTATTTGAACATTTTAGGAAATACGTGGTAAAAATGAAGATGACTCAGGATCATATGAATGTCGCGCTGAAAATGTGGCTGGCAGTGATTCTCGATTTTACCAAGTTACTGTATTAAGTAAGTTATCAAAACAAAATTCATTGAGAATAACATTTATTAATTGGAAAACTGTCACTTAAACCATCGTTAAATGATACTTTACAATAATTGAATGTTCGGTATATTTAGCGTTTTGCAAAGCATTTTTTCAGTGTTGTAGGTGGGCTGAACCAAGAAAAAACTAAAGGAAAGTTTAAGAGGTACCCGCGGAATTAATTAAAGACAATGTGAATACCCTTACTAGTTTTCCTGTTACTCTTATCCAGATAGAAACTTGCTGCCTTAGTGCAATGATCTGGTCTTCATATTATAACAGCTATAATCTAACGGATAATACTGGCTAGAATAATTATTAACTGAAACCCTATTAGGCGTGGCAGGTTGGTTAATTATTGTTATTAAGGTACCAGCCACTCACAGTGTAATGATACTCTAAGGATTAGGTCATACTATAGGCTAGATGGGATATTGTGGTAGTAAGTTATGCTGTTTTACGCCTGTGGTTTGGAGGGACCGAAACAGCTTGATGTCAATAGCTGTTAACCCCGATCCACAGGTTTTGTGAGGCGACAGTGTTTCCAGTCTCAACCGCCACACCAGAAACTATGATATTCACCCCTTCATCGCTACAAAAAGGTCATCATGTAGTTATTTACCCTATGAATCGTAATTTTCATTTGTATTTACATTTAACATCATTTCGAATATAAACTGATCATTGAAACATATATGCCTTGATTTTATTGGTCGTTAAGCTGAAACTGAGGTAACCTTCAGAACTTTAATGCTCACTAAAATCCATCAGTCAAGTTTATTATTTGGTCATCAAGGTATGTGATATGACTGAACAGTACCTTATGTATTACTGCTAGATATTTAGAGTCGATCCCTAGGAAACTCTGTTTGTCACAAGCTGTGCACACCTTGGTAGCCATCAATAGGACTATTGTGGGGATAACTCTCTCTCTCAGTCATGTAAATCACACCAGTCTATTGAAGCCATAGACAAATAGAAAAACAGACGGGCAACACAACAACACGAAAGTGTGTACGTTAAAGTTATTATTCTCCTTAGAAGCATAACGGAAAAAGCAAGTTGAAAACGAAACTGTTACCCCCTTAGTAGTTGGGTCTCAAAATCACTCGGTACAACTGTGAACAATAGCCATAATAGCTCTACACCAATTTGATTGTTCTCATTCAATTCATTTCAAAGAAGAAAATTTATGAGCACAAGTGCAACTAGTTAAAAAACGCGATCTGGGAGAGGGAACTCACCAATGGCTCCAAAACGCAAGTGAGCTACAAGTTAGTGAAACGAGGTGAAAGACACTTATTTGTAGAAAACGATGAAATAACTATCAGAATATCAAACAGGATATGTAGTTAGTTTAGGGTTAAGTTAGGAAAAAATCAGAGTTAGTGTTAAGGCGGGAATAGCTTAGAAGTAGATTGCTGTTAAATTAGAAGAAGATTATATGTGTTTAGGGTCAGATTAAGGAGAGATGAGGAAAAGATTTAGGTGAGAGTTTAGTAGGTGACCCGAATTCACCTCTTGAAATCGGTACGTCTTTTCAAGGTCAATGATGCGTTCACAGTGCTGGATCGTTATGCTTTTACCTGCCTATTAGTGAGCGAAAAGTCCAAGTATAACGATAAAAGGACTTGCAGAAAAGTGAGAGATAAATTCATCAACACGTCATCCGGGATTTCAAAGGATTGTAGGCCATGAATTATAAAAAACTAGTATGAAATGGCGTCGAATTACACACTCATCTGTAACCCTTTCGCTAATTATCTCAGTGGAAAACAATACCTGATGAGTATTGAATTTCTTTCTCTACAAAAATTTTGAAACAAGCTTCTTTAAAACTTTCGGTTTATTACCTTTTTAAATTTTAGTCCCACCAGAAGTGACAACAATTGGAACATCCACTCGTCGTCTTGTTCAACCAGGTCATAAATTAGAGCTTGAATGTGGTATGACTGGGTATCCAGAACCTAAATTAACATGGTATTGGAATGGTAAACCGTTATCTGGTAAAGATGACCAACAAGAAACAATTGCATCTAGCCTAGGCATGCAAATAATCAATATAAACCCTGAGAGAAAAGATTTATATATACAAGAAATGAGTACTGCTCTACAAGGAAAGTGAGTTACTACTGTTCACATATATATAAATATTTAGGTTGAAAAATTTAGTGGAGTTAATAAGAATAAATTCTAAAATGTCACATAAATATTTAGGCATTAGAAAGGTCATTCACATATATTGTGTGATAGCAGAACAAATTTAGGTGGGTATGGTAATTTTTGAATCTACAGCGTACTGGCTGCCAATTAAAGTCGAAAACAGTAACAGGTGGGTACTGTACTCAAGTCCTAATGGGAACACCATCACTCACTGCATCTAATGAAACTCTCCTCCTGGATCTTAGTTCTAGGTTCCATCCATCAGACAATAACACATTTAAGTAATGGATTACTAGAACGGTCACTTAACCTGGAAGTACATTTCTGCACGTTTAATGAGGAAGTTTTCAGTTTCATCACTTTATTAGATACACTGGACTACCACTGAGTTTTCTTAAGATATGCAGAAAAATGTCGGCAAGCACAAAATCTAGATCGAAATGGAATAATTGTGCCTCACGTTTCAACCTTTAGCACTGATAATCAGTCAGTTATACCATATTTGTTTTCAATTATTCTGAAATTCTTTTTACTTTCTGTTTCAGCTATACTTGTACAGGAATGAATAAAGGAGGTTCTACTGATTTAACCTATGAAGTAATCCTACTCGGTAAGTTTCATTATTCATCGGATTCTCATGTACATATGGAAACACGTTTTATGTTGAAAATATGAAAATTCAGAGTTCAGAAAGTTGATCTTTATTCACTAGTTGTATTTCATACAGCTCTGCAATAGAAATCGTATTCATTTAATTCCAGATTGTTGATATTAGATAGTTGGAGGCAGTCAGCAGGAAGCCTTGGACCGAGGTTTCAGTCTGCACCAAAGATATGACTGGACACACTACACCAGTCACCGGCGAGTGACCAATCAAAATTCCAGACTGTACTGTATATTTACAAACCCTCTTTGATTAGATTTAATTAAGAAATGAAACTTATAATAAATATAGGAAATCACATGTATAATGAATGGGGAAAATTACTTATGTAAAGGGCATGGTGACCAAGATACAGAATATGTAGTTATTGCCAGGCTGAATAAACTTTCTTTTCATTGGAGTTTTCTAATCACTGATGAGTTAATCTGGTGACTGGCCACTACAAAATGGAGAATGTCACATGTCTGTTCCTTTGTGCTGATCCTGCCTAAATCCTACCAGTCAAGCTTACACTGTCCAGTCATCAAGCTGAGTGATACACCATCGTATTGCAGTATGAATTCATGTTTGATGGTTTTCTGGTTGCCCTTTAGTTACTGACGAGTATATCTGTTGCAGCCCTACTCGGAGCTCGGTTGGGGTGATAACGTCTCTGGCTGCAGCACTGGGTGATGTAGGTTCAAATCGCCAAGCAGGAAATCAGCTCCTTCGAGGTTGGTGATAAACCTTGTTGAGGGGTTCCAAAAGGCACGAGACGTAGGTTTAGATATTCTGGCTTATTACCTGCAACTAGTTAACATAAATAAATGAACCTTGTTTTCCTCACTGGATCAATACCAGTTGTTCACAATAAGAATGACTTAGTATATGTATATAGATATGTAGAAAATGTTTCTTCTTCTGTGACACAGAAGTAACAGACAAGGATTATTAAAAGAATGACCATGAACAAAAAGTTATCTTCAAATTATTATCCTGTATACAAAGTGATTCAATCCAATTATCATCATTATGTATTATATCAGGTAAACTTATCTAATATGGAAACTTACTCTATACGAGAAATAAAGTATTAGAGAGCTGAACAGTCTTCCGCCCTATACATCAGCGCAATAACAGCAACTACTACCACTACTTCTACAAACAATCATAGTAATAATAAAAGTACAGTGCTTATTACTATTACCGCCACCATTACTATGCTATTACTAATGTTAATATTATAAGCATACAATTGAAACTAATTTTCACTAATCAACTCTTTTTACGAGTTCGACCACGGATTAATGTCACTTAGAGAACCATTGAAAACCAGAGAGTACTGGACAGTTGTTTCATTCTAGTTTGGGAATCATCGGTAGTTCGTACGCACTGGGTCTCCAACCAAGGACTTTCCAGTTACAAGGCATACTCGTATACCATTCAGCCACTGGGACCAGATACATTGGTCACTACTTCTCACTAAAACTCCAGGAAACTTTATTCAATATAAAGTCACTAGCGAGCATCAGAGAAAAAAGATCGACTCTTTATTATTCTACATAAATAGTTAAGTAGACTATTTCTTATCTACTTTTACCTACAGAAAAGCCTCGAATCGACAGTTTGAATGAAAAAGCGGTTGTATTTGTTAATAACACAATAACTTTAACTTGTGAAGCTACTGGTAGTCCTCCGCCAAATATCACTTGGTTATTTAAAGGGAAACCATTGGATTTAGAAACTGATCCAGGATATCGGTAAGTAAATAAACTAATATTTCTTTTCTTAGATGTTAATTAAAGTTACATCCGTACTTTATATGTAGTACTTATTAAAACAGTTAAACAGTGTGTTACTTGGTGTTACTTAGAGGGACAATGAGAACTTCTCAACTAAACCATCCAGCTCAGGAAACATAAAAAATATCCACCAGAGCTACAGATCTCCTCTGATATTTCAGAGATGTAATTATAACAGATAGTTAAATGGGCTTATTGTTTGTATTTTGTACTGAAAAAGGTAAATAAACTAACATTCAGGTATAATGTGGGAGATTTTTTAGTTCAGGTGAATGATTTTGGTGTAGTTATGTTGTTTGAGCTAAACGGTTTAGTTGAGAAGCTTTAATTTTCTTACTAGACAATGTCCTCAGAGCATACTTCAGATCGAACACAACTACACCAAGAACTAAAACTTTCATGCTACAAAAATTATTGACGAGTAGTTAATAACCATTCACCTCCAACCAATAGCCGTCGTAGTCAGATCGGCATGATTTCACTACAAGAAAGTGAGAAAAAAACTGCCTAATTATTTTGTTATTTTGATTTGACTAGCGGTTACTGTTTCCTGCTCTGTGTAGTTATTGACTATATATGTCAGTTAATAGTTTACACTATATAAAGTTTCCAATCATAGTTTTCAAACTCTTCACAGTATCAAATGCACTACAAGTTTTGGTCAGAATGCTTTTATATTCAACAGGAAATCACTGTGAAATCTCTCCCTAAACTACACAGTCTTTAAACGCCTACTTTTATTCTAAAATTTGCGAGGCTTAATAGATTATTAACTTGGAATAAGTTGTGTTTTCTGAGCCTTACAGTTAAACCAACCAGCTTAAGGAACACAACAAATTCCAGATCACTCACCTGAGCTACAAATCTCTATTACTTCAAGATTATTAATTTGGCTATTGGATAAAGAGTCAAGGACATACCTTCCTTCCTATCAGGGACTCATCAGCTAAAAACGTCTGCTCCTCAGTATGCAATTATCCTCAGTGGCACTCAGACTAACTAGCCAAGGTTCCAAACATTGAAGCATTGTCTACTAGGCTACTATAAATATGCCGAATCAACTTTTTATTATTGATATTTCAAGCCCATCAGATGATAGATATGACAATAAATAGGATATCAAAAGATAACGTAATATAATTTCTTATTGCAAAAAAATCCACCTAAAGCCTTTGGCTTTCTTTTCTTTCAGTCTCTGTAATAAATTCGTATAGTTCGGTACCACTATTGACTAATCCTAGAAGAAAACAAACATTTATCACGTTTCATCAAAATTATCTGTTAGTTACTGCAACTAATTATCACTATTTCTATCCTTTTTAAACCAGATTAGTCGGTCCAAAGAATCTTATGCTTTTGTCAGCAAGACCCTATCAAGGCGGAGAATATGAATGTATCGCAGAGAATGAAGCTGGAACAGCACATGCATTGACCGTTTTAACTGTTTTTGGTGAGTTTCATTCAGTTAATGCTTGGGCCCCATTGTTTTCACAAAATACCTAGGGTTTTATATTGTACATTCGCATTGGTTTGACTAGACATATATACGTGAATGTAGGCATGGTTGTGGTATTTGTATGAACAAGAATCTTAGCTTTTTTTATTTGGTTAGTATAAAATTATAGTCATAGCATTTCGATCAGAATAACAGATAACCTGCAGATTGTAAAGTGAACGGATTATCGCTTCTAATTGGGAATTGACCCATATATTCATTTTACTTCAGATATCACCACTTTAAATGCATGAATACAAAAAGTGAATTACCAGAAACATTTTATACGCTTTTAACAAAGAGTTTTCCTTGAAGAAAGTCTTCTGGATTTATTCACTATGTGTGTATCTAATCTGAAACTCAGATACTTAGGGGATTAAGTAATAAAAATGAGGAAATCGACTACTGAAATACATAAACCATTTGGTCCAGAGGTTTGTCCATCTAGACTTGAAATACAACAGGCGAGGGTAACTGGTCCAGGGATGTGATCACAGAGTAGAAGAGACTACCGTAGAGGTAAATTTATAATTGTTTTTGGTGTGGTTGTGTTCTCTGAGCTGGATAGTTAATTTGTGAGGCTTTCATTGCCCTACTGGGCAACATCTTCAACGCATACTCTAATCTGAAGTGAGCTTTTAGATTTATCTACGAGTTTATTATTCATCTCTCCTGGTGACCATGAGCGTGATTGGTTGTTTTTTTGTGTTTTCACACCTCTGTTTATTAGATGTATCACACAGTGAAACAATATTATTTACTGGATGACGTTTCGAACACAATTTATTGTTCATAATCATATCAATTTATCCAGTAAATAATACTGTTTCACTGTGGGATACATCTAATAAACAAACTGATATGGAATTCTCTAGAATTCTTAATGTTCCTCTGCCTAATATTTAAACGTTGTCCCGGTCGAATTGATGTCCGTGGTTGTCTGTATGCAGTGAGGCGATATGAAGGAGTGTATGTCATGTCTTTTGACGGCTAGCTTGTGATCATGGATACGAAGACGAAGGGGACGTCCATTTTGGCCAATATAGTGTTTTTCGTAGTTGTTACAATTTATTTAGTAGATGATGTTGGCTTTATCTTCTTTCGCTGTTTACGTCTTTTGGTTGACATAGAGCTGAGTGAAGTGACTTTGTTGGTTTGTGTACGACGTAAATTCCTAGAGGTTTGAAGAGTATTGTAGTGATTTCTGAGATGTCCTTTATATATGGTAGGGCGACTTTCTTTGTGCTTTCCTTGGGGGCTTTGATTTGATAGGTTGGCTTGGGGGTATTTGTCTTTTGATGAAATTCAGTGGATATCCATTCTTTTAGAAGACATCTACGAGAAATCTTTCTTTATTTTTCCTTAGAGTGGGAGTGTTGCAATGAGTCCTGGCCCTCTTGAATAGTGTTTGTATGCAATTCCTTTTGTGTGTTATTGGATTGTTGCTGTTGCAGTTCACTATTTGGTCCGTCTGAGGTGATTTTCTATAAACTTGAGTTTCTAATTCCCCTGTGGTTGTTCGCCTGACTAAGACGTCCAAAAATGGGATTTTGTTCGCGGATTCCTCCTCCCTTGTGAATTTGATGTCGTTGAAGACGTTGTTTATTAAGTTTTGAATTTTATCCAACTCGTTTGTTTTGATTATGACAAATGCGTCATAAGGTTTCACTTTCCAAAGAGATGCTTTCTGTATTATTTGAATTCACTGAGTCAACTGCAGCAATGAATGGTTTTTTTCCTGATTTCTGTATTATGTGATTCACCTTAATTTGGTGTAAGATGTTAACCTTGAATACGCAGAAAGTAGAGCTCTGTATCTGTTAGGTCTTGTCACTAAGGTGTACCTTCAAAATTTAGGAAAATTATATTAACTTTGAGATACTAATCTCCATCAGTCTACACCAGGAATTAAAAATGTAACTGGCTCAATATGATATGAAGTCTCTGACGTCTCTTCATCAGCGGCGCAATCAAAAGAGCTCAAGTTTCTTCAGGTTTCAGATTTTACTTCTTAAAATGCATGACAGTTTAGTCAGCTGTCTACTTTTAACATCAAGTGGTTTCTTGTGAAATTGCATGAACACTTAACTAGTTACTTAAGGATTCTTAAAATAATATGGTGTTAGTTGACTATTACTCTCGAATTGTTAAACACTTTAGTTGGAGTGAAGTGAAACGCGGCAAATTCCATCGGAGTAAAGTAGTTTTTCCCCTCTTTCGAATTAGAAAATCATAAGCTAGGCACATCTGCTGATTCATTTATTCATATTTCAGGTAGGAACAATCAAAGAAGTGTTCATTTATGTGTCTACTAATAAAATATCCTTAGGTTACATTGAGAGTAAATCATTTTCATGCTATTCTACCTGATTTTCCCTTCCACTTCTTTATTCTTCTCTTCTTACTTTTTATGCTGCTAATCAACCTTTATTTTTATTATGAAAACCTTCTCCTATCAATCTTGTGAAGTTTAAGCACTATAAATGCAATCTTAGCAACAGTGGCACACTTGCGCACCACATTCTTATTCAGATTGTCAGTTATTATACGGCGAAAGCCACGAGTTTATATTTTAACTTGTTCACTATAAACTTTGATTTAATTTCCATTTTGCTTTAATGAAGAACCAACCGGTGACAGAAATATGGCACAAAATCTTACAATTAGAACAATAAATATGGGCGGGAATATAACCTTTACTTGTGTCATGAGTTCAAATCCGCCGGCACAGATTAAATGGTTTAAAGATGAAGAAGATATTTACAGTGTAATGCCACAAGGTAAGAGATGACTGACTTGTTTAAATTGTATGAACATTGTTTTAAAACTGTCTAACTAGTTTTGTTTGTTTTTAACAAAGCATGTAATAAAGGTTTATAGAAATAATAAATCTATGGGGAGCAGAAAGGTTATATATAACGATAAAAGCTGTGTTGAAAATTAGCTGAAATACGAAAGCAAAGAACATTAGACGATTCATTGGACTAAACACATGGACGATAAACTTATTTGAACAATCCGAGGCAAATTTGAAAACTTACTCAACTATAACACCGACCAACCATCCAGTACAATTGCTAGTAACTGGTGGACTGTCCTGGGCCTGGGTTTCCTGGATGTGGATACTTAGCCGTCTAGAGATTCAAACTTTCATCCCTCCTTCAGAATTGTTACAAACAATCCACTTCTACAGATACTAGTGCATTAAACAGTCACTGCAAATTAACTATGGTCATGGTATTGAGGCCTCAGAACCAACTGAAACTGGTTACAAATACCTGCGTTCAAGAATACAAGTGATAACTAAGAACCATATTACCATATCAATACTCCACAGGAATGTTTCAATTCTAATGCACTTTACTTGAACTTAATATATGTAATTTAGACTTTTCGTGAGAATCATGACTGCATTAGATCTGAGTGCAAGTTTGTTTACTACCATTTCAAGACAGTGTAGCAACAGGCTGAAAGTGTCAAAATTTTGAGAGCTAATCAAACAATACAGAATACTGAAATGTTTTTCGTTAAACACTAGTAATTATTTTGAGTATTACTGTTCACTAAAAAAGTACAGAGAAAACTGGACTGAGAGAATACGCTTTCTCATTATTTTATAGATCGTTTTTCCATTAGTGCTGATGGTTCAGCCTTAACAATACTAAACGTTCGTCTTGAAGATCAAGGTCAATTTAAATGTCTAGCAGTCAACATACCCGGATCCTGGAATTATCATTACACTCTAGAGGTCACATGTAAGTAAATTATATTTCTTAAATATTCTGCGGTTGTTTTAAATTATTCCATAAGGATACAGTCTGACGTGGCGCTCACATTATTCCAGGAGATCGGTAACATCTTTGCATCTAGACGGATTTTATCTGGTTTAAAAAGTATTATTATCTCATTCACACATAAATCATTTCAGCGTGAAAATCATGATGAATTGAAGTTGACTAGACCAACGTCGAAAAACAAAGAACACCTAACAGGTGTTTCGTTCTCGCTTGAAAATCTGTAGTACCACTGACCAAATTTGATAGCGGATACTTTTTATTGTGTTTTGACCGGTCTTTGATCCCTGGGATTCACTGAGTGGTCTCAACATGTGATAAGTTCCTGCTGGAAGTCACTAAGGTCTAGAAATACCAATTACCGTTCTCTAGTGAATAAACACAACTGCTCTACCTTATGCTAATCATTTTATATTACAAGAGGTTGAGTGAATGAACCACCCAACTACAAAAACACAGCGTCTTTCATCATTCATCTGCATAAAGCTGACAAACATATTAACATCGTTTTCAAAGAATACAGAGGAGTGATTACTTGCCTTAAAATCCCTTAAGTAACTGATACAAGGTACTATGCACTATAGTAAAATTCATGACTTTTTCAGATGGAGATATTGGTTAGTGCGTGGCGAGATGCACCTTGAGATCGATCAAATACCTGCAACACAAATACTTCAAAATTAACCGAATGTCGGACACCATATTACTGTCAGTCATGCTAGTCATCCAGAAACCAACATCTCTCAGTATCTGTTTTCTAAATGTCTCATTTAAATTTATCAGAAAGGTTAACTGTTTCAAAAGTATTTTATGCAGTTATAATGTATGCTTCTCAGACGGTGTAAGTAGCTAAGATTGACTTTTACATCACAAGAAAAATATCTTTGAGCGTTTTGATTTGATGAAAGGATTTTGGTTGCTTTCAACGTGGTATTAGTCGAAGACTGACACGAATTAGAAAATCATTGAAGACCATATATCACTCACTGCACAACTGATTTTAAATGATTCAGTGACCGATTTCTCTTTGTCTTGAAATCTACATGGAATTAACCTTGAGCGAATAAGCATGAAATGATTTTAAGCTCAGAAAAATGGTAGTAATTAATAAACTAATAGGACTATACGTTGCCACAGAACAGAGCAGTTCAAATTAAATTTAAAATAATGTCCCTATTTTCTTCTTACTTTTACAGCATCACCTGGCATATTAAGACATTCATCCTCTCCCTCCAAAGTGAATGTCAATGATGATGAAGAACTACGCCTACAATGTTTAGCTACAGCAAATCCAGAACCAGTTTATCAGTGGTTAAAAGATGACACACCACTTGGACTACACGTCCTGGCTGTATCACCAAATGAAGGAGTAGATTATTCTACAACTCGTACAAATGTTGCAAATCTGAGTAGCCGTTATGAACTTCATGATCAAGGACGACTTCTGTTGATTAGAGGTGTTCAAACACATGATGCTGGAAGATTCACTTGTATAGCTAGTAATCCTGTTGGAGAAGATCGACTGGATATAGAAGTTCAAGTTTCATGTAAGTATTTTACTATCAGTTTTTTTCCTTATTCTCCTCTTAGTCATAAAAAATAACTGGTCGGATAGGTGATTGACGAATAGCAAAAAAAAAACCTTTGTACATGCTGTGTGATTAAAATATAGACAGGTAACCGTTAACACCCTACATCATTATCTACGATTAAATGATTTGTAATTGTCTGAAAATTCTTATTATAAAAGTCACTAGACTGATTAGTGAACAAAGAACACACACACACTCTCTCTCTGTTTCAGGTTCTACAATTAAAAAATAATTGTTGTTAACATCATTTATGTTTTTTTAGATAACAGCGTTCCATTAGAATCAAAATTCCAAGAGGTGTTTATGAGTGTATTGTTACTAGGCGACATACAGTTAAAAATATGGTAATATGCATAAACATGGCACTAGACTGAACGCTACATTTGAGAGTAAATGATCATAAGCGACAATGAATGTATAGTAGTGAATGGTCATAATTAGTGTTTAAATTGAGTTTTATTCCGTTAGATTTTCAACTCATATTATTACCATTATCTTTATTGATACGATATTGGAATATGCGTTCGATTTCAGATTATTGGGTTCTGCATAGGAACGTTTTCTAAATACTAGAAAATGAAGGTGATACCTTGAAAAATTACAATAATCAGGGTATAAAGAAAGCTATCTGATTTTAAAGAAACTTTCAGCCGGTTAGATAAAAATGTAATGTCTATTTCAAGTCCTACTTTTAACTAGAAAGATCTTCATTGGAAGATGTAGAGTAAAGTCCTTTTCAATTTTCCAGGTTTAGAAAATGAAACCTTAAGGTTTGACACTCCGACTGGATATCAGTTTCTTCGAGGCTAAAGGAACTTCGGTCCGAGGCTCCTTGCCGATAGTTTTCAACCCCTTAACATCAGATTTTTAAGTTTTATACACAGTAATTACATATTTATTCATCCAATGACTGTTCTCTATTTGATTTTTCAGCTTCTCCAAGATTTCTTGACGGTTTGGATCATGAATCACCAATACTTGAAAGAGGTAAACCAAATTATCTGTGGTGCAATGTAACTGGTCAACCAGAGCCAGAAATTCGTTGGGAATATGTAAGTTTAAAAAGTTTAAATTTACCAGGATTAATTTATCGATGAACGACAGCTAATGTAAATAAATGTCAAGGCTTTGATTCCTATCTATCAGTGGAGACTGTAGTATGACCGTTAGACTAGGCTGCAGAACACTGCAACGCCTTTATATTTATGTACACTAATCGGTCACCCAGGTGTTGTTATGTACTGGTCGAGTAATTAATAGTCCTGACACAAGAAGGCGGAAATCAGAAAACCACCAGGTTCACGATGATACTTGTATTTTATTTTCAAACAAGGAAAATCAATGTCACACAAGTGCATGAGCGAATGTTCAAAAATGAACGAATCAATAGACAGTCTTCACGTGATTGGTTGTAATGTCATGTGACAACAAGGTCAGACATGTTTGTTTAGTTAGTGGACAGATAAAACATATTTTCAATTATAATGGAATACCGATCCATATATATATATAGCAAAATATAACAGACTGTCAAAAACAAACACACATATTATGTGGATACATATCAGGTGTATCCAGTGTAAGTTGCTTGATCCTTAGTGTTTGGTACAGTGCTTCATGCTGATTGCCTCCAACTACCTAACATCATTTTCTATTTCTGTTTGGCTTTGGAAGTGAGTCCGGAAGTGATTTCGCCGGTTGGCATTCATCAAAACGAAAGGAAATTGTATTTCCTCACCAATCTTAACTTAGAACATTCATTTTTGAACTAGTCGACCAAAGCACTAAGCTTGATGGTAAATTCATTGGAAAGAATCTCTTCGCTGAATCAATTCTTTTAAGTTTATAAATAAAGATGAACTAATTTTCTCTTAATCTCAAGTTCAAACTGCTGTTTGAGATTAGGGAGTACTGATAAATGGCTTGTGTTCCTGAAATAATAGATAACCTTTTCAGCTATTATAAACAAAACATGAGAGCAGGCCTATTTAGAAGTAATTTAAGTGAACCTTTTAAACCAAGAGTTTTATCAAAGGCTATATGACTAGAATCTACTAACTGTAAATTCATCAGAGTAGACTAACGGAAAAATATTCAAAGGGACACTCAGTGAGTAACGTGGAAGTGTGGAGCATTGGCTTAGATGCTCAGATTTCATGAAACGGGTCGCTGGTTCGACCTCACTTTATCTACATCATCCTGGACAACCAAGTGTGGCTTATTACCTAGTTCGTGAGAAGTGTGTTCCGGGAGTCGATCCAGTTACGTAAGGTCTTTTAATCTGAGGCGCATTTCGATTTATGCTCTCATTTATTTTCGACTAGTATTCGTAAATATAATGGAGATATTACTGTTAATCTGTTCAAATAGATTAGAGTAATTTTACCCTATTTTCAAGTTACTTAAAATAATAGATACTCTAGTAGATTTCGAAAATAGACATCTTCAAATATTTTATGCTAACAAGAGTATGTGGGCAAACAGTAGTCGGTTGGTGTTGACTCCCTGTCACAGATTTACAAAATTTAGAACTCACAAGCCAGATCGTTTCATCTCAATAGTATAATGAAAACACTGTCCTATGAACCTATGACCCACTTCTATAGGTCGTGGGCGTTTGTTACTGGGCTCCAATGTTTCTATGGTTCTCTGTGTAATAAAGCTCCGTAATGATATCTGATGGTTTTTCTTGTACATAATGCAGGTAAAGTCTTAGCATCATAATTGGAAATAATTAATATGAAGCAAAGTGGCGTATGAAACATCAAGTTATTTCCTCTCTTTCATTATTTATTTTCAATAAAGGATCTCCCAACCACTGGTCCAGGGGATCGTAATATACAACAACGTTTAAATGGTCGACAGTTATTATTGCCAAATGTTGACTATGGTGTAATAACGCGTTATATCTGTATTGCTAAAAATAAAGCTGGAGAAATTAAAAGAATATTTGATCCAACTTTAGTGTGTAAGTATTTTTGTGTATCATTTTGTAGGTCCATTTTGAGATTTTCATTAATACTGTCAAATTTCATTTGAGAATATCAATTTGGTCAATATGGGACCAACTGCATTGTATCTTCCCCAGTCGCCTCAAGATACTGAAACGCTGTCACCGTTCTATCCTACATTACGCGCATAAAAGATGAATCCTATGAAATACTTCTGTCCCATCTACAAATATCGTCAGCATACTTTCTAACTTACTCACAACATCATCGAATCATTCTCACACCTGCGCCCAGAAATGATCCTAAACATCCTATTAGTTCAAGCATTCTAATACTCGAGATCCAATAATAATAATAATAGCTTTATCCCAAGCAATACGAATACTAAGATTTGCAATTCTCATCACGTAGTATATTACCAGTAAGAGGAGGGGTACTGAACAAGGCATTTACATTGATAATAATGTCGATAAGAATATGAATGTAGAAATATTGACAACAGCATATTAATTTCAAAAAGAATAAAAAGGACCATTTATTTGCTGTCCAGCAATAGCTAGTAGTTTCATACTTAACACGTTTCTCGCCACAGAAAACGTGCCCCAAAATAGATATTGTAGAGTTCTTATATCTAGCAAAAAGTCTTTTATAATGCCTTCTAGTCCTACCTAATAAGATGCTCAGAGTACGAGAAGATGATATTCGCCGAGTACTCTCATAAGTTCAAGTGTCTGTCCACAGCAGTATTAGCGAAATAGTTTAGCGTTAACTCATTCGTCCTGCCGACAGCTCTTAGTGCCCTTTGCAATTTAATAAGCTACAAGTAGTCATTCAAATAATGCATTGGGTACCAACACATCAATGCACAGTGATAGTATCGGACATGTTTTTAAACTATTCTAATGCATTACAATGATCACGTGTGAATTGTACTTGATACAAAGTTTTTCCATCCGACTGGAGCCAATAATACAATCCAGTCTAAGTCCTTTTTCTAGTGTTGAATTTTTCATCCAGATATATATCCACCCTAAGGAAGTACTGGTATTGTAAATGGCTCTCATTTCGAGTACTCAGTGTCTTAAACGTCAAAGCAATATTTCATGTTACTCATTCCCGATGAGATAAGTGGAAGCGATTGTTTGTTTACCTACCTGGGAAGCATCGTTTCAACTACAGGCGGACGGATCTGACGAGGATATCAAAGCCAGAATCGGAAATGCAAGACAAGCTTTTATTACTCTCAAGTCTGTGTGGAGGTCAACAGCACTCAGCATCAAAAATGAGATCCGGATTTTCAACTCCAATGTGAAGTCAGTTAGTGCTACTTAGCATACGGATCAGAGACTTGGCCAGTGCGTCATCAAAGAGCATCTCAAACAAACTTCAGACCTTCATTAACAGTTGTCTTCGCTCAATACTCAAGATCAGATAGCCAGCCAGAAAAGATCAGCTACAGGGATCTCCGGCAATGAGCGAACCAACCAGGAACCGATAGTGAAACAAATAAACAGGAAGAAATAGAAGTGGATTGGCCATACTCTGAGGAAACCATCAAGTGACATCACTAGACAGACAATCGCTCGAATGGAACCCGAAAGGGAGGCGGCGAGTTGGTCATCAGTGCGAGAATGACTTGGAGGAGGTCATGTGAAGAGAAAATGAAAGCATGTGGGCAGACTTGGAGCGGGGTGAAAAAGTTGGCAGAAAACCGAAGGCGATGGAGACGCGCAGCTGAAGCCCTATGTTCCTCTAGGAATTAAAGGATATAATAATAATTGTTTGACGTAGTATCGATACATTCACTCAAAGAGTCCATATTCACAAAAATGTTGTTAATTTCACCTCAAAAATATCAGTAAATAGGTAATACCTATTGGGCATGTTGAGTAACATCGTCTTAATTATATTCTGCTAAGTTAATATGTAGGCATGACTTTTTCAAATAAAAAGCTGGTAGCTGAAGGGACTTATTTTCCTTAAAACGAAAACATATTAAACGAGATATTTAATGGTCCAGATTCTAACGCGAATAGAAGTATTATGACAGAAAAATCATGTTATTTATCTAGTTTCAAATGGTATAACTTAGCGTTGACGTTAGATACTTTAGACTTAGACTGTTCACGTTACACCGTTCTACCTAATTCTGTGTTCTATTCTGATACAAACATAAGCAAATCCTTATTTCTCTTTTTTTTTATTAGACTCACCTGTTATTGTTGGATCAGAGGGTAAAAATCCAAGACAAGTGTTACAGAACTCCAGTACACGTCTAGTTTGTGACTGGGAGGCGTCACCGAGAGCTCGTGTTGAATGGTTCAAAGATGGTGAACTGATTACTCCTGAGACATTTCCTAAATCCAATATTTCAGTTGGAGATACACAGGTGCGAAAAGCCAAATCTTACCTAACGCATGTTGTCAGTATAATTATACATTTTCACAAATCAACTATACAGCTTGAACAATAATTTGGGCTTCGTTATACTTTGTAATTTTCATAACATTATTCTTACTTGGCTTAAAAATTCAAACAGTAGATACTGTAACATGATAACTGCCCGACGTGTTTCCACTTCAGTAATCAGTTGTTTAAGACCTTAGGTCTGTTGGGATGTGTAAGTTTCAGTGTAGGTTTTATCAAGAACCAAAATCAACAACTATGAAGGACTGGATGAATCGATGAGAACTAAAGAGTACTGTTTCGCCTCAGTTTCAAACTGTTCAGTAGTGGGTACTAAAAGTCACACGAGCAGTTGTGCTTGGAACGGTTAAGATACGAGGCAGACATATTACCATTCAGCCCCTGGTTCGGAATCTAACAGTTGATGATTTCCTGTTGATGATGAAATAGCTGACCTGATAGCGTAGCTAGAAACGGAATTTAGGCTGTGTATTTCTTCTTACCATGATGCGATGGGATACAGGTTCATTCAGGTGATGAGTCCCAGGCAGAAGGAAGCGTGTATCCTGGAATTCACAGCTAGCCATCTTCAGACAAACAACTTAAAGTACACTTAGTTAACTTATCAGTTGTTAATCAGCTAAAATGATGAAGTATTAATCCATCTAATAAATGCTTAGATATTGATCGTGAGGATTTGTAGCTTTGTAAACCTTGTTAATAAAGTTCCAAAGTTATGTGAATGCCTTGACATGATTATGCGTTATGAATTGTTCTAGAAACACCGTAACGTATTAATACTGTATCACTGTCTGTCTCTGTCAAATAGAATTATTCCCTGAGGAAATAACACTCTACAACATTGACCAAATTCATTTATCATTATATCGGAGAAATAATTTACATATTTCATTAAAGCATTGTCAATGCACAACGTTAAGTACTTACTTTTATAACCATATCTAACAGCTTTATCTAACCGATGTACAAACTCCAGATGCTGGAAATTATCGTTGTGTAGTAACCAATGAATATGGTGTTGCTAAACGTCAATGGGCAGTACAAGTAATGTGTAAGTTAGAATAATTTTACTTTTATTTGAAGCAGTTTGAATAGCCATTTTGTATAATTTATTTTACTATAGACTGAGTAAACACTTATGTTAGTGGAAAGAAATAAAGATTTTTTGATGAGTTGGTGTAATCATAATGTTTCCTTTATTATGTATCATTAAACACAATCTGATAAAAGGTTTAGCTTAGATTCAATTTGTGTTTGTTAATTTTTGAATAACACACTTAAGCGAACAATACTGTTTTCAATTAGATCTCATCAGGCTTAACTCTAATATATATATAAGTTTACAAATAAAAATTCAAATATAAACCAATCATGGTGTTTTGTCTATAGGATAATACGATGGTGAATATAAATTGTGCAATTAGTCATAATTTCTGAATAATGCAACTTGGTGAAAGTCACCTGAGAATATCTGCTAGCCAGTTTGTATGATGGCTTCAAATGACCCTTCTTTTTTCTATCAAGCAAATCGAACAAAAAGTTACTATTGAATTCCAAAGATTAGTGTACCTTTTAAATGTGCATTTCCCAAGAAATATGAATTTCAAAAGTCACCAAACCATAATTATTTTTATAGTCCTAGAACACTTTGACCAAGGATTCCGACAGAATCACAATGCAGACATTGCAGAGTCCATCTGAAGTGATAATGGTTTAACAGATTGATACAAATACAACTGGCAATGATTGGAAATAGAATGCAAATCTGGACTACCGCAGCATTCGAAATAGGGGATCTCCAATTGATAGGTCACTGAGTGCGGTGTTAGTTGAATTATGAGAACTAGCTGTTAACTGGGTCACCGATTTTTACTGAAGTCATGAAGTGTTGTGCGAATGAGTGATCCATAACTCCTTACTTAACATCATCAAACCAGTTATTCACATAATAGATTTGGTAGAAAATTTCAGCAGGATTTACCGCGACGTTTTAAAAGTATGCCAACACAGTATTTAAAACTGTTCAGTTTAACGGACATAAATAGAGTGGATAATATGAATAGATATGATCAGATGTGTACAAAACTTCACATATTACAGTAATTATTAAGAAGCCTGTTACTCACAGAGGCTCACTTAAATATGTTTAACGAGTTTTCCGCCTTTGCAGAATCATCCTACAACAAAAACACGAAAATATACCTTGTTTTTAAAAAGATACACGGATGTTACAAAATATGTGGGTAGCTATTTTTAACAAAGTTATTCCAAAATAAACAAATACATAATTTTAGGCATTTCAAAATGAACGGTGAAACTCAATAACAAACGACCATGTTCGCCTTCATAATTTGTGGAAGATAAACAATAAATATAGGTCGGTTGAAAACCACTTGACTTCTCACAAAGATTCCAGTTAGTGAAGACAGAAAACATGCTTTCCATTCAGGAAACAGTTTCCTGAAAAAGTTTCTCATGTAAAAAACTTATAAGGCACACATATCATCTGATGTCATTTGATAATACCCAGCTCCCCAGAGTGAAATATGTGCATCAGGATTCAAATCAAAGACACACTCTCTGAAAACCAAGTAATTACACCAACGAATCACGTCTGCTCAACGTGTGATGCTTCATTGATATAGCGTCTCACAAGTATCACATCGAATTCCACAAAATTAACCCACGACATCACTCACTTGATTCCCATTCGACGTCACACACACACACACACAGCCACAATGTCAGGGAGATGGAAACCCTAGAAAACAAAAGAACCACTGGAGAACACTTTCACACTTTCAAACACTACCCATTCATTAATTGAATGAATGGTGAATGGCATCATCCGACTCTTAGAATACTGAGTCACTGAAAACAAAAATGCAACCCAGACATAAATGCATTCAAAATTATTGTTTCATTGGTGAAATCCTCATACAGAAACCTAATCTACCAGTGGTTCTCTACTTGATCACAGTTTACAATGAACTTCATTCCTGAAACACTAGTATGATTATTATTATTATGATTATGACTAATATTATTACTTCCAATGTGACCACTCCGATTTTATGAATATTCGCCAACACAGTTCATTCACGCGTGAATACATCTCCACACCCCGTCATTTCACATCCTAACTGGAGGCTTCTAAAGAGAAACGAACTACATCCAACCCCTATCTAAGAAGAAAACTACATCACACAATACTGAAAACACACACACACTCATGAATAATCTCCATCCAAACATCAACCAACCGAAACAAAACAAGGAGTTCAAAGAATTACTTCAGACTGTCTACGCCGAATTCATCCTTCTCTTCAGTTGCACTATCACATTCATATTCAATTTTTCCATAGAAGAGGGTAGTAACAAAAGTGGTGGGTTGTTATAGTGATTGTTCTTAATACTAGTCAATGCATAAATGCAGTTGAATAGGAGTGTGTTGGGGTTGAGTGATACGATGAATGATTCAGTAGATAAGTTGTAATCAGAACACACATAGAAACGAGAGGAGAATATGCAGCTGTGTAAGAGTTGTGAGGAGGTACAAGATTTATAAGGAGTTGGAAAAACAAACGAACGAACAAGCAAACGAAAAGCAAGTTAGTAGAAGTCAACAGGTTTGTCGCCACGATAGTAGACGTGGTTGAATAATTCTCTTCTGCATGCATACCTCCAGTTTATCTATCTCAACGACTAGAGCTTCAACAGTGTGTAGGAGACGAAAGCGTATTTTCCACTGATCGGACATGCTTTAGATGAAATACAGTTTGTAGTGTCATTATTTTGTCAGTGTAATTCATTTCCTCCTAAGGGACATTATGCGTGCATAAGTCAATTCATATTGAGTCGCTTTGAAAATTACTCATGTAATTTCTGGTGTTGAAGTTTATAGTTGAGATCATCCCCAGGACGAACGGTTATGTTATTGAAGAAAAATATCAGATATCTCGCTTCATATTGAAGTAACCAGGGCAATGAATACTTTTCAGCGTTGTAAACGCAGCCAAATGAAAAAGCTATCCTATTTCATGGGTTATGCATAAAACTTGAGATTTCATCAATGTAAATAACAAAAATAATTGTCAGCTTTTAGCATATAGTGCATGGAACGTATCTTGCCGTATGAATTTATTCTGTCAATTATTTACGTGAAGTGGACAAGTGTATAAATATAATAAAAGTCATCAAAAACGGATAACATATTTCTTCTCGAGAATTCGATTAACTTATAGACGTATACAGAGATTATAGAACGAAAAATATTCTTTTCATTAACTTCCTCTTTAAGCCCTTAGGTAAATAATTAGTTTGTGTACTTCAGTGACACAAAACTGCCTTCTGTTACAACAAATTATCAAATCAAAGAATTTACTGTGCTTAAATTCAAATACAGACCAGTCATTCTCTGTTTTGAATAAGGCATTAGGAAGACAAATTTCGCGAGATGATATCATTTCGTAGTTTCTTTACAACCGCTTTACAACTAACATGGATAACAATGATAAAATAAAGTTCATGAAAATTACTCAGTTAAATAAAAACAAAAGTACATACTAATGACCAATCATATTAAGATAGGTCATGCAGTCCAGGGTAGGTGAAGATTGAAGTCTATTGACTTTTGTACACACAGTTTAGGCTGTATGTGATTAATCCAAAGTGCTTCCGTCACCTTCAATAACCTTGTATTAGAGTTATGTGAAATAATTGTGAAACAGTCATCAATATTTATTTTGTGACCAGACATTAATAAGTGTTTTGCAATGGATGATGCTGGATTTCTATTAAGATTAATCGCGTTAGGATTTTCGATATGATTTACTAGCCATTTTGGAAGATTAATTCGCCAATTTTCCCCTTCATGAAACTGTTGATTTTATTTGCGATTACATCACAGGCAACGGCATAAACTTACCCATTCCCGTCACTTACATCAAAGACATAATCTTAATGTGTACAGAATATATTAGATTCACATTCCAAGAAAAGGCATATAAGCAATCGATGGTGTTGCGATGGGGGATTAATTTAATTAATTCTGACCCTCAACAATTAATAGACATTTCTGCCTAGCCCATATTATTTTTTGGTTTTTTATCAGATTCACTTAATTCTGTGTCTAAGTACATCTAGAATTTACTTAAAACTCAGAAGTGTCATCCCTCTCATTATCTGCTTCGATACAATTTCGTTTGCCTTTCTGCAACAATCCTGTTTAACTTTTACCTTATTCATTTGAAATTCATAATCTAATAGAATACAATGTAGACTTTAATCACAATCATTCATGCATAGTACAATCATTCTAGGGAATTTGTAACACTTGCAGTCAAGATGTTTATACATTCATTTACCATAAATAAAAGCTTTAAAATTATTCACTTTAGCAGCATAATTCTGCATATTGTGTAATTTTAAACATGGCTCAATGATCTTTGTTTTAATATCTATAAATCTTCTTTGAAGCCTCTTGTAGTAAGTTTCTTCTGCCTCCTGCTTAGATGAGTTTATTCACGAGAGCAAACAGTGTTACACTGTTATAAAAGTGGGATTATGTTTCAAGCATTTATCCAGGATCGATATTTTGTCATTCATACTGTATGCATTGGGCTCTCATGAAAGTGTGAAGACTCAAGAAAATTTGCAAAATGCACTGTAGGTGACGGATATGACTGAGAAACAAGTTTATCCAACTTTAATGTCGCCATGTAAGAAATTACACCCTGGAATTATGACGGCATTTAAATCTACGAATTCAGTCTGAGGGAAGCTTCGTCTTAGAGATGGTTGGAGGCAATCGGCAGGAAGCCTTGGACCTAGGTTTCGTGCTAGTTGGCACTCAACAGTAAGGCGTATCTGCAGCCTTGAAGGAACTCATGTCCCTTCTGAGATTCGAACCCGCGTCACCCAGTTCTGCAGTCAGAGACTTTACCATTGAGCTATTCGGGCTCACGATTGACCTCCTGTAGGACTGTAGTGGGTATTCGACACTAGTAACTAGTGGGATGCGTCTAGTCCTCTGATTGGTGTAGACTGAATTCTATCTGATGAGTGCCAACTAGCACGAAACCTAGGTCCAAGGCTTCCTGCCGATTGCCTCCAACTATCTAATACCATCAAATCAATGTGCACCGTGATGGCGAGCTAGCTAGAATGGTGGTCACATTACAACCTGACTGATGGAATTCAGTCTACACAAATCAGAAGACTAGACGCATCACACTAGCTACTAGTGTCGAAAGGCTTCGTCTGTTTAAAGATTTGATTAACCCAATTATTACCGTCTATTCAAACCTTCATGTAATCAACCATGGATTTTGATCCCTGATTTAGGGAATTTAAATGAGGAATTAAATCAAATAAAGGGAATACTACTGTCGAGCATTCTCCACCGAAGCACATTCAAGAAGTGTCAATGAGCAAAGGAAAATACAGGTGTCAGTGTAAATAATGAAAATTCCATACTTGTACCAAAAATACAGTGTGGAATCAAGCTGTAAATCAAAAAAATAAATAATTTGAATGATAAGGAAGTTAATGCTTTTTGAATACTACTATGTATTATTTATTATTATTTTCCTTCACGTTTCCAATGGAACATAGGGTTCCAAACTGGAGGCTTGAAGTTTCTGTAGAAGTGTTAATTTTTGCAGGATGGGGTTGCTAGCCTCACGCCCAGTCTTTCCTCTTTACCAGCCTCACTACTGGCTTACCGAAGTAAAGGAGTGCGCCGGACGGGGATTGAACCCTGGACAGTGTGCATGGTCGGCGAGTGTCCTAACCGCTCTGCCACCGACGCTACTACCATATAAGTAACGCATATTTGAATCCCTGTTTAGTATTTTAAATACGTTTGCAATTAGGGTAGCATTTAAACCCACTGACTAACTCGGTGACAGATTCTATCGAGTGTTTTTTCAATTGACCTAACCAGGCAAAATAATATAATTTACCGAATACCATGTGACAACTGCAAAATCAAATACACAAGTGAAACCAGCCGACCAAGATCCTTTAGTTTATCAGAACTCAGGAGTTTAGTTTAGCTCTAGGATAATAGAAGATGGGAAAAAAATCAATTATTACACCACATACTCTATCACATCACCATTATTCTGGAAAGAGAAGATAACAGTCTTTATAATTAATTATCAAGTGGACCGGTAGATTAATCACTGTCCGTTAAATCCCTCCCCAACACGTTTTGTAGAAATGATTCAGCGCCAATCCTGAACATATGCAAACTTCTACCACAAAAAAAATGGAAGTTCGAGAACTGTCAAATGAAATCTGACAGCCGAGGAACTACCTTGGTATGACTATGAGAAGCAAAGAGCGCTTTAAATGTCAGCTAAATTATGTCTCAGTGCTCTGTTATTTAAACTTTCCCAATGTGAAGTTTCACTTTGTCACACTACTGAAATCCCGTGTTTACAATAAATGTAATCTTCGCCTCGTGTTTTGTGAGTCTGTTCCGTGTCGATAGGCAGTCGAACTCAGTGTTATATTGTAACAATAGTATATTATTATATTTCAAATCGAATTTAAAAATGTACGAACTTGTAAATATGTTCAAAATGACACGACAGTTTTTTTACATTAAAATAATTCACCAATTAAATCACTGAATTTTGGTAGTGCGAGATCAGATTCCTCTGTCGGATGTTTTACAATCGATGGGATTGGATCATTCTCACCGTAATCTTCTTCTCGGAAACTTCCTTCTTCATCAGTTTTAGTTTTTCCATCCAATGTTGTTGAATACATATTATGCGTGATGACTATTGAGGTACCGTGTTGATGACTTTCACTCTGTTTGTTATCGACATTCAAAACTTTTTTATCCGTATCACTAGAATCTTCTCCGCTGAATTCAGCGCTTAGTAGTTTACTTGACAGTTTCTTTTTATAAGCATAACCATGTTTTCTCGGTCTTCTTCGAGACGCATACATTCTTTCTTTTACCATTTTACCAAAGTCAAAATTGGATTCAATATCAACTCCATGTTTGCCATCAGCATGCCAATAAAGATACTTCACATTGGTAGCATTCGATTCATTGTCATCAATACATATTAAGTATATTGCAAGGAGAATAGACAGCAGCATAACTGAGTTGTATTTTTACAGTTACAAGCGAAGTTGGTTTAATCCATTCAAATAAAATCCTCTTCCTTCTATTTTTTACTTTGTTGCTTTACTGATTACAAATTGAATAATGAACTTTGAATTTATTGTTGTACTCACTACGTAAGTTATTCTTATATCTGCGATTTTACGCATTTTTGAACTCCCTTTCTTCTCTCTCTCTCTCTCTCTCTCCTTATCTTTACATGTGGCTCAGATCAATTAGGGAATTCAATCTGCACTCTCAGTTAATTAGTTTATTATTTAATCAACCAATTATTATTTTTCAAAAATATGCGCAAAGTGTAGGGTTCACTGAAAGTCCATGCATGATATTTGTATTTATTAAAACAAGAAAAAGACCGCACTTTGTAAGTAGGCATATAACATATTAATTATTACTATATGAGTGCAGATATCTTAAGTATCTACATTAATTTACCAGACAGTCAGCCAATTTTACTATCCAAGTTGATTTCAAATACGGTACAATCAAGTGTTCACTGGTTGGTTGTTTAACTGTCCAGGAACCACGTGATTTATATGCTCAGTATATATTTCAAAAACAGTCTACCCACAGATTTACCCGTCAACTGAGTTTATATGCGAATGACGAAACGGAAGGTCAATTAAAATAAACAAAATATTTCGAGAATGTGGAAGATTATACACTTGAATGGCTTGGAAAAACATATTAAACTCCCAAACCACAATAAGTTTCCGTTCATAGTTAACACACTGAAGATTTGACAACACTACTTAAATTAAGCAAAATTTATGTAGGTTCTCTGATTCAGAAGTATTCATTGCAATATCAGATGACACATGCAATGGTTACCTCAATGTGAAGTAAGATATCTGATATTTTTCATCAATAACATAACTGTTCGTCCTGAGGACGATCTCAACTATAAACTTCAACACCAGAAATTACATGAGTAATTTTCAAAGCGACTCAATATGAATTGACTTATGCACGCATAATGTCCTTTAGGAGGAAATGAATTACACTGACAAAATAATGACACTACAAACTGTATTTCATCTAAAGCATGTCCGGTCAGTGGAAAATACGCTTTCGTCTCCTACACACTGTTGAAGCGTCGGTGGAACAGTGGTTAGGACTCTCGCCGACCATGCACATAGTCTGGGATTCGAGCCCACGTCAGCGCACACCTGATATCTATGGTCGGCCTGCAAAATTTGGGCTACCGATATCCATGCTGAAAATTCCATACTTGTACCAAAATTACGGTGTGGAATCAAGCTGTAAATAAAAAAAAATAAATAAATAAAATAAAAAGCTCTAGTCGTTGAGATAGATAAACTGGAGGTATGCATGCAGAAGAGAATTATTCAACCACGTCTACTATCGTGGCGACAAACCTGTTGACTTCTACTAACTTGCTTTTCGTTTGCTTGTTCGTTCGTTTGTTTTTCCAACTCCTTATAAATCTTGTACCTCCTCACAACTCTTACACAGCTGCATATTCTCCTCTCGTTTCTATGTGTGTTCTGATTACAACTTATCTACTGAATCATTCATCGTATTACTCAACCCCAACACACTCTTATTCAACTGCATTTATGCATTGACTAGTATTAAGAACAATCACTATAACAACCCACCACTTTTGTTACTACCCTCTTCTATGGAAAAATTGAATATGAATGTGATAGTGCAACTGAAGAGAAGAATGAATTCGGCGTAGACAGTCTGAAGTAATTCGTTGAACTCCTTGTTTTGTTTCGGTTGGTTGATGTTTGGATGGAGATTATTCATGAGTGTGTGTGTGTGTTTTCAGTATTGTGTGATGTAGTTTTCTTCTTAGATAGGGGTTGGATGTAGTTCGTTTCTCTTTAGAAGCCTCCAGTTAGGATGTGAAATGACGGGGTGTGGAGATGTATTCACGAGTGAATGAACTGTGTTGGCGAATATTCATAAAATCGGAGTGGTCAAATTGAAAGTAATAATATTAATCATAATCATAATAATAATCATACTAGTGTTTTAGGAATGAAGTTCATTGTAAACTGTGATCAAGTAGAGAACCACCGGTAGATTAGGTTTCTGTATGAGGATTTCACCAATGAAACAATAATTTTGAATGCATTTATGTCTGGGTTGCATTTTTGTTTTCAGTGACTCAGTATTCTAAGAGTCGGATGATGCCATTCACCATTCATTCAATTAATGAATGGGTAGTGTTTGAAAGTGTGAAAGTGTTCTCCAGTGGTTCTTTTGTTTTCTAGGGTTTCCATCTCCCTGACATTGTGGCTGTGTGTGTGTGTGTGACGTCGAATGGGAATCAAGTGAGTGATGTCGTGGGTTAATTTTGTGGAATTCGATGTGATACTTGTGAGACGCTATATCAATGAAGCATCACACGTTGAGCAGACGTGATTCGTTGGTGTAATTATTTGGTTTTCAGAGAGTGTGTCTTTGATTTGAATCCTGATGCACATATTTCACTCTGGGGAGCTGGGTGTTATCAAATGACATCAGATGATATGTGTGTCTTGTGAGTTTGCTACTTGGAGGGCCTAGCTAATGATTTATCTCTAGTTGAATGGAAGCTATTTTTTCTGATTGGCTTTAATATATTCTTCATATTTATTTATTTATGAATTGAAACTTCATTTCTTTTGCATTCATTAGCGCCGAGTACGCTTAAATGACTAAAATCTTTAATTTTTTGATTTTCGTGTTAGATTAACTTTGTTAATATTAGCTAATTTTTTCACTCACACTTGCCCGAACACTGTTATATTTCTTTGGTGACAAGATATGCTTCTGCTTATTTTCGCCGAATAATGAAGTAAATTAATTGTATAGGTGGTAGTATTTACTGCGTAAAAAAGTAGGATTTTGTTAATTACCAGTACACTGTAATAATTTGTACACATTTGATTGAGTTCGGTTAAATTGAAGGGCTTTAGAGACCATGTAATTATTGTCAGTCATCCGAATGTAGCTTGTCCGAATCCTTTTGCCACTTAGATTCGCGTTTCACTTCAGTCAACAACTGTTTGTGGTCTGACGATCCTATGCTCTTCCAGTTATTTTCACCAACATAGAATACACTAACGTTGATATAGCTCCTCTAAACGATGTGCGCATACACGCTTAACACATACAGTAATCTGTTGATATCATGACTAGGCTAGGTTGTTCATATGTGTAAGGCTTAGGCTTATAATAGATGGTGGCTATAAGTCCAGGTTTGGTTTTGATTGTAAGAGCTGTGGACATGTGTGAATTTACTGAGTTTTTCAGCTACACTGAAACAATCCTATCTAAATCCTATTTCATTTATAACCTAATGTATTGCAATAGTCTAGTGGCATAATGAATACAACTAATCCTGAAGTTGTCGTCAGAGTGCAGGTGATTGATTGCGTAACATGCTAGACAATGTAAAATATTTAGAAATTAGTGCTGAACAAAAGGACGGAGAAAACATTCAGTCTATTTCTAAATGTACAGTGTTAAGATAACAAAAAGAACTAAAGGAAATTGTGAAATCCAACTTTAATTTATTCATTTTTCTGATGGCATATGGCACGTATGGTAAGCGATTTAAACGCAGGACTATTCGTCTAATCTGAGTGTGTTGAACAGTGATCCATTTATTTTGAAGAGCTTCGCCTGTACCTTAATCACTCTTTTACTCACTTGCGAAAATAATTGTTTACTTATTAGGGTGCATAATCATATTTTATGTTTCAAAATTATTCATATGTTAGCGATAATAACTGGGAAATGAGCGTATGACAGACATGTATGAAATTAGCAATCTGCTTTCAATTCACCGTTCAGTATCGCCATCTTGTTATGACGATAGTTGCGTTAGTGGACAGCATTCTGCTACGAAGCTGAATTTTGTTTATAGTATATTTACTGACAAGGTTACAGATTTCAGGTTGTAAGACGAGTGCAAATATCACATGAACACTAAAGTCAAGGTTGCTGCATCAGCCAATGACGTGATCATAAATCACGTGATCGGATCAACATGCAAGTTACGTTGCAAAATACTTTACTACATTTTTACGAATCGTAGTCGCCGTACTACCAGGACATTTTACTCTGTAAAGGACTTCACGAATTCGACAAGATGTGCGCTTCCACGTTGAGCCATGTTTTTACACTAGTTGACTATTTTCTACCCTTTAAACATACTGAATGGAAGACCTTCGTACAATTCTTGTAACGTACATTCTACTACAAGTATATGTAAGTTCATGAAACAGAACTGATGGTGACTTTAGCATTGTTTAACCAGCCTGCAGTATTGTATATTGATATAATTTTCGGTGAAAAGACTTTTATTGTTGGTTCTGTCCTAATATAGATTCCCTGAAATTTTGTCTCCCTTGATCTCAAGACGAATAAAAGTATTCTTCTTTGCAAAGTTTTTTATGAGATATATCACACAGTGAAACAGTATTAATTACTGGATAACAGTTTGAACACAATTTATTGTTCATAATCATATCAATTATGACATGATTATGGAATTACATACTATCACAGTGCCCAAGCTTTACACATATATTAACTTATCTCCTTTGTTTTCTGTCTTCTTTTGAAGTATCCATTGTCAATGAGATACATTGCAACATTGTTTCCTAAATCCCCTATTAAGCAGCCTATCTAAGTCACGCTCGTAGTTAAGCGGATAAACGTGGAGGTATTGTCTGGTTTAGGTGTCTTTCCTATGGAAGGATTATTTGGTCATACTGTAATTTCTTCTTTCCCGTAGAGACACAAGAATTTCAAGTCGTTATGCACACATGACGCAGTAAGTTTGGTGTTGACTAGAACTTCAGGTAGTCTGAGACTGGTGATAACTTGTGGAATGAAATGATTTCGTCCTATGCTTTTGTTCATTTTGGTCAGTCAGTCTCAAGCCAAAACCCAGTCATGGCTCTATCAACTGGGATATGAGACCTACTCAGTCTTTTACAAATCTCAGAATAATCCCGTGGCCCATTCAGTAAGTTAGTGTACTAGTAACTTAGATACCAGTGATTTTAGTCCGAATGAGGCCCTGGTCCACCTTCCAACTTCTATTATAACCCTTTTGCATTAAGATAAAGTTCTGAACTGATCAGTAAATTCACAACAATCTATTTATTCATACATTTTCTTTTCTTTTAGCGCCACCATCTATTAGATTTTCAAGTACTGAAGGAGAACACAATGTTGCACTTGGATCTAATTTAGCTTTATTCTGTGTTGCATCTGGTCACCCTCTGCCTAAAATTACATGGACTAGAGACGGCAAACCGATTGCCGGTTCAAAACATACTATCAGTGATGACAATATTCACTTAAGATTAACTGATGTTGAAGAAAATGATGCTGGTCGATATGCCTGTCATGTGATGAGTGAATATGGTCAAGTTTCAAAAACTTTCGACGTAAAAGTAACGTGTAAGTTGTTTGTATTTTGAGTAATAACAATTCATTATAACCATGGCATTCAATCTGTTTGACAATTTCTATGTACTTATTGTTTAACTACATAGCTTGTGGACATTATTCTTTGGTTTATGCAAACTATTTCATTGAACGTATATTGATTAATTAAATTATGTTTACATAAATCTCAGCGATTTTAGAATAAGTGGTTCTAACGTTTCTTTCCACAGACTGTTCAGAATTTCTTCATGAAAAATATCAAAATTAAAAGATGTAAGGTGTATATCAATGAGAAGTCACCTCTTGTATTCAGAGTCTTTGGCAAATCATATCCAAGTTTTGAATAGTCCTATTTGCTCTAATATTGACTAGTTCCTGAAGGGATTCAGACCAGTTTATAGAACAAGACTTTGGAATTATTTATTTGAATATCTCTGGGACTTATATCGTTTTTTTACAAATGTCTACTTTCACTTGGCGCCCAATTTTTGTAGAACTATCAAGCCAGAGTTCATATAAATAATTTTATAGAACTTCTGTATGGGAAAAGTGAATTCAGTAAACGAAATATAATCCTAAAATGCAGCACACTAAAGGTAGTCGGATAGAAAGCTTCATTACTTCCCACTTATCCCTTACTTGAAAGTAAGTGTGTTGTTCAGCGTATAAATGATGGTTAACACAATAGCACTTATTTCCATTTCACATAAAGATTGTTTTGCTTCAATCGACTTCTCATATTGTATGTGTGTCGATCTACTTGTACTTCGCGCCCTGGGATTTTCATTACCGATTTTGAAATAAACTATGAATTCATAAAATAGATTAGATATGATGATGGTTCGTTCTACCGATTATTCTTGCTTAGTATACAATGCTTGAACGTTTTTGATTGGCCGATACCTATGACAGCCTTGTCATCACCAATGCCGCATTTCCAAGAAACAACAGTCATTTCGATTTGAAGTCTACATCTAATTGCAGAAAACACCAAGGAATGTTAGAATATCTTGAAACAGATGTGGTTTTAATAACTGATACAAAAAATATCACTGTGGTGATTGTCGTTTTAGGCGTTCCAGGGTACTCACACTTCTATGCTGTAGTCACCGGAAAATATCTATGGTGTATCACATAATAATTTGTCAGTCATTTCTGTCACAGCTCAATTTGGATTTTATGGTTGGTCAGAAATCAACTGTAACCGATAGATAGATAGTCCGTCAGAGATACCGTTTCGTTGGGTTAAGTGTGCAGAGTGGTTAAATGGATGCATACAAATTTCTGTGTACGTAGTTGTCGACCTGTCACTCAATGTACTTATACAATATCAGAACAAAACCAGTAAACAATGCAGAACAAAAGTCACAAACCGATCGTCTAAAACAAAGTGTGTGTTTCAGAATTGTTGTCAGTATAGGGAGTTGTGTAACTGGTTACCGAAAATAAGGCTACCACGTACTTAATAATAGGGCATGACCTTCAGTTAAGCATCCATTTAGTCTTAGGGGACTTCAAAAACAAATAGTCTCCAGTATTCTGATAGTTGCGTAGAACAGAAATTTTCTTTCATTTATAGCAGAATATAGATTGAAAACCATTTAAAGGATTGACTTGTAAATTGTCTGTACTATTGTACCGCCAAATCATAAGCGTGGTTCCAGAGTATTGATTTTCAAAGTTTAAATTCTCCCGAGAATTTCACTTAAAACCTAAAGAATAATATAGGTAAGCTAGTTCATATGGGTTTGAACCCTGGTGGGTGCGTACTGATAAGGAGCCCAAACTAGGACGAAATGGCTGTCCAGTACTCCCAGGTTTTCCGATGATTCTCTAACCGATGTCAGCTCATGATGAAATCCTGTAACACATGAATGTTTGTTAAGCACATTGAAACAGTAACTTTTCAATCGCTGTTCAAAATTTATTTTTAGATGGACCTAGACTGGATCCAGATGGTCAGCTACAATATAGCTTAGAACGTACTGTTGGAGCTAGTGCACTTCTCGAGTGTCTTGTGTCCGGTAATCCTCGAGTGAAAATCGAATGGTTTAAGGATGGTGTATCACTTGATCAGCTATCTTACAGGTGAGTGATTTACTCGCCATCAGTAAAAAATTTTTCATTATTATTAAGAAACTGTTTGACGTCATTGGTGCTTCTTAGCTTACTGAGTACAGCTATGCATTGTGTGAGTCGCATTATTATTCATAAGGTAGATCACACAGCTTTCTCAAACAAACAAACAAACACAATATTTTAGTAATAATTTTGCTAAAAATGTAGCTACTATTAGCAAAGATTACTGGATAAAAATGTCGTTTGCAAAAAACTTGGTCTCAGCAGGATGTTATTGATAAAGTCTGTTTCCTTTGCTTTCTGAGTGTAAAATAGGGCTTCAAGCTTGAGCTTTGAAGTTTGACCAGCAGTGGTGCTTATTTCTCACGGGATGGGATAGCTAGATTCATGCCTAGCCTTCCCTCTTTAGAGGATTTATTGGTGGCTAAACGAGGTCTAGGAGTGCGTCGGCCGGGGATCGAGTCCTAGACCACGTGCATGTTTGGCAGGTATCCTACCAGTGTACCACCTACGCAAATTAATAGAAGTTACCGCTTCTACTTTGTGCAAATTTATCACTAAACGTGACATAAATAGTTGTTAACTCTCATTTTATGTTTGATATAGTTGTTGAATAAAATGGTTTTTACACGAATTGATTGGTGCACAGTGGAGAATTTAGCCTTCTAATCTTAAGCACCACTCAGCATATGTCAATCGAATGTTCAGTGTGACCACAGTGGTTTGTTAATAGACATTAGGAGTTAGTTTATGGACGTACTTCTGGAACATCTGTATCTTTGAGCTTTCCAATACGTCCGGCTGATGAGCAAGCGAAAATATGAAATATTTAGTTCAACAGGGTTTTCTTTCTTGCCTTACTGTACATAATGTACTACTGTAACCACGTTAAAAATATGAATATCAAGATTCGGTATCAATATATTAGTTAATAATTGGTGATTGATTTGTTTACTTTACTACTGAAGATCGAGACAGATAGTAGAGATCATGTAACAGATTTTCAATTCTCAGATATCCGAATGTACGAACTTGCTGTTTAATGTCTACCAATAAGAGTAAAGAAGCTATTTCCTTTTCTTCTACTTATAGATATCGTTTAATAAATCAAGACCGACAGTTAGAAATAATTTCTATGCAACCAACAGATGCTGGTCGTTATAGATGTGTTGCGAAAAACAACTATGGTCAATTAGAAATCAACACAGATGTTTCAGTTGGAGGTAGATTTCTAATATTCAGTGAAATACATTTGACATATTTTCTATTTGGATAAATATTTTTAGATTTGTTAGGATTTTGACTTATTCTGGTTGCATCCAACAACCTTACATGGTATTCAGAGAGCATCGCGATGGTGAGCCAGTCACCTTAGTTGTCCACACTGAAAAATTTCACTGACAGAATTCAATCGGTTGTAACACTAAGATCTAGACGCAAGACATTGGTTACACCCTAATGACCAACTAATGCGTCCGTTACAGTCCTGTAGGAAGTCAATAGTTAGCCCGAATAATTCAGTAGTAAAGTCTGTGACTGCAGTATTAAGTTGGAATCGCCAAGGGTAAGTCAGCTTCTTGCAGGTGTGCAAATACATCATGGTGATGAGGGCTGACAGGCGCGAAACCAGTGTCTCAGGGGTCCTACCGATTGATGTCAACCATCTGACGTGTAAGAATTTGTTATTCAAGACAACAGGATGAAGCATCGCCTTCAATAATGTGTAAATAATACATACCGTTTTATAAAGATGACTAGTGTACATCCCTCAGTCACTGCGCATCATGGTTAACTATTTGATATGCAATAGTTTCAGATAGTTGATATGATCCTTCAGATCTGTAAGTTTTATAGTTTTTGGATCACTATAAAGTCGGATAAAAAACTGGGCGGCTATATTTTTTAAATTCCTTATCATCTAATAAAGCCTACCACAGCAAACATATATTCTAAAATACAATAGAAAGTTTCGGGTGTATATGGGCTATTGCTGAGCAGTTCAAATACTTCACTTTATGTATAAATTATAATCACGACACATCCGAGTTTATTTGTTATCGCAGTAATATGACGTCTGATGTCTGCATAAGTTAACCTTACTTCGCGGATTAGAAGAAGAGATTGATAACTTTGCTCTTGCCGGAAGAATATCTCTATTCGGAAGTTGATATACCTATGTATCATCAACTTTGTGATGAAAAAGGTACCATATGTCGTAATAGTTGCAGTTTCCTCTCACTGAAGTTGGCTGAAGTGAAACACTATAATGTAGGCTTGTTAAAGCGGGTTTACTTTCCTTTGGTTTTTTTCTTCATCAAACTGGAGAGAAAAATATTCCACTCCTTTTTAGTCGGTGTTATATAAATTGAAATACAAATGCAATAACATTAATCCTACTTGTATTGTTAAACACTTTTAGCTCCTGCTCGTATTGATCGTGGACGTGTACGTACAGAATATACAGTTCGTGAAGGCGATGAACTTGTACTACCTTGCCCAGCAAATGGATCACCCACACCAAAAGTACATTTTTCGCGTACCAGTGAACCTCGCCTAGGAGGCAGATATGATGAAAGTTCTGGAGTAATTAAACTATCTAGACAAACAGATAATTTACCTAAACATTCAGTAGTATCTCAGGTAATTTTAATTTAATGAAATAATGATTGTTTATGTTTGTCTATGTTTTTTTTAACAGTGTGATTCGATTGAGGAGAATTTCAACGAGAATAGAAAAAAAATGAGCATCTTGAAATAATTCGAAGTGAGGGATGCATCATCCTACTCACGACTAAAGTTCATTTATGGAATTCTATTCTTATTCCAGTCCAATTTAATAGTTAGTTTACCATTAGTTTGCTTAAATTGGTAGCTTCGTCGATCACATGAATAACTGCTTTGGTTGTGAATTGTGTAAATAATGGGTATCAAGACTGACTGACATAGGTTTATTTTACCTTCGGTTCAATTTGCAAATATGCGAGTATGATGTTGAATACATAAGCCATATGGTCAGTAATATGTACGGAAAATGCTGAAGGCCTCTCGGATGTTATTTAATTATTAGGATACTGTGGATTGATCGCTTTCGAATTCTAGTCAAAGTGCGATGTTGGACAGTGCGATCGACTATTAATAGGCCGGAAATCTTCAATCTGCTCTAGATATTATATTCCAGTAATTTTAGCATTTCAATTTACATTGGATTATGTCATAATGACTTCATGTTCTTTGTCTTTACGAACACATTAGTTTATATAACTCATATTCAAACTACTTAGCCTCCTTTCTTTTTTATAATTTTAGGATCGTCAATCACTTACAATTTTCCGTACATCAAAAAGTGACAGTGGTTCATATCAGTGTAATGCTAGCAATGCTGTTGGATGGGATATTATGGAGTATAGCGTACGAGTCCGTGGTGAGTTTGAAGTTTGAACATAATTCCTATTTATATCATAAATACTTGGATAGATAAGTACACTGTTATGATCAGTTTCAAATTCTGTCACTCAGAGATTAATACTCACTCGACAGAATTATTACCTACTTCTATAAAAATTGGGAAACAGTTAATGAACGATTCTATTTTAGCACATGATTTAATATAATGAGTTTTTGAGGTGTAAATATATATATTCTGTCTTTTTTGATTAGATACTAGTAACTAGTGTGACGTGTCTAGTCCTTTCTTTGGTGCAGATTGAATTCTATCAGTCTACCGTCAAATCAATGTGCACTGTGATGGCAAGCTACCTAGAATGGTGGCCACAAGGCAAACCTGACTGATAGAATTCAGTCTGCACCAAAGAAAGGACTAGACACGTCACACTAGTTACTAGTGTTCAATCAAAATATCCACTACAGTCCTACTGGAGGTCAATCACGAACCCGAATAGCTCAGTGGTAACGTCTCTGACTGCAGTACCCAGTGGGTGACGCAGGTTCGAATCTCAGAAGGGACATGAGTTCCCTCAAGGCTGCATATACACATAGCTGATGAGTCCCAACTGGCATGAAACCTAGGTCCAAGGCTTCCTGCTGACTGCCTCCAAGTATCTGATATGTATTCTGTCACTAACGGAAGTCAAAAGAGCACTTTAAGCCAGAGAGCGCAGGAAAAAATCTCTTTTTTCATTCTGCGAATTTTTATCAGCATTCATCGGTCATTCATGTAGAGTTAGGTTTTAAGACTATTAATTTTTGAAACCAAAATTCACAACCTATTTATTGTTTCAGAATCGACTGGCTCATGATTTTTTACTAATAACACTTAGTGACTTGTCTACCAAACATTCCATATAAATAAGTAGCTGCATCGGCAGTAAAAGAAATGCGTGCTGAGATACAATCGATGTGATATTGTAGATTTCCTATTGGATTCTTAAATGATATTAGTAAAAATACATATGTTGTCACCAATATCCAAGCATAAACTTTAAATATGATAGAGATTTGTAGCTCATGTGGATGATTTTGATGTGGTTGTGTTCTCTGAGCTGGATGATTAATTTACGAAGCTTTCATCGCCCTACTAGGTGACGTCTTCAAATTGATGTTGTCTAGTAGGGCAATGAAAGCTTCGCAAATTAACCATCCAGCTCAGAGAACACAACCACATCAGAAACTTTAAGCTATGTAGTCAAATTTATTTGCTTTTATTGATAATCCTATAAACCAACTGATGTCTATTGATTAATATTTTCATTTCTTTCGTTTCCTCTTCTCCAAAACACGTATACATGTATATGATTCATGTCTCACAGTTCCTCCAGCATTTGATACATCGAATGTTCAACCTGAAGTACATTGGTTTGTTAATCAAACTCGATCACTTGATTGTACACTAATGGAAGGTGTTGATCCACCACCACAAATTAAATGGGAAAGAAATAATTTACCCATAGTGAATGGACCAGATATTCAAGTATCCGCTGATGGTAGTAAAATTACAGTACCACTTGTACAAACACGAGATGCTGGAGAATATATCTGTCATGCTCAAAATGAGGTTGGAAAATCTACACAAATATTTAATGTACTTATCTATGGTGAGTTTCAACTTCAAGTTTGAAAATGTTAAGCTCAAATTTTAAAAGAAAATCTGAAAAATATTTAACCAGAAAGTCTTTTCATGTATCTTATTTTATATGTGATAAGTGTTTTCCGAATCCCCTTTAAGTATTATTTTAGGTGCATCTGTTTTTAAAGCTGTCTCATTAGTGATTAACATATTTTATATTGCGATAATTAAATAGGCAAAACATGTTTTAGTAATTTCATGCAATTCATGGTGAGCTCTATCTGAGTTAGCCTTTGGTTGTCAACTTGTTATTGATGCAGCGGATGGTGACGGAAGACAAAACGAAGAAATATGGATCACCGAAGGATTCAAAACAGCGACCTTCAGAAATTACTAGCCCAGCACCTGAGCTACGATACCGGATTACTGTGTAGATTATCACTTTCCTGAAATCATCACGGTTAAAGCTTAGGTTTTATTTAAATGAAAGACACGTCTCTATCCGTTTTTCATCAAGCTAACTAGTCAACTGTCTTATTTCACTGCAGATAATACTGCATTAAGAGAGGAGCTGGTTGAATTTTGAATATTAATCACAATACAATGTGATAAAATGTGACTACTTTTTAACAACAGTAAGTAACATGAAAATATTATTAGAATTAAGAGAGAATGCACAATACTAACATAAAAACTGCATCCAGTAAAATGTTATGAAATATGAATAAGGTAACTAATGAAGTGACCAATATGTGTGTAAGAAGCACCAATCAATCAAAAACTATTTGAAGATGGTATAGTTTCGTTAGCTGTATTGTTGAAAGCTATGAAACTGAAACGTGCTGAAGGTGAATAACCGATGAAGCAGAAAATTAACATAAACTTACGAAATCAATACGCGGTCTAGCTCGAAAAACAAATCAAATCCATACAAATCAACTTTGGAAAATTAATTTGATGCTCGCTAGTGACTTGATACAAGACGGAGTTTCAGCAGTTATAGTGAGAAGTTGTCATCAGTGGGATGCATCTAGTCGGGAGTGAAGATGGCTTTCCTGCCAGTGACATTCGTTGGTGGTCGCGCTAAATGTCACGAATTGGCAGGAGTTAGAATTGATAGGCTGAATGGTATACGAGCATGTCTTGTAACGGGAAGGCCCGGGTTCGAAACCGAGTGGGTGTGTGCTACTGATGAGTCCCAAACTAGGATGAAACAGTTAGCCATTAACCCCTGGTATTTAATGGGAACGAACCAATCAGGAACCGATTGTGAAACAAATAGGCAGAAAGAAATGGAGATGGATTGGCCATACGCTGAGGAAACCATCAAGTGACATCACTAGACAAGCCCTCGAATGGAACCCGAAAGGGAAGCGGCGAGTTGGTCGTCCAAGGGTGACTTGGAGGAGATCATGCGAGGAGGAGATGAAAGCATGTGGACAGACCTGGAGCAGGGTGAAAAAGTTGTCAGAAAACCGAAGGCAATGGAGGTGCGCAGCTGAAGCCCTATGTTCCTCTAGGAACTAAAGGATACAATAATAATAATAACTGATATCAATCTGTGGTCTAACTCGGATGTCCTTACGATGTTTAGTTTATAGGGAGCTCACTTCCAAAAGGCCAGTTAGTCAAAGCCTAGGAGAGACAATAGAATCAAAATTGTTTTATACACTCGAGAGTTTGATTGTGGACGTCTCATCAATGGGCTTAATGATGAAGGTATCGGAAACCTTAGTCATCAGACACAAAGCCCTGAAGTACATCTAACAAATTTCATCTTTCTTCTGAGTTACATATCTTCTCCATTGACCAAAATTATTCATAATTACTTGAGAATTATGCTCATTGATATCATACTTGTTTATAACATCAACTTACAGTGGTGGCAATGGCTGTCCTAACACTACCAATGTTAATTCATTTCTTGACTAAACTCTGCCGATCTATTACTTCTATTAACTTTGTTTTCATCTTTGTGCTACTAACAAACCAACACTTAAATATATGGTAGTATAAATTATATTTTATAAATATATAAACCATTAGTGTTACGAATTCCCTGGAATAATTTGAGAGCCGAGTCAGTTCGAATCATTATAAATTACTTAAAATAGTCCTAGAGTGCTTAACAATAAGAGCGAAACAAGATTTTTCTGAGTGTTCCACTGAGTAATCCACAACTGCTTCAGCAAAATATCCATCGAAATATAGTCAAAAAATTACATAAATTGAAGTGAACTCCTGTGAAGGTCACCACTAGAAAGGCAATAGCAGTCGTCACAAATTTATAATGACTAATGTCACATTTTCATATTAGCATACTGGTCTGTATGGGTGTGTGTGTGTGTGTGACACAGTAAGTTGTTCACCTATGAAAAATGTGATAATATTTTCTAAGGTCACAACATAGCATTGAATAATTTTCGTTTTCTCATATGTTTTGTATCATTAGAGTCTACCATAAGTTTATCCCTTCTCTCGTTGTTTTCCACTCGATGTGGTTAAAATATGGAAGGCTTCAGAAGTCAGCCGTATTTTATGTGAATGAAAGCCTTTTCCTGGAATTTCAGCATTGTAGAGATCGATCTAATGTCCGCTTTCTATATCATACATTGCTATAGCTGATCTCTTTTGAAGACTTTAATTCTACTTTATTTCTAGGCGGACATTTCGTGCACAGCCTGTTTTCATTCACTCTGACCTTCACCTGCTATATAACGAGCCTCAGATGCTGAACACTTCGTCCTATAGACACAGTTGTTTCGTGTAATTTTGAGCAACATATCTTTGACACTCACCAAAGATTTCTATAAAGAATTGGGGGTCTTGAAATAGACTTTAACATTATATGGAAGAAGTACTCCTTGAAGTTGTTCAGTCGTTTCCTTTTGATATGGAATAGCCATCGTCGATACCCGAGGTTTTTTTAAGTTTTCTCCTTCCTCTCTCCCTTTCTACTGATAATATTAATTAGACGCTTTTCCGGGTAACAATTTCCAACCAAAATTTGTTTTGTATTGGAGGTTTTTTCTCCTGTTGTAGTGTTTCTAGCTCTGTTTACAAGAATCAAAGCAACTGGAACTTTCATTCGTATTGAGTGATCCGATTGAAAATTCAAATATTTGTTTGAATGTGTCGGTTCCGTGTATATCATGAACTTTAGTTTTCCGTCGATTTGTCTTTTTACAAGACAATCCAGAATGTGTATAGTTCCCTTATTTTTGATTCCTTAAACTTCAATAGTAAATTTTATATATTTTGAAAAGGAATTGATCGGTTGTAGACAGTCATCTTTTTCAGCTTTCTTAGTAATCATAAATGTGTCATCGACATATCTGTACCATACTCTAAGATGACAAATAAAACTTGTCAGTGCTTTTCTGTCTAGGCCTCTCATATGAGGATTTACTACAATTGGACATGCTGGTGATCCCATTGTATCTCCATCTGTCTGACAGTTTAGTTCGTCTTTAAAGATTTAAATAAGTGGATTGCAAACAAAATTTTAAGCACTTTATTATAATGTCTTTTGGATAAAGCAATAAGAAGTCTTAATTTGTCTGAATCGTGTAATGTATTTGCGAAACACATTTCGAACATTCTGATCACACACGACTTGTTATAGAAATATATGTATAAAATCAATAAAGAGGTAAGAGGTGAGAAAAATAGACTTAGGTCAATTGGTGGATGGTGGCTAGCAGTGGAATCCAGGATGCGCATTTCGTTCTATTTGGGACTCGTCAGCTGGATGTACCTGCATTTCTCAGTGAGTGATGATGTTCCCACCGAGGCTCGAACCCAGTACCCATAGTTTCAAACGCCAAAGCGTTATCCACTAGACCACTTGGGCCACGAGAGCCACCTCTTGTGCAACGGGTCATATATTAATTATTGAATTGAATTTTTGATTTTCCCGTCGATTGATTGGACCGAAGTGCTCGGTCTCAGGTTGACATGTCGGCTTCTTGTGCAGATGCTTCGACGATGTCTGGGTATTTAATTAGTATACAATTGGTGGATGGTGGCCAGCAGTGGAATCCAGGATGCGCATGTCGTCCTATTTGGGACTCATCAGCTGGATGTACCTGCATTTCTCAGTGAGTGATGATGTTCCCACCGAGGCTCGAACCCAGTACTGGGAACATCATTACTCACTGAGAAATGCAGGTACATCCAGCTGATGAGTCCCAAATAGGACGAAATGCGCATCCTGGATTCCACTGCTGGCCACCATCCACCAGTTGTATACTAATTAAATACCCAGACATCGTCGAAGCATCTGCACAAGAAGCCGACATGTCACCCTGAGACCGAGCACTTCTGTCCAATCAAAAATTCAATTCAGACTTAGGTCAAGTTAAAAAGACATATATAGAAGGTCAAAATAACAATGAAGACCACTAAACCAAATAGCAGAGGTAATAGTACATCTGCTATGGTATCAAAACAAAATTTACCAAGGAAGGTTTAATGTGATGACAAATTGTTTTTGAACGCACAAAGGTGGCTTGAACTTTCTAACTGCTAGGGCTTCTACAAACTTTAGGATACGCCCCAAACACGTTTTATAGATAGGTTTAAAAGATGTGTTAACGTCAGTTTTATGTCCTGTGTCTATAATATGTTTCGCAATAGAAGAGCTAGGTCTCCTGTTCTCACCGTTAATAGGTTCTGATGATTCCATTTGTTTCTGGAGCCATTTTGGAATATGCTCTGAAGTCCTTACTTGCAGAGATCGATGAGTCCTCCCTATGTATGTGAGTTCACACGTACATTCAAATTGGTAAATACAGTGGGATGTGACGTCATTTTTCACATGTTCGAAAGGCTTAAATGGATGAACATATTGGCTTCATATTCTCTATTATTATGGTATTAGCTGAATAAAAAGTCTTTTTAACAGCGGTGTTCAGCTTTTGTCTAGTTATCAAGCTGCTTTGATGCCCCATATAGGGTGGCTTGATGTACACATCTTTCTTAGGGGCGAATTGGGGAGTAGGTCTTGGTGTTCTGATTACTTTATATCTCCTGATGAACTTGTTAGGATAATTGTTATCAACCAGAGTTTGTGTCAATATTCTTTCTTCTTCATCAAATGTGTCTTCAGTACATATTCGTTGGATTCTACTAAGGATCTTTTGTACCGAACAGGGCAAAAACTGTGGTAATTAAGATACCGTCCTGTCCAGTTAGGTTTTCTATAAATAGATCTTTTTATTGACCCATCCAGCCGTCTGCTAAGTAATATGTCTAGGAAAGATAAACAATTATCTTCCTTTTCTACAGATCTAAGTGATATGCTATTCTGAACTTCGTTTATTTTATTTAATATTGAGGTGGCAGAACAAGACTTGTCACTGATGATAATGAACATTTAGCTAATATTTCTTCATTGTTTTCAAGTTCATACTCCATGATATCAAGTGAATCACGTATAGACATAATAGTAAATAGAGAAAATACATCAAAACTTACCGTAATTTCCTCTTCTTCAATAGTAATATTGGTTACTTTTCTGTTAAACTCCTCAATATTGCATTAAAGCCGTTTTAGTATTCTTGATGTGTGTTCTGACAAATTATATATCACTGAATTAGTGAAGTCAATGTGATTGGTCTTAAAGGAACATTTAATTTATAAAGACTTCTATTCTGTTTATTATGTTGAAATTCATTTTTAGTTTAAACTAATCGAACAATACTATTTTACTTATTTTTTACACAACTCACCAGTTCGTCCAAAGTTTGTTGATCCAACTAGAAAGATTCATATTCAAGCTGTTCAGAATGAAACAATCCAGTTGGCTTGTGAAGCAACAGGTGAACCACGTCCACGATTCGCTTGGTTTAAAAAAGATATTGAAATAGTTCAACCACAATTTATGGATCCACGATATATTCATCCACAGTTGTCTAGTTTAGCTATCCTGAGTGGAGATCAAATGTTGCAGATATCAAATATACAACCTAGAGATCAAGCAGAATACACTTGTACTGTTAGTAATGGAGGTGGTACAATAGAAAAGAAATTCAATGTAACTGTAATCGGTTAGTTGTTAAATTAACAGAAATTCTATTATGTGTAGTTGAAATGTGTCTGTTCTATTGGAAACCATCATAAACGCTGTCTCTATATTTAATTGGTACAACGTTTGTCATGAGTAGATGAGTTTAATAAGAATTAAGTGACTTACATTTCATTACTCTGATTTGTTCTTCAACCGAGACAACATTTAACTGTATTGGGTCAAGATCTTCTTGATCAGTTTTAAATCCATGTGCACTAATGAACTGTATTGATTCTATAAGTTCATCTATCGAAGCTATGGTCTGTATGATATAACAGAGAGATGAAGTGTATTAATTTTATGCGTTTATATGGGTGACTAGTAACTGTCTTGTTTTTGTGTGTGTGTGTGTGTTACAAAAAATACAAGAGATAACAATAATAATAGTAATGCTATTTACGAAAATACTACTTATAAAGTGAGAAATAGGATATGAATAGTAGAATATGACACTAAATGTTCTGTATAAGTGTTATGTATTACTGCTTACCGGAGCAAGACAAGGCTGCCTATTATCACCGATGATATTCTCAATTGTGTTGGACTAGATTATGCGTCAGACTTTGTGTGTGTGGGGGGGGGGGAGAAGACAGGAGTACGCTGGACCACCGATAATATGACTCTAGAAGAACTGTATTTCGCATGTGATTTATGTCTAATATCACACGAATTCAAAGAATTACAGCGAAGACAGAACTTCAAGTTGACATAGGGAAGATTGAGGTGGTGAAAGTAACCATGCACCAATAGCAACAACGACGACACCCAGTACTAATCACAATCAACGGGAGAGATTTAATAGAGGTTACTTCCTGCCTTCACTCATCTGGGAATCACGGTTTCAACTACAGACAGCCACTCAGAATCGGAAAGGCAAGATATGCACGCCTTCATCAACCTGGAATCGATTTGGAAATCTTCTGCACTGCACTCCGCTTCAGCATAAACAACAAGATTCGGATTTTCAACACCAATGTCAAGTCAGTCAGTCCTTCCATACGGGTCAGAAACTTGCACTGTGTGACAGGGGAAGGATTTCCAACAGGTCACTTCAGACTTTTATCAATAGCTGCCCCATTCTGTGGCTTCAAAATGAAGGTCAAATGACCAGCCGGTGAGAAAAAATTAGCAACAAGAGACTCTGGCTGAGAACCGACCAACCAAGAGCCGATTGCTCAATAGATATGTAGGGGAAAATGGAGATGGATCTGGCAAACGTTGGGGGGGGTGTCGAATGACATCACACGCAATGTAGATCATCACTCGAGTGAAATACAAATGGGAGCTGGCGAAGAGTGGGGTAGTCGGTGCGAGGGTGACATAGAGGAGATCTTGTGAGGCGGAGATGGGAGATTGTAGGCAATCGTGCTCCAAGCTGAAGAGGACAGCAGAGAACAGATGAAGCCCTATGTTTTACTCGGAACTCAAGCGAGTAATAATAAATTATACTAATTACGACTGGGTCGTTGTTTTTTAATATGCGTTAAATAAGTAGTGGAATCTCTCACTGGATTTGTGCAATTAAACTAGTAATAATAGGTAAACAAAACAAGTGGCTATCTAATAAAAGGAATTATTTAAGTGACAACAATATAAGAGGAACGAGTAAGTTTTTTTAACATAGGCTTGTGGGAGAAGTTCAAATTCATCGGCCATTAATGGAGTCCCACTGGCTGAATGGTCTACCAGCCTGCATTATTGTCGGAAGGTCCTGGTTTCTAACCCCAGTGGGTGCATCTTGCGATGGGATTTTAATGAGAAATGTCTTGTTTTCACTCTTAGGGTAAAAAGTGTAGTAGTGAGAATTAAGTGGTGGAGTTAGTATTTAGTTGGTGGATGGTGATTAACAGTGGAATCCAGGACGCTCATTTAGTCCTATTTGGGACTCGTCAGCTGGATGTACCTGCATTTCTCAGTGAGTGATGATGTTCCCACCGAGGCTCGAACCCAGTGCGCATAGTTTAAGTGGTGGAATGTTCAGATACTTTTAATAGTTACTTGTTTAATTAACCGCCTTATTCTTCTCTCCTATTTTTTGTGTATGCTTATGTTTGCGTTAACAGTTCCACCAGTAATAATAAAACGTTCTGGATCACTAGAAGAACATCGTACATCTGAATTCATTCCAATCACATTTTATTGTCTATTGCGTGATATCAATCAAACAAAAGCGGAAATTACGTGGACTAAGGATGGTGCACCAATATTGATGTCACCAGATGGAGATTATTATGTGATACAAGATCAAGGACAGAGTTTAACTGTTGTCCGTCCAACTGCTGATGAAGTTGGAACTTATCGGTGTTTAGCACGTAATAGAGCTGGTGAAGATAGTCACACTTTCCAGCTATCTGTTATTGGTAGGTCTAAAATGAAAAGTATAATTGATAAATCCCTTCTTATTTTTTAATCATTTTGTATAAATTATTCATAATTAATCTTTAGAGATAAATCATTGTCAGAATTCGAGAACATATTTCATGTTGTCGAAACTTCAATTCTGAATGTTGACTGATAAGACGGGGAAACCAGCTTTGTGAAAACAGTGTCATTCGCTAGCCTCTGTCTGAATAACTTGATGGTAGTCTCGTAGTTTTTTATGGCTGTAGAGCCCTAATATCGCTAGTTCTGAAACTTACCTCGTAAGAAAGGTACTATTTTTAGTTTGAAATTATACAGATTTATAGCTCACTTGGGAGTTTTTCATGTTGTGTGTTCTCTTAGTTCGAGGGTTTAATTACTAAGACTTCGTTGTGTGTCTAGACAATATCTTCAGTGCTAACTTCAGGATGAAAGGAGCACTTAGAGTTCTTGTTGATCAATATAACTATGTAGAAAAAAACCAGTTTAAAATTATCCAGATATCAAAAAATGTCTGTTTTCATACACAGGGCTGATATAATCTAAGATGCAGCTGGAAGTAATCTTGAAGATTAGCTAATAAGGGGGTGGAAATAATTGTTTCACAGAAATCAAGCCAAGAAATTTTCGCATTGAAATAGATTTTATAAAGTTCTACATGGGCAACTCCTTTCAACGAATATTTAAGTGATTTGAACAGGTAAATATTTTGCATATTTGATAGAATACACATACAGTGTTGCAGTACTATTGTTTGGATGACGTTTCGAGTACAATTTGCTGCTCATGTCTAGTTATCAATATGGTATGGCTGTGTGTTATATTAAATAAAAGCTTACCTACTATGGCATTGTTTTCTGCCACAGAGGCTGAATTCTACTTCTACTCCACTCTAATAAGAAAACAATTTCGATAGAGAAGAAAGGCCAGATTTGCAGAATAAAATGATATCATTCTATTTCACAGGTTCTCATCAGCTGCAAACTACCTGAAATTACAATGATTATAAATAATAACATTTCATACTTCATTGTTTGAAAACATTTTCGTATATTTTCTTCAGCCTCACCTAGATTTCCACAAGATTTTGTTCGTTATCGTCAAAAACAGATTGTACGCCTGGGTGCTGAAATTGAATTCGATTGTCCAGCACAAGGATCACCTCCGCCTACAATTACATGGTATTATAAAGGTGCACCATTGTCACAGTTCAATGCACCAGCTAAATACACCTTTGATGATAATGGCAGTAAATTGAAGATTATCTCGGCTACTGGTAAAGACTTAGGAGAATATCAGTGTTTGGCACGGAATGAAGCTGGGAATGTATCAAAAATTTATGAATTAGAAGTTATTAGTAAGTGAAATCTGTGGTGGAGACATCCAAAAAATTTTATATATACTATTTATAGACCTATTTTTCACTTGTAAAAATTTCATAATACTTCTGAAATTAATTAGTAATACTTTCAGGATACATAGTACGTTTCTTCTTAGTTTAGACAATTGGTTGTGGCGTTTTCAAAGATTCACGCTGACACGTCTTACGCATAATAGTCTTGCTAACACAAATTGTAAAAAATGACAAAAAAAGTCATTCTGTTAAGCAAGATGAAGTTATTAACCAGAAATAATTTCCAGTGTACTTAAGCATCACATGAAAACAGATTTAGTATTTCTGTGTGGAATTCAAGTTCATCAATAATTAGACTGATTGTCTGTGCGAGACATACATATTTACTGTCATCACAAAGTGACTGAAAATATTTTGCAAGAAAGACGAACCTTCTGATAATAAAAATTCGTTCTTATATTTTCTGTCTGCTCTGCATGTGATATGAGTGGTGAATCAAAGTAAACAGAAAAAAACCTACACAAAATAACAACAGTTCAAGTTGACACCAAGTCAGCTAAGAGAATAGTTGCGCTCTGTATGTCGTGAATTGGCAGAAGTTGAAATTCACTGCCCACTGAATTGAGTTCCAGTGGCTGAATGGGATCGCGTTCGAGATCGCCTTGTGACCTGAAGGTCCTGGGTTCGGATCCCAGTGAGTGAGTATTGATGAGGGGTCTCAAAACTGGACGAAACTGGTGTACTCAGTACTCTCAGGTTTTCCAATGGTTCTTTAACTGATATCAACTCGTGACCAGACGAATAAACAATTTAGAGAAGCACAAACATAAGAAAACGGAAACTAAGTTAGAATAAAAGCTAAGGGTAGATTAGTGAAGACTCTTAAAATCTGGAAGATAACTTCCAATAACTGATTCACATTAAAACAAGTAATAAAGATTAATAAAACAGGATAATTTAATGAATTCATCAAATTTCGATAGAACTCGTCAGCTGAATACTTTACATACACGGATATATATATATATATATATATATATATATATATATATATATATATATATACTTGTCAAATTACATTGGGAGATATTAGACTGATAAGTAAACAAACTACATTGAATTAGTCATGCAGAAGGACACATGCGAATGTTTTCCAGGTCATGTTCAAATAGACAAGGGGAGAGAGAGTATGAGAGATCAAAATTAAGACAAATTACGGTACGCTTCAATTATGTCACTTAGATAAACAATTAGACATTAGAGAATATACCAAGAGTTGCAAACAGAGTAATACCAATAGTAAAAGTTATAATAATAATAATAGTGCTGAAGTGAGTTAAGATAATGCTATTGATAATGGATAGTTTTATATGAATCAATAATAATAAAGGTAGAATAATAAATAAAACGTATTACCATGGTAGATTCAGAGTGACGACCATCTCCTTTTGTACACAGACACCTGGTTTATAAACTCGAATTGCACAAGCCTCTGCAATTCCAATCATCTTGTTTCTTTGTCTGCTGACAATAGTGAATGCATCGACAGCATCGATACATATCCGTAGTCCACAAGATGTTTTGTTATTGGCACTTTGCGTTCAGCTGTTTTCAACCATTTCGGCAAATGCTCCATCCTGTCAGTAGACAATCGCCTTTTCGTACGACCTATGTATTTGCTTCCACAAACACACTCAAATCGATATACGCAATTTGAAGTGTCCAGGAATGTTTTCAATTGATTCACGTTATCTTGAGGACTCGATCCAGCCAATATGCAACTACCTATAGACATATGTGCGTAAATAACCCTTTGGTAATATTTCTCTTTTTTGATTTTATTATAATTTTAGTGCCACCTTTGGTTAGACTAGACAAAACTGAAATACGTGAAAGGGAAGGTGCTACCTTTACTGTGCACTGTTCAGCTGAAGGACATCCTATGCCAACTTTGGAATGGTTTAGAGAGACTGGAGGGCTATTCCGACTTGGAACAAGTGTAGATATCAGGTGAGAATATGAAATTTGGATCTATGTAGATAATGATGTTTGTATATTTTCATAATTAAACTGTAAGATTTAACATGTGGATGAAATTACATGATTGGTGTTTAAGGAACTCGGTTTGATACTATCGATAGGAATCAAGAAGACAACAGGGATATCAAGATAGTATACTATAACATAATCTGAGCACGTAGTGGATGTGGATTTGGTATACGAGAACAATCGGAGTAATTATAGTTCAAAACATGACATTTAAGAGACTGTGTTAAGGGATACGTTTAAGATTTTTGATACAATCATCTTGGAAACAACCCACGAAATCATCGTTACGACCAAAACTGACTCATAGCGGTCTGGATTCAGGAAGCTGATTTCTGCGTCCTACTGTATAGCTGACAAAAATTCATTCAGACATGCATCGTCATAAAGCGCTCAATAAACACCAAAAAGACAAATATTTGTTGCCGAAACCTGCAGTTCTATTTAACAATAACATCAAAAATCGAAAATTGCCTCAGAAGTGCTGCTATGCAGTCCAGTTAATTTTCTAAGTACGGCACATGTACTGTAGAACAGAAATTTTTATTCATTCACGTTCCCAGTAGAACGTAGAGCTTCAAGCTACAGCTTTGAAGTTTCGGTAGCTGTGTCAGCAAGAATCAGGCACCAACGTTTCTCTGTAGACAGTTCAAGGTCAGCATGTATTTGACTCACTCAAACAAAATCACATTATCAATGTATTGTACAACCGCAATGAGAAGCGTTACAGTTAGAGAATAAACAGTAACAAAGACAAATAATAAGGATTAAGGCAACAGAGGATATGAAAATGTCAGAAGAATGATATACAGTTTAAAAGAAAAACGGATAACGATTACATAGTTCACACATTCAAATAAGTATTAATATTGTAATTAGATAGTTCAGGATAGATTTTCCAAACAATCTTCCAGATACAATCAAGTCATACACTTGCTAGTAATAAATAGTAAATTCTTATCCAATGTTCTTCGTAACTCTAAATTTTAAAAGTTGATATAGGTTTGACCAATATATTTGATCAGAAAATGTCAATTCAGTTTAATGTCTGATTACTTCCAGACTAAGTACTACTCTAGGAGTTGCATTCAACCTTATATCTGCAAAACATTACTGTTAGAACTCACTAGTGGCTATTTTATTATGCGAATCGTACAGCAAAGGAACGAACTCAATTCACACGAAAACTGGTGAGTCGAGATATCCGAAATAGTGACATCTCATGGCTTAGACGAGATTGTTCGTCATCATCTACAAATGTAGAAATTATATGAGTTAGTCTAATTTTCTACAAAAAGTTAAGTAATCCTTACAGGTGTGTGTTATTTTTATTGTTTATAAAAATCTCTTGTAGTACTGGACTGTTAACAATCACAGATGCTAAAAAGGAAGACAGTGGCCGTTATGTTTGTAAAGCTACAAATAAAATAAGCGAGGATTCGAAATCAGTTATGATCGAAATAATTGGTAAGCTTATTTTCCCGCTAAAATTATCCTTTCATACTTATTTCTATACTGTAAACATAGAGAAGATATCTCAATCTAGTATATTGTAACAGTGAAAAACCCTGTTATGACGGAGTGATGCTGGATTGTCTAATCTGACGAGAATGCACCTCCAGAATACAATATTATGACAAACTAATCACTTGAAAATATCTTTCACTTTGAGACAGACACAAAGTCAGACTGGGAGAAACGAACTGGAAGGATAACAATCACAACAACAACATTTATTGAACAAAATACTTAGTGTTTCATGTTTACAGAACGAATCAGAACGGTCCAATAAGGTTATAGTTGTCAGTACTTGCATAAATTATCACCTCACGGCTAAAAAAAAAACTTGTCCGCGCTAGCAAGACAGTAGTCTGCTTGCATACTCATTTAGGAGAGCTAAAATGCAAATCATCAATCAGATTTGAAATATACCCTTGTAACAACGACAAATGAATCAGTTCTGCCTAGCTCAAAATAGCGTCAGAATGTGCTCGTATGATTTGACGTTAATTCAGTTCCTACTAAACACTGATAAGAGTGTCTAACATATCATTAAAATATCTGATTATCAAAATCTCAGCTCAAAGAATTATTCAATCTGAAGACATATACAGGATTTCGTCATCAGCTGACATCAGTTAGAGAACCATTGGAAAACCTAAGCGTACTCGACAGCTGTTTCGTCATAATTTAGGACTCTTCATCAGCACGCACCTACCGCGGCTGAAGATGATGACCTACAAGTTATAAGGTGAGCCCCCAGACTATTAATCCACTGGGATCCGATCCAATGGCCAGTCCATGAATTGCAGCTTCTAACAATTCACGACATAGCGCGACTACTAACCAGTATCTTCGGCGAGTGTTTGTCCTCACACCCGACCTGCTGCATCCTGCTGGATAGGATTCCAGTGGCTTAATGGTCTACGAGCTCACTTTCTAACTAGAAGGTCCTGGGTGCGAACCCTGGCGGTGGATAAGTACTGATGAGGAGTCCCAAACTAGGACGAAACAGCCGTTCAATACTCCTAGGTTTTCTAGTGGTTCTGGAATCGATATCAGCTCATGATGAGATCCCGTATCCAATCAATCGAATCCCTACAAATCAACACCTGAAGACATTTAATTATAAGATCGTTTAAATTTAGTCGTTTGTGGGATTAATCAGCTTCGCCGTCGAGATAATTATCTAGTCACTAAAATCTGGAGTTTTCTGTCTAGTATTTCATTTGAATTTAGTAGATATAGTGAGTATTTATCGACCTGACTTTCTAAAGGGTTTATTTTATTGACACAGAAACTTCAGTTACCACAATAAAGTTATCATCATTACTGGCGTACATTCTCCATCTTTACAATAAGAGAAATTGACAGAATAATATAATTACATACTTGAGATGTGTAAGTTAAGCAATTCACAGCCAGTCGTAGTGTTCTAGCTTTTTCTTCTTTCCTTCACGCTCCCCAGTGGAACATAGGGCTTCAAGCTAGTAGCTTGAAGTTTCTGTAGCAGTGTTTATTTTACAGTATGAGGTTGCTAGCCCTTATGCCTAACCTTCCCTCTATACCAACATTATATCTGGCTTAGAGAGGTAAAGGGGTACGTCCGTGGCCGGAGATCGAACCCCGGACCATGTACATGGTCGGTGAGCGTCCTAACCGCTATGCCACCGACGCATAGCTTAGAATCTCACTAAACCTACTTCTGACTGGGCTATTGGATAGTAGGATCACTCCACATAAAATAATTGTGGCTTATAGCTTCATTCATTCGAAATAAATTTTGAATGATTGGGTTCTAATCAACTTCAGCAATAAGTTGACATCCTTAGTGTTAAATAAGTGGATATAGCGTGTATATTAATACTGGCTCTACACACTATTTAGCAGCTTTCAAAACACTAAATAAATTGAATTCTTAGCTTCCCTATGATACTATTCAGTAGCTAGGACTTCATATTATTTAGTTGCCCTTCTTTATTTCGTAAGATTAATAAAACCATTATACATATACATGTATATAATAAAAAAACATCAATTTTCCATTCATTTATTCTTTAAATTAAGAACGACCTACCATACATACTTCAATAAAACCGATTCTGGCAAAAGAGAATGAACAAGTCTTGCTACCATGTAGAACAAGTGGTACACAACCAATACGTATTCAGTGGCTTCTACCATCTGGTCAGCTAATCACAGCTGATCAACCAGGTATATTTAGGCTATTACCTGAACAAGTAAGTTTTGGTTGAAAAGACGAAAATTTAGTTTATATATATATATATATATATATATATATATATATGCATGAGGAAAAGTGTATATATCTGGTTTTATTAAATGTACATGTGACTTTCCAAAAAATCAAACCAAAAACTTAGTTTTTGGAACTAAATCAATGGTGCTAAACCAGATAAGGCTGAAATTATGGCATCACTCGTCGTTATCTTTCAATGAGACAAATGTGAGCAAAAGAAATCATGAAAGAACTACTCAATACTAAGTAAAATGCAAAAATATAATATTCCTAATGGGTGTAATTCATACATCAATGTCTGAACAGATAAAAGAAACACCGATGCAATCTTGTACATCAGGAATAATTGCGGAAGCTGTTACGGAAACGTGAGGAACCATAGTTTCTTGAACAAAAAGTTTAGTAGACTAAAAAAGTACTTTGAGTGGACACTAGTTAATAACTAGTGTGATGTTTCTAGTCCTCTGTCTCATGCAGACTGAATTCCACCAGTCAAGCTTGCAATATGGTCACAAGGCAAAGTACAGAAAAATAATGCGAAATCACCGTCATCTTTGTGAAAGGAAAGGAATCTGTTAACTAAAGTGGGCATTCTCTTCATCTCTGCATCCATCAACACCAGCTGACAGTCAAAAGACATAACGCGCATTCGACTACACCAATTCACATGAACAATTATGGAAATCAGTTCAACTGGAGAAATGTAAAAGTTTTGTAATCAGGAAATACAATTAATGCTAGAGAATTCCCAGGATCTTGGTCCACAAATCAATTTGCACTTAATGGACATGTTATATAGACCATGTGTGTACTGGGGGTGGAGAAAGAGAAACACACAAGTTCTGGAGTGCAGCAAAACCAATAGATAAACAAAAGTACAAATATGTAATCTGCAAAATAGAACTCGATTCTCATGAATGATTTTGGAGTGCAGCTCAACTTTATACTTAATAGTTTAATTTAAATTATAAACACATAAAGCATAAAGTACTACTGTTTTGTTCTTTAGGGTCTTTTAATTGAAAAAGTCCGTTCAGAACATGCTGGACGTTATCGATGCTCAGCAAACAACGAAGCCGGATTTCAGAATGCTGTTGTCAGCCTAGAAGTGCTTAGTGAGTTCTTGTTTTTTTTTCCCGCGTAAATCTCATCATTTAGGAGATTGTTGAAAGTTAGGGACCACTAGACATCTGTTTTGTCCCAGTTACGTTATTTGTTTCTTCATTTATTTGTTTCAGAACATTTAGTCAGACTTTGTTGATTTATTATGTACTGTATGAAAATATATAAAACGGTGGACTGAAATTACTTGTTTTACAAGCGTTTGCTACTTGGACATTAATGGTATGGGTGCGAAAATTCAAAACAGTTGAATACATTTTTGGTTTTGAATAGCCTAATGAAAAGAATACTTTTATTTTATTTGCTTCGTTTTGACTGGTGTGGACATTCTTTGTGTCCTAAATGGGACTTATCAAATAAATGTTCCAACAAATCATCGAATGTTGTCTCCCCACCTACGTCTGAATATTACTGCTGACTGAATATGGAATCGACCATCATGCTTTCGGTAAATTACTTTTTGCGTTGTAGATGACTTTAAAGGGGGAGGTTATAGAGACAGGGTGATCATTATCGACCAGATGTTCAGTGATCGCGCTTCTTATTACTCCACTTCCACCTCTTCATAACCATGCAGGATAGTGTTCTTGCTTTCATCTTTATTGCATGATTGAAAGTGCAATAGCTACATTTCGTAACAGAAGTAAAAAAAACGGTCAGATTTCATGAAAATTCTGAGAAACGACCAAGATGATCGAATCAATCTCTTTCTACCAAAATTTAAGGGACTTGAAGCTTTTTTTCATGCTAACCAAAGCAGCAAAGTTAAATATTTTTTATGCGGGGTTTTATACTACTTCAACTGTTAGAAAGTAGTTTAAAGAGAGACCCAGTGGGTGCGTACTGCCGATGATTCCCAAACTAGGATGAAACAGCAGCTGTCCAGTACTCCCTGGTTTTCAATGGTTCTCTAACTGATATCAATCCGTGATCAACTCGTAAAACATAACTAATCCTTACAAACCAAACTATAGAAAGTTAAAGAGAATATTCGATTTTTGAAAGATATGGTATCTCAATGGGATTTTCATGCTGCCTTTGTGAAAAATATTTTAAAACGACAGATTCTTTTTTCCTTTCTAATAGAAATGTCTGGAGAGTTTTGAATTTATTTCAATCTTTTTTAAAATTTCAGTTCCTCCAACATTAGTGAAACCGTCTAATCTAGAAGTGTCTGGACGATTGAACTCTGTCTTACGGTTGAATTGTGAAGTAGAAAGCGGTTCACCTGCCCCAACTTTAATTTGGGAACGTGACGGTGTAACATTTAGTCGGACGAAAAGTTATTATACTACAACAGAATCTGGTCTGTTCATCTTCAATTCGCTAAAGTAAGGATCTATGATAAGTTGATTGAGATAGATTTGATAATCTACATGTTCTTATGACTTAGTAATATTATCACCTTCTGTGTGGCCGTCGCCAGTGTTCAAAGACCAGTAGATATTAACGAGTAACTGACTGATTGACTGAGTGGTGAGTATTGATCATCGATAGGCAGTTTGATGAAATTGGGAAAGAAGATAGGATGGTTAATGTATTTACTGGTACTAATAAAACTCAGTTAAATAATTTTGACAAAGGTATCTCCAGTTAGTACTACCATGAAGATATAACACAGTGAGAATCCACTAAAGCTATTAGCATGAAAGCCCGAGAATCAATTATACAAGTGAATATTAGCAGAAGCGGTATGTTAATTTGTAAAACTTGAATAATAACACAGTTGGAATGACTGAAACATTATTTATAAAGGAAACTACTCTCAACACTGATAAAATATGAGAACCGTACACTGAAACTTCAATTTCTGCAGAAAATTCTGGTTGTTGCTGCCGCTTGCTACCACACCTTGTTAATTTTTCTATAACACAAAAGTTTCTGCCTTTCTATTGTCATAGTCTTCTTAGAAGGTTTTTATTTTCACAAAACTTTTGATGAACCCTTACTGTATACTTCCACAACAAGGATATCAGTAGCTTGCTTCACAGAATGTTCACTATTGTGCCTTCTGTTTACAACCGTAAACACTATAAATTAATGTTTCGGTTTCTAAAAATGAAGAGGAAACAGAGACACAGGATAAGCTTAATCAGGTTCACGTGTGAAATGTCTTATTAGGAGCTGAATTAATAATTAATGACGATGTCAGTATACATGTCGTAAACAATAGTAATAATAATAATAATCACTGTCTATAAATTTCAATATATCTGAGTGCAACTGAGCTGAATGCTTTTTTTTCTCTTGTTAATTAAGGCCTGAGGATGAAGGTGAACTTACGTGCATTGCCAAAAATGCAGCAGGTGAAGACCGTGTAACTTTTCGTGTATCCGTTCTAGGTAAGTGAATATTCATTTTCAGAGTTATTGAGAGTTGAAAACATTATATTTTTTATATATGTAATTAAATATGAATATACATATATGAAAAGTTGCATCAGGCATTGTAAATAGAGAGAACACAGTGATTACACCATGAGTTTATGCCGCTTAGCTAATAAAAATGTAACCTAGGCAAGGGATTTTAGAATGATAAGTGCAATTAACAAGTAGTTAATATGCATGGATATCATTTAGTTACAAAGCCTGTATATTGAAAAGGTAGAACAAATAGAGAATGAAATCTTGAAAAGACCAATACTAAAGATATACTTGGATTTGTTTGTAAAGAGTCTATGGAAGTAATTCACCAGCAATAAAGGTGTTATGAAAGACTTTATTCACAAGAGTTAATTACAGTTGTCACATCATAGGTAGGTTGGACGCCTTGAGATTGAAAGTGCTAATCAACTTGTTGAGTTGAATGAAACAGGTCGGAAAAAATCCTATGCTCACTTAGTGTTGAGATTTATTTTAAGTGTTTCCTCATCAATAAGAAACTTCTGCTAGAAGTATTTAGTGAAACAGTAAATTTGTCTCATTCAATGAGTGACTTTTCAATGTTAAATATATATTATACTTATTAGATGGAGCCCAGATGGAGCTGAAAGTTATACGAGATAATACTCTACTTAAGGTTACTCTGAAAGGATCAGATATACTGGCAATATGTGATTTCGCATGACTGCCAATACCATGAAATGCCTAAGCCTTACCAGTTTGTTTTCATCACATTAAGTACATTATATCTTTTGATTTAATATGATCAATTACTAAGATACATTGTTCGGTTTCTTTTTATAGTTCCACCACGTGTCTCTCTACCAATTTCAACTATTGGCTATGAAGGCAAATCAGTTACAATGAATTGCGAAGCTGATGGTCGTCCAAAACCTGAAATTATTTGGGAATTCAGAGGGCAACCGCTAACCAGTTATCTGGATGATCGTGTTCGTTTCGAAACACCAACAAAGGTTACAATACATGATTTGAAGGTAGGCGTTAATTGAACATGCTGATTTATTCATAGGTAGTGTGTTTCTCAATAAAACGGCTAAGAAAAGGGTTCTGGCTGAAATACATATTTCCCCTTTTAGTATTGATTATAGGTATCTGCTAAAATCACTGAACAGAGTACTAATAAATAAAATTAAAGAGAAAGAAGTGATTCGTGTCTAGAAATGAATAAACAATCGACCAGGTTATCAGTTCAACACTCTATTCATATTGGAAATACCCACGTAGATATTTAAAATCAAAAGATGCATTGAGCAAAGAAATATATTCCATTTCAGTCGGTTTTTTATCACGTGGTATGCACTCAAAAGTGCATAGAAACGTGTTAAATGTGCTATGATTATGAGGCGTAGACTTTGCTGAAAACATTAGCCGGCTATTAATACTACATCGTTGTGTGTTATATGAAATAAAACTATCTAATATGGAGTACATCTAACAACCCAGCTGAACTTTGTGTTATCTTTGACATGTGAATCGATCTTGTTGTGGATCTTAGTCGTTGAAGTGGTAATCATCAGAGTTGTTGTAGCCAATGTTTAGCTGCTGACTACAATTTAGGTGCGTATTAGATATCCGGAAAGTATAAACAACAATTAAATCTGCCGGGCAGCGAACCAGCCAAGGGCATACTTTAATAACCAGCATTTTCTCTAAAAACCAAATAAATAATAATAATAATACTCTTCTATGGTGATATTTCGTTTCACTTTTACATAAATAGCCTACTGATGGAGGGACGTATTCATGTATTGCTCGTTCTCCTGGTCAAGAAATGGCAATGGATTCCACCTTCTTGACAATTTTCAGTAAGTTTTTTAAGAATTCACTTTATATTCAAATAAATGTATAGTTAACTGGAAATAAAAAGGCATTCATAGTAATTGAAGCTTGTACTTACATTTCCAATGTTCTGATCATTTATTGAAACTGAGAAGGAAATAAATTCGAAGTACTTGAGAAGGTATAACTTCAGCAAATTTATTATCAAAGAACTTAATCCTAAGATCCCACTATTTCCGAAGACGCTCAGAATGGATAAACCACTAGGCACAGAAATCGTCTTTGCTTCAAAAGCAGAATAGATGGCAGGAAATTTTATTCTCCCTTGTCAAAAATCAATATTCCATACTAAGTTTTTATTCATATTCTTTCGCCAATGGCCACCGATGCCAATAAACAATACTCAGTGTTCATAATCACTGGCAGTATTCTGTGGGTGATCTGTAACAAATGATGACGGGAATTTAGCCTATGGTTTGAAAGTTGATGAACAAGTACAATAAAAAACAATTGTTATTTGACTATGCGAAGCTCCTGTGATGAGACTTCATAAAATGTTAATTTTTAAAGAAAAATTGAGAACTTCCAAATCATGTATTCTCTTTTTCATATTTTTTATAAACCAAATTTATTCTGTTTGATTAATTATAGCTAAACCAGAGTTTGAGAGAACACCGAATCAAACAACTGAGGCTTATGAAGCTAGATGGATACAGTTTCGTTGTATTGCTAATGGACATCCAAAGCCAGACATTCGTTGGATGCATAATGGAAATATCATTCCAAGTCAGTTTACAATGTCAAAATGATATGTTAGATACGTTAGCAAAACATTTTTTAAAATGTTTGTTAACTACAATATATTCCTTCATATATCCAAAAGAGTTTTCTCTTGAGATAAGGTTTAAGAGATTCCTGTTTATATAGTTTCTAACTAACCCATAAATTACCAAGCGTTATAATACAAGTTGAGATGACAGTTAAAAACATGGAATTGTCACGAGGAAACATAATATGAGCTTGTTGTAGACAGTATGCATATCATGGCACATTACTACGCACAGATACTATAAACTATTATGAAATTTGAAGCCGTAATCTTTCTGTTACTTAGCTTTATTATTACAGAATATACTTCTCTAAAGAGAGATATTCTGTAAGGATCTTCTCCGCTTGTCGATAACTTTGTCACATCTCAGAGGTGTTTCCCAATTAGTTTTAAAGTGATCAGGTGTAACGTTATTTCTTGACATTTCCATCACAGTGAGCCTACTGGAAAAATAATTTTCTTGAGTTTTAATGAGAAATTGTGATTTCTGAAGTATACCAAGTCAGACGGGAGAGTGTGTATTCTAGTGGCGCTTCCTCACAAAAAAATCGAGAATAGTAAACCATTGGTCATTTAATTTCCATCTGCCTTTGTCGAGGCGTTTCGAACTAGGATAAAGTAGGTATTCAATACTGCTTTCTTTCCAAAACTTAATCGATTAACTTTTCTCAGACTTAAAGATCACTACAGCCCACCTATTACCTCAACCAAAGTCACTGTTTTCGTGTTCAGTACCAAATTGTAGATAAATGTTGGTTAATGATGCGGACAGCCATTTCTTCAAACCTTCGGATCATCACTTTTGGGGCGTTTTAACCGACTGTATCAAAAGAATCATTCAAGTGAGCAGATTCTTACAAAATTCCATTTAACAGAACGGAATTTAATGTAGCTACATTAAATGTAACTTACAATGTTATTATTGGCATATACCGGGACCTAGTGTTTTTTCAAGCTGAGTGAAGATATTGGCGACCGTGAGATTCTTTGGCATAAAGAAAGTTACGGTAAATTGTCCGGTCAAGTGACGAAACATTTGTGATCAGTTGCTGTAAAGTACCAGAAAACATTACAACTGTCCCTCTCATACCTAATTTTACGTTTTCTATCGATTCACTAAAGTTCTGATGAGTTCTTTAGTGATAAAAATAAAATATCACCAGCCGCCAATTCAATAACTTAGTAATCAAGAAGCTGTGAACCTTAGGTTGTAACAACTACAATCATTACCCCTACAACTAGAGTGCTGTGTTCAGATAAAATAATTTTAATGTCCGCATAACGAGTGTGGTTCATTTTGGGGTTGTTGTGTTGTGTTGACTTGGATAGTTCCATTCTCGGCATCATCTCCTGTGCTAAATTCAAAATAATTATTTTCCTTATTTTATCCAGGTAATCCAAGTAAAAATGGAGTTGGTTCATTGGTTCTTGGTCCACTAAGAACTGATCAAGCTGGTCGGTATACTTGTGCAGCCAAAAATGATGCTGGAAGTATTGAATACGATTTTGAACTGAAGGTTAAGAGTAAGTGCTTTTTCCATTATACTACTACTACTACTAACAGCGAATCCAGAAATGATGGTCATACTGTTTTCATTTGTAGGGTACCTGTTGACTCCCCAGGCAGTATGTATGTTACTAACGTTATTTTGTTTGTATACAGTTCCTTTATCTTAGGATGAACATGTGTGTATTTTAATCAATCTTCAAACATAAAGGATTAAGTTACTTACATTATGATGAATCTACTGGAGATTTTTCTCCATAGATTTGTGTCAAAAACAGTCATTTGCCCGTAGTGTAGTTCATGCACAGTCTAAGTATGTAGCGCAGTATGTTGTGTGTTTTTTTAACGTAATACTACATAGGCTCATATATGGAGTGCATATGATTCTGTTTGACTTCACTATTTAGTCATTTTCATTTGATTTCATTTCTCGGGTTTCGGAGTTACAGTATGCATGAAAATTTTATTTCCTTTTCAGCCCGTCCTAAAGTGCATGTCTATCAGTCAGATGAACCACCTAAAGAAAGTGATACAACTCGTCTACGATGTGAAGTTAGTGGAGATGCTGATTCAGTTATATGGTTAAAAGACGGCAACAAGATTTCAAATTCAAGTCGTTTTCGTATACTAGACAGAGGTTCCAGTCTTGTCATCAAAATGGCAAAGGTTAGTGTTGGTTTTCCTCTTTTGTTTTACTAAACTCGAGGATTTGCTGATTATCTATTCCTTTTATTTTGGATTTATAATTTTCAACTTCCCCTTTAGGAATTAAAATGTTACTGAGAGCTTTAGGGGGGAAATGCCGTCTCAGACAACACCTCTACAGATGGTTTTCATCCTTATTCTCTATTTATTATTCACTGCATAGATTCTGCTTAAGAATAACCATCAAAACGAAGTGTATCATATAACAAGACTTTTTTTCACACCTGTCACACAATCCTCGGTGAACAGTCAAGTTATCTGCGAAGAGAAGTTGACTAAATATCTATTGTATGTATTATTCAGTGTAAATGAACTTATATAAAGTGACTAAAATTGTAACTGTATGAAAACGCCCACCAAATTATTCAAACTAATATAACATTCAACTTCGAAGCTTATAGTAAACTTGTTCATATAATGCTACTACAGTATGTAGTAATTTTAAGACTGATTCCAAGTTTTGTCATTTGAAAAACATTATTGGATTAAAGACTGTCATTTTTAAGTAAACAAAATAAATGCTTTAATCGCTACGGGACGAGCCCGCTGGTTATTTAGCCAATAGACTGGTATATAACCACCTGTGAATTCTAACTCCTGCCGGTTCACGAATACAGAACCACTGCTATCTAACGCCATCGATGAGTATCGACTTCACATTAGAATTAGTAGATACCACCGAATATGACTTGTCATTGAAACTTAAGGCTAGCTACGCTGTGATCGAAATCTCCCCCAAACCCGAAATCTAGATATAATCATATGTTGTATGTCCCTTTTGTATGAATGCAAAATTGTTGATGTGAGTTTAAGGAAAGGCATATTATACAAATATAAGGTTCGCAGTCAAATGACTTGGTTGAAAATATTTTTTTTTCTTATTGGTTTATTCAGTTTTAACCTGTTCATTAGATAGCAAGATTACATACAACGTGGTGATTTAAACCTAACTTTTTTATAGGCCAGAGATACAGGGACCTATCAGTGCATAGCAGCTAATCCGGTCGGTGAAGATCTTGGTGAACTTCGTTTAGTTGTGGAAAGTAAGCTAGAATGTTTTTGCTTATTTTTAAATAAACGTGAAAGCTTTTTAAATAATGTAAGTAGGACACTTCGAGAAACACTGTACGCCCTGGCATTACTACTAAAAATTCCGAGTGCTTTTTTACAGAATGATTCAGTTTTGTACAGTATGATCAAAAGCTATCAAGTTTATGATTCAAGGGATCCATTAGTTTTATAGGAGGATCATATTACATCGTGACTGCTGGTTGCCTATAGTGACCAGGTCAGATACTATAAGAATTAGACAGTGATAGTGAACTAGTCGCTTAAAAGTTCCCATGTATGTTATTACTATTATTTATTTTGAAACATATGTCATTATACTAAGGCAAAGTACAGAGAACGCCTTAAATTTCAGTTTATTCGTCTTTTGACCACGTTTATTTATGTGGTGAAAATATCTAAAATGAAAGGAAGAAGACTTTGTTAACAAATAAATATAGTTTATGGTTAATGAATGTTAGTTAAGGAATCCACTGTTTGAAAACCATTTGGCTTTTCACCATTATTCGGTGTGTCGGTGATGCAATAATAAAGCACTCATCCACCACGAAAGTGGCCAGGGGTTCGATATGCGGCTGACAAACTCTTAAATCTCGCCTAGCCGGTGGTGAACCTGTTAACGAGGGACGTTCGGGCGTAAGGCTGGTAACCTCACTCTGTAGAAACAAAACCTCTGCCGCAGAAACTTGAAAGCTCATACTTGAAGCCCTATGTTTCAGTCGGGACGTGAAGATATAATATATAAAAATATATTTGAAGAAACTAATTTGTCTGCTTGCGGTCTCATGCACCCTCACTGATACAATTGGCGGAAATGTTCTGGTTGTCAGCATGCTGCTAAGTGCATAAGAAAATCCGTCTCAGTATCCGGGATGAAAGTGCGTTAAATTTACTTCCGATGTGGAAAGCCATAACAACAAGTTACCAAAGAAGTACATTCAAGACATAAATCCCCATTACAGCAGAGATTCATTTTCAAGCACACTTCTCCTTTGATATGTATATATATATCCTGAATGAGATCGCCTCCTGTTGTATCAGGGCCTTCGTTGCCGTTGGTGACATCATGATAGTCACACTGTTGGTGTGCTCGTGCTTGTCATCTGACTCTCTCATTGACAATCTTGTGAGTCCGCTGCCATTCTATCTGCTTTCACATATTCCCACTACTTGAATGCTATATCTCTTCATTCCATTTGCAATCTGAGCAGTTTTGCCAGTCTCATACGTAGTGCGGACGTTCTCTGTCCCCATGCAGACTTTTTCTTTTGTCGCAAGGAGACTCATTGTACTGAAGTTTCTGTTCTTCTCATCAATCGTGTATCGCAAACGATTTAGCTTGAAATAACCAGATTAATTTAAAATACCATTATTCTGAATGGTTTTTTAAGTTTGTTCATTATACCTCTCGAACAATTAATTTTAAAACACCTAATTTTAAGTAAATTGAATCACTAAAAAAAATAACAGTTTAGCCGAATCAGAATATTCTTTTATATAACCTCCTCTGCAGGTTAAGCAGTTAAGGATGATGAATACTTAGATGAAAAGACCTTCAAGCAGGTAGGCAGGACGCTAGAAGTCTGATGCTATACGACCCTTTATTTCATCTTCATTCGTAACCTGTCTCGTAAGTATTAGCTTGCAAATTCAAGGTTATCTAAGACAGCCTTGCCGATCATGAATAAATATCAAAATCAAGTATTCTAGGAAGATCCAATCCAAGGAAAAGACTTATTATTAGTTTCTGAATTTCATGTTAAATAAACTGAAACACAAGCAAATGTCAGATAAGATTACATGAGGAAACAAGTGGAAAATTTTTGTTTATTCAAATAAATTTTAAGAATTGTTGATATGAGAGAAGTACGCATAGTAATAATGAATACGAAACGTGAGGATTTTCATAGAGTGAATAATTTACTAGGAATGGGTTGATTTAAAATGTTTTGGTGACGTACCCACATCATTTGGAGAACCAACGAGTTACATAAAGAATGTGTAAGCCATAACTGGTGAGTCGGTGGCTCAGAGGTGGAACACTCACCAACCAACGACGTGGTTCAGGGTTCGATCCCCGGCCGACTCATTTCTAAACCTCTCTAAGCGGTCGGTAATGCCCGTAAAGAGGGGAAGTTGGGTGTGAGGATAACAACCTTACCCTGTAAAAATCAGACCACTACTATCGAAACTTCAAAGCTCTAGCTTGAAGGCCTAAGTTCCACTTGGAACGGGAAGGCATAAAACTTTTTAAAAAGCTACACATTGAGAATATAGAATTTTCAGTCCAATACAACCACAACTGCATTTAAGGTCAATTTTTAGCCATCGAGGCTAGTTGTCAGCATGTTAAAATTTGACAACTGGCTTGGAATCCAATATTTTTCCAGCGCAACATATACCACAGTCATCTAAGGAGTTACAGATGCGCATTCCCGGTATTTTTTCATTGGTTTTCTGTAGTAGTACCCGGTGGTACTGAGAAATGTACCGAAGGAGAAGGTTTTAAAATATTATCTTTTGTAGCAGCTTGAGCAATCTATTGCTTTGAAAGATTCCATGTCTTTTTGCAGGGTATGAAGTCGTTTTGTCTTACCTAAATAAACCACAGTTATTATCCATTCCTTCTGAAGCTGGTTTTTACGGAGAAATTTCTAATTTTTTGTTAACTTTGAATCTTTGTGATGGAATAAATAAGCGTTCTCATATCATAACCGACTGTTATGTTTTTTTATAAATTGTAAGTACTATTAGCCTGCTGTTATGCAGTAGTTTTTGTTTCATTTCCCAGGTAAACCATATCTTGTTACCTATCCAAATAATATGACTGCTCAAATTGGAAGTGTAGTCACGATGGAATGTCTTGCAGAAGGTCAGCCAAAACCAACTATAACATGGTATAAAGATAAACAATTAATCACACTTCATGGACATCGTTCAGTTGTAAATAATGGTTCTCTGAGGTAAGTAAATAAAAAATGTGAAGTAGCTGGGAGTTGCATATATTTTTTTTAGCTATCTAACTACCAGTGACATCAATAATACAAAATTCAGAAGAGTGAAAAACAAAAGTTGAACCATGTAACTGAAAGATATCTTCTCCTTGAATTAATAATGCGTTTCGAAGGTGTTATTTAGTCGAGGCAACCGCCCAGTCAATGAATACAGAGTTTTTATTCACTAGCCTATCAGTGCTCATGGCTAATATATTTTTACCTAGATGTATGTTAATGGAATAATAATAATAATAGCTTTATTCCAAAAACAGTACTCATGATACAGCAAGGAATTTTCAGCATTCAGTACAATATTGCATCTAATTTACTCAAAAACGACAAAAAAAATTAAAAATACACATTACATAATAGTAATAAAACGATTGTTATAGCAGCTACGTAGCAAAATACTGTGTGCCATACGGAGAAAAATATGTATAAAGTACAAAATTGTAGTAATAATAGTAATACCAACTAAAAATAAAATAGCAGAGTAACGATTTAAACGATAGAAAGTGTGACACCATAAAATACAGAAAGATGAACGATAAAAGGGTCGATTCACTGTGCTAATTACATAGTAACTTGTAAGTTTCACGTCTAACAGAGTCTTCGTCACATAAAGTACGCGCTAAATAGGGTATTGTAGAATTTCTATACTTAGTAGTACGAGCATATATCTTTTTATATTGACTTCTCGTCCTACCTGATGAGATACAAGGGGACAGGTGTGAATAAAGGGGGTGCAGAGGGTCTGACATTATAGCCTTTGCCCATTTCGTACAGGAATTTATATGCCTCTCGACTATAGTATTAGCGAGCTCATGCAGTGGCAGACCACAAGCTCTACTCACAGCATTTAATACTCTTCGTAATATGATATAATCTTTTTTGAGCAGCCCAGGAAAGATTAATGGAGAGCAATAGAGTACAATAGGTAAAATACAGGAGTTTAAAAATTGCAAAACTAAAGGTTGGTTGATACCTGATTGTCTTAACTTTTTAATGTAGAAGGTAAGACGAAACATTTTCTTAGAGATAGATAAGATATGGGATGACCATGAAAGGTCAGAGGAAAAAACTAATCCAAGGTATTTAATGCTTGATTTGGTTTCAATTTCCGTGCCATCTATGCTACAGGGATCATGCGAGTTAACTAGTTCAAGTAAGTCACGTCGATGCTTGAAAGTAAAGTCAAGCGCCTGACATTTGGAAGGATTTAATATAAGACCATTTGACTTGGACCAGTTGTTGATGTCCAACAGAAAGCTATTAAGTTTGGAGCTGTCAGACTCGGAAGTGATAGGCAGTGATACAGTCAGATCATCTGCATATTTGACAAAGTTAGTTTCGTTTGAATGAGGTAGGTCATGTAGGAAGAAAGAAAAAAGAAAAGGAGAGAGGACAGCACCTTGTGGAACACCGGATTTTGTAAGCGAGGTAGAAGAAGATTTGCCGTTATATACAGTATACTGCATTCTATCAGAAAAATAGGAATGCAACCAACTCTTAGCCCAGGATCCTGTTTGTGTCAACGATAGCTTATTTAACAAAAGGCCCCTAGGTACAGAGTCAAAAGCAGATGTGTAGTCTAAGAAAGCACTACGAACATATTTAGCACCTTTGTCTAAACAAGAGACAACATTGTGATATAAGAATGGCATAGAAACTCAAGACCAGTTATCTGGTAGTTAAACACCCAAGCCGGAAATACCTATTATATACATATGTCTAATGTCACATAAACTCGAAGACTTACAGGTGAAAACCAACAAACTAGTTGAAAAAGCAGCGAAGACAGGACTCTAAGCTAACAAAGAGAAGACGTAGGTGATGCAAATAACCACCAATAGCAGCAACGACAACAACCAGTACTAATCACAATCAACGGGAGAGATTTAACAGAGGTTACTTCCTGCCTTCACTCATCTGGGAAGCACAGTTTCAACCACAGACAGTGGGACGGATGAAGATGTCAAAGCCAGCCAGCCAGCCAACCACTCAGAATCGGAAAGGCAAGATATGCACGCCTTCATCATCCTGGAATCGATTTGGAAATCTTCTGCACTGCACTCCGCTTCAGCATAAACAACAAGATTCGGATTTTCAACACCAATGTCAAGTCAGTTAGTCCTTCCATACGGGTCAGAAACTTGCACTGTGTGACAGGGGAAGGATTTCCAACAGGTCACTGCAGACTTTTATCAATAGCTTCCCCATTCTGTTGCTTCAAAATGAAGGTCAAATGACCAGCCGGTGAGAAAAAATTAGCAACAAGAGACTCTGGCTGAGAACCGACCAACCAAGAGCCGATTGCTCAATAGATATGTAGGGGAAAGTGGAGATGGATCTGGCAAACGTTGGGGAGGCCGTCGAATGACCTCTCGAGTAGAATCCCAATGGCAAGTGGCGACGAGTGAGTGATCTGTGCGGGGGTGACATGGAGGAGATCATGGAACGAGGAGGGAATGAAAGATTATGGGGAATCGTGGACCCGGCTGAAAACGACGGCAGAAAACAGAAGAAAGTGGAGATATGTTGTTGAAGCCCTATGTTCAACTCGGAACTCAAGGGAATAATAATAATAAAGAAACTGAGTTCCAAAATAGTCATGTTTGTCTTAGCACATCTAAAGCAGACTGAATGAAGTTATATGTTGAATAATGTGCATGGAAGAATTCCAGAAGAAGTAGTGAAATACCTCGTTTACATTGTCTAATACTTTGTTAGTTTTAAAATAAAGTGAGTTGTCTTTTAATTTGAAATATTAGAATAATCGATTTTACATTTCAACTCCAATTTGAAGTCAATCAGTGCTACTCACTATACGGATCAGAGACTTGGCCAGCGCCTCATAAAGAGCATCTCAAACAAACTTCAGACTTTCATTAACAGCTGTCTTCGCTCAATACTCAAGATCAGATGGCCAGAAAAGATCACCAACAGGGATCTCTGGCAATGAGCGAACCGACACAGCAGGAACCGATTGTGAAACAAATAGGCAGGAAGAAATGGAGGTGGATTGACTGGCCATACTCTGATGAAACCAACAAGTGACATCACTAGACAAGCCATCGCTCGAGTGGAACCAGTAAGGGAAGCGGGCGGTGAGTTGGTCGTCAGTGTGAGGGTGACTTGGAGGAGGTCGTGTGAAGAGGAGATGAAAGCGTGTGAGCAGACTTGGGGCCAGGTGAAAACTGAACGCAGTGGAGACGTGTGGCTGAAGCCCTATGTTCTTCTAGAAAATTAAAGGAAATAATAATAATGCCTACTGTCCTTAAAATTCATCTTTCCGTCTGAACACAGCCATGATTTATGAATAGGAGTCTGAACCTGACGACATTTAGTAATGTCAAGGGATTTTATTTGGTGAACGATACTCATTGAGACGTTTTAGGTCACTATTACGATTCAATAAATTTAGAGTGAACAGAAAATTGAGACAAGGAGTTAATATAAATTCAGAATATGTCTAATTACATTTTCTGCCGTCAGTTCCATATTTCTTCAAAGTCTCACATACTCAGTGCATTTGCCCAGTTTAATATCGAATTAAAACAGTTACTTCTCTGAACGCTTTGGATTTTCTAATGTTTTAACTAATTTATATAGCTTTTATTAACTTTTCATTTAATTGTGTTGTGATTTCAAGAAAATCAGTCTAGAGAACAGATTTCATAGCGTGAGCAGTAGTCTCAAAAATACAGTTTCAATTCATTAATTTAATTATCCCAAATTTTAGAATTGTTGGAGTTTCATCCGATGACGACGGTTTGTACCACTGTGTCGCATCTTCAAGTTTGGGTGAAGATTTTTCACCCCCTGCATTTTTACAAGTCCAGTTAGATGGTCGATGGTCACCGTGGTCTTCATGGTCAGAGTGCAGTCAAACATGTGGGCATGGAACACAATCAAGGTAGATTGAGCTTGCAATGTAAAGTTTGATTATGAGCAGGTGTTTTATTATATTAGCGCTAGTGATTTTGCAAACGAACAGTTCATCGTTTTAACATTAATTTCATTAAGTCTGCTAGAAAAAGATCAGCAATATCCACGAATGACTTTAGAGTCTACTCGCCACATTTTTGCCTATATTATAAAAACAGTCAAACGAATATAATAGGGAATTCCGACTACCATGGAGATATGTAGGCTATGATGTCAGTCCCAGTCTCAATAAAGTATTGATGGGAGGAGATCGGTGGTAGTCGATAGGAAAAGCTGGTTCAGGTTTCTTACCTGTGTTACCCAGTGCTGTAGCCAGAGATGTTGCCACTGGTCTATTAGGTCTCATGACTGACCTCCTAGTGGGCTTCAATGTATCTACTTATTAATCACTAGAGAGTAACTGTTGTCGTGTATCTAACCACAGGTTCTAGATCTGTGACTTCGCACTGATTACCTCCAACTATCTAATGTTAATTCAAACAGGCCATTTACCAAGCTTGAATACCACTGGGAACTGATGGAATTCAGTCATCCCAAACACTAAACACTAGATGCATTACACTGGTTTTCTTGCAAAGAACACTCAACATACTTATGAGAAGTCTCAGAACTATGACAACTGAAGTTACAATAATGAATTTAAAAGTTACTGAATTCCGCTTTACAGATACAAGATTAATAGCACTTTATACAGACTTTTAATACGTTTCTATATCAATGACCACGTGTTATAGGTCCATTCTACCTAAAGTAGGTATGAACCATCCAGAAAAGTAGTAGAGAAATCAATTTCTGTCAGTTTAATATGAGTTATTTTCATTTATGTGAGTACATTCACAAATGATTGACTAATCATTTTAAAGATGCCTTTGTTGATTTTGTTTGTCTTTAAAGTTATCTAGCTACTTATTGTGTCAGTTAAGTATGGACATTTACAGCGACTGATTTATAATACATTGTTAACCACTGGAGAAAGTTCCATGCATCATTTTAGAATCTTACACCTTAAACCGTGATTTTGGTAGGAGAACCAAGTTTTCTCGTATGCTTTCACTATGTTTTACGTCAGATTTCCATATTGCTTCTCACTTTAGACCTAGTTGTAAAAAGAATTTTAACAGTGAAAAAGTAGAGTTTCTAGAATATTTAGTATGTGTTAATAGTGATTGTAAGTGTGACTATGTTTTCATATTGTTTTTACTTCAGTAGTAAAGCAAATGGATAATTAATTTCAAATGACATTATGATATTTATTAGGACTCGTAAATGTACCGATCCAGCTCCAAAATATGGCGGTGCTCATTGTTTTGGAGAAACTACTGAAATCCGTTCTTGCTTAGTATCGTTCTGTCCAACAGATGGTGAATGGGGCAGTTGGACACCTTGGTCAGCTTGTACAGCTACATGCGGCGCAGGGTTATCTCAAAGACGAAGGCGTTGTGACAGTCCACCACCAAGTAATGGTGGCAGGGTGAGTGTTAACTTCATTTATAATTATTATGTATACAAATAAACTACAAAAAGGGTAAAATCACGAAGTAACAGTACCTATAGGTTTGCCTAAAAGCCTATGCGAAATGATGTAAACATAAAGTAGTCCAGACTCAACTGCATTTGTTTTGCTGGGTTTTTTCCATTATTTTATCTTTAGTCTTGAACAACTTAGCCTTTTCGTGGACGTTGTGAATGTTGTGCACTGGGGTTGTTAAGCTTTGATGGCTTTATGGATTGATTCTGTTCTCTGGTCTACTCTTTCCTGAGCTTTAACAAAATTTGTTCATAACTTGACATTTCGATACTCATCAATTCTTATAATTGTATTGATAATATTAGTAATAACTATTTTTGCTGTAACAGCTGTATTTTGAACAGCATATCCTTCGAACAAGATGGTGATCGAAAGTATTTCATGTGATACACTATGGTTGCGTCTAAAACAAGCTCTAATACCTTATGACATTTCCCCGTCATTTCCTTCGAGAAGTGCACACCAGTAGATTTTATCAGAATTAGAAACATATGAGTACATGTCGTGAACCGATAACATAATTGGAGGGTTAAGAGAATAAAGATTGGAGAAGTAAACTGGATGGAAACTTAAGCTGGCTGCTGTATAAAATTCGATCTTACTAATGTCTAGCCACCGTTTTTGATGAGACAATGATAGCTAAAGAAGTCTAGGCAGCTAGAATAAAAGGATGAGACCAGTGCAGTATTTAGTGTATGAAAGTGTTCAGTTGTAAATAACCGCAATGCTACCGGCAAAGATTGTCTACTTTTGTTGTTGATTTTTACACGACCAATCGGGTAAATGATTTCACTTTTGATTGAATGTTTATTTTATTAATTGAGTTTTGTTTGCTTTTATTCAGCCATGTGTTGGTGAAGCCGTTGAAGATGTGATGTGTGAAGGTCTTCCACCTTGCCCTGTTGGTGGTAGCTGGTCACCATGGTCACCGTGGTCAGAGTGTTCGTCCACCTGTGGTGAAGGAGGTACACAAAATCGTAGGCGAACATGTGACAATCCGCCGCCGTCAAATGGTGGTAGGTCTTGTCCAGGTCAAGAACTAATGGTAAGTTAAATTAGAATATGTTTTAATTATTATATGGTAAAAAAAATAAACTTATTTAGACTTTTTGGATTATATTTTGCTGTAATAACAAAAAACGCCTGGATTATTTTCACTTGTATCCTAGTAAATAACGATTAAATTAATATTCATTGTTCTTTAAATTCAATGGTTATGTGTTTAGAGTTAAGATTTAGGATTAATTCACCCTGCAAAAAGTTATCGAATCGTTTAAGTTTTGTTCTGAATTGTTTTATTTAATTGTCATAAGAGTAATAAATTCACTTGTCATGATGTTTCGATTCCAGGTGAGGGCTTGCAATCGTGGTCCATGCCCAGTGAATGGAGGATGGGGTAAATGGACTTCATGGTCTCATTGTTCGCATAGTTGTGGTGGAGGTCAACGTCGGCGTACTCGTTTGTGCGATAGTCCAGCTCCAGCGTATGGAGGTGAAGACTGTCCACCAACAGGAAGTATAGAAACTTCTGAATGTCAGTCGGAAGCATGTCCAAGTAGGTTGTTACATATATCGATTGCACTTTTAATACTAATTTCAAATAATTAACAGATTTTCACTGGTAATATCTTTGTATTGTTATTGTAGTTTTTTAAACTGAAAGATGAACTGCTTGTTTATGTAAACAGTGAAATTTGTCCTTTTCAAGTTCCTCAAAAACACTAAATACAGGTTTGAACAAATAGTTAGGCAGCTATCAATTGAATTTTTGATCAAAACCCAGCCGACTCCGACTTTTATAATTTATCGTAACTGCAACTGCTTGTTAAGAAAAGTAGAAGAGATATTATACCTGGCTAAATCATTAGTGAACTGATTATGTATGCATGAAACTTATTTTAAATGGATGTGGACTTCCTCAGATACCGTTTAAATAAAACAAATTGTTCTGTTAAGCAAAGGCGAGATAATTAAGCGCGTGTTCAAAATCGGAGGATATATAACAAAGAACTGATAAGAATTCGCCATAATCCGAGCGAAATCACACTCGTGATAATATATAAGTGTAGTTTTGTATCATTCATCTTTAGCATAATGCCAACCTAAGCGAATAATTCATATTTCAGGATGTGTCATACATAAAATAAGAAGTAAAATTATCAGCTTTGCTTGCGGAATCCATCAGTAATGGTAACCTCTGATTTAGGATTTTAGAAATATTCAAATGTTGTTTTGTAGGCATTCTGTTGACTTCAACTCAGGTCACAGGATGACATCAGTTAATGAACCACTGGAAACCAGGCAAAACTGAACAGCTGTTTGATCCTAGTTTGTGTCTCTTCAGGAGTATGTACTCATGAACCTATTAATTTCAAGAACTCTCTCTCTCTCTCATGTGGTCACTGTTTTCATTCAAAGAAAATCAGTGTACTGTAGGAAATTTTTAGTTTAATAACAACGAATGACTGTGGTTAAAATTTGCACATGAAGTGTATTCAGTTAGGTAATGAACATCACACGAACAAATCAAAGATTGAACGGGAATATATTAGCAACATAATAGAATAGATATCAGCAAAAAGTTTGAGCATTGTGGATTAGATCGAATAAAGTATGATTATATTTCAATAGTTTACACACAATGATAAGTTCAGCTCATCCACTCACGGCAAAATGAAGATTAATACAAGGTTTTGCAGATAGAATACGTAGACTTACAACAACACCAGAGGACCAGCGTAAAGAAATGAATGTCCTACTCAAAGTGTTACTCAACAACAACTACCCTAAGGAATTTATGAAAGATAATATAAAAAAGAGGGTAAACCTGGAGAGTGACAAGACGGAAGAATGCAAACAATCAGTTACAATACCATACAAAAATGGTACGTCAGAGGTAATTCGAAGAAACCTCAAAAATAGTGGGATTCGAACAACATGTAAACCGACAAATCTAATAAAAAATAAAATAAATCAACTGAAAGATATTATTAATAATGCTTTGAGAAAGCTATTAGCATTAAATAGCGAAACGTTTAAAAACAATGTCGTTTTGTTTTTCATTCATTGGGAAATACAAAAACCTATATTACAACTGAAAAATCCCATAAAAATGATGGATAAGAACAATCTGATTTACAAAATATCTTGTGCTGAGTGTCCGACTAAATATGTGGGTCAAATATTCAGATCATTCAAAATAAGAGTGAATGAACATAAACGCCTGTCTAACTAAAGGTCAACCAACAGGAACACACGCTTAGAAGAATTTAGAAAAAAATTCACCTTTAGCTGCGCATGCATGGGACAAAAACCACAATATCGATTGGAACAATGTTTGTATTCTAAATATGAACTAATATGAACAAATGGAAAGGGAGACTTATGACAGAATCTATATTCATTAAGGTCACACCGGATGCATGTAACAAGGGCGACTCAGTACAACTATTAACAACTTGGAATATAATTCTGAATATAAAAAACATGAATCAGTAAATAAATAATGAACTATATATAAGTACAAATCATAAATGTGTGAATAAAACAATTCCAACAGTGGTGTGAACACGGGCAGTAATTTTGCTCGAGATATTACCAATAACATTACTTATCATTGTGTGTAAACCACTGAAATATAATTATACTTTATAAAGAATCGAGTTTTGTATTTATAGGTGAAATTAGATAAAACAGATTATAAGAAAGATAATGCTTGTACATATTCACTGGCATAGAATTAAATGAATTTCGTGAAATGATATGATATAAAATGGGCTAGGTAAATGTGCACATGAGTTGTTAAGACTCTAAACTAAGTGGCTTCATTTATTTATGTGTACATGGCCAATATTTTTTTTTGTTTCTTTGCATTTTTTGTGGAACATAAGGCTTCAAGATCTAGGCCTTGAATTTTTAGTAGGTATGTTGTCATTTTCACAGAGTGGGATTGTTAGCTTCCAACATCCCTCCTTTTCCGGACCTTATATCGAGTGATAAACAAGTAAAGGTTTACGCTTGGGTCAGCAGGGAGTCAGACCCGGATCAAGAGTGTGATCAGTGGATTATCATAATCCTTTTCCTGTGGCATTAACTTCTACAATGACTACATCTCATTTCTAACCAGACCATTTGGAATCCATTTTATGTGAAGTGTTTCTTCTGTGAGACATCCCTTATGGTTTTTAAATTGTTCAGTTATTATTATTGGTGAAGCATAAAGGATGTGTTGATTTAACATAAGAAGAATTCATGTAGGAAACGTTAAAAAAAAATTGAAATTTTTCCTTCACGTTCCCAGTGGAACATAGGGATTCAAGCTAGTGGCTTGAAGTTTCTGCAGCAGTGTTTTATTTTACAGGATGGGATTGCCAGCCTCATACCCAACCTTCCCTCTTTACCAGCATTATTTCTGGCATACAGAGGTAAAGGAGTGCGTCGGCCGGGAATCGAACCCAGGACCATATGCATGGCTGGCGAGCGTGCTAACCACTGTGCCACCGACGCACAAAAGCGCTCCCGCGCCGGGAGTCGAACACGGGTCGCCTGGGTGAAAGCCAGGAATCCTAACCGCTAGACCACGCGGGACAAAAGCCGGCAAAACCCGGTATTCTTAGTCGGTCACCCATGCAAGTAACTAACCGGGCCCAACGTTGCTTAACTTCGGTGATCGGACGAGAACCGGTGCTTTCAACGTGGTATGGTCGCCGAAACGTTAGGGTTAAACTTATTCTGTGTATTTTTAAGCGCTGGGTGTTTGACTGAATTCAAGGCAGATTTCGACACATATTTACATCACTTAAGAAACCATTAGAAAGCAGAAAGTGCTCTAATACTGTTTCATCTTTAATTAGGGTTCCTCAACAGTACGCGTGCATGATCTCACCACGAATCGAATCAGGAATCTTTAAGACTCAGGGTAGATCAGTTCACCGTTCAGCCACCGCACTGGAATCCAAAGACCCCTGAATTATAAATTCTGTCAATTCACGATACAGAACCAACGCATTCCAATGACACTGATGAGTATTTTTCCTCATGTCTGACTTGATGGACCACACCGGTCACGGTTTCTCGTACGAACTCCAGGAAATCCATCACACAGTGTGTCACTAATGGGCAACCAGTTTTCAAATGTTGGATTACATGAATTCGATTTACAGTGTCTGCTTTATATACTATTTTGAACATGTTTGGTCTTAATTACAGTCCATGGGGATTGGTCGAATTGGTCATCATGGTCAGCTTGTTCGCGTACTTGCGGAGTTGGATTACAAAGCAGAGAACGTGAATGCACACAGCCTCAACCTCAGTTTGGTGGACGCCTATGCAGAGGTTCAGCAAAAGAGATAAGGACTTGTGAAGTACAAAAACGTGGCAGTTCAGGATTTTGTCCAGAGTCGGACATTACACAAAATCCCACTTGGTCAGAATGGTCTTCTTGGTCAGAATGTGAACCAGACTGTTCATCTAATGCTCAGATATCAGAAATAGGTGGCATAAGGCGTCGTGAAAGAACATGTACACTCGTATCAACTGAAAATGATTTAACTAGAAGTAGTTCAGTCCTACCATCTCATGGATGTCCAGGTCCGACGGAAGAGATTCAAGATTGCGTGCTTGAACACAAAGTAGATAGATGTGAGAGTGAGTCAAGCCTTTATTTTCTATGTGCATAATTATATTTGGGCTAATTTTATTAACTTTTCAATTCAAGTACCTTGAAAACTCAAATATGACATTCCTATGTAGTATGTCATAAAAAATTTTTAAAAATTTCTACTTACATATTCCGGTAACCAAAGTTTCAAACAGATCGTTTCGACACAACAGTAAGAAGACACCGTTTATCTGAGGTATGTAATACATTGGCACAACACATTTCGGATATAATAATCCCACACGTACTTGTCATGTATATCTATATATAACAAGCGATACACGGTCAAAATTAGATCAATAAGGGTTAGAATATTCACGGATCAAGATCACGGATAAAAGGTAAAAAAATGAGGTGAGAAAGAAACGGATGAAAATGTTACTACTCAAAATGAACATGGGGGAACCTGGGGATTTGAGATCATGCAGTTAGATAATCCAAAACTAGGGTGATTCTTAGCGTTTAAAAAGGTTCTCTAAAAGTGCTAGATTTGTGGTCAAAAATACCTCTTGGATTCCCATAAAGTACCTATTCAAGGGAAGCTTTTAAGTTGCTCGTCAAAATAAAATTCTGTTAATAAAATCATGTCAACCTTGATCTTGAGCTTACTGTTATTTCACTTCATATATCTCCAAAAAGGGAAATTCAGCTTGTATTAAACTCAAAGTGTACATTAGTTCAAAAATGAGCATCACATTCCTTACCGTTCACTGATTGAGTATAGTTTTTCACAGCCTTACTTAAAACCTATGTAAAAAGTGTTTTAAACTTAGGTTTCTATACAGAAATAATATCAAATCCGTAAATGCTTAAATGTTGACCCTCTTGCATTCTGAGTTGCACCGGTTGCACAGCGGTTAGGACTCTCGCCGACCATGCACATGGTCCTGGGTTCGATCCCCTGACGACGCACACCTGATATCAATGATTGGCCTGAAAAATATGGGCTACCAATGTCACATGCTGAAAACTCCATACTTGTAAAAAAATAAGGTGTGGAATCGAGCTATGATCAAAAATTTAAAAAAATTACATAAATTTATTAAGGATACACTCTTTCCCGAATTGCTATATGATGCCAGTTTCGATCTAACTTGACGTAAGCTATTTATTGTGTAAATTATAAATCTATGAACCCGTCTCTTATCAAAACATTCATGAACAGGTATCCCTTCCTAATTTGTGTAATTTTGTTTCGTACAGATGCTTTAACTCATGTTAACAAGGGGATGTTAACTGGTACTATTCGAGGTCAACTCAACAGTCAAGATTTAGGCACAATTCTTCTTAATGCTAGTTGGTTTAACTCTGGAGCAAATCGTCCAACTGCTTATGAATTTTATTTGTACAATGTACCACCAGAACGTAGTCAGTGTATTCAGGCGTTAACTGAAATTTACCTCCCAGGTATTTGGTATGCAGCACAAGAGGTAAGTTAATAAAAATATTTCTAGAAAATTGTGTTCATATCCTTGTTAAAGTTATATTCCCATTTTATAGTAACGTTTAAGTCAGTTTGGACTGTGCTTCAAGAAACAGTTATTATACTTTTCACTTGGTACATAAGTACATGCATAATTTCAAATATACTGAATAGTTTATATTCAGATGTGTTGGCTCGCTAAGGCTTCAATCAAGTTTAGTGTGCTAGGGAGTGATGACTTTTTCTAACCACCTTATAAATAAACTGTGTCTTGAAATCTTAACCTATCAACTTGCTGCTATTTTTTAAGTAAATTAGTGACCAGCTTCAGCAGCGGGAAAAAGTGTTAAAATTTTTTTTTCAGATGAAAGTTATTACATTCTTTTATTATCCAACTCGAAATTTCTAAATTTCATAGGTATCTGGTGCAACTAATGGTCATAGAGTGATGGGCACATCAAACGGAGTAACATGGGAATCTGTTGGTCAATTTGCAGATGGAAGTATGATACAGATGAGTCAACGTGTATCACGAACAAATGAGTCATACGGAGTATCTCTGACTGAATCTATAATTCACCTGAATACTGACATCCACCTATCTGGATCGTGTACATTTTCTTTAATTGATTCTAAAACAACATCAAATCCTGAAGTTGAATTACACGATTTTCATGAAGATTTAGTACAGTTAAGTCCTCAAAAAGGTAAGAAGGATTTGAGCAAAATTAAACTACTTTAAACTACTTCACTCAATAAAACTGTGTTGTGACAATTTTATTCAGCTTTCTGGTGAGCAGGGATTATTTTTTTGTATACAATGCAGCTGGTTGTTCGCTGCAAATATAGTAACACAAAAATAGCATTCTCAGTAATGAAATAGTGTACTAACAGTGAAGTCTAGTCAAAATATTCCAGAAAATAAATAGTGTGACACTTCTGGATCACACGTTATGAGGAGCAAGAAGAGTGGCATATATTAGGTCAACAAGAAGACACAGCATGGATCTTATGGTGCAGTTAGTGGGGTACCGTTCCAGCAATCAGATGACTTTTGGTTAAAATCCATCAGTAATTTCACACTAAGCTAAGCGATTATTTACCTGACCTGTAACCTTTGATTTAGTTTTCAGAAGACTTATTATGTTATTATTATTCCCTTGGGTTCCGAGTGCTTCATAGGGCTTAAACACAACACCTCCAATCTGTAATGTTCTCTGCAATCTTCTTCAGCTGGCTGCACCACTATTCATAGTCTTGCATATCTTTCATGTCACCCTCGGAAAAATGACCAACTCGTCGATTCCCACTAGAGTTCCATCTGAGCTATGGCTTGGTGCGCTATGTCACCCAGCAGTATCCTCAGCATGTGTCCAATCTGTCTCCATTTCTTTCTCCATATTTGTTGAGCATCAAGTTCTTAATTGGTTCGTTCCCAGAGCTCCTTGTTACTAATTCCTTCTCAGTGGCCATCCGATTTTCAGTGTGGAGGGAGGGTAGCTGTCAATGAAAGTTTGCAGCCTGTTGGAAATGCTTTTGTTGACGCGTCAAGTTTCGGACTCATACAGGAGCACCAACTGACTCAAAATTGGTATAGGAAATCCGAAATTTCTTATTTATGCCGAGTGTTGAAGATTTTAAAATTGATTTCAGATTAGTGAATGTATGCCTTGCCTATCCCATCGTGTTTTTGACACCTTGATCCATGCAGGGTGCTTGTAGTTGGAACGAGGCTGCCTAAATAGGTTAAATAAGTTACTCCCTGCAGATTTACCCATTGATAGTGATGGTTGCTTGCTGCTGTTTTTGGTTGGTTGGTTGTCTTCACCAACTCCATCTTCACTATGTTCACTTGAAGTCCTGTCTTTACTACTTATTCTACCAACTTATTGGTTTTCGACTGTAAGTCACTAAGTTTATATGACATCAGACGTAAATCATCCGTGAAGGCCAAGTCTTTTTCAGAAGACTTAAGCTGCTGATATTTATCACTTAATGTCATCACGGAAGCCACCATACAAATCCCGTACACTAAGCAGCTCTTTATATTCATCAAAGAATTTATGTTTAGTGACTGGTCATTGATTTTTGGTTCATCTTCTACATGTTCATAGCAGAATCTACCAGACGAAAATGTTTCCGTTTAGTAACTTTATATGCAGTTAATTTTACAGAAGAATAAGAGACACTTATCGTATAACAATAGTGCAAAACAACTGAATGCATTATCAACTACATGAAGTATGACGAAAGAGAGCAATAACTTTCCTATCAGTGGGATCCTACAACATAATATGATGTACATCTCTTCACTATTACTTTTGGGTTCACTGAACATACAGCTCGCTTGTTCCACATCACATTTAAATCATTTTCTATTTTCTTACTGACAATGTTGTATTTCTTAATTTATTTTTTTTTGTTCAGGCAGCCTACATGGTCATTCTTCGAGAGCATTTACAGTGTATAATTTAGAGAGAGAAAAATCTCAAATGGAACCATATTCATGGACTTCAACTATTCGGATTGGTCCAGATAGGAGACAAAATTATTTAACACAAGAATTACAAGTTGACGGAATAGAACACAAAGCTAATTTACAAGCTGGACAGATTGAATTTCGCGCTGAAGGTATAATCAAAAAACCGTTAGGTCCAGAGGTTTGTCCATCTGGATTTGAAATACAACAGGCGAGAGTAACTGGTCCAGGGATGAGATTACAAAGTAGAAGAGACTACTGTAAAGGTAAATTTATAATTGCTGTTTATGTGGTTGTGTTCTCTGGCTGGATAGTTAATTTGTGAAGCTTTCATTGCCCTACTAGTCAACATCTTCAGTGCATACTTCAATTTGAAGTGAGTTTTTAGATTTCTCTACGAGTTTATTAGTCATCTCTCCTGGTGACCTAGAACGTGATTGGTTGCTTTTGTGTGTTTTCATATTCTCTACGCTACTTGTATTAGAACTGATTGTTTCCTTGAATTGAACTTTGACCCTTTGTGTGTGAGGTTTCCTTCTTGTCGGTTGATAAATTTTGTCTATCTCGATGTGTCTATTGATTGATGATTCATTGGAATACCAAGTTCCTAAAAATTCTCTAGCATTCTTGTTGTTTCTTCTGTTTAATATTTGAACGTTGTCCCAGTAGAATTGATGTCCGCGGTTGTCTGTATGCAGTGAGGCGATATGAAGGAGTGTATGTCATGTCTTTTGACGGCTAGCTTGTGTTCATGGATTCGAAGACGAAGGAGACGTCCATTTTGGCCAATGTAGTGTTTTTCGTAGTTGTCACAATTTATTTTGTAGATGATGCTGGTTTTATCTTCTTTCGCTGTTGAGTCTTTTGGTTGACATAGAGCTGAGTGAAGTGATTTCGTTGGTTTGTGTGAGACGTCAATTCCTAAAGGTTTGCATAGTCTCGTAGTGATTTCTGAGATATCCTTTATATATGGTAAGGCGATTTTCTTTGTGCTTTCCTTGGGGGGCTTTGATTTGATAGGTTGGCTTGGGGATATTTGTCTTTTGATGAAATTCAGTGGATATCCATTCTTTTAGAAGACATCTATGAGATATCTTTCTTTATATTTCCTTGGAGTGGGAGTGTTGCAATGAGTCCTGGCCCTCTTGAATAGTGTTCGTATGCAATTCCTTTTGTGTGTTATTGGATTGTTGCTGTTGCAGTTCACTATTTGGTCCGTGTGAGTTGATTTTCTATAAACTTGAGTTTCTAATTCCCCTGTGGTTGTTCGCCTGACTAAGACGTCCAAAAATGGGATTTTTTTTGCGGATTCCTCCTCCCTTGTGAATTTGATGTCGCTGAAGACAACAAAAAGATTTACATGCAGTGTAATATTGTGAAGTATATCAAGTGACGTAGTTTTTTGTATGTGTAAAGAGAACCAATTCTCTACGGCTTTTCTTCACTTCCCTCAAGAATTGCCCTGGGTTCAGTCTAGAGCTAATTAAATATGCATGCTAGTTCATGTAGTAACCATCTGATATAACTGCATGATTTAAACAATAAGAAATGCAAAAGTGCTTAAGCTTTCTGGTAGCCTAGTTGTTTAACCAGGCCGCCGACAATCTGTTGGTGGTTGCTTTAAACAACTTGTGATAACTTGCATCAGTCAGTATCACTGTAATTAAAAATAGTTTTGTATCAAAGTGGATATCATTGAAAAACGCGACTCTTCGCTGAACTCTTCTCTATTTTTGTAAGTTGGATGAGCAGTCCACTTGAGATAGCTGTTGTAAGCTGGGTAGTTTACATCAGCTGGTATCCCATTGGGTTGGTTGTTCAGAAGAGCACTTGTTTAAATCATGACACGAATGAAGATTTTGCTTCCTCTTCAGCCATCTTTCCATTTATAATAAACCTGTCTGATAAACTAGTCCGACCCACGTTTATTTTTTTTTTTACTTTGATTTATAAATACAGCACAATCCCATTGTCATTAAATTTTATCTAATTAACCTCGAAATTGTCCTTTGACATCTACTCATTTGTCTTTATATTCTTCTAATTCAATCTAATTAAGTGTTGAAAACAAGTAAACCATACAAAACTGGCTGGTTTTTTATATAAACGCTTTATTCTACATATGTGTTGGTGTTAAAATCACTGGTGTTTATTTTTCTCTTACTTTCACAGACATCGATGAATGTGCTTTCCCAAATCTGAATAAATGTGATCATATGTGTAAAAATACAGTACCACAATACACATGTACATGTCAGCCTGGTTATCGTTTATCTGTTGATGGACATTCTTGCATTGACATTGATGAATGTACTACTGTAATCGGAAATAATGGAACATTATGTCCATACGGCCAAAGATGTATAAATACGCCGGGCAGTTATGAATGTAAACAACTTTGTGCACCTGGTTTAAGAGAAAATCTCCTTGAAGATCGTTGTGACGGTATTACAATAATTTTAATTAAAAATAATATTGTTTTTGTATTTTTCTTTCTTCCTCTCTCTCTCTCTCTCTTGACATGTTGGCAGGTAGCGGCACAGAGAATTGGACGGTGCCATCAGATGTTATGTAGTTGGTAGTGACTAGCAGTGGAACAACTGATAAATGTTGCGCCTTATTTTATCATTTCTATACAAAAGTAACCTTGCTAGTGAATAACGACGTCCAGTTATAGGTCTCAGTATTTCTAGACTGAAATGAGAAGTTAAGGACTCCGGAATCCTATTCTGTAAAGCCGCAATTACATTGATGAACGATGCGACAGGTGTACTCCAAATATTGTCAGTGTATAATTTGTGAGAGATGAAATATTTGGTTTCAGTGGTACTATATTATTGCAGTCTTTTATATCATTTAGTTCGTTAGTTACATCTAGTAGTCGTAATGTTAATAGTAGTAATGTTATTAATATTACATAATACTACTGCTCTTTGTGGTATATCTCATAAACACACTACCACACTGTTTAAGTTCTACTCAAATATTAAAGTTTTATACATTGGTTTATATTCACTAAATTGTTTTTTTTATTTATTAATTTTTCTAACGGAAAGATATTGATGAATGCCAAGTGGAGCCAGGTATATGTGGACTTCATACATGTGTGAATACTTTTGGTGGTTATCATTGTGTCTGTTTACCTGGTTATCGTAGATTTGGTGAAATCTGTCAAGGTGCGTGAACGTTCTCTTACTAAATTTTCACTATTTACCTTTCATCCTATTCGATTGTTAGGATATGCGAACAATAAAGAGTTTTAAGGACTTTATAACTTTCAAAGCAGATAACGTCAAGATCTACTAGTGCTAGTTATTAACTTTGGAGTGGAGTTCCAGCGAGAAGTCGCTACTAGTTGGGCGCACCAAATTGAACAAATACTAGTGGCACTATACGCGGAATTATAACAGGTTATATTTCACGGGTCACTGGATTTTGACATAGCTGTTGAATGGCAACATGTTGTTTGCCTAATCTGTAGGTTCTTGATTCTACACTTGGTTGTGTGAAGCTTGTGTACCTGTAGGATTCCAAGCTACGACAGGATACGTATCCAATACTGCCTGTTTTCCAGAGACTATCTAACTGATGTAGATTCGTGACGATATCTGCTTTGAATTTGAGATATTAAAACTGACGTCCAGTAATTAACTACTGCGTTCAGCTTCACTTAACAGATTTCTTTATCAACTCATCTAATAGGCTGCCTAGCTTTTACAGTGGTCTGTATTCTCACTAAAGCATTGTCTACTGATTGCAACTATTCTGACTTTGCTAGCATGTGATGCAAGGCACACAAAGTTTCAATCTACACAAACCATATACATGATCACCAGATAGAACATAAAACAAGGTTTCAAATCAAAAGTGACTTTAAAAAATAACATAGCTTTGGAGTATCCACTGTAAATTCAGATGTGTGTTTCTGGTAAAAAAACAAAACAGGTCAGGTTAGACGGATATTGTATACGGAAATTTAACAGTTAAGAGAAGTAACTCAAATAATCATCATCAGTTGTGTGCATTACCTGACAAAAGCCACGTTTTGCATCTAACAGTAAACTCTAAGGTTTGTATTTTTCCTCATGAATGCGTACTTCCGCAATCCTAAGTTACCTTTCAAAAAGATTATAATTCATACTGTCAGAAATTTATTGTAATATGATCTTACATTTAGCCTTAAGTTTGTGCAATGTATTTGAATTTAGATATCGATGAATGCTTGTCTGGGACTTATCAATGTCGTGAAAATGAAAGATGTGTCAATATACCAGGCAGTTTTCGCTGTCAGCCTGCATGCCCTCCAGGATATCGTGCAATTGGTAGTCCTGAATCAAATATCGTTGAATGTGTGGACATAGATGAATGTGCAATTGGAACATTCCAATGCCCCAATGGAGCGAGATGTATTAACGAACCAGGAACGTATAGTTGTCGGTGTCCAAATGGTCAAGAAGCTGGAAATCAGGGATGCGATAGTGAGTTGAATTGTTTTATAAATGACTAGTAGTATGATGAGGAGAAGGAAACGATTGTTTAAAATACCAGAACGTTCGGAGTTCTACTGATATATATATATATATATATATATATATATATATATATATATCTACATTGGTTCGATTCAACCAAAACTGATCGAAACATTTCCTAATATTTAACACTATTAGCATATGAAAGTGAAAAAATTAGGGCCACTTGCCCTGTACTTAATACCGTTCTTGAATGAATGTAAATTTAAGATTTGAATATTACAAAAGTGAGGTTTTTCGAATAAATTTTTCAGCAGAATTTTATTCTAATTCTTCGTAATACTTGACTAACTGATTACGAAAACAACTTCGACCTAAGGTGACAGTGAAAAGGAGAGAGTGTCAGAGAGCTCACGGAGATCAATGATTTTGGTTTAAAAAAGTCTAATAATAGTATAGAACTTGTGGACAGAATGACACATGCTCATCAGTTTAACTGAACGCGTACTAAGCGGCAAAAAATGGGAGTTATCAGGTAATTCGAAATCATTTGAAATCAATTGTGCTTTTCTTCTGGACTAATGACATCGTTCTCTTTCAGTATCGTAGGTATGTGCTGCTGAAAAGTATTAAATAAGGATTATAAACGTCATCTAGTGATTTTTTTCTAATTTCAGGGTTTTTGTAACTGATATTAACTTTTAGTCATGTTCACAACTCTGTGATTATAAAATTAAGCTCACTTTCTAGACGATGAGGTTAGCAGAACATTACAGACACACATGGTAAAATAACTACCTGATGTCTACTGCTTTTCTGATTGCACGACTGAAGTATATAGTATATTATGCATGCTGATGGCTGACTACATTGTCATACATGTTACTGGCTTGATGTAGATTTTGTAGGGGAAAGCATTCTTTAATCTGAAAGAAACCTGCAATTCAAAAAATGTATTATCTAACTAAAATATGTACACGTTTCTGATTTTAGTCCGACGTGATGAATTCTGCAATGAAGGATTTCAATGGAATCGAGAAAGAGGTTGTATAGGTAGGTTTTAATTTTGAGTAATTTTTAAGTTATGTTATGTAAAAGTGTTTTTGCAGAAACGGTTCACATAATCAGAACTTTACAAGCTATAAATGAGATGAATGTGAAAATAAATCATTCTTTAGAGTCATATATACATACTTTGTTGACTTGAGAGACTTTAAGGCAATCTAAAATTATATTTGTAAGCTCAAAGGGCTTCATTGTTGAGTAGAATTCTTATATTCCTAATTCTGGTCCATGGATAACTTTGATTGGTTTCTAACATCAACATTTGTTTTCGAACTTCTTATACTTGTGTTTTATAACATCATGGCCACATTTTGAGTTACTGAAATTTCAGCGACTGATAACGTGGTGTGTATTGAATCAAGCAACTTCTCACCTACTAAGAGTTGCGAAACTTTCATTGTCTTACAAGACAACGTCCTCAGCGCGTACTTCAATTTGAAGTAAATTTTAATTTTTCCTTCACGTTCCCAGTGGAACATAGGGCTTCAAGCTAGTAGCTTGAAGTTTCTGCAGCAATGTTTATTGTACAGGATGGGGTTGCTAGCCTCATACCCAACCTTTCCTCTTTACCATCATTGTTTCTGGCTTAGCGAGGTAAAGGAGTGCGTCGGCCGGGAGTCGAACCCCGTACCATGTGCATGGTCGCCGAGCGTCCTAACCGCTATGCCACCGACGCACACTTCAATTTGAAGTAAACAAGCTGATTTGCTTGATTTCAACTAACCTGAATTATATGAGGATTATAATCAGCACGAATGTTTCGTAGATAGACTTCGAATCATATAAAGCGGGACATTCGGTTAATTTATTTTAGATATTATGTAAGTCAACTCTCACTAAGGTTTACAGAAATTTGGTGGTTTAAATCCAATGCTGTTTTACTGTGTGATTAATCTAATAAACAAATAATTATGGAATCGGATACAACTTGCATAAGGATATCAAAACTGGAGTCTGGATAGCAAGATCTACAGATTGGTTACAGGATTTCATCATGAGCTGACATTGCTTAGATAACTATTGGAAAACCTGCCAGGGAGTACTGGACAGCTGTTTCGTCCCAGTTTGGGACTGTTGATCAGTACGCCCCCACCGGAGCTCGAACCTAGGACCCTCTGGTCAGAACGAGAGCTCATAGACCATTAGGCCACTGGGATCCGATCCAACGATCCAGGAATTCTAAGTTCTGCAAATTTTAACCAATGTCAGCTCATGATGAAATCCTGTAACCAATCAATCAAATTCCTACAAACCAATGCTTCAAGATCTGCAGATGTTAATCAGCAGAGGGAATAAGATCTGAAGACTAACGTCAAGTCAGTGAGTGACATTATGTAGTTTATTGACTTGACGTATGTGTCACCAACAGTCTACTGCATACTTTCATCGACAGACGCCTTCACTCGATGCTGCAGATCGAATGGTCACTCTGAAAGGATGAGTAGCAAGGAACTCTGCCAGATAGTTAAATAGCTAACAACCTATTGTCTAAAAATGTGCAGAATGAAACGAGGATGTACTGGAGAAACACTGAGAAGACAGACATTCAAATGAAATCAACCGGAAGTAGAACTTAAGTGGAAAGCAATGAGTTTAGCGTTAATGTGTAACATGGAGGAAAGACGTCATGTGAAGAATGAATGAAAGATTGTGGACATTCATAGATTCATTTGTGAATACAGAAATGATATCAAAGTATATAAAATTCTGACTCGATTCTTTCTAAAGAAATAGACAGTAATGTGATTCACAAGACGTTCACTCAAAGAGTTTAGTAGATCCTACAGTGACTTTATGAATCTTAAAAGTACGTAACTTCTGAGTGGAATCGATAATTAGATATAATGTAGAATACAAACCATTTTTAAGATTTGGATCAGGCCTTGTTGTCAACAGATGTAGCGTCAACACTTTTTAGATGATCAGAGAGAACATCCAGCTTGGAGTTTACCTTCAATCTTCTCTAAATTTTATTAGAGCATAAAATTTAAATTCCGTGGGCTGTATCACGGATTATCCTTCGTTTACACAAGTTTTAGAAAAACTATTCGCTTAATTTATTTAATCATAAGGGAAGGAAATCACTTAAGTTTTCAGGAAAGCAGAACTTCTTTAACTTTCTTCAAGGGTGTAGATGCCACTTCAGAAATACATATATCACAAAAGCTTTCGAGAGACAAGTTTTACTGTATAAATAAATTTAAAAGATGAATTTGGTAAGGTTCAGTAGTCGGTAATGTTTTATTGATTGGATCTAGTCTTCTTGTACCTTTGATTCTGACAGAAAGAGGGCTTTGTATCCAGAACATATTTTAAACTGTTTCTTGAAGAGTAGCAGATTAGACTTACGGTGCCGTAACAAAAAACAGATATTTCCTACTTACATTCAATAAACTCACACATCATACTTGTATTTTAGTGGTTTAATCCAGTTTAATTTTTTCTCCAAATTCTAAACAGATATTGATGAGTGCAATCCACCATTCGGTTCAAGTCCATGTCAGTATAAGTGTGTAAATACCTACGGTGCATACCGTTGTGAATGTCCTGTAGGATATGAAGTAGATCGTAGAACAAATTTATGTAGAGGTAAGTTCACCGCTGATTAATAAGATTATGAAATATTATTCTGATTAAACTCCATTGTAGTTGGTTTATATGACGTCACCAAACAAATTTCCAATGTACGACAGATAAACATCAGTCCATAATGGTCCTAATGGACTTCCTATAGCTACTCCATCTACTTGTTGAAAAGTGCTTACCTTCAAATGAGTAATGGATACTTTCACTACATAATAGTGATAGCAATAATAAATCTGTTAGAGGAATGTTAGAGGAATAGAGAATGAAAGACAACTAGAAGATATGTAGTCACAAAGAATATTAACGGTACATTAAAAAACAAGGTATTAACATCGAAAGAGTACATTTTCCTATCTTTGTATTTATGTCTGTCTAAAAGGCAGTCAGCAAGCTCAAAAATATTTTTCAGGCAGAACTTACATAATCTACTGCGTACTGTGATTAAAATCTCTGCTAACTATTTTGCCATTCTATGTGTGAGAGAATGACACACTGATACGAATGGGCCTGACGGACTGTCAACTTTGTGAATTTTGGGCAATCTGGAATGGTTTGGAAGGTCAGATCTTACGAGTCTTAAAGAGTTGAACTCTTCTTCGTCAATAACGTCCATGCCACGAAGTTGTACTAGATGAGATGTTATTTTTCCTTCCAATTTTCTGAAATCACCAAATGTGATATCCGCTATAATTTTACTTTTGTCATCAAGAATGGGTAATAATTTTTTTCTAATAATCACATTTATCGATTACAACCACACGCAACTTCGCATTAGAATTGTCAGTTGTGATACTTTGTAAGACGAATAAGGTTTTAAGAGTTCGGTTGTAATTTAGACGATTGAAGAGATTTGTAAACTGCCTTCGGGAATGTGTGACCAGAAAGACAGGGTTTATATAATTCCACGTTCACTTCTCCAGGTGCTACTTTACAATTAACGTTAAGGAGATCATTTAACTGTTTTACAGTGCGTGGAGGAAGTCTTCCTTTCAAGAATTTAAAACAGTTAGTTCGTCTAATAAATTCGCTTTTGACTTGGGAGTGGGAGAACATATTCACAAATGGTTAGAAAAATAAATCAATCGTGGAACCTCGGTAAACGCGGGTGACAGACTACCGACTTCGTCTACAGCTAAACACTCAATAGATATGGATCAGACGATCTGTTTCAGAACAGCTTTTGAGATCATTTATAGACACATTCTACTGTGTTTCTTCATATAGAATGTGAAAACTTAAAGATCGTACCATTACTTTTCCCATCATAAATTATAGTTTCAACATTTTCTGCTTGTGATCCATCCTAGTTTCTTGTACCTTCCATTTTAAATCTTTATTTTAGATATAAATGAATGCAATTTAGGTTATCCGTGTAGATCTGATGAAGTCTGTTTAAATCTTCCTGGAAATTATACATGTGTTGAACAGAAATGTCCAGAAAATTATGTTTTCGATAAGAAATCTAGGTAAGTTTCGACTTAAGCGTTTTACTTGCATCCTTAAAAACATTCATTTATTGATACGAATTCACAAAAAAATACTTTCTGGAATGCAAGACTTAAAGTGACCAGAGAGAAGATGGAAATCACAGATGTCCGTATTCTGACGTAGTATCAGAGTTATAGTGTATTTTCTTCCAAGTCTAGTGGTCTTGGACTGGATTTTCTGAAGTCTCACACGCGTATGTAACTAAAGTTTCTCAGACTCAGAAAAACCAGCTCTCTGGATTTCAAATTACTAAATCTTTGAACTGTAGCTGGCTTATATTTTGTGAAACAACTGATATGAAGCTACCATGAGAGTTCCTATGCTTGTTATCACTAATATAAATACCGAATTTATCAGGAATCATGCTATTCTAGATATTGTGTACTTTATTATTTTGTACCGAAATTGAAAGTTTTATAACTTGAATTAAAAAAAAGAAGCTGTTTCATTCTCAAAAGCTGTATAATCTCAGCATTTTTATACACTTCCATTTTACAAATCCGGTTGTAAAACTTTTCTCTTCGAGTTCTTCCTACTGCATTATAGAGTGACGCAGAATATAGTATTTGTGTGACAGATATGTTAAGCGAAATGCAATTAGAAAATATTCTGAAATGAGAGACGATGATGGCAATTAGTCATACTAGATTTACGCATATGGGGAATGAAAACTGACAAGTTTGTTCAAGTTTGTAAAACATATCTGATATCTGACTAGTAGAAACTACTACGCATTAAAGATGATATAGGGAGACGGCAGTAAACAGTTCATTATGAAATAATCCGTATGTGAAATGAACTAGACGCCTTGTTGTCAACAGATGTAGCGTCAACACTTTTTAGATGATCAGAGAGAACAATGACAAAAGAGATAATATCACTAATAAAAGTTCAGAGCTTGGGCATTGTAGTGGAATACAACTTCATATAGATAAACGTATCTGATAGAACACAGCGATAAAGTATTAACAACTGTATGATATTTCGAGCAGAATGTATACTCATTATCATATTACTTTAGGTAGCTTGTTCCTCAGACTCTATAGTTATTCGTGAATATTAGAAAGCAGATAGCCAATAATGGTAAATTGAAATTATATCAGAAACAGTATGATTTTTCATTTGCCTTTATTGGCTATATGTACTCTATTATTCATGGATTTAGAACTGTACAGTCTGAGGAAGAAGTTGTTGAAAACAACTGTTCGCTCAAAACCATCTTGTTCTCATTACACCCGGGAGCTTTAATTTACTCATATCAATTTATTCACACAGCTACATAATTTACTTTACACATATCTTTATCTCTCTCTCTTGTTGTTTGTTGTAGTTTTCCATATCTCCGGTATAGGTGTTGTATCATTTCGATTGCACGTGAATGGTGTAGATCCTACGAACAAAGATTCAGTGACTAACCTCTCTCTCTCTCCACCTAACTATACTACGTTTTCATACTTTCATCCCGTGTGAATACATGCAAGTGAAGGTATTTAGCTTAACAGGGTCAGTCGCTCCTAGGTCTAGTTAAATACATGTGTTTCAATAATCAAACTGAGCCCCGATCCACTAGTTTGACCCGTGTAATCAACCTCACTGTTATGACATAGTATTTGGTAAATATCCCTCAGTTTTTTACACATAAAAACCCAGTAGTACATGGAATCCAGTCCACTTTTGAGTTGGAAAATAAACACGGTAAGTTAGCCATATTAGGCTGTAAAATAAAAAGAAAAGAAAATGGTGGGTTGAATAGGAAAGTGACACACTGTAATAAATACTTAGACTTTAGTTCATTACATCCAGAATCGGTGAAGATAGGTTTAGTTAAATGTCTGTATAATCGGGTCAGGAACCTAACTAGCAGGTCAGAAGATTCAAATAATGAAATCAAACAAGTAAGGGTAGGTTATAGGATTTCATCAGGAGCTAACATTGGTTAGAGAACCATTGGAAAACCTGACAAGGAGTACTGGACGGCTGTTTCGTCCTAATTTGTGACTGTTCATCAGTACGCCCCCACCGGGGTTCGAAACCAGGACGTTCTGGTTACAAGGAGAACTAGTAGACCATTAAGCCACTGGGACCCGATCCGATGGCCAATGCCAATTCACTGAATCTCTGTTCACCGACTCAACACCAATCACATGCAGTCAAAATGACATAACGCATATACCGGAAATATGGAAAATTACAACAAACAACAGGATAGAGAGAGAGTTAAAAATGTTTGTAAAGTAAATTATGTAACTGTGTGAATAAACTGATATGATTATGAGGAATAAGTTCGAGTTTTTGTGTAATCCAGTCATTAATACTGTTTCACTGTATGTTTTATCAAATAAACTTACGGAATATGAAATATTACTAATGGTCAGTAGGAATACTTAAAATGGAAAGAATGCTGGAATGATGGACATTTATCATCCATCAAACATTGTGACGAAAAGGAAAGGAAATCAACAATAAGAATTGTCTAGAACTTTTAGTCTAAGTTTGATAATGATAGGAACACTGCCTGAATGTGTTCTTTTTGAATACAGAGTTCTGATTTTGTCAGTCATATCGCGACAGCTTTAAATGTTTGGAGAAGCTTTAGGTGAACCGTGGGTGAAAATAACTTTGCAGTAAAGTATATAACCCCGAAGTCTATCTTAGAGACAATGTATCTATCAGATGTGGTAAAATAAAACATTCAACGCATTTGACTTCCCCTTTATTGAAATAGGATGGTAAATATTCTCAAATCTGCACACCAACCTCCTTAATCGTACTGTTTATGCAACTTGAACCACAGGGACATTTAAAATGATTCATGCATGAAGAGCATCTAAGCTTTGGTAAGACGTCTCTCAGTTTCGGGATAAACATTGGGTGGTTACTAAACGACAGGATCAAATGTACAGAGTAGGAGGTTTCCTTTATTACCTTGGTTTGGACTCTGGGATAGAATCGCCTTAGGAGTATCTTTTTTGAATTGTAGACGCAAAAGTAATGGCTCTTCTCCAATGTCGCCAGTACATATTTACAACTTGTAACCTATGCTGACTTCTATAAACTTTTGTGGATATCTCGAATTAAGTGTAGTTCTCTCTGTAAACAGTCTTAGGAGTCAACTAACCTTGTTCTAAATATTAAGCACCTGATTGAACTAGGCTGGTATTTCAGTGTTACAAAGCCGAGGAATTGTGTGCATTGGGCTTTAGTCTCTAGTTTTAGTTATAGTAGAAATGTGGAGTTCCTATAGCTACTCCATAAACCTACCTGTACACTTCATTATTATATAGGGACTCGACATTCTTTGTATATTCAGTCAGTAGCTCCTACGAGTTAACAGTACGAATATAAGTGGATGACTTTCCATCACCTGTTTGCAGATTTAATCGATGGTTTCCACTAGAGGAAGATTAGTGAATTAGGATGTAACATTAAGGGATGCCATATGTTAGTCAGCTGTCTTTAAGCTTGTTTTTTTTCAAGAAACTAAAAGGTATCCTTGGCACTGTGCTTTACTAGATAACCATGAAGAGGTTGAAATAACTGCACCACCTACTTTTACTCTCATGGTGAGGTGATAAAGACACATTTAATATAGGATGGGATGGCACTACTGACTGATCTGTGTACTTTGGTAGACACTGCATGCTTGAAATGATGCTACATGTAGACTTTCGGTTTTCATAAAATTTTGGTGAGACATACCCTTCTTCTCTTGGTTTCTTCTGAGAATCACAGATGTATTTTTATACTTTCACATTTCGGTCTCTGATTAGTTTTGGTTTCTGAAATTCAGTCCTTCAGCATGAAAATTCTGTTTACATAGTCATGTCTACCCACAATTACGATTCTAGGTCACTTATTCTTCTGGGATGAATTCACTGAAAAGAGGATCTTTGATGAACTTCTTGTATTCTCTCTAATGTCCTGATGTTTATTTTTCGTAATAATTTATTCACAAAATTTAGATTACAGGTCACTATCAAGATAATTAGATGATATGGCATATAATTTATTGTTTATTGAAGAGTTAAGTTGTGTCGATCTCTCACACAATCAAGTGAAGCAATCCGAATGTACCACGGACGAGCCTAGTCGCCATCATTTCAGTGATTCGAAAAGTTCACAATAGTAATGACGTTTATTGTAAAATAGCTTAATATGTCATGATGTGTAAGCCTTTGGCATCTATCTAATCAGTGAGCTACATACAACTTTTAGATATACACCTTATTCAGCGTCGAGACTTCTATGGAATTATATAAAATTATCTTTTTAAAATATATAGATTGTCACTTATAACTAAACTTATACAAAACCGACTATGGTGTAACCTATGTTATATGTCTAGTCTCTTACTTTTGGCTGAATTCTATCAATCAGCTGTCCACCAACCTAAGTGACATACCAACTCAGTGCACTTTCAGTTCCAATCAATGAAGGCTTCCTGTGGATTACTTTTGACCACCTTATACTGAAAAGATATACATTAAATAGAAAATTACGAAATAGTGTCTTTACTAAGATATTAGGGATCACATCTCCAACGGCTTCCATTCCGTAAAGGAACAAATGATCACAGATAAAATCAGCTGTTTTTTTCGATCTTATCTGTATAAAGTGATGGGATAATTAGATTGGATTTGCGTCATTAGTTTTGACTAAATTAACCATCATAGATTCTTGGCATATTAGTCTGTAAATCACACTTATTATATGAAAGTTCATAGTACTACCCAGTTCTACAAACTGTAGTAAGCCGAATAGGGTTAGGATGCGTGACCTATTGCCTTAAATTTGAGTGCTTAAGCCACACAGTCACATCTTCAGTCATTGGTTGACTATACACTCTAAAAAGTCCCTAAGACGAATAATAAATCTATTATCAGTTAATCAAAATCAAAATCTTAAGTGGCATGCTATAATCAACCTTCAAAATAACTTGGAGATTTTTTCAACTTTTCTCCCTTTTCATTGGATAGTTTCGTTCATTTTTAATTCTTTTCCTTGATTTTTTCAATTTAGATCTTGTAGAATACGATGTGCTGACTCTAAATTAACGTGTCCTCATGGTGCTATGTTTGCTGATACAGTGGAATATTTGATTGTTAGTCTTCCGCCTCCTGAATCATTTCGTGTAACTGGATCAAGAATCATGCTTCGTGTTGTTGATTGGTATCAAGTAAGTGAAAATTTTATATATGACAAGTAACTGTTTAACTTTATGTGTGGACTGATCAGTTGTTCAATGAGTATTGGCGTAAACGAGGTGAAACGGTTTTGCTCTGAAGGACTCAGTGATATGGTCTATGAATTGAACCATGGCTGACTCATGTTCGAGTTTCGGAATATGAGTCTGTCTTTGAATCCATGTAGAACTAATTTCTTCTGTAGATAATCACTGAATATCTGTTGGACAATAATCTGAATTTATTGGATACGTTTTTTAAGAGCTTAAGCAATATGCCTCCATTTTGTCCTATCCTCTGAGGTCCTCCTCATCTGGCCCCACAATCGCCTGTAATCTCCTCCCTATACAATCTCCTCCATGTCACCTTCGGAAACTGACTAAACTCGTAGTTTTCCACTCGAGCTAAGACCAGGTGCGCGATTTCACGCTATAGTCTCCTCAGAGTGACTCTGATATATCTCCATTTCCTCTTGCATGTTTATTGAGCAATAGGTTCTTGATTAGTTCATTACCAGAATTTCTTGTTGCTAACTCTTTCTGGCCAATTGATCTACCATATGGAGCTAGCGAAGACAGCTGTTGATAAAAGTTTGCAATAGCCTTTTCGTGACACTCTGGTCAAGTTTTGGACCGTATAGAAGTGACCGACTTAACATTGGTGTTGAAAATCCAAATTTTGTTCTTTTTCCTGCAGAGTGCATATACAATTTCCTAACTGATTTCATATTGATCAATTTCTGCCTTAACTTTTCAACCCTGGTTTTGACATCACGTTCCATCCAGCGTGCCTGTAGTTAAAAAGATAGAAGCTGCCTAGACAAATGGAGGAAGTGACCCCCTTCAAACTTCTTTTGTTGACAATGATTTGTGCTTGTTCTTATGTTGCCAATAATAATCATTGACAGTATTTTATGTAACACAAGTTCATTTAGTGTGGAACTATGCTGTCACGCAGTGCTGACTTTTATTACTACTGTAATGTCGACTGAAAATGATCTGTGAGGACTCTTGAATTCGATTTTCATACTCCCTGAATGTAAGGTCCATCCTCAAATGTGATAACACTTGAGTGTTCTCTCAAAGGGGTGGACCTACTTTAATGATTACCGAGACTATAGGCACTACTTCTAAGAGGTTAAAGTTAGTACCTCTTTATAAAACTGAATTGTGCCACAATCAGTTATCCTGCTGTTTCAGCTCGATTGATACCACAAAGCGAACTAGTAAAATATAGCTACTCACTTTAAAGTTGAGGTGTTTAGTAAGAAAGTATACACCCAAATTTGATGTGGACCTATTCAATGGAACTCATAACCAATGGTAAGATAAACAGATTAAGGGAGCCTACTGAGAGGTTGTAATGTGCATACATCACTCAGTAATATAGTGATTACTTACCAAATTCTAGATTATTCAACCAGATTTTGCGGACGAATAAAAGTGTTATAGAAACTTCCTGAGTATAATTGATCAAAAAGTAATGAATCTTTATTAGTTTGGTCATCATCCGTTTTTCGTTTAAAACTGTGTTGGTTATGTTTCACCATTACTTAGTCAATTGTACACCATATGCACAGTTGTTATTGATAATAATGTGAGATGTGTTTAACATTAAATTAAAAAACATTTGGTTCCATCTCTCCTTGATTCCATTGAATAAATTGCGCCTTAAGCATATGAACTATCGCATATACCCCATTTAGTTGCAGTTTATTTCATCGACTTATTAGTTCATTAAATAAGTTATAACACATGAGAGTGGTATTCGATGCCTTAAAAACTCTGTCAGGTAAGCAACAAATATAGGAAATTCAGATTCTGTCTTTGTAGATATTCGAGTGATTTCAGTGCAGATTTCGTCACGAACTGACATAACCAGGAGAACAATTGTAAGGTAAACAATACTGAACATATATTTTGTCCTAGTTTGGAAAAAGTCTTCAATAGGCTGTAATTCACCATTTAACCAGGGGGCAAGTCAACAATTATCAACTTGAAAGGCAAGCAAGGTGCCTATTCACAGGAACTAAGGTAAATAGGTATATGCGAAATACAAATGATTAATTGAACTAGTATAAACAATCGATCTAAATTTCTTAGGTTATACTTTGAGTTAGGATTAAAGAAAAATTACGGGTATTCGAATTACAGAAGTTTTTGTAGAACAGCTAGATTTCCAATTAACATCTACTCACGCCAACACACTGAATGTTCAAGGTAATTTTTGATCTTTGACCGTAGACTTCACTCTTGAAGATAATTGCAGAAGAGAAATCTCACGGCAGACAGTTTGCTTTAGAGTTACTGAGAAATAAAAATGAAAGCTTGGTATTCTACAGAAACATCCTTATAGCTAGTAGGTGTATGAATTAAAATCTGGTGAAATTTAAAGATTATACAAGCTTCTTCTCTCTCTATCTCTCTCTGAGAATTAACCCTATTCACTATCAACGTGTAAGACTTAAAAGAGCTATTGAAAAGAAATATATGTTTGAATTAAAGTCTAAGTGTGATACTGCAAATGACAAGTGAAAGAGATCTATCGACTGTTCAAGTGTAATTACGACACAGTGGGATGGATTTGTTTGAACATAAGTAGGATATTTAAATATTCTAATTGTATTCTTGTGAATATAAAGTATGTGTACATATATACACACAGATGATTGTGTAAAGAGGTCAAGATAGATCCAATCTTCTTAACTTGTTTCATCTTGAGTGGACTATGCTCGTGACAGGTTATATAGTAAACAATGGTGTTCAACTGTTAAATTATAAGTAAATTAAAACACTGTCTATCCATTTTATTTTCTAACTACTATCAACGATAAGAAATGGTTTTCTAAGAGTTATTTACCTACTTAATTCGTTGAAATATTCAAATATGGTTTGTGGTGCAATAAGTACTAATTCATGCACAGTATTATCCAAAAAACGACAGATATAGTTATGGGTGAATAAATTTTGCGTTGTGAAAACAGCTGAAAGCTTCCTGGTGATTTCAGTTTATACACAAGTTACATAAAGGATGAGCGAATTAAACACATTGTTGATATTTTTGATAAGGAATGTAGTATGTAAAATGATTTCAGACGCAGAAACGTAGGATGTAGGAAAAATAATTGTTAGTCAGTGGGTACCTGTCTTCATTTTCAACAAAAGACATAGCTACAGGCAAGGCAGTTTTGGTTAGCAGGTGGATAAGCTTGTTTGATGAGTTGTGTACTATTTCCAGTGCATGACGAAGATATCAAAGCGAGAATCGGAAAAGAAAGACAAGCTTTCATTACTATCATGTCTGTGTGGAGATCAACGGCACTCAGCATCAAAAATAAGATCCGTATTTTCAACTCTAATGTAAAGTCAGTGCTACTCACCATACGGATCAGAGACTTGGCCAGAGCGTCATAAAGAGCATCTCAAACAAACTTCAGACCTTCATTAACAGTTGTCTTTGCTCAATACTCAAGGTCAGATGGCCGGTCAGAAAAGATCAGGAACAGGGATCTCTGGTAATGAGCGAACCAGCCCAGCAGGAACCGATTGTGAAACAAATAAACAGGAAGAAATGTAGATGGATTGGCTGGCCATACTCTGAGGAAACCATCAAGTGAGTGACATCACTAGACAAGCCATCGCTCGAGTGGAACCCTAAAGGGATTCGGCGAGTTGGTTGTCAGTGCAAGGGTGACTTGGAGGAGGTCATGTGAAGAGGAGATGAAAGCATGTGGACAAACCTGGAGCGGAGTGAAAAAGTTGGCGGAGAACCGAAGGCAATAGAGACGTGGGGCTGAAGCTCTATGTTCCTCTCGGAGTTAAAGGATATAATAATAATAAATCAGCAATGGCTTAAAGGGACAGGAAGAGAGCATTTGTATAGTAGTGATAGAGGTGAAATTTCGGGATCATCGTCAAGCAAATTACAGAGAAAGCATTTGCCATAAACCAGGATACTATACATATGTATGGTAACTTCATTGGTAAATAAATGATAAAGCGTGTGAATACCTATCATGAATTCACACGAAAACTTATTCTAAAAACAATATTTCGTTTGCCAGCTATTCAAAATCAGTATAGTAATAAAAGAAACTTTTTCAGTAATCTCACGCATTCGAGAAAAAAATGTGATAGTGACAAACTCAAAGTCGGTGTTTGATCCTTTTTTAGGATCTTGGATACGCACAGATGAAGAGTCCTGAACTAAAGTGGGGCAACTACTAAGTAGTAGTCCTTAATCAAGTTATTTTTGACTTTCCATTGGTTGATTTATTTCAGACCAAAATGTTCGATTTCTAATACGGAAGCTTCAATGAATTCTAAAACTTAATATAATTTTTTTTGATTGGTAGTTAGCAGTGGGACCCATCGGCGAGTGTAGTCCGAATTGGAACTGATCGACATGATGTAACTGCACCCCCCCCCACCAAAGTGAGTGATAACGTTCCGTCTGGGATTCGAACTTAGCTGACGAATCCCGAACAGGATGAAACCCACGTCCTGGATTCCACTGCTAGGAAACATCGAAAAAATATTTATTACTAACAAAATCTGAGATGCAATAAACCAAGTAGCCTAAGCTTAACAACTGAAATCCACTTCAATCTACTGCATCATATTCGGTATTATTTAACTATGAACCACTGATTTCGAAAGTTATAGTGTTTTATGGATGTATTATTTCTGAAATTTGAGTTTTTCCTCTGAAATTCTATTGACTTGATTAAAGCGATATCACAGTAAATTTTATATTTTACTTTTTTTACACTTTTTAAAGGTTCAGCAATCAAACTGTTATTATCAATTATTAGATAAATCGCCTAATACTCCAGTGAATCATCGTACTGAAGATGGAGTCGTCTATCTTACGCCCAACTGGAGTCCAAATCATACACGTGAAAAACCACTTTTAAGTGCACATCTTGAAGGTGTGAATAATGGAACAAACAAACACAATACAGACAGAAAATACGATAAATCAGAACAATTGTATTACTTGTTTTTCCGAGTTTCATGCTATGAAGATGATTCTATATTGCCGTCACCATCACCATCGTTGTCGACAGCAGAGGCAGGAGCTGTAATACCATCTTTTTCAGCAGCTGTGCCTTCTGTTAATGCAGCATATGTCAACTCGTTTAATACCAATAACATGGATAATAATGATTATAATACTGAAAATCAGTCATGGTTGATTAACCCCCCATCGGATATTCATTATAATCAAACAAATGGGAAGTACAAACTAGTATTCCAGCATTCGTTTTATGTTTACATTTCAGTGTCGAAATATCCATTTTAGGCATAAAATAAAACACTGAAAATTTTCTTCATTTCTTCTAACTACCCTTTTGTCTCCTCAGCATTTAATCTTGAATACTGTGGTGAATATCCTAGGTTAATTTGTTGAATTACTTCCTTAAATCTCTGACAGTGTGTACTACACTTCATTTATTATTAACTAATAGGGGAATTCACTGGTTGTTATTTAAATGTAGTCGTATGCTGTTCGCTTTCTTTTTTGATGGAGTGAATAATTCTACTTTTATCCTTAACTGATAAAGACAAACCAACAAATGAATGTGCACTGAAAGTCTCTGTGTGTCATTTATCTTTACGCTTTTAAGAAAAAGATGTTTTGGTCAACCTGAAAGTGAGAAAGTTGAATTTCTGTCTGCACTGGAAAGACATTCAGCGAAGTACTGCTACTACTACTACTAATAATAATAATAGTGTTTTAGCTGCAGTATTGTTGATGAAATATTATAAGTCACTTCATTTTCAACACCGGTTTCAATTTCTTTTACTTTAAATATCCTCTATGCTGTTTTAGTTTTCGGCATGTTTGTGTGTGTGTTAATTTGTGTTCAAATGAATGTTTTTCTTTGTACCTTTTGAATATGATAAAAATGTGTTCTTAATGATAAAAAGATATATAGTATCGTAGATGACTTTTATAATTTCTTATAAGCGAGCGCCAATGGGATTATTTCATTATTACTGTATTAGTTCCTTCCTTACATTGATAGTGGAACATAGGGGTTGCGCCGATACATCTCCATCGGATTATGTTTACTGCTATCAATTTCAACTGGCTCCATGACTGCTCATCACCTCCCATTTACCAATCATATGAGCCCCTCCATGTCACTACTGGGTTCACACACAACTCCATCGGGATTCCACTCAATCTACTACATATCTAACGCGAGATGTCACTCAACGGCCTCCTCAACGCGTGACCAAGTCATCTCCATCTCTTTCTGCACATTTATTGGTTCGTTGTTTGAGCCTCATGTTGCTTATTCTTTGTCATCAGCCACCTGAAGTTCAGTATGGAAAGAAGGCAGTTGTTGATGAAAGTCTGCAGTAGTCTGTTGGAGATGACTTTGTCTCTGACCCTTCTAGAAGTACTCAGTGACTTGGCACCAATGCTGAAAACTTTTCCTCAGCATTTCCGATCCAGACTTACTGTAACATCCTCATCTATACTGCCTGTTGTTGGAAGTTATTAGTAAAAGAAGTGACTTTCCTTAAATTTCTCCCGTTGGTAGTTATTGGTGCCTGTTGTTGTTGTCGTTGGTTAAGTGTCTTCATCCCCTTTGTCTTCCCTTTGTTCACTTGAAGTCCTATCTTCGATGACTCATCATGCATCATGTGGGTTATGGACTGTAAAACCCTGAAGTCTACTTAAATCATCCTCGGAGTCCAGATCTGCTAGAATCTTCTTATCAGTTCCACGTATTCCCTGATACTCACTCCTCGATGGTCTCTCGCATAATCTAATTCACCATGATCCGGAATATTATCAGTGATAATAGGCACCCTAGTCTTATTCCTGTCTTTACTTTAAAGGCTTTACTGAGTGTTCCGTTGAATGCCTGCCCCAATATATTAATAACTCAAAACTACATTTCGGTTATTGGAGGATAGTAATAGGATCCACGATGCATTGTTTCATCCTGATTAGGATGTTTTGGATGAATGAGTCAATTAGAAATGAAGCGGGAAGGTTTATTACGCGAAATCATTCTTAGATAAATTTTGGTTAATCAACATTTGTTCTTTCGTAACACATGGTTATGCAATACAAATTTTTCTTGAAATAAAAAACGACGTGGAGAATTCCTAATCTTATAGAAAATCAAAACAAGTGATTCAACAAAGAAACTCTTTCCAACCAAATTATATCCACTGAGGGAACTGAATCATAGGTGTGAATACATAAAATAACAATTGTATGAAATGCACTTGAAGTGTTCGTGACTCTAATCATAGTTCAGTGTGAAGTGGCAAAACAATTAATGTCATATATAGAATAGTTCATAGGATGTATAGAACCTGGAAGGGGTGTGCAATTAGAGGATTATTAGGCAAGCAGAATAAAAATAAAAACCTTATGTAACATTCTGTGAAATTTGATAACATGGAATTTAATTTTCTAAAACAGAATTGATTTAGAATGACAAATGGGACGAGTGAAATAATGGTGGAGGACAATTCAAAGTGAGAATAGTAATAGTAGTAACTGACGTAATTAAGGGAGGGTATACGCATAGAAGAGCCAAAATATGATTAGGTATTATCATACTTTAGCATAGAGGGATTAAAAGGGAAGGTTGAAGAGGTTGAAAGAACGTTTTCTGTACACAGAGATCTGGCTTTTCTGTTCCGATGGCCAAAGCTGCTTCAGTAATACAGATGAGCCGGTCACACGTAATAATAATAAAAATAATTTTTCCTTCACGTTCCCAGTGGAACATAGGGCTTCAAGCTAGTGGCTTGAAGTTTCTGTGGCAGTGTTTATTTTTGCAGGATGGGGTCGCTAGCCTCATGTCCAACCTTTCCTCTTTACCAGCATTATTTCTGGCTTAGCGAGGTAAAGGAGTGCGTCAGCCGGGGATCGAACCCCGGACCATGTGCATGGTTGGCGAGCGTCCTAATCGCTGTGCCACCGACGCAGTTACACGTAATGATTTGGGCAAATTACTTTTCACCTTGTAGATGACTTCAAAGGCAGAAGCTGTGGAGATAGGGTGATCATTATCGACCAGATGTTCAATAGTCGCGCTTCTTATTACTTCACTCTCACTTCTTAAAAACTATCCATAGTGTTCTTGCACTCTCGAATCGAATGACCGATATACCTAGCCCTACACGAGCAGGTGAATTGCTAAACGCACATAGAGTTTGTCTACAGAGAGATGTTGTCCTTCAGGTTTTCGAACAGTAATGACCGGAAAACGTTAGTCTCAACGATGCAGCAGGAAATGTCCCTCTCAGTGACTGCGAGATCCTTCTTTCAATAATACTGGAAGCTAAGTCACTTCTGAATTCCAAGGTCATGTACAGTATTTCTCCAGTTACGGACTATAAGTCATGTATCATAGGTTTTGACTGTATAAAACGTGGGGGAAATCAATTTTCTATTAAGATCTTTCCTAACAGATTTTAATCTTCCTCCACTGTATCAGGACTACATATGCGCCGGATGCGAGTGGCAAGCGATTGGATAAGGTCTCGTTTTTGATCAAGGGACACCCAGCTGTAGAAATTTGTTGGTTGACCATTCTAAGACAGCTTTCTATAAACAGATCTCTTCAGAGTTCCATTGGTCGTCCATGATGAATTTATGGCGATACTAAAGACTATTACAGTCATAATATTAAAGTACATATACGTTTTCACGTTATACTATGTACTATTGTTTTATACGGTCAAAGGTGAACAACGTTGTATTAAGAAGTGCAAGTGAAAACTTGAAAAGATGTATTGTTAACGAAATCGAACTTCCAAAAACACGAAAACTAATGAAAAGTGCATAAGCGCGTTAGAAATACATCTGTAACAAAGAAAAGCAATATTCAATGTTACAATGGCACATATTCCATAAGAAGATGTAAAATTAGTTTCTGTAAACTTATAACATGCGTATTGGAATTAGTTTTATAAGCGCGCAGTTAGGCTTAGTGTACGGGTGCTACAAGTTAACACCGAGGAAATGAATACTGTTTTTAAGAGTTGATCACGGACTGATATCAGTTAGAGAACCATTGAAGACCAGAGAGTACTGGACAAATGCTGTTTCATCCTAGTTTGGGAATCATCGGCAGTACGCACCCACTGGGTTTCGAACCCAGGACCTTCCGGTTACAAGGCAAGCTTGTATACCATTCAGCCACTGGGACCCGATTCAATGGCTCATGAATTCTAACTTCTACTAATTTGTGATTTAGCGTGACCCCAACCATTGTCGTTGGTGGGACATCCATCCACACACGTGACATCTAATTGGACCTCACTGGACAAGACTTCTCACTAGAACTCCAGGAAACTCTATCCTGTAGCAGGTCACTAGCGAGCATCAGATTAATTTTCTATAGTTTGGTTTGTAAGAGTTAGTTACTGTTAGTTAGAACTGTACTCGTTCGCCATTTCGAATGTGGATGGCAACCATTAAATTGACATTATTCAAATTATAATCACTATTACAAATATTAAGGGTGTCATCTACATACCTTCTTTTACATCTGTAAACTTGGGATTGTTGACTTCACCTGACCGTTTTCTAGACTGGCCATAAGCAGTCTGCAAGGAAAGGACCCAAGGGCGAACCCATTGCAATATGATCCTCAGATCGCTTCATCAAAAGGAAATTGTGAATTCAATGTGTATTTCAGAAGTTTTTCTTTCAAATTTGTAGTGGGTATCCCTAAATTCAGGTTGTCTTCACTATATCTGCACTATGGTTATAATCACAAACATTTTAATAACATTTCATACAATTATTATTTTATGTATTTACACCTATGATTCAATTCCATCACCGGATATAATTTCTTAAAAACCTTTAATGTGGGATTGTATAGCTTGATAATAAATTCGTTGGAAAGCGTCTCTCGGTTGAATCACGTGTTTTGATTTTCTATATGTCCCAGAGGGAATTTCCATTAAATCCTAACAAGCAATTAGTACTTGAACGATTGGAGAAAATCGCAAAATCTAAGCTCAAATCAATTAATTTTTTTAACTCATGTGAGGAAATCTGTGTAGAGATTTATTGCACATGAAGTCATAATGTATCGCAACTCATTATTCGGGGAACCTTTCGCATTCTAGTCGTCTAAGTAAGGCAATATTATTTGGTAGTGACATAGCTAAATCTGCATAAGAATACTAAATGATTAATGGTGACCTTCTCGGATTATTCTTCATCTGAGATTCATAAAGAAAGGCATATATCACTCGATATTTCAAAAAAACGAAAGTCATTCAGTCATTAATGTCAATAAAACGTTTGAGCATTGTGGATTAGATCAAATAAAGTATAATTATATTTCAATAGTTGATAAACAATGATAAGTTTTGTTATTGGTAATATTTCGAGCAAAATTACTGCCCTTCTTCACACCACTGTTGGGATTGTTTTGTTTTTTAATTCACACATTTATGATTTGTATTCACGTATACAGTTCATTTTTGTTTTTGTTTATTCATTTTTGTGTATTCAGAATTATATTCCAGCTTGTTGACAGTTGTACTGAGTCATACTTGTTACATTTATCCAGTGTGACCTTAATGAATATAGTCATTATAATAAAGGTTTTTTGTATTTCCCAATGAATGAAAAATAAAATCTCAGCTGAGATTTTGTAAATTCCGGTTTAATAATACTTTGATAAAGCTATTAGCATTAAATAGCGAAACGTCAGTAAAAACAAACTCGTTTTGTTTTTCATTCATTGGGAAATACAAAAACCTTTATTATATGATGAATACCATATACTCAATGCCCAAATTTTTTCAAACCGTTAAAAGTGAACTTGGTTTGGACATATATAATTTAATGAATATAGATTATAAGTCTCTCTTTCTATTTGTTCATATCAGTTCATATTTAGAATACAAACATTGTTCCAATCGATATTGTGGTTTTTGTCCCATGCATGTGCAGCTAAAGGTGAATTTTTTTCTAAATTCTTCTAAGCGTGTGTCCCTGTTGGTTGACCTTTAGTTAGACAGGCGTTTATGTTCATTCACTCTTATTTTGAGTGATCTGGACATTTGACCCACATATTTAGTCGGACACTCAGCACAAGATATTTTGTAAATCACATTGTTTTTATCCATAATTTTTATGGGATCTTTCAGTTGATTTATTTTATTTTTGATTAGATTCGTCGGTTTACATGTGGTGCGAATCCCAAATCTTTGAGGTTTCTTCGACTCAATAAAATTCACTATAGAAGTAGAGAATGAAATTGGGGAACTGTCTATGTTAGACTGCAAAATACAAAGAGTAACAGATGGCAACACAAAAACGACGCTATATAGAAAAACTACACACTCTGGAAGATTCCTTGATTGTCACTCAGCTCGTCCACTCAAGGTAAAACGAGGATTTCGATAGAGAAAGAAAGGCCAGATTTGCAGTATAAAATGATATCATTCTATTTCACAGGTTCTCGTCAGCTGCAAACTACCTGAAATTACAATGGCTATAAATAATAACATTTCATACTTCATTGTTTGAAAGGTAGTAGAGAAAACATTGTTATTTATTACCACTGTAATTTCAGCTAGTTTGCAGCTGATGAGAACCTGTGAAATAGAGTGATGTCATTTTATACTGCAAATCTGGTCTTTATTTCTCCATCAAAATTTATCAAGGGAACCAAATGTATGAAGACGAGGATTAATGCAAGGTCTTGCAGATAGAATACGTAGACTTACAACAACACCAGAGGACCAGCGTAAAGAAATAAATGTCCTACTCAAAGTATTACTCGACAACAACTACCCTAAGGAATTTATGAAAAATAATATAAAAAAGAGAAAAAAGAGGGTAAACCTGGAGAGTGACAAGACGGAAGGATGCAAACAAACAGTTACAATACCATACAAAAATGGTACGCCAGAGGCAATTCGAAGAAACCTCAAAAATAGTGGGATTCGCACAACATGTAAACCGACAAATCTAATCAAAAATAAAATAAATCAACTGAAAGATATTATTAATAATGCTTTGAGAAAGCTATTAGCATTAAATAGCGAAACGTTTAAAAACAATGTCGTTTTGTTTTTCATTCATTGGGAAATACAAAAACCTATATTACAACTGAAAAATCCATAAAAATGATGGATAAAAACAATCTGATTTACAAAATATCTTGTGCCGAGTGTCCGACTAAATATGTGGGTCAAATATTCAGATCATTCAAAATAAGAGTGAATGAACATAAACGCCTGTCTAACTAAAGGTCAACCAACAGGAACACACGCTTAGAAGAATTTAGAAAAAAAATTCATCTATAGCTGCACATGCACGGGTCAAAGGCCACAATATCGATTGGAACAATGTTTGTATTCTAAATATGAACTGATATGAACAAATGGAAAGGGAGACTTATAACAGAATCGTTAATCATTAATGTCACACCGGATACATGTAACAAGGGTGACTCAATACAACTGTCAGCCATTTGGAATATAAGATTATAATTTTCCAGACCGTAGGTGTTACGATCTTCCTTGAATAATTTGAACCCGAGTCAGATTGATTCATTGTAAATTATTTAAATTAATCCCAGTGTTTTTAAGTAAATCAAAAGAAGATTTTTCTGAACGTTTCGCTGTTTAAGGCAGCTTCTTCAGCCGATTTATTCGGCTAATGGAAGCTTCTCAAATAGACTCTCCAGCTCAGAGGATACAACCACATCAAAAACATAATGATACGATATGGTTATGATTAAATTATTAGCAATAAAATTATAGCTGAAACTTCATTGCATAGATTAGGTTTTACCGTGTTTATTAAATGAGTAATTATCTTTTGTTTATAGGAAAATCAATCCGACATTCAATTCCTAATCGGTCTGTGTGTGCACTCAAGTTTCGATCAGTTAGAATATAGTATGAAACTGTTTGGTGCCCTATGTTACTCCCTGATTCTGTAGGTGATATCGATTCATGGGATGTTTCATAGTAGAAACAAGTCAGATTAAAACAAGAAGATGAATGCCTCCCGGTGAGTAATAAAAGATAAGACCAAAACAATCAAGTATGATTATACAATCAGGATAAAGTTGATTTAGAAGGAAAAAGGAGTAATTTGGAAGAAATGAGACCTCCTCTGTCTTAAAAATATCCCAAAGCCTGTTGATAAATGTGGTCAAGCTAGAGCTACAAGTAGAGAAAATAATATACTTATATACTTGACATCACATTATTTCTCTTATTCTCACTTCTCGAGTATTACTCACTTTTCATTAACACATTCTGTTTCTGTATATTTTGTTCAGTAACAGTTCTCAAATTAAGATTATGGGATTTTTGGGGGTTTGGATTAATTCAGTTCTAATTGTTAGATTTCTGCAAGAACTAACATCAGTTGGAGAGATAATTGAAAACCAGAGAGCAATGAATAGCTGCTTCTTCCTATTTCTGGGCTCTTCAGCGCCACGCACCCATGATTCCAAGAGGGGTTGAGCCCGGGAACTTCAAATTGTGAGAGCTGCTGCTCATTACTCCTTCGTTATCAGCGATCTGTCTAATTGATGTTGGTTTGCAAAGAATTCCATCAAATGCAACATTTTTGGTGACGTCCATCATCTTAGAATGTTTACTCATAGTCTTGTTATTAACCTTAACGCCTTTTGAAAGAAAACTGGGATTTCATTAATCATAACTTTGTTGGATTTTACAAATTTGACATAAGCATCCATCTGTATCACTGTGATTATTCTTAATTATTATTATTATTATATCCTTTAATTCCTAGAGAAACATAGGGCTTCAGCTGCGCGTCTCCATTGCCTTCTGTTTTCTGCCAACTTTTTCACCCCGCTTCAAGTCTGCCCACATGCTTTCATCTCCTCTTCACATGACCTCCTCCAAGTCACCCTTGCACTGACAACCAACTCGCCGAATCCCTTTAGGGTTCCACTCGACCAATGGCTTGTCTAGTGATGTCACTCACTTGATGGTTTCCTCAGAGTATGGCCAGCCAATCCATCTACATTTCTTCCTGTTTATTTGTTTCACAATCGGTTCCTGCTGGGCTGGTTCGCTCATTACCAGAGATCCCTGTTGCTGATCTTTTCTGACCGGCCATCTGACCTTGAGTATTGAGCAAAGACAACTGTTAATGAAGGTCTGAAGTTTGTTTGAGATGCTCTTTATGACACGCCAGTTCTCTGATCCGTATAGTAGCACTGACTTCACATTAGAGTTGAAAATCTGGATGTTATTTTTGATTCTGAGTGCTGTTGATCTCCACACAGACATGAGAGTAATGAAAGCTTGTCTTTGTTTTCCGATTCTGGCTTTGATATGCTCGTCAGTTCCGCCTGTAGTTGAAACGATACTTCCCAGGTAGGTCAAGGAGGTTGTTTCTTTCAGGTTCCTCCCATTTATGCTGATTGGTGTCTGTTGTTGTTGTTGCTGTTTCTGTTGGCCAAGAATCTTCATCACCTCTGTTTTATCTATGTTCACCTGAAGTCCGATCTCCTCTGGATGCTTCTTCTGCCAACTTGTTACTTTTCACTTGCATATCTTCCAGTTTGTGGGAAATCAGACACATATCATCGGTGAGGTCAAGATCCTCCAAGTTTTTTTGTGAGGGTCCATGTTATGCTTGTCTCCTTGTTGCCCGCTATGTTGTCTGTCGTATTATCCAATCTACTGCAATCAGGAAAATCATTGGCGATAGTAGACAGCCTTGCCTCACTCCCGTCCTCACTTCGAAGGCTTCCGTAAGTTTCCCGTTGTGGATTACTTGGCATGCAGCATTGTCGTATAACTGTTGGATGAGATGTATAATTGTCGATGGGACCCCGTAGTAGCGAAGTAGTTTCCAAATGACCTCTCGATCGACGCTGTCGAAGGCCTTTTCAAAGTCGATGAAGTTGAGATAGAGAGGTGACTGCCATTCCAAGCTTTGTTCAATGATGATCCGTAGAGTGGCGATTTGATCAATACATGATTTGTTTCTCCTGAATCCAGCCTGTTCCGGACGAAGTTTTTCATCTAGGGCTTGTTTGATTCTCTCCAGGATGATGCGACTTAGTATCTTGCTTGGAATGGACAGAAGCATAATTCCACGCCAGTTTTTACATTGACTTAAGTCTCCTTTCTTTGGAAGTTTGAATAAGTAACTGTTCTTCCAATCCTCGGGTACTTTGCCCTCTTTCCACACCTTCTCCAGCAGTGGTGTCATCAAGTCCGCTGTTGTCTCTGGGTCTATTTTCAAAGCCTCTGCTGGGATTCCATCTGGTCCCGGTGTTTTCCCAGCTTTAAGCATCTTGATTGCATTCAGGACTTCTGATTTCGTCGGGGGGTCAGTGTTCACTGGTAGTTCTGCTTCCGTTGTTGGTATTGTTGGACGTGTTGTAGGTGGCGGACGATTTAGAAGTCTTTTGAAGTGTTCAGCCCAGTGCTTTCTCTGTTCCACCTCTTTGGTGATTGACTTTCCATTGTCGTCCTTTATTGGCTTAATCTGTGTCGAACGTTTGCCCGAAAGGTGCCTAGTTGTTTGGTAGAGTGTGGCGAGGTCTCCTTTGCCTGCAGCTTGTTCTGCTTCGTTTGCCATGGTTTCATAATATTTTCTTTTGTCTTCCCTGGCACTCTTCTTCACTCTTTTGTTCAGTGTATTGTAGCTTGCATTCAGCTCCTGTTTTTGTTGCTCGTCGATGCACTGGATAATCTTTTGCTTCACTGTCCTTCTCTCTTCTATTAGTTTCCAAGTGTCCGTAGTGAGCCACTGTTTGTCCTGTCTCTTTTTTCTGCCTAGAATTTCTATGCAGGTTTGGCTCCACACCGTTTTCAAGTTGTTCCAGTGCTTTTCGACGCCGACCTCTTCGCTAGTGTTGATTTGTGTCTCGGCTTTGTCCTTTATGCTTGCAATGAAGATGTCCTTTGTAGCCTGGTCCTTCAGTTTTGAGTGTTGAACTTGGCTTGTGGTCTGTCTGCAGCTCCTCCTTTCCGAAAGCTTTTAGTTTGATTTGGATTATGATTATTCTTAATTATTATTTGGGATTTTGTTTATCCAACAAACTAATTTTTTTGTAATTTCAATAAAAACTAATTCTTTGATTGGACAGTGGTTACTAACTAGTGTAGAGTGTCTAGTCCTTTTACCTGATGCAGACTTAATTCTATCAGTCTGGGTTGAAATGTGGACATCATTCCAGGTGGCTCGCCAACATGGTGCACTTTGATTTGTTGATATCAGATGGTTGAAGGCAATCGACAGGAAGCTCCCCTCCCTGATCTAAGTTTCATGCTAGTTGGTACTCACCAATCAGTAAGGCGCATCCGAAACCTTGAAGGAACTCATGTCAGTCAGTGCTAGCAGCAGTCAGAGATGTTACCATTTGAATATTTGGGCTCATGATTGACCTTTTTTAGTACAGTATTGGATACTTTGATTGAACCAGTAATGTGTTTAGTCCTTGAACATACGCCTTACTGATGAGTGCCAACTAGCACGAAACTTATGTCCAAATCTTCCTGCTCATTGCCTCCAACCATCTAATATTAAAAAGAACCAAATCCTAGTTGTAAGCAGTTGAAGAAATTTCCCTTAGAAAGCAAAAAAAATATATTTCATCCTGCTCCAAACGATGTGATTGTTCTACTCAAATCAAACGTGTTCAGTTGACCAATCCTCATCAAATTCTCACTACCACCAGTATTAAGGCATAAGTACTGGCAAACATACTGTCTTAGTTGAATCAATGCTCTCCTATAAATGTAATAAACAAATCACCCTATAAGCAAGAATTTTAGTTATAATAATAACGCTGAAAGGACACACACACACCGAACTGGCGAATAATTTGCCTTTCTTCTTTTCAATGGATTCAGCAACTAATTACGCAGACAACATATTTTTGAAGATATGGTCGAGGACTCATCAAACAGCTAAATCGCTAACTGATTATACTACTTTTAAATACATGCTTAGAATAGTTTTGACAGTACTTATCATTTCTAATGTTTGGATTCAAGATTCCAGCACTGTCCATTTTGAGTATTCAGCAAATTTGAATCCGAATGATGCGTATAGTCTTAAATGGTCAATCGATAATCAACAGAAATGGTTAAATTTCTCTGTTTGTTTCAATATCATGGAAGTGAATCAGCCTGCAGCAAATAAAGTAAATTATGAAGTAGATAGAACGAGGCTACCGGAATTTTTCGGCATCGGATTTGGACGAAAGGATGAACCAGTTGGTGTGGAATTCTATATGTTATACTTTCCATTTCTTAATAAAGCATTCAGGAATGATTATGAATATTTTTTCATGGTAAGTTTTTATTTATTTAGATTTTTGTGAAGACAACTGCTCATAATAATATTTTAAAAATACGATATTAAAATACTGTAAGGGTGGTGAGATATAAAGAAAACAAATTTTGCTGCTCCTTTAAACGCATGTAAGCACTCTATAGATTTAAAGACTAGACAGTCAATTATTCACTGAAAGGAACCAGTATCATGTATTTCGTATGACTGAATTCTACCTTTTCAAGTTTGCAATGCTATCAATGAGCTATGAAACTAGCTAACACGATGAGCTTTAAATTGTTATTAGATGCCTATAGACAGTCGGTATTAAGCCGTAGACCCAGATTTCGGGGTTATTAGCACTCGTCAATGAGACTAGTCTTCAAACATGAAGGAGCTGATTTAGTCTCAGTGATTCGAACCGGCATCATTCAGTTCTGCAGCCACAGATGTTACCTTTGAGCTACTCGTCGCCATACTGCAACATACTCTGAATAAGTCTGTGTAGAACGTGTTCTATTTGAAATATTTAAATATTGTCGAAAAATTAGAAAAAAGAACATAAATAGGAATATAAACCATGAATTTCATTAACACAGGATAACATTCTGTTAAATGAGTTATGATATCTAACTGCTAGTTAGAATTCTGTTTTCCTGTACCATTAGACGTATTTTATTAAAGTAAGTTATCCAACAAAGTAACGGACAATTAATTTCATGTGCCAAGTTTGATCACAGATCGACATCAGTTAAGGAACCGTTGAAAACCAAGCGAGGAGTACTTAACAACTGATTTTTCCTAGTTTGGGACTCTTCAGCAGTACATACCCGTCAGGTTTCTAACCCAGAACCTACTGGTTACAAGGCAAGCTCGTAAACCACTCAGCCACTGGAAACCTACTCGATGGTCCATGATTTTCCCTGAACCACCACCAAGTCGTTCGAAATCCTTTGGATGTTTACGGTAGACGAGTCCCAGACTAGTAAGAAACAGATATCTAGTACTCCCAGCTTGTTTTCAATGGTTCTGTAACTGATGTCAATCCGTGGGCAAAATTAAAACTAATCATATGCCTACAAACAAACACTTGGAAATAAATTTCGTGTCGCTTTTCCCTGTTAACTATGCTATTGTAGGTATCATAACTGGGATGAGGCTAAAGGCTAGACAACGAAAATCGTGTTAGTGTTCATTTGGTAATCTACCTCTGTATATTTAAAATTCCTCCTTCAGCAACAATAGCTTTTGTTATTTGATGGTTCTTGGCAGTCAGGGTTCGGCAGTAGAAAGCTCTCCAAACACGCACACGATCCTCGGCCGATGCATACCTTAGCCTTACTAAGTCGGTAGTAAGACTGGTAAAGAGGGAAGGTTGGTCCTGAAGCTGGTAAGCCAATCCTGTACAAACAAAACCACTGCTTCCCAAACTTCAAAGCTCTAGCTTGAAGATTTACTTGAAATCTATTCTCTGAAAGAATCAAGGTGTACTTAGCCGACGACAATAAGTATAAAACTGTGAATAAAGTGAATTTCAGTATACATAAGTAGTCGCGTAGGCAACACCCGTCATATAAATCAAGATCCTTTTTTTTAAAAAGATATAAGAAGTTAGTTGACGAGACGGTGTGAGTGACACATGTTTTGTGCTTCCTGGCGGAAGATAACAAGGTTAGTTAGTCTGTTGTCTTAGGTTTGCTTATAATTTCCAATAACCGCGTAACCTACTTGCAGGACATCCTACCAACTAATTTCAGTCACCTAAAGCATTATACAGTGGATGATGAGTTTTGTTCTTTTTCGGGATAACTTTCAAATCATTACGCGTCCAAAATTCTATAGCATTATACAACCGTAGGTTAGATAATTGAGAAAAAATACTTAATTTACTTCATAAGCTGTTAAACAGTCATTTCAAACTCTAGTGAGTGAGTGAGAGAAATAAAAATAATGGTTCGAATTTACTTTCAGTGATATGTGAATGTGAATTGGGAAAAATCTTCTTATAACTAATACAAAGTGAAGAGATTAAAAGGCTATTCAGAGAAGAAAACTTTCTTCATCAAAGAAGTCATCTTCAAAGGCTTTAAAATCGTATATAGATTCACTGAAACATAAGAATGAAGGTCATCTTCATAGGATCAATCAAAGGGATAAAAGCCTAAATGATTTATGAAATATTACCTTAAGTAGAAAATAACTTGGTTTCAACACTTTTTAGATGTTTTGGTTAATGATATCCTACATCTTAATGAGCTACACCTATATATATATATATATATATATATATATATCAAAAGAAGACGAATGTTTAGTTCAAAGCCAGACCTATAACTCCATGATACAAAATCATGCTATTAAAAGCAATACATCCGTGTTCTGATCTTTCATATAAAATGTATATTCAGAACAAAATATTTAAAGCGAACAATTGTTTTCAGTAAATTCTTCATCAGGCTGTACATTTATAAATCCATTAATTTAAGCATACAATAGCCAGTAAAGGCAAATTAGAATCATATCAGACAGTGTGCGTCGGTGGCACAGTGGTTAGGACTCTCGCCGACCATGAACATGGTCCGGGGTTCGAGCCCGCACCGACACACACCTGATATCTATGGTCGGCCTGCAAAATTTGGACTACCGATATCCATGCTGAAAATTCCATACTTGTACCGAAAATACAGTGTGGAATCAAGCTGTAAATCAAAATAAAATTTTTTTTAATGTATTGTGTGGAACAAGTATAAGATGAGATGAAACAATAGTCAGATAGTTTTTTTTAATATGCATGGTCAATAACAACATGGGACAGAATGAGATGAAATAATTTAATTTAATGATGTGTGTATATATATAAATATAGTTAACAGAAAATACAGGTTTCAAGAGTGAGTGTAATCAGAGTCTGTGAGGCAATATGAAAATAAACCAACGAATTGGGCAGTCTAGACATAAGTTCAAGGTTGAAAATAACAACAATAAGAATGATTGTAAAATAATAACGATGATATGGTGTAAAATTACAAGCTCTATTGGTGAATGATTGTCAAATAATAATAATAATGAATATAATGAAGTGGAATGAACAGGATTTTGTAAATACGACAGCAAGTTAGAAAAGCACTACTTAAACCTAAGGTAATAAAATCATAAGAAAGGTCATGAAATCATAAAAGTCGAAAATGAGCGTTTGTCAATGAAACAGAGGAATAGAAGAAGAAGAAAAGAAAATTGTGAAAGGAATTTATAGTATTAATGTTTATGGAGGATTTGTTGGCCAGGCCAAGGTTAAACATACTTCTTCTGTATGCAAAGAGATGGTCTTTCGACAAAACAATAAGAAGACGTAGTTTATCTGAAACGTATAATGTATTGGCGCAACACATTTCGGACATTCTGATCACACACGTACTTGTCATACACAGTTTTTATATAAGGCAAGAAAGCATGAATAATTACAATACAGGTCAGATTGTGTACAGGTCAAGGTCACAAAATAATGGGTAGAGAAACACAAAAGGTGTGGGTAAGAAAGATAAAGGGAGGAAAAAAAGGCAAAGAAAGGGTTTGAAAATATTATGAAGTAAAATTGGTCCTTGGTTCTGAGTTGGATTACCAAGGCAGGTTTAAGGTGATAACAAATAACTTTTGGACGCATAAGACAGGTTTAAGTCTTTTAATGGCTAAGGCTTCGATGAATTTAAGTATGCGACTCAACCTTGTCTTATATATCGGCTTAAAGGCATTATTGAAATCAACCTTATGACCCGTCTCTATAATATGCTTCGCTATAGATGATGTTGGACATCTATTTCCCGGGTCAATTGTATCTGGCAATTTCATTTGTTGTTGCAGCCACTTTGGAATGTGTTCTGTAGCCCTAACATGCAGAGACCGATGGGTCCTCCCTATGTACGTGTCTCCACACATACATGTAAATTGATAAACACAGTGGGGTGTGACACTATCGTTCGGATAATGTGAGGGTTTACAGGACAGCATAGTTTTCGTTTTCTCTATGAAGGTAAGTTTAGCTGCGTAATAGGTTCTATTAATTGCGGCCTTAAGTCTTTGTTTAGTGACTAGACTATGTTGATCACCTCTGAACGGCAAGGATATGTAAACATCCTTTTTGGGAACTGATTGGATTGGTAAAGCTGTGTGGTTGACACTTCCATAACGTCTAATAAATCTCAGTGGGTAATTGTTCTCTAACAATATTTCAGTGAGATGTTGTCTTTCTTCTTCAATTGTATCGGCGGTACATATACGGTGAACGCGCTTGAACAAACACTTAACCAACGCCTTTTTATACTGTAGTGGACAGAAACTATAGTAATTAAAAGACTTAAACCTGTCTTATGCGTCCAAAAGTTATTTGTTATCACCTTAAACCTGCCTTGGTAATCCAACTCAGAACCAAGGACCAATTTTACTTCATAATATTTTCAAACCCTTTCTTTGCCTTTTTTTCCTCCCTTTATCTTTCTTACCCACACCTTTTGTGTTTCTCTACCCATTATTTTGTGACCTTGACCTGTACACAATCTGACCTGTATTGTAATTATTCATGCTTTCTTGCCTTATATAAAAACTGTGTATGACAAGTACGTGTGTGATCAGAATGTCCGAAATGTGTTGCGCCAATACATTATACGTTTCAGATAAACTACGTCTTCTTATTGTGTTGTCGAAATTCATAAAGGGAACCAATTGCTTTAAAAGAGATGGTCTTCTGGTATTAATTGCAACCGCTTCAGCTAGCGATAGAAGACGTAGTCGAGCTCCTCTAGATAAATTACTAGGAATGCGGTAAATAACTGAGAACGCTTGGTCAAGTTTTATCGGGTGTCCAGTATATCATTGTTTGTATATTGTATATTGTTTGTTCAGCCAACACGTGGCTATTTGTAGACAGTGAGGTTTTACGAAATATTTCTATCTAATTACCACTTCCACTCGTTGCTAATTATGAAATCTGACATAATTTTTAAGGGGTTTATTGTTTAGGATCAGAGTGATAGTAGTTTGATTTTCATTATTATATTTTGTTGCTTCATAGTCTATGTTTCATTTTCAGGATTGGTGAAATCTTTTGAAGTAGCATGATCATTTAAGCTGCCTCGTGAATCGCATAGAATCTAAGTTTTTTTACTTGGTGAAAATGTGACGCTGATCTTTAGATGCATTTGGTAACAAAAATTAGCTCGCTACTATTGACACTCTTCCATACTTATTAGAATTATGATCACAACTGATATGGATTTCATCAGATGACTTCTTTTCCAAGTAACACTGTTACTGATAAATCTGGGCAAGTAGTTAATTTCCATCACTGTAAGAGTAAGCCCTGACAAATCATACCATTCATGTTACATACACAGTTAGTGAAGTGCTGCACACAATGGAATTTTTCGTCTACATTTGTAATGAGTATTAAACCTAATAGGCACCAGTTTACTATAATAAATTTGAATGCATATTAGCACAAAACTACATAGCACTGATGAGTAGTTGTATGCTACGGTAGTGCTCTTTAGCCAAATCGAAGTGACCTGAAAGCCAGACGGCAGTTTTGCTCGTTTGGGGACCAGCTCGTCATCAGTTGTTCGCCGTCCTACTCATCTCAGACATATGAATCAGTTTCTCGATTACCATATATGGTATCAAGCAGATTGTGTACTGTGGTCTGAATAATTTCGGTTTCCATGGAAACTATGGTAAAATTTCGCCTTGAATTATAATTCACAGATTGTGAGTTTGATTTCTTGGATGAATATTTTCACGGACTGGTCTGTCTAATTAACTAATATAAAAAGAATATTATTTCAATTAGATTTATCAAGGAATAGTAAAATCAAAAAATCATAAGTCATATTCTGTTGAACTTACACACAGCAGGAAACAGTTGACCTTATCATTTGATATTTGTTATTAAATACCCATCTGGAAAATGAAATGCTTCGAATTATTTTTTGTTGTTGAAAAAATCAGCTGTCAGGAGAATTTCACCGGATACCTGCGATATGCAATGATTCTTCATGTAGACTTAGTTTACTGAGAATTTATATTTCGCATATTTTATACTAATATTCCCTTAATTTCTTCAATCACGAATTTATAATATTTTGAATACAGGAGGGTTATACAAATGAAAACACAGTCCTTAAGTTTAGGAATTCTGCAGAAAGCGTGTTGTACAAAGTGAATCAAATCAAAACTGACCATCCAAAGATTTGTTTTAAATTTGGAAGAAAAGCTATTTCGTGTCATGAAAATGGTTACACAATTAATGTAAGTTATTATTTTTTGTTTTATTTATTAACTACTATTATTCACTTAAAAGTAGGTGAATTAATGTGACTAAATTTAACATTGAGCTCTACAGTTTTCCTCGAGATCAAATGTAATCTGCACTTTATAGCTCTAATGCATTTGAAAATAAATTGGATAACGGCCTACTTATGTACCTGAACGACTTGGAAAGAATAAAAAGGCAGACTCATTAAAGACAGGATTACAGGATTTCATCATGAGCTCACATTAGTTAGAGAACAATTGGAAAACCTGGGAGTACTGGACAGCTGTTGTGTCCTAGGTTGGGACTCTTCATCAGTATGATAGGTTTTCACACAGTACAGAAAAATATTTACTATTCGTAACTTTAGTTAAAACAATAATCGATGGAATATCATGTAACGTGATGTAATTTGACCTTATTATATGATATTATTATCCCGATTGTGAAACAGATAGGCAGAAAGAAATGAAGATGGATTGGCCATACGCTGAGGAAACCATCAAGTGAGTGACATCACTAGACAAGCCATTGCTCGAGTGGAACCCGAAAGGGATTCGGCGAGTTGGTCGTCAGTGCAAGGGTGACTTGGAGGAGGTCATGTGAAGAGGAGATGAAAGCATGTGGGCAGACTTGAAGCGGGGTGAAAAAGTTGGCGGAAAACCGAAGGCAATGGAGACGCGCAGCTGAAGCCCTATGTTCCTCTCGGAATTAAAGGCTATAATAATAATATACTGCCCGAGTGAAAAATGGGACTTCAACAGAACATCTCCATTTTATCCTCTTTACTTGGCCTTACAGTTGCCTGTAAGTTCTCATCTCCTCCTCATAAGATCTTCTCCATGTTACCCAACTCGTCTGTCTTCATTCGGCTTCCACTCGAGGGCCCGGTTGGCATGTGGTATCATTCAATGATCTACTCAGAGTATGTCAGATTCATGTTGATTCCTTTCTGTATATTTTTCGTGTAACAGGTTCTTATTTGGTGTACTGCCACAGTTCCTTGTTGCTTATCCTTCCTCACTGATCTTTGGGTCTTCAGTATGAAGCGAAGGCAGATGCTGATAAAAAGATTAGTTCATTTGCCCAGAATAATGGATTTTCACAATGACTTTCGAGCTTAAAATATCTTTCTTGCCTTTTCAATCTAGACTGGCTTCGACATTCACACCCGATCCACCGTCTCTAGCTGAAAGCGTTAAGTGAAACAAGTAACTCCCCTTAGATTCTTTCTGTATATAGCTGTCGGTGTTTGTTGTTGCTGCTTTAGATTAGGAATCTTTATCACCCTTTTCTTCTCTATGTTCGCTTGGGATCATGTCACTGCTGTTCCTTCTGTCAACATGTTGGTTTTCGCTCGCGAATCATCAACTTCGTGTGACATAAATCTTCTGTGGAGTCTTGACATTCTGAAGAATTCATGTCAGCTGGACGTATTCTTGTATCCTCACTCTCTATGGTCTACTGTAAGGTCTATTATTATTATTATAGCCCTTGGGTTCCTAGAGGAACATAGCGCTTCAACTGCACGTCTCCGCTTGCTTCTGTCTTCCTTCTGCTGTACTTTTCACCTGCATTCAGGTTATTCCATACTCTCTCAACTCCTCTTCACATTATCTCCTCCATGTCACTCTTGCACTGACGTCCCACTTGCCACTTCCCTTTCGGGTCCCACTCGAGCAATGGCCTAACCCAGTGGTCTCCTCAACGAGTGTCCAATCCATCTCCACTTTCTCTTGCATATTTGTTAGTTAGCGATTGGTTCTTGTTTTGTTTGTTAGTGCCCATAGTTTCTTATTGGTGACTCTTTCCGGCCCGGCCATCTGATCTTCAGCATAGAACGAAGACATTTGTTGATGAAGGTCTGCAACAGGCTGTTGGAAATATTCTTTGTGACCAGCCCGCTAAGTTTCTCATCCGTATAGAAGAACTGACTGACTTGACGTTTGTATTAAAAATGGGAATTTTGTTGTTGATACTGAGTGATACTGTAAGGTCTAGACCACCACAATCAGGCAGAAGATCGATTATAGTTAACAGACTTGTCTTGACTTCTCTGACTTTTCTGTTGTGTTTCACTTGATATTCTGCATTATAGCTGTTCATTGAGGTCGATAGAGATTTGGGGCACTCTGTAGTGTTGAAGCAGTTTCTAAATTACATCACAGCCGACGCCAGTGAAGGCCTTTGAAGTTAATGTAAAGAGTTGACTGCCATCATATGGTCTGTTTGTAATATGATCAGTAAATGAATTATTTTTCCTGAATCCAGCTTGTTCCGGTAGAAGTTCTACATCCAAAACATCTTATAGTCTCTCCTGAATGATATGAACTTAAAACAGATCCAACTTCATACGATACGTTCCTTCATTTACTTTGAGAATCGCTTATCAGCAGTTTGGAAGTTAGATAAAGATGTGTAATTATATAGAGCAAACAAAGGGTATACATCAGTGATTAAAACAACAAGCAATCGATAAGAGTTGATGGATGGAAATTTGTGTGGTTTAAGGCTTTGTTTATAAACTAATAAACCATTTTGTCGGTTTAGTAAATACGGCGGAATATATTAAAAGATTATATGTAACCAATGGATGACTATATAGTACAATGAAACCATATGACTCTATGTAAAAACATTATAATCAGACAGCCATGAACAAAGTTCACGTAACATGAGTACTTGTCAAGAACTACGAATGGAGTGTAGACAGTAGTCACTATAAAAATAGCATGAATTAAAGCATATATAAAAATAAAGTTGGGAACATCTGAGGGCGTTTGACTTCAAAGTAATCAGTGTTCAGGAATTTCAGGTATCATCAATTAGAGACCATAGTATTGATATATAGAATGGATCTGTTTCTTTCCGCTCCATATGTTGCCACCGTTATACTCGAATTCATTAGGGGATTTTGTGAATGAACTATCAGTTTCCCTGACCTCACAGTGTACATTTCAAGGCTTTTGAGATAGTCGGAAATTTCTTATTACATACTATAAGTAAGTAATATTTGAGTGAATCGTTATTCTGATTATTTTCCACGTTATACTCAACATTTGTAAATTTATAAATATCACTGAGTAATACTTCGATTTAGTTATGTAATCTGAGCTGATTGATTACATTGAGAAGCTTTCATCATCCTTATAGACAACATCTTCCTTCAGCGCAGGTTTTAGTATGAAATGAACTTGTATGAATTCTCCATGAGTAGTGATGATGATATTGTTGTGTCACCTGACAACTATTGTCGTGATTGGTTGTTAATCTACATCTTTCACGATTTCATCATGAGCTGACATTATTTAGAGAACCATTGGAAAACCTGGGAGTACTGGGCTGCTGTTTCGTCCTAGTTTGGGACTCTTCATCAGTACGCACCCACCGGGATTCGAACCCAGGACCTTCCGGTTACAAGGCGAGCTCGTATACCATTAAGCCACTGGGACCCGATCCAATGGTCCTTGAATTCTAACTTCTGCCAATTCACGACATAGCACGACCGCTAGCCAATGTCTTCGGCGAGTATTTGTCCTCACACCCGACCAGCTGCACCCTACTGGTCACGACTCCCCACTGGAACCCAGGTAGCTACCTACCTGAATAGGGCCAGTCGCCAGTGAGCATCTCATTGGTGTTCAAGTGTTGGTTTGTAGGGATTTGATTGGTTCCAGGATTTCATCGTGAGCTGACATTAGTTAGAGAACTGGCGGGTGCGTACTGCTGAAGAGTCCCAACCTAGGACACAACAGCTGTCCAGTACTCCCAGGTTTTCCAATTGTTCTCTAACTAATGTCAGCTCATGATGAAATCCTGAAACCAATCAAATCCCTACAAACCAACACTTGAAATCTACATCTTTATTGATCAATTTTATTCACTTGGAATTGAAACTTTCTTGTCACGTGATTTACTTTTTATTAGTTGGTGAATTTGATCTATAGTAATGTGTTTGTTAATTGTTGATTCACTTGAGTACCAGGCTTCAAGAAATTCCGTGGAATTTTCGGTGTTTCCCCTATTTAAAATTTCTACATTATCCCAATCAAATTGGCACTCTTAGTCATCTACACGCATTGACATGAAAGAACATATATCATTTCATTTAACAGTCAATTTGTGTTCTTCGATTCGGATTCGAAGGGGAGGCCCACTTTGGCCAATGTAATTTTGATTGCGGTTCATATAGTTCATTTTGTAAATAGTATTAATTTAACTCCTTTTTCTGTAGGATAAAGGCTGGTTTGCCCAATATCGAATGAATTCATTGTGTTGGTTGGCTGGTGTCCAGTATCTATTTCAAACGGTCTCAATATTCTAGCCGTTACTTCAAGAATATTTTTTGTATATTGTAGAGTGAATTTCCTTGTGGCCTTTAATGATGGTTTCTTTTTGGTGTTATTAACCGAGTTTAAACACTTTTTCATAGAACTGTGTAGGCATTCATTCTTCTTGAAGACGGGTAATTTCTAGAAGCCTGGTACTCAAGTGAATCAACAATGAACAAACAAAGTTAAAACATGATAAGGTTAAAAGTCACTACTGAGTTAGAATAAAGGTAGTTGAGTGTCAATTTAACAAGTGTGAAGAAGGTGTGAAAATGTACAAATGGTACAAGGGGCGTCAGATTTTGGCTTTTGTGTATGACGGAGGCGCTGGCAATTCATCAGTACGACCTTGAACTTTGTATACAGAAAAGGTTTGTCCAGTCTCTTAATCTACCTTGGTCTCAACCTCTTCACTAGTCGTTCCCTGTAAAAATTTCGATTTTTTCTTTTCTTTTTTTAATTTTTAATTTTACTTTTAGTTTGCTTTTACTTTTATAATTAATTCAATATTCTCACTCTCATATGTTCCTCTCGTACATTTTCACACCCTCTTCACAATTGTTAGGTTGACACTCAACTACTTTTATTCTCACTCAATAACAATTTTAGCCTTATCAAATTTCTAACTTCATGCCGTTGAGTACCACGTAAGTTACAACTTTTATTTTTACTTCTAAAGCCACTTCCGAGTATTTATATCAATTATGTCACTCCCTGTTACTCAATAATAGACCACTATACATTTTTTCCTTCACTTACCCCAGTGGAACATAGGGCCTCAAGCTAGTGGCTTGAAGTTTCTGTAGCAGTGTTTATTTTTAATTTTACAGGATGGGGTTGCTAGCCTCATGCCCAACCTTTCCTCTTTACAAGCATTATCTCTTGATCGGCGAGGTAAAGGAGTGAGTCGGCCGGGGATCGAACCCCGGACCATGTGCATGGTAGGCGCGCGTCCTAATCGCTATACCACCGACGCACCTACTATACATTTTTGGTAAATATAAATACAACTGCACAGCCTCTGAAGATGATTTCGTCGACAAAGAAAATTTTGATATAAGTATAAAACTTGGGCACTGTGGTAGAGTATAACTCCATTATGGATAAGATTTTATTTCGATAAATTACACACTGTTATACAGTAATATTAACTGATGACGTTTCTAGCACAAACTATTGCTCATAATTATATCAAGTCACTCACACAACTCTTTCCTTTCATTTATATACATGTGTGGAATTGACTAGATATTTGAATAAAAATGAATATGAGATAATGTACATTAAGAAATAATAATATGACTGTTATTGATTGTAACTGATGATTGACACTCATATTATAGTTTGTGCTCGAAACGTCATCAGTTAATATTACTGCATAACAATGTGTGATTTATGAAAATAAAATCTTATCTATAATGGAGAAAGAAAATTTTCTTCGCTGAATTCGCCTTTTATTCTCTTCATGACTCAATGGGTTTTTTCGATGAAGTAACAAACACATAACTAACTATAGTTCAAATTCACCAGCTAATAAAAAGTAAATCACATGACAAGAAAGTTCCAATTCCAAGTGAATAAAAATGATCAATAAAGGTGTAGATTAACAACCAATCACGACAATAGTTGTCAGGTGACACAACAATATCATCATCACTACTCATGGAGAATTCATACAAGTTCATTTCATACTAAAACCTGCGCTGAAGGAAGACGTTGTCTATAAGGATGATGAAAGCTTCTCAATGTAATCAATCAGCTCAGATTACAATAACCAAATCAAAATCATCCACCTGAGCTACAAATACCCTGCACTATCATTGTACAACAGCCAGGTTGAATTCGTAAGTAACATCGAACGAAGTATTTGAAACTAAATGACAATGCCAGTTATATGCTGCCAAAAGAGTATTGATGTACCAGAGTTATCATTTACTAAACCATACGGAGTGGTGTTGGCTAAAGCGGTGAAATACAAGCCTTTTCTTCACAGTGAATAAGCATAGCATTGAAATTTTATTCCGCAGTTTACTGAATCAAAGGTTAATCAAATCTTCAAATATATGCACAGTATCTCTCCCAGGTACTAGATTCAAGGTTTCTACCCGATGATGAGTTGGCACACAAAGAGGCCGTCATCCTCTAATCAACCTGGTTACAAGGTCTAGTCTGTTGGTCATGTGAAGTTAAGGGGATGACCATGGTCGGACCTTGTATGTGTGTCTTCGAAACACAACACATCTAAGGTATCTTGCCCAATTTAGCATAAGGTCTTAATATTGAATACTCCAATATGAAGTTGTCAGTGTGACTTTAAGACACTGTCAGTAATATTATTCCGGTTCTGATCGTTACTGGTCACAGAGTTAAGGGAAGGTAGAGGAATTACCTATGGAATAGTATTATAACAGCAGAAGGCAAGACACAGAAGTCAAAGTATATTTTTCATCGACCAAACAGCTGTTTATATATATATATATACATCACGGAATACACATATTTGATCATAGGGAATAAAAAGACAGTTGTAGCGAAGACAATTTTCTTTCCGACGAAATCATCAACTAGGCTGTACATTCCTGTATTTATAAGAAATGGGTAGGAAAGTTCCAGAATAATTTGTGGTCAAGGGTCAGATTAATAAAATTGCAATTAGGAATTGAAATGCCATAATAAGCAGTGGGATGGATAAAGCTCAGACAAAGCAGCATCGTAATTACTGAGATGATTGACACATCGTCCAATTGGGGGGGGGGGGTTAGAAATACAGAAATAACAGAAATAGACAAGATGTTTGGATAAAAAATCTAGTGGAATCATGACTAATGTGACGAATAATTGTTTATGCAATCAGGGATTAAATATGTAGAAATAATAAAATGACAAATTAGACAGGAAGTTTGGATATGAGAATGTGGTAGAGTAAATAGGGGTTAAGAAAAACTTAAAATAACATGAATAAACAAGAAGTTTGGATAAGAAAGGCAATGGGATAGTCACTATCAGAAGAATTACCTGTTTATGATGGCCACGGCAGGGACAAGGGTTTAACGTATTTCTTTGGACACATAGCGATATATATAAATATATGTATATTCTTTAACCAATCACTAAGCTTGTGAATTGGTTTACATTAAGCGACATCAAATAGAATGTTCAAAAACATTTAGTATTCTGTCGCTGATGCAGTACTGAAATGTGGAAATGTGTGAGAATAATATTCCGTTGGACATTTTGTCTGTGTCACACCACCACAGTAATAGCAGTGATAAAAAAGTAAGAGTATGGAGGTGAATAATGAACAAGAAAGCTTCGTTTGCTTACGGCCTTACTGCTTACACATCCTTATTCACCAGAAGCACAACTTCGCGCCATAGACTCCCGACATAGTATTAACAAATATACACAGCTGTCCAAAGGATATTTCTACGACTGTGTGATTTGTAGGAACATTTAATCCACATATTGTAGCTCTTTGGGTGATTACGTTATGCAAGCCTGACCGCCACGTCAAAATAACAGAAAGAAAAGAAAGAAAGAAAATATCAGCAGAATGAAAAGATCCCATATTTTGTTTCTAATTTAACAGCTTTTCACCAGTTGATAACAGCCTAATACATACGCAAGTAATTATAAATACAAAAATCTATAACAATTAGAATTATTTAAACTCAAAGGGTGTAATTCTGGAACAGGAGAAAGGAATAACAGACAGTTAATAATAATCTAACAACCACAATTGATTTATTCATAATTTGATGAAACTTTCGAGGGGAGATAAACAGAGTGAAAAGAAGTGGCATTCGGAGTGAAATTATTACGTAGACAAACGACTAAGTATAATAATGAATCAAAAACAAAACGATATTGTTTTTATTGACGTTTTGCTACTTAGTGCTGCTGCTAATATCTTTATCTAAGTATTCTTAAACTAGAATCTACAAAATCTCAGCTTAGGTATAACAGCTTAATCATCGTTCCTCAGCATGAGGTCATTTTTCGTTGTCGAATTGGCCAACTGGTAAAGATAACAAAACCAGGTGTAGATTGTTGGATTTGATAAGTGTGTAAAATTATAAAAGCAGAATGTGTTTACATGATGTACTTGCTTATCACATTCGTGTTGATTTTGTCATTTCATGGGGGGAGGTGTGTGTTTTAACTAGGTCAAATTCTGTTCTGTTCCTACACAGACAATTTGGATTCCACTTGATATTAAGTGATTCTGGTGATATTAGACGTTCTTTATGATTTCTGAAGTCTTTCTGGATTATTTCAATATTGTCAAAATCAGTTTTTTGGACTGATTCTATAGCGTGTAGACAGGCTATGACTGATTATTTTTCAAGCTTTTGTAGTTCAACTGGCTTTCTCAATGGTCGAGCAGCTGCTCTACGGTGTTCATTTCTTCTGATTTTGATTTCTCGAGATGTTTGTCTGATGTAGATCGCATCACATTCCAAGCATTTTATTTTATAGACACAATTAGATAGAGGATCTTTCGGGATTGATCTTTTATATGGACAAGTTTGCTTTGAAGTGTGTCTGATGTTTTGAAGAAAACTCTAATGTCGAGCTGATTGAGTACTCTTCTGATATCGTCTAACGTCTCTGCTGTGTATGGAATGAGGATTGTTGATGTCCATGTTTTCGGAATGCGTTTTCGACCATCCTAAATGTTTGTGTTGATCTTGTTGACGAAGTTTTTTGGGTATTTGTTTTGCTTGAGAGTTTCAGTAATGTTTGATACTTCTTTTTCTTTCTCACCCGTTATCAGAGAGCGTGCTCGTCTAAAAAGACTTGAAACAACTGATACCTTTGAGCTGATGGGGTGTGATGATCCGAAGTCTAAATATTTATCGGAGTGGGTTTTCTTTCTGAATATGGATATACTAAAACGTCCGTTTTCCTTTCTCTTAATTAGGCAATCTAGAAATGGTATTTCACTGACGTCTGATTCTGCTTCTGAAGTAAACTGAATTTTGAGAGACAGATTGTTTGTATTCTCCAAGAATGAACTGTGTAGACCTCGTTTCAGAACTACAAAAGTATTATCTACATATCTTAACCATATTTTAGGAGTGAGTATGCTTGAAAAGATGTTATCTTCGAATCTATTCATAAAAAAGGTCAGCGACTATTGGGGAAACTGGTGAACCCATAGCAACACTATTTGTCTGTCTAAATAAACTCCCTTTAAATGTAAAATAATTACTTTCTAAACAGAATTTCAAGCACTTATTTCACTGGTGTCCGATGGACATCTTTGTGATAGTGTTGTATCTGATTCTAGTAGACTGGAAATGACATTAAGACTTTCGGTAATGGGGACACTAGTATATTATTATTATTGTATCCTCTAGTTCCTAGAGGAACATAGGGCTTCAGCTGCGCACCTCCATCGACTTCGGTTTTCTGACAACTTTTTCACCCCGCTCCAGGTCTGTCCACATGCTTTCATCTCCTCCTCGCATGACCTCCTCCAAGTCACCCTTGCACTGACGACCAACTCGCCGAATCCCTTTAGGGTTCCACTCGACCAATGGCTTGTCTAGTGATGTCACTCACTTGATGGTTTCCTCAGAGTATGGCCAGCCAATCCATCTACATTTCTTCCTGTTTATTTGTTTCACAATCGGTTCCTGCTGGGCTGGTTTGCTCATTACCAGAGATCCCTGTTCCTGATCTTTTCTGACCAGCCATCTGATCTTGAGTATTGAGCAAAGACAACTGTTAATGAAGGTCTGAAGTTTGTTTGAAATGCTCTTTATGACGCTCTGGCCAAGTTTCTGATCCGTATGTTGAGTAGCACTGACTTCACATTAGAGTTGAAAATCTGGATCATATTTTTGATGCTGAGTGCTGTTGACCTCCACACAGATTTGAGAGTAATGAAAGCTTGTCTTGCTTTTCCAACTCTGGCTTTGATATGCTCGTCAGTTCCGCCTGTAGTTGAGACGATGCTTCCCAGGTAGGTCAAGGAGGTTGTTTCTTTCAGGTCCTTCCCACTTATGCTGATTGTTGTCTGTTGTTGTTGTTGCTGTTTCTGTTGGCTAGGAATCTTCATCACCTCTGTTTTATCTATGTTCACTTGAAGTCCTATCTTTGATGCTTCTTCTGCCAACATGTCACTTTTCCTTTGCATATCTTCCAGTTTGTGGGAAATCAGACACATATCATCGGCGAAATCCAGATCCTCCAAGTCTTTTGTGTCAGTCCATTTTATGCCTGTTCCCTCGTTGGTTGCCGTTGTCTGTCGCATTATCCAATCAATTGCAATCAGGAAGATCATTGGTGATAGTAGACAGCCTTGCCATAATATCTTCTTTATCATTTTCTCGGTGTTCTATTCGGGGTTTGAAAATCATTTGAATCTTTTACAATATTTTGATGTCCTTTTGCAGTGGTTGTAGTATAGAAAATAAGTATCTGTAGAGGCTGTATATCGGTCAGTTGGTAAAATCTACTACTGATCTTAATGGAACCGCGGGTTTATATCCTTGGTTGACCGTAAAATCGTGAAGGTACATACGATTTTGGTTTTAGTTTAAACCAGAGAATTTTTAATCTTGGGTTTCATTTCTTGAAAGAATCGGTTGGTATCTAGTTTCATTTCGTTTAATTCGGCAGGTTTCTTCTTATCTTCAATGAGTAAGTATGGTCCTTTGGATAGGTGTTCAATAGCCATCTTTTCATAATCTATCGTATTCCTTATCACAGTTACTTTTCCCTTGTCGGCTTTTGTTATAAAGATGCTTTTGTCTTTCTTCAAATTTCTTAAATTTTCATATTCCTGTTTGGTGATATTACATGGTGTGTTTCGTTGCGTCATTGATATATGTGATATCTTTTGACGAACAGATTGTGATTCTCAATTGGTGAACATTTGTAGACCAGGTTCGATCATAGGTGCTATTTCTTGGACCAATAATGGCTTTCTAGTAATATTGAAATTCATACTTTTCTGTAGTAGTAAGATTTCATTTTCGATTAGTATCTTATCTGACATGTTGTGTATGGCTCTAATATTCTCTGTATCATTAGTTGAGATTTTCTTTGGTTGTATCTTTTCTTCCAGTTTCAAAAATTTTTATATTTGTCTTCTTCTCGTGACACTATGTTTCGTTTTGTTTTTCATTCATTGGGAAATACAAAACACCTTTATTATATTAGATAGTTGGAGGCATTCGGCACGAAGCCCCATCTGACCTAGGTTTCGTGCTAGTTGGCATTTACCAGTCAGCAAAGTGTATCTGCAACCTTGAAGGGACTCATGTCTCTACTGAGATTCGAATCCACGTCACCCAGTGCTGTAGTCAAAGACGTTACCACTGAGTCATTCGGGCTCGCAACTGACCTCCCTACAGTAAGTACACTAGTTAGTAACTAGTGTGATGTGTCTAGTTCTTTGTTCGATACAGACTTAATTCTGTCAGTCAGGTTTGCTCTTTTCATCTCACACATATGTTCTTTCTCTCTTTGTTCTAACTAATCAGGAGAACTAGTTGAATGAAATAGCAGTTATCAGTCGATGTTTAAACCAAAAAGGTAATATGAATCCCCTAACGGTTGAATATATAACCTATCCATAAGTGTCAGTAGGCTTAAAAGCAGGTCCAAACCTACTTTTTAATTACCTATTCCTAAACTCTAAGATGTTAAGTGTCTATGATTCAACAACCAAATATCTTTCAAGGGTTAAGATATTGGGATTTAATTAGATAAACCAATGATATGACAAGTATGGTTTAATTTAAATTTCCGCCTCTCATTGATTTTAATTTATTATTTAGTCACTAAACCACATAAATGACGGTAAGTTCAAATCCAGTCAAATGTGCCAAGAACTGAGCGTCTGCATTTGCTGCAAGTAGCATAAACTTGACAGTACATAGAATAAAGGAAGAACTTTGCGTACAAAAATAATTCATGCAATACCTGTCGTTGCGTTTTATTTAATAAGTGTTTCAATTTAAAGTTAATACTTTACAACTCCTATTTTTTTTTTTTATCTACTTTGATTATTTCATAGAATCAAACAACTCGTGTCTTCTTATTCCATAGTAATAATGAACAATTGACTCTAAATGATGAAATAAAAGCTTATTGGCTGTACCGCTTCACAATGAGTCCATTAATTCTCTTGGATAATATTGAAATGAAACAGATCCCACATAAAAAGTTATTTCTTCAATTATTAAAAAGTCCAGTGTACAATGGACTGACAATTAATAAACACATTCACATACATTTAGCTCGTGTTGAACAGGTAAATGCTGTTAGTTAATTGTGAATATTGATATGCGATAGTATCTCCATTTTTTACAATTCTTTCTTCTTTTCTTGGGTTCCTAGTGTAACACAGGGTTTCAACAACACTATAACTTCTCAGTTGCTCCTCGCACGATCTCCTGTTTTTAAAAATTTGATTAAAGATAATCATTTTCAGTACTAGTGCAGTACTACATAAGGGTTAAAGAGAAATATAGATGTAGAAAATGAAATACGTTGAAGACGGTAAAAAGGTAAAGACTGTGGAAAGAATAAGAGGTTGAAAGTCTCTCGTTTGCAAGCACAGCTCTTAACTTCCTATTAGCATTTCAAAAGAAGTAGATTGATACAGCCTTTGTCAGATTATTTTACAGTTACAGAATGTAGTTACTTCAAACAATCTGCCGAGGCAAACATAATTTCTAGAGGATAACATTTCTTACAAATTGCATCTCTTTGTCTAGAAGGTCATTTATATGGGAATAGTAAGAAATGCAATTAGATTTTGATATGGTTGTGTTCTCTGATCTGGATAGTTAGTTTGCGAAGCTTTCATCTCCCTACTAGGTGACATCTAAAAGCTCACTTCAAATTGAAGTATACGCTGAAGATGTCACCTAGTAGGGAGGCGAAAGCTTCGCAAATTAACTATCCAGCTCAGACAACACAACCACATCAAAATCATCCACTTGAGCTACAAATCTTCTCCAGCAATTAGATTTCCTTCGTAACTCATAGGCGTCTAAATGAAAAAGCTACTCACAGACTCCTTGTGACTAAACATGATTGACTGATATATTTAATCCCCATTTAAGCATCTTAAATCCACGATTTGAGCTGATTTACTAAATAGATAGTGATGAACACTACTGGAATGACTAACACCGAAACAAACAAGTTCATCTAAGCAATAATTGTGTCTTTATTCGTATTAGAGTAGAAATTAAATCTGAGGAAATTAAATGTCATATATTTACATATATAAACAAGGTTACATTTTACAGATTGGCGTCAGCAGTTAAAAGACATTGTGACCAATGTCATCAGACGTATGCTTCAATTAATATCACTCAAAAAATGTGGTTCGCTTCATGAAATCAAAAGAAGCAAGCAGAGAAAACGCACTGTATATGAAACTGAAGGAGAAGAGCAAGCAAATACTAATCACTGAGGGTAATGATAAATGACAAGGAAGAGGATAGCTTGGGAGACGGCATAGAAGCAATTAAAACAAGATTTCGAGCGAACAATTGTTTTCGATAACTTCTTCTTCAGGCTCTACAGTTATAAATCCATGAATAATAGAGTACATATAGCCAATAAAGGCAAATGAAAATAATATCAGAAACTGTATTGGGGTGCATGTGTAAGTTGAGGTGATAGTCCATTAGTTAGCATAGTCAATTAAATGTGTATAGGGTGTTTAGTCAGAAAAATGTGATGAAGTGTGAATGAACAATTAGGTGATATAGTGTAGTTTTATAGTTAACAGAATACAAGTGTCCTTGGGGTGAGAAAATGCGATAACCACAAAATACATGTAAAGACACGTTAAAAAATGAGGCACTGGATATGAGGGCTGACCGATAATGTCTAATGATAAAATAAAGGGGCTAAATTGTAAATTGTAATAAAATGCTACAGAATTGGTAGGTTTAGTATAAAATCATAAAGGTTGACAAAGTAAGGGTAACAATGAGGTGAAATAAACTGGGTGGAGAAATGGATAATAAAGACATGATATCACAAAATAATAATAATGATAATAATAGTACGAAAAGATTATGATCCTGGTGACCTTATAGTGGGCCAGGGTAGACAAAGAGAGTGAATAAGTTTTTTCTGTACACATAGATCTGGTCTTTCTCTATTAATCTCTAAAGCCTCAGCTATGGCTAGGAGGCGTAATCGTGTGCCTTTGGGGAGATTGTTCGGTACCCGATACGCAACTGTAAATGACTCATCTACTTTGATGCTGTGTTCGCTATCCACTAGATGAGACAGAATTGCACTATTAATTGATTTGGTTGTTCTTTTCCCAAGCCAAACAGGAATATGTTCACGAGTGCGTAGAGATAAATTCCTCTGGGTACGACCTATATAACTAGCTCCACAGGAGCAGTTAAATTTATATACACACATTGATGTCGCCATTTTGGGCAATCTATCTTTAATGCACGGTGTCAATATCGGTTTGGTTGAGAAACTGACATACAGTTTTGCGGCACTAAAAGTTCTTTCAATTGATCTTGTTAATCTACGGTTTAATATATCACTGGCTATATCACCTTTGAATTGTACATTTAAGTAAAGCTTTTTCTTACTTACTGTGTCTCGCTTGGTATTATGTGTAGTTTCGTAGATATACTTCTTTACAAAGTTGGTAGGGTAGTCATTTTGTAGCAAGGCGTTTGTAAGATTTTTTATTTCATCTTCAATACAATCCTCGGTACATATGCGTCTAATTCTATGACTAAGACAGCGAATTAGGTTGCGCTTATATTGTATAGGTATGAAGCTATGGAAGTGGGTGTATTGTCCGTTCCACGTCGCTTTCCTATAGATGTTTCTTTTCAAGGTACCGTCTGATCTTTTTGTGAGAAGAACATCGAGAAATGGAATACTACCTTGTAGTTCCTCTTCACAAGTGAATTTAATAGCTGGGTGTACCTTATTGAAGACTTGCAGCAGATGTTGTCTATCCAAATTATTGTTACAAATGATAAAGGTGTCGTCAACATATCGACAATAATAATCGAGTTGGTTTAGTATCTCTTTTAAAGGACCATTTTCCAATTTGGATAGAAATATGTCGGCTAATAAGGAACCAAGGGGAGAGCCCATAGCAACCCCATCTATTTGGCGGTAGTACTCCTTATTAAATACAAATTGGACATTCATAGTGCATTTTAGTAATAACTCTTTCAATTTTCTTGGTGTGATTCCAATTTCTATATTCTTTTCTACGAGTTGTTCACATATGTAGTCGACAGTTTCTACAAGGGGGACGTTGGTAAATAGTGATGTTACGTCCAGCGATAACATGGTTTTTTCTGCTATTTTCATATCTTTAATATTTTCAACAAAGTTAAAGACATCTTTTACACTATATTTGACCAACTGGCGGTGTAACGGTTCTAACAGTTTTACCAACCATTTGGCAGTTAAATGGAAGGGTGAGTTCGACATGTCTAGGATTGGTCGTAGGGGGATTCCCTGCTTATGTATCTTGGGTAAGCCATAAAGTCTAGGTGTATGAGTTCCGGTGGGCTTAATAGCGTCAAAGATGGAACTATCAATTAGATTTTCATTTTTTAGAGACTTCAAAGTTTTAACAAACTGACGTTCTGTTGCTTCATTCGAATCTTTACTATTACCTAACTTTTGAAACTTGGAACGGTCTTCCAGTATGGTGTTCATCTTATCAATATAGTCGCGTTTGTTTAAAATTACTGTACCTGATCCCTTGTCTGGTTTTGTGATAATAATGCTGTCATCCGACATTAGTTTTCTGAGGCATTCTCTATGCTTTTTAGTTAATATACTTTTCTTGTCAACCTTGGCATTATTGTATTGGTAACAACAATCAACCAAGTTACTTTTAAATCTGTCTAACTCATGTTGGGAGGACGGCGTTAGGTCAAGTGTCTGAATGAAGAGGTTTTCAAACTGTACTTCTGTATGTAATTGGTCAATATTAACTCTTTTATCACAAAATTTAGGGCCTGGTGACAACACTTCCATAGCAGTCTTATCTAAAGTCACACTGGAAAAGTTGAAGACGTACCTTTCAGGGTCCTTGGGAAAGTGGGATTCTGGTATTTCCGTATCTAATCCTTTTGTAAGCCGGATTCTTTTTCTAGTTTCTCTAGTTTTAGAAAAAGAATCCGGCTTACAAAAGGATTAGATACGGAAATACCAGAATCCCACTTTCCCAAGGACCCTGAAAGGTACGTCTTCAACTTTTCCAGTGTGACTTTAGATAAGACTGCTATGGAAGTGTTGTCACTAGGCCCTAAATTTTGTGATAAAAGAGTTAATATTGACCAATTACATACAGAAGTACAGTTTGAAAACCTCTTCATTCAGACACTTGACCTAACGCCGTCCTCCCAACATGAGTTAGACAGATTTAAAAGTACCTTGGTTGATTGTTGTTACCAATACAATAATGCCAAGATTGACAAGAAAAGTATATTAACTAAAAAGCATAGAGAATGCCTCAGAAAACTAATGTCGGATGACAGCATTATTATCACAAAACCAGACAAGGGATCAGGTACAGTAATTTTAAACAAACGCGACTATATTGATAAGATGAACACCATACTGGAAGACCGTTCCAAGTTTCAAAAGTTAGGTAATAGTAAAGATTCGAATGAAGCAACAGAACGTCAGTTTGTTAAAACTTTGAAGTCTCTAAAAAATGAAAATCTAATTGATAGTTCCATCTTTGACGCTATTAAGCCCACCGGAACTCATACACCTAGACTTTATGGCTTACCCAAGATACATAAGCAGGGAATCCCCCTACGACCAATCCTAGACATGTCGAACTCACCCTTCCATTTAACTGCCAAATGGTTGGTAAAACTGTTAGAACCGTTACACCGCCAGTTGGTCAAATATAGTGTAAAAGATGTCTTTAACTTTGTTGAAAATATTAAAGATATGAAAATAGCAGAAAAAACCATGTTATCGCTGGACGTAACATCACTATTTACCAACGTCCCCCTTGTAGAAACTGTCGACTACATATGTGAACAACTCGTAGAAAAGAATATAGAAATTGGAATCACACCAAGAAAATTGAAAGAGTTATTACTAAAATGCACTATGAATGTCCAATTTGTATTTAATAAGGAGTACTACCGCCAAATAGATGGGGTTGCTATGGGCTCTCCCCTTGGTTCCTTATTAGCCGACATATTTCTATCCAAATTGGAAAATGGTCCTTTAAAAGAGATACTAAACCAACTCGATTATTATTGTCGATATGTTGACGACACCTTTATCATTTGTAACAATAATTTGGATAGACAACATCTGCTGCAAGTCTTCAATAAGGTACACCCAGCTATTAAATTCACTTGTGAAGAGGAACTACAAGGTAGTATTCCATTTCTCGATGTTCTTCTCACAAAAAGATCAGACGGTACCTTGAAAAGAAACATCTATAGGAAAGCGACGTGGAACGGACAATACACCCACTTCCATAGCTTCATACCTATACAATATAAGCGCAACCTAATTCGCTGTCTTAGTCATAGAATTAGACGCATATGTACCGAGGATTGTATTGAAGATGAAATAAAAAATCTTACAAACGCCTTGCTACAAAATGACTACCCTACCAACTTTGTAAAGAAGTATATCTACGAAACTACACATAATACCAAGCGAGACACAGTAAGTAAGAAAAAGCTTTACTTAAATGTACAATTCAAAGGTGATATAGCCAGTGATATATTAAACCGTAGATTAACAAGATCAATTGAAAGAACTTTTAGTGCCGCAAAACTGTATGTCAGTTTCTCAACCAAACCGATATTGACACCGTGCATTAAAGATAGATTGCCCAAAATGGCGACATCAATGTGTGTATATAAATTTAACTGCTCCTGTGGAGCTAGTTATATAGGTCGTACCCAGAGGAATTTATCTCTACGCACTCGTGAACATATTCCTGTTTGGCTTGGGAAAAGAACAACCAAATCAATTAATAGTGCAATTCTGTCTCATCTAGTGGATAGCGAACACAGCATCAAAGTAGATGAGTCATTTACAGTTGCGTATCGGGTACCGAACAATCTCCCCAAAGGCACACGATTACGCCTCCTAGCCATAGCTGAGGCTTTAGAGATTAATAGAGAAAGACCAGATCTATGTGTACAGAAAAAACTTATTCACTCTCTTTGTCTACCCTGGCCCACTATAAGGTCACCAGGATCATAATCTTTTCGTACTATTATTATCATTATTATTATTTTGTGATATCATGTCTTTATTATCCATTTCTCCACCCAGTTTATTTCACCTCATTGTTACCCTTACTTTGTCAACCTTTATGATTTTATACTAAACCTACCAATTCTGTAGCATTTTATTACAATTTACAATTTAGCCCCTTTATTTTATCATTAGACATTATCGGTCAGCCCTCATATCCAGTGCCTCATTTTTTAACGTGTCTTTACATGTATTTTGTGGTTATCGCATTTTCTCACCCCAAGGACACTTGTATTCTGTTAACTATAAAACTACACTATATCACCTAATTGTTCATTCACACTTCATCACATTTTTCTGACTAAACACCCTATACACATTTAATTGACTATGCTAACTAATGGACTATCACCTCAACTTACACATGCACCCCAATACAGTTTCTGATATTATTTTCATTTGCCTTTACTGGCTATATGTACTCTATTATTCATGGATTTATAACTGTAGAGCCTGAAGAAGAAGTTATCGAAAACAATTGTTCGCTCAAAATCTTGTTTTGATCGAAGCAATTCACAATATGGGTGATTTTTTGATCGATTCTGTTTTTAATTTTTTAACTTTCACAGATGTGCTGACCAACCTTTGCATAATGCACATATAGTGAAACTTGTGTTTATTCGTTTGATACAGGAAGCCCATCTTTTTGTTTGGCACTCGTCAGTTAGATTTAACTGAATTCTAATGAGACGAAACATGCATCGTGCAGTCTAGTGTTAACAACGATCATTCAAAAGCACTATGTTAACAATGACGTGTGATTAAGGCATCCTATAATACAAGTTGATACATCAGCAGAGATAAGTTGAATAAAACCATTCAACATGAAACTCAAAATTACTTCAATAACAAGTTTATCGATATACTTATTGTGAATAATTACTAAGCCAGAGTTATGTCTCTGTTACAGGTTGAAATACCCGCAGTGGAAACAACATATTGGTGCAAAACTATTGAACTTCCTTACTTCTCAAAGGAGCATCATATTATTAAGGTACATATATCAAAATTATGTGGAATTTTCCATTTTGCCTTTATTTAAATGATAAACTCTGTGAATAGTATTCTACCACACTAACCACCAAATTGGCGGATTTCTCGCAGTGGACATATTCTCTGAACATGTATGCATGTTTTCATTCCACAAACGAATAACTAAAGGCTTTGATGATTAAAAATGGAACTAAAATGCGACATTTCTCTTCATATATAAACATACTACATCCAATGTTGAGAATGGAGGCCATTCACTAGAGGGAACGATGTTTAATGAGTCAGATAAAATAACCATTACACAACTACACAAATATGGAAGTATGGAATTTGAGCACAAATCAAATTCACAATGTGCGAATTGAATAGTAATTTGCAATCTACACAGTTTTAGCGATCGTGTTCATATCACGTGGATTTGACTAGCAAGCAACAGTGGTTGATATGAGTGGTGTACAACTAATTATCTCAGTCAATCAGTGATGTATAGAATTTGGGCGCCCTCATAGAGTTAATATGTAGTCAGACATATCACAAGTTTACTACATCAAGGTCAGTCCGGATATTTTCGCTCACGCCTATGGCCTTGGCCAGGAAATATCCTTTTATGGTGATTTTCACTGCCGCAACACCATATACTTATGTATATGTATATCATAGCTTTTCTTAGTATGCTTACACTTCCTATACGAGTAATGTTAAATATACTCTTCATCCCACGTCGTTGTTTATTTTGGCTTAAACAGAGCTGGTTGGGGAAACAGGTAGCTAACGTATAATGCCGTTGGTGTACTCAAAAGGTATTTATCATCAGCGCGACTAGTTGCAACACCGGAGTCCCCATCCTATTTCAGTCTTGACGTATGGCTAAACATAAAAACAGTAAAACTCTATCACAAAACAATTCATATTTTATTAATTTCTGTTGTACTTAGTTCAGGAAACCGATATTCCGTCCTTGTTTATCCTGTATTCTTGCACTTTATTTCCATTCTACTATTCCAAATCTAGTATGAAAGTGATATTATTCCGACAAGTCAAGGATTGGTTCATCATATGGAAATCTTTCGCTGTCCAGGAAATGCAAATATCCCGCATTACAATGCTCCATGTAATTCAGAAATGAAGCCAATTGGTTTATCTCACTGTAGGGAAGTAATTGCAGCCTGGGCTATGGGGACAATTGTAAGTAAGATTCAATTAAATATGCGTATTGTCTGCAGTATCTTAACGTTTACTCAACAGGCTGATAAAAATGTACATTTTTCCACTTATTTTTGTGTACAAATCCAGTGATATGGAGCTGACTAAATCACGAATAAAAAAAGTATAAGAGAATTTTTATAGCAGTTTTCAGTGGTAAGAGATGCAGCTATGAATAATTCTGTTGAACTATTGGCGTATTAACTTTTAGTCACCAGTTTGACATATAACTACTCGTATTTTGTTAAGAATGTAACACCATTCTATCCCTGTGACCCAGTATATAATAATTTGAGTGGAACATGTTGCCTTCTCAATTCCATTTTCCAATTTGGTTTGTAATCCACTGTTAGTCGTTTCTTGATAGAGTTAGAAAGGAATATATCACGAAGATCTTCTGTTTTTTGATAGAGGGAAAATAAATGCTCATGGCAGATTAAATTTCTCCCTTATGAAACCATGTGGGCAAGTGTTCAATAACACGTTTGGATAGAAGCTCTGTGTACGGCTGACATGCCTAGCTCCACACGAATAGGTGAATTAACAGATACACACTGATGAGACTAGTAGGGGTAGCTTATCCTTCACTTTCATGCTAATCATTGCTTTTGTAGAAGAAGTTCAGCTGGGAAGGTTTTCTTCAATGGTCAGGACAGGTGGTTTTTTACTATTTCTACTGATGAGTCTCCACTGAATTGTAGATTCAGTCAGAGACGTTACTTGGGGACAGAAAGTGAGGACGGCTTTATATGACTTAGTGGGACTTTTAAGCTGAACAAAACTGATATGATTATGAGCAATAAATTGTGCTCGAAACGTAATCACTGAGACTTTATCAAAATATATTTTACGCATAATAAATAAAATTTCAGTTCTAACAAGTGATCACATTTGAACCAAGCAGCCTAAAGTGTAGCGTGATGCTGTAATCCATGATGTTCAGCAAGTCATATGTGAAAGTGATTACTTCTTGGTAGTATCGGTCAGTGGTCATGTTGTATAAGGAATCAGACCAATTATAAATACAGGTTATAGAATTCAAATTCATTTGGTGTATGTGCCGTTGTACCGAAAATACGCTAATAAAAATGCAAGGTATTTCAGTATTGTATTCACAGATGTCACTTGATTTGTGAATTACATTACATTGAATGCAAAGTACTTGTCGTACAACCCTATAAAATCAATATCACCAATTAATGAATTCGAGCTTATTATAAAACCCCAAACGAAGCCTATCCCAAATGTATACACCGTAGATTTTACTTAACAGCAATTAAGGTAACAATTCAAACCTCAGGTTATAAATTACCACACCACCTCTGACTACAATGTAGTTAAATGGCTATAGTAAAATAACGATGTTTTTTAATGTGTGGTTTCAAATCACCTTTTATATAAGGAATAACTCGGTTTTAGAATGGAAAATAGCTCTGTTTGATTGAGTGTTTCTAGATTGTCTAATTCCGTTCGCTGATTTTCACTTTCATCAAACAGTTTAGGTATTATCACAGATAATTTATTCTTTGTTCACTGTTTTTCTACAGATATCGAAAATTGCTAAGTGCAAGCACAGAAAGGTTGAGTTGTGTTTCCTAAACGATCGCGTAAATATTTATATTTGGAAAATAAACATTTACATAATAAAATTACTCAGCCTATTTATTAGTCAGTTAATGTAACACAGTCTTGTTTTGATAAATCACAAAGAGTTGTGCAGTAATACTAAGTAATGACGTTTCCAGCAGAAATTATTGTCGTAATCATATCTGCTCGAAACGCCATCAGTTAATATTACAGCGTAACACTGTGTGATTTATCAAAATAAAATCTTATCTATTATAGTTATACTCTACCACAGTGCCCAAGTTTTATGCTTATAACAGTTAACACAGTCTTTGTTCATTACCGAGATTTGCAGTAATAGGCGTATAACCAGAGAATTATTGAAATGTATTCCGTGGCTCTGTCCTGTAACTAAATCGGTAGAATACGTAAGTGGTAGGCATCTTGTAGATTATTAAGTCGAATTCAGCTCAGGTCTAGGTCTTCATTTCAAATGTAATCAGTGATTCAGTTGGTCAATAAAAATTTTATATTTTTACACTTAAGTTCCAAATAATTCATTGATAAGACTGCACAGAATATTTATAAAAATGTCGCAAAGAAGTAAGTGATTGCTTATCCTCATCACAGTTATTTGCAAAGTTATTATGAGTTATATTATTATTATAGGGTTTGACTTTTCCTGAAGAGCTGGAATTCCTGTCGGTGGAGCTAGAGGAAGAGAGTATGCTGTCATCGAAATACACTATAATAATCCAGGAAATTTATCGGGTAAGTAATCCAATTCACTGTATGAAAGGATATTTTTAAATTGTTTAGATCTATAGTAAAACAGCTTTTCCATACTTATTTGTTTATTAGATGTATCACACAATGAGACAGTATTATTATTTACTGGATGACGTTTCGGACATAATTTATTGTTCATAATCATATCAATTACAACTACACAACTTTGGAACTTTCCTTTTATAGTTTTCTTTATTTCTACATATTCGTCGTAGGGGTAGTAGAATTTTCCAGATGTCTGGGACAGGTATTGAATCATTCCTATTACACATATTCTCTTTCAATCTCCGTGAAATATCTAACAAACAAACTAATATCGTATTATATACTGCCACAGTGCCCATGATTTACAAATATCAGTAAAACGGTTTTATTTGCTGTCACACTTAGTGATACAGTATTACTAAGACTTTTCGAGCTCAGATCATCAACCAAAGTCTTATCCGCCTGACTGAACGAAGCACTTTGCTTCCAGTCAATGAGCCATGAGTTCGAACCTCATCCCGCAGCCTGAAATACTAGCTATTATGATTGCTTCACACACACAGTAAGTGCTGTTAATATTCTGATAGACGAAAGATCTGTTCCTATTAACCGAGTTTGAGTTAAACAGTTACTTGAGACTGATGGAGTGCCTTGATTTCACTATGAACAATAAACTGTTCTCAGAAGGTCATTAATAACCCTATGCAGACTTATTAAAGGAGTAACTGTTTACAAACAAATTTCTAAGTCTATTAATCCCATAATTAAACAAAATGCCGTTTGACTATTAGGTGAATTAACACTACATTTCTGTATAGTGGTGAATGCTTGTAAATACGTATGTAAATGTTAGTCAAATGACAACAGTTAATTGTAAAACCGAATAAACAGTTTCATCGAGATCCTTGAATTAGGCAGTGGACCATATCTATGAAAGAAGCACTAAATAAACCTTAAAACAATTAGTCACTTCAACAAATTTGCATATTTTTATTAGAAGAGGGAATTTATCTGAATAATGTGATGTATTCATGCAATACATTTCGAACAGTCGGATCACGCACCTAGTTGCCAAGTCAGTTTATAATGAAAATAAAGACCACTTAAGATAGAAAAACTGAAAAAGGATTCGAGAATAAGAGCAATTAAGTTTGACCATGGATTAATATCACTTAGAGAACCATTGAAAACCTAGTAGTACCAGACAGTCGTTTCGTCCTAGTTCGGGATTCATCATCAGCCCGAACCCGCTGGGTTTCAAAAGGCTGGCTGGTGGTTGAGGTAAAATCGCGAATCGGTAGAAGTTAAAATTCAGAGGTCTTTTGGACTAGATTCAAGTGACTAAATGGTCTACAGGCCTACCTTGTAACCAGACGGTCCCAGGCTCGAAACCAAGTGGGCGCGTACTGCAGAATAGTTTCAGACTAGGGTAAAACAGCTGTCCACTACTCCCTGCTTGTTTCCAATGGTTCTCTAACTGATGTCAATCCATGATCAAACTTGGAACAAATTAAATCCTTACAAACTAACACTTGAAAAGTAATTAACACTATGCTTGATTATGTAGAGATTAAAGCTAGATTTCCCTCTAGTTATGCTTATCAGCAGGGAATATCTGGAAACGATGACTATATCCAAGCTGTTTTCAGGTACAGTAGGAAACCAGTTACCAGTTTAAAGCAAAATGTTTAAAAGAGATGACATTGTTAATATGTTAACCGTTACATTTTTTATACTTACTTTACAATTATTCATTTATAGGTATCATAGACAACAGTGGATTTCGTCTTTATATTACAAGTAAACGCAGACCATATGATGTGGGTGTAATGGAACTTGGGTTGGTATATTCACCAAACAGTGTTATCCCCCCGAGACAATCACAGTTTACGTTAATTGGTTATTGTGATACACAGTGTACTGATGTGGTAAGATGTGAATAACTCATCAAAACAGACTTTTGTTGCGTTTTAAAATGATTTGATGTCATTCTGGTATCTAGAAACAGGAGAACACCTTCAAAAATCTATCATCTGCCTGAAGCTGTATACCATTGTTCGTTGTTTGTCTAGTAAACTTTTTATGATATAAACCACCAATGAATCAATGATCTATATTTCATGATGCATCATGAAATTATAGTTCTCTGTGAGACCTAGGATTCATTTTCAAATAGAAACAAGTGAAATATCCTTGATACATATTCATTGATTATTAATTACCTAAATTCGGATTTAAAACTTTATGAAAACTTTTCCTCAAATTGTCCATCATTTGTAAAAGATTATATTTGTAAAATCTCAGGATATTGAAATGAGTAATTACAACGTTTCGTTCAGCAATCTGGTCCGAACTTCTTCAGGGAAATTAATCGACATCAACATAACAGAGGTTTATGTATAAGAGGAACATCTCTTGTTTTTAAAAACTTTGTCCATCACGAGTCATTGAGCAAGTATCAACAAGTATAGTAAACAAAATTGTATGAGTTATGATCAAAATTTGACCCCGGACTTACAAATAGTGGTCTACACTTTAAACAAAGTGTGTTTGTGTGTATATGTGTGTGTGGGTAAATAGTTGTAAAATATTTGTTAACGTCTTCATAAGAAAATATAGAAAATCGGGAATCTTGACTAAGTATTGTTAATTAGCGATACATATCCATTTTTATTTCTTAATCAGGAATTGCTATGCATAAGCTAACATCACACCTTCATGTCTGTTCAAACTGTTAGTATCTAGAATTTTATGATTAGACGTATTTTCAAAATTACTGTGTTTGTCTTCTTTTTGAAGGTTGAGCTGCTTTATTCCATCTACTGGAGTTGTCAGGTGACTCGACAGCTACGGATTTAGGATATGCATCCTGTTGCAGACAGAGTAGAGTTAAAACACGATGATTGTGCCAATTATCTAGTTTCTCTGTTAATTTAGTTCGATTGCAAAATAATTCAAATGAACTGTCGTCAAGATTTGACAGATCACAGATCATGCAGTTTTGTTTATTATACTTGTTGATACTTGTTCAATGACTCATGATTGGACAAAGTTTTTAAAAACAAGAGATGTTCTTTTATATATAAACCTCTGTTATGTTAATTTAGATCAATTTCCCTGAAGAAGTTCGGACTAGATTGCTGAACGAAACGTTGTAATTACTCATTTCAATATCGCTGAGATTTTGCAAATATAATTTTTTTACAGATGTCTACTTCTCACTCGGCGCCCAAGTATTTTAGAAGTATTCTGTGAAATTTTGACGACAGTTCATTTGAAATTGTCCATCAGTTTAAAACTTCTATCCAGACTATAAACGGAGTTGCTCCAAATACGCAGGTAGACAAATAGACAACTCATCTCCGAACTTTGTAGGAGTTTCTATGAAACTGTAACTGGCCATTTTGAGGCATGCGAAACTACCAGCCATTGTTTCAAACTTCAAAGTGTTTTTATTATCTATAACTGCCAATGGTATTTCAGCATCTTTTATCTCATAATGTTAGATAATTATCCGGATTACTTCATAGTGCTTAGCAAAAATGATCAGGCATTTTCAAGGTTAACACTCAATCTGATCTTTGTTGTTAGACTTAATCAAATAATTGTTATAGCGAAGGTTAGCGTAGGAAAAAAGGTAGACAAATGTTGTGATACAACTATAGAGAAATATAATCACCGGAATATGTGTATTCGTTCGCATTCTTGCTGTTCTCTCAAATATTTTTTTTATATTTTTAACTGCGAATAAAGTTAGAGTATGGACTGTTGGTTAATGTATGTCTAGTCTTTGGTGTTAATCATCACTGAATTCTCTTAGTCAAGTTTTGCAATACTTTCATCAGCCTAGAGGACTAGCCATGCACTTTGAAGTAATGTTAGGTACAGTGATCAGCAAACGTCCTGGAGCTACGTTCCGTACTCACCGACACTTTTCAGGAAGTAACTGATGTTCCCTCACAAATTCAAATGCGTATCACCTAGAGTCACAGTCAGAGAAATAAAAGTTTGTTGGATATCAGTCTATCTTATATCCTTTCAAAGATACATGATACCAACTAGAGTTGCCATTATTCTAGTGTTAGGCCAATTGGGAAATTACGTTATCCATTTAGATGTTAAAGTTTCTGAAGTGTTCTAGTGATATGAAAACTTGAGCAAAATAGGAGGGAATAAATTTCAGTTTATCGCTTTCTAACTGAGATTGAAAATACATATTGAAATTAGATTGTAACGGGTGTTTAGTTTTACTCTGTGTAGACTTGATAAAATGGAACTAGTCAGGTGTTCATTATCCTGAATTGCAACGAAGTAGTTAAAGGTTGGTCTTTATTGATCTTCAGAATTCTTACTAAAATTCCACTAGTTTTGAAAAAATGTCGTTTGGAAGTAAGTAGGACTCATGGTTATTGACGAAAGTACACACCAGAAAAACTAAATTTACCACGTTACGTACAGTTATGCTTCCTGCTTCTTATCTATCTATGTCAAAAGTGGGTGTATGATTTTTAGCAAACTCTTTTGCTTAATCTAGTGATTCATGAGACAACATTAATCCGGTTTTATTGACACGAACATACAAACAGATGAATGGTGGAAACCTCATGAAAATCAAGCAGACATTTACCTTTGTGTTTTACTAAGTCACACTTACATTAGCAGGTTGACGAGGTGATCAGTAGCAGTTAGAGTAGATACAATCATAAGGCGAACCACAGGAACAATCTGATCGCAGTGAAATTTACCAGGAAAAACAAACATGCATCCGTAGAGAATTCCAAAGACTCACTTGCCACTAAAGTTAATGCTTAAGAAGCTGTCGAAATGGATAGTGAACGCTTAGCAATTAAACCATCCAACTTATAATACACAACAAAACCGAAAAGATGTATATGTTCTTTTCGGTGATAACTTAATGCAAACACAACTTTTAGTGAATACTTATTTCAAGAAGGTAACTATGTAAAATGCAGCACCACAATAAATTCGTATAATTCTTGTTTTATGGCAGAAGTTTGAACAAATGTGCTACTACTGATTCAACAGCATAAAACGCAATGCTTAGCAGCTTAACAATTTCAAACCAACTTGTGATAAAGCGTTCAGTAATGGAAAAAACATTGGCTTTTTGCACCAAGAATATCATAAACATATTTCTGTTTAAATAAAGTATAATTATACTTCAATAGTTTACACACAATGATAAGTTTTTTTTATTGGTAATATTTCGAGCAAAATTACTGCCCGTGTTCACACCACTGTTGGAATTGTTTTATTCTGTTTTATATTTTTTTAGAGTTTACCGAAACCTAATGGGATATTTGTATTCGCTTCACAATTGCATACACATGCAACGGGAATAAAAGTTATCACACATCATTTACGGAATGGAACAAGACTACCTGATCTCAACAGGGATAATTACTACTCACCACATTTTCAAGAGATACGTCAACTTTACGAACAAGTACAAATTAAACCAGTAAGTATTTATAACTGTTTGGAAAATTTATGCACAAGACACAGATAGCTAGCTAGATTTCGTAACTCTCATATTCCTAATATCTAAGATTAACAGAAAATATGCATAGAAAAGTGTTCTTCATATGCAACTCTGAGTTTAATCATTGATAACTTCTAAGCAGTGTGGTTATGCTATCAAGGACAACTCAGATTGACAAATTGATGCCTATGCGGTGTAACGATTAGTGACACATTGAAAAGAAAATCTGGATCCCGGAAAATTTGGACCAAAGGTCCGTGTGTTTAAATTGTGCTTGAAAATGAGTCTTCTATAGAACTTCAAAAGTCACTCTATTATCTACAAATAATGTACTTTTAGATATAGTGGGTACTGATAAAGTTAATTATTCTGATAATTGTCAGAGCTCTGATACCATTGATAAATGAGTGACATTGATAGAAAAGTGAATAAAAGTTTTAACTCATGGTATTAAGTTTCTTTTTCTGCTCTTTGATCAAGTAGAGTTCTAATGAAAAAATGTCATCCCTTTCCCCGCTAGCTGTTTAAAAAAAAGAACTTCACAAAGTAAAGCATACACGAAAAATAAGTATTTCCTTATTTAAATGAAATTTAAAAATATATACATGATTTGATCTAGACAATATTAACATAACTCAGGAAGAAGTAACAGGAACAATGCATCAGTGGCACAGTGGTTAGGACCCTCGCCGACCATGCACATGGTTTGAGGTTCGATGACCTGCCGACGAACACCTGATATCTATGGTCGGCCTGCAAAATTTGGACTACCGATATCACATGCTGAAAATTCCATACTAGTACCGAAAATACGGTGTGGAATCAAGCTGTAATAAAAAAAGTAAAAAATATTTGGAACATTCTACAGGACCATCCATGTTAAACTAAAAGAAAAAGTCATTTAGACTCACTTTGGACACTCTATCAATCCACAGCTGTTACTATCCTGTGTTCAAAGCCATTAGAAGGCAAAACGATAGAAGAAAAGCGATACTATTAAATTCCTAGACGTTTTTCTAGCGAAAATGAATGATGGCACAGTCGAAAGATCTATATTTAGAAAGTCTTCATGGACAGGGCAGTATATGCATTTCAAGAGCTTTGTTCTAATCCAGTATAAAAAGAATTTAGTCAGAACACCGTTCAATAGAGCACGAAAAATCTGTTCTGACAGTACTATTGAGCATGAAATAAAATCTCTGAAGGATATTTTATCTAAGAATGGATATCCTGAGAAGTTCATTAATAAATACTCTAAAGAAATTAGCTCTTGCAAAACAATCCAAACAGTTCCGAAGAAATCTTTCTTTATCGGTTTGCCATTCAAAGAGATGATGTACAGGAATTAGTCCAACGAGGACTCGATAAAGCCATTAAGAGAACTTATGCTGCAAAACGCGTTATCCTTAACAACACTAAGTGAGTGCTTCAACAATCTGGAATAGACCAGTCGCCAATCCTGGACAGTTCAAACTGCATATATCAATTTAAGTGTGTTTGTGGAAGCAAATACATAGGTCGTACAGAAAGGAGATTGTCTACTCACAGGATGGAGCATTTCCCAAAATGGTTGAAAACAGCTGAGTGCAAAGTGCCAATAACAAAACATCTTGTGGACTACGGACATGTATCCATGCTGTCAATGTATTCACTATTGTCAGCAGACAAAGAAACAAGAAGATGATTGCAATTGCAGAGGCTTGTGCGATTCGAGTTTATAAACCAGGTGTCTGTGTACAAAAGGAGATGGTCGTCACTCTGAATCTACCATGGTAATACGTTTTACTTAATATTCTACCTTTAATTATTATTATAATTGATTCCAGATAAAGCAATAAGAAGACGTAATTTGTCTGAATCGTGTAATGTATTTGCGCAACACATTTCGATATATGTCGTACATTGAGAATTTATCGGAAGATTTAATCGAAAATGTGCCACTTTATAGGTGTGCAGATGATATCGTAGTCATCAGTGATAAGCCTTGTTCTGCCACTTCAATTTTAAATCGAATGAATGAAGTTCAGAATAGCATATCACTTACATCTGTACAAGAGGAAGATAATTGTTTATCTTTCCTAGACATATTGCTTAGTCGACGGCTTGACGGGTCAATAAAAAGATCTATCTATAGAAAACCTAACTGGACAGGACAGTATCTTAATCACCACAGTTTCTGCCCTATTCGGTACAAAAGAGGCTTAGTAAGGTGCCTCTTCAGTAGAATCCGACGAATATGCATTGTAGACACGCTTGATGAAGAAGAAAGAATATTGACACAAACTCTGGTTGATAACAATTATCCAGACAAGTTCATCAGGAGATATAAAGTAATCAGAACACCAAGACCCACCCTCCAACTCGCCCCTAAGAAAGACGTGTACATCAAGCTACCCTATATGGGACATCAAAGCAGCTTGATAACTAGACAAAAGCTGAACGCCGCTGTTAAAAAGACTTTTTATTCAGCTAATACCATAATAATAGAGAATATGAAGCCAATATATTCATCCATCTAAGCCTTCGAACATGTGAAAAATGACGTCACATCCCACTGTATTTACCAATTTGGATGTACGTGTGGACATACATAAATAGGGAGGACTCATCGATCTCTGCAAGTAAGGACTTCAGAGCATATTCCAAAATGGCTCCAGAAACAAATGGAATCATCAGAACCTATTAACGGTGAGAACAGGAAACCTAGCTCTTCTATTGCGAAACATATTATAGACACAGGACATAAAACTGACGTTAACACAACTTTTAAACCTATCTATAAAACGTGTTTGGGGCGTATCCTAAAGTTTGTGGAAGCCCCAGCTGGCAATTAGAAAGTTCAAGCCACCTTTATGCGTTCAAAAACAATTTGTCATCACATTAAACCTTCTTTGGTAAATTTTGTTTTGTTACCATAGCAGATGTACTATTACCTCTGCTATTTGGTTTAGTGGTCTTCATTTTTATTTTTTGACCTTGAATATGTCCTTTTAACTTGACCTAAGTCTATTTTTCTCACCTCTTACCTCTTTGTTGATTATATATATATATTCCTATGACAAGTCCGTGTGTGATCAGATTGTTCGAAATGTGTTGCGAAAATTGTACGAGTTGTGATCAAAATAGGAAATCCTGATTGATAAATAAGAATGGATATGTATCACTAACTAATAATACTTGGTCAAAGTTTCCCGACTGTCTATATCTACTTATGGAGACGTTAACACATTGTTTTACAACTGTTTATCCGCACACACACACACACAGATACACACTGTGTTTAAAGTGTTTAACAAAGGTAGATTAATATTTGTAAGTCTGAGGTCAAATTTTGATCACAACTCGTACAATTTTGTTTATTATACTTGTTAATACTTGTTTTATGACTCATGATTGGACAAAGCTTTTGAAAACAAGGGATGTTCCTTTTATATATAAACCTCTGTTATGTTAGGATACAATTGGTGGATGGTGACTAGCAGTGGAATCCAGGATGCGCATTTCGTCCTATTTGGGACTCGTCAGCTGGATGTACCTGCATTTCTCAGTGAGTGATGATGTTCCCACCGAGGCTCGAACCCAGTGCCCATAGTTTCAAACGCCAAAGCGTTATCCACTAGACCACTTGGGCCACGAGAGCCACCTCTTGTGCAACGGGTCATATATTAATTATTGAATTGAATTTTTGATTTTCCCGTCGATTGATTGGACCGAAGTGCTCGGTCTCAGGTTGACATGTCGGCTTCTTGTGCAGATGCTTCGACGATGTCTGGGCATTTAGTTAGGATACAATTGGTGGATGGTGACTAGCAGTGGTGGCTCTCGTGGCCCAAGTGGTCTAGTGGATAACGCTTTGGCGTTCGAAACTATGGGCACTGGGTTCGAGCCTCGGTGGGAACATCATCACTCACTGAGAAATGCAGGTACATCCAGCTGACGAGTCCCAAATAGGACGAAATGCGCATCCTGGATTCCACTGCTAGTCACCATCCACCAATTGTATCCTAACTAAATGTCCAGACATCGTCGAAGCATCTGCACAAGAAGCCGACATGTCAACCTGAGACCTAGCACTTCGGTCCAATCAATCGACGGGAAAATCAAAAAATCCAACTCTGTTATGTTAATTTCGATTAATTTCCCTGAAGAAGTTCGGACCAGATTTCCGAACGAAACGTTTTGGAATTACTCATTTCAATATCGCTGAGACTTTACAAATATAATTTTTTACATTCGCACCTATCTTTCTGCATGATTAATTCAATGTATTTCATTTACTTATCAGTCTTATATCTCCCAAAGTAATATTATTATTATACATCCGTGTATGTAGAGTATTCAGTTGACAAGTTCTACCAAAATTCGATGAATTCATTAAATCCTGCTTTATTAATCTTTATTGCTTCTTTTAAAATGATCATCATAAAATGAAGGGAATTAAAATCGAAAGTCTCCAAAAGTCAAAGTAAAACTGTTAGCAGGAGGTAAAGCTTTACATCTATGAGTCTTTCATTGCTTAAAATTATCAACAGTTAAAAATTTCTTTTATGAGTTAATAATTAATTTAAAGTAGATGATAAAAGCGTTGTATACCTTGTTAAATCTTTACTGTTCATCAGATAAAAACCCTCAAAAGAGTCTTTTCGTATGATGCGGTGTGAAATTAAGAGGCTGTTCAAGTTTTCTTATCGATAAAGCCAACGTCTTAGATTGTACCACTGAGCTTTGACGTAGACGAGGAACTGAATAATTCTCTGGCTGATGTATCTATTACTGCAATTTAATCCTTTCACCAACGGTAAATAATTGCGGAGGGATACTTTGGGAATGGAAATGATACACATTATGTATAGAGAATCAATGTCTAATTAATCTCGTGACAGTATCTATGTTAGAAAAATGAAAATGTTTCAAAATTATAATTGATATTTAAGAATTGAGAAAATAGGTACATCACTCATTGATAGACTGGATTGCTTACACATATGTACTTTAAAACACTGATATCTGAAAAATGACATAAATCATATACTACTTACTGATAGTGCAGATGAATTCATTTTTTACCTGGTACTAAATCTCCGACGTTTTTCAGGCCGACTTACATTCCACAAATCAAATTCATAATTCGCGAAGTGCTGAGCAGTTTGCAGTCTACACAGTTCGAGTGGTGAAACTTTACCATAATTTCCTTTGAAAACAAAGTTATTCCAGCCACAGTATGTGATCTGCTTGCTGGTCACCATAAATGGTAATGAAGAAAGCAAGCTGATCGGCACAAAACTATATAATACTGACAGATTGAAATGAGTAGTTGCACACCACTAGTGTCATCCAGTATTGTTAGCTGGTCAAATCAAGGACATCTAGACACCGGACGGCCATTTTACTCGTTCGGAGCCGAGCTCATCAGCGGTATGCCTGATTTTCACTCAGTTCAGAGGTCTAAATCAATTCAAACCACACGATTTCTGGCTAGCTATTTAGGTGAACGTGTCGTGCCATAAATTAATTTCACAATTAACAAATTATTTAGCAATTCACAGTGTACACAGCCAGAAATTGGGTGGTACCAAAAACACTGGTGATCATATTGTGTTTAGATCATCTCGATCTGGCCAGCTACAACTGCTGGTTGATATGATTGGCATGCAACTACTCACCTCAGTTATTCAGTAGTATATAATTTTATAACCTCGCCAGATACTAGCTTGCTAGGCTACTAGCTTACTAGTTTTCTCGCCGGTCCCAAGCCCGGGTAAAGAGGGAGGGTTGGGGCGTGGTGCTAGCAACTCCACCCCTGTAAAACAACCAAATCGCTACAGAAACTTCAACGAATAAATATATTAAAAATTCTAAAAACATAAGCAATAGCCTTACTTTTCGCTGGAATCGGGGAAGTGAAATGACGCAGGCTGGTGAAAGCCTTCGGGAAGCCAGTCAGCCGATGTGCCTTCTTTCGATGAAAGCAAAAGTAAGGATGGGTACCTGGAATGTTCGCACAATGTACGAAACTGGAAAGGCTGCCCAGATAGCCGCTGAAATGAGAAGGTACAGAATAGAAGTGTTGGGAATCTGCGAGAGCAGATGGAACGGAACTGGAAGGTGCCAACTACCTACTGGAGAGACAGTAATCTATTCCGGCCACCTAGAGGACAACCATGAGCACACCGAGGGAGTGGCCATCATGATGTCACCAACAGCAACCAAAGCTCTCATGCAGTGGGAACCAATCTCCTCCAGGATAATGACAGCCAGGTTCAACTCAAAAGGAAGGAAAGTTACAGTCATTCAATGTTATGCGCCTACAAACGTCTCAGAACAAGAGAAGAAGGAGGCGTTCTACAGACAACTACAAGCAATAATGGACAACGTCCCAAATGGCGATATCAAAATCCTGATGGGCGACATGAATGCGAAGCTGGGAGGAGACAACACAGGAAGAGAACTCACCATGGGTCGTGAGGCCCTCGGTGAAATGAACGACAATGGTGAACTCTTCTCAGACTTCTGCGCCTTCAATGATTTGGTGATTGGCGGTAGTGTGTTCAAACACAAGGATATACACAAGACGACATGGATTTCACCAGATGGAAACACCAAGAATCAAATAGACTTCATCTCAATTTCAAGAAAGTGGAGACGGAGCCTACTGGACACAAGGTCAAGGAGAGGAGCAGATGTGGGTTCAGACCACTATCTAGTAGAAGGGACTTTCAAGGTGAAACTAAAAGCCTCGAGGATAGCTGGGGATAGGCCACAATGCAAGTTCAACACTCAGAAACTGAAGGACACAACCACAAAAGACACCTTCACTGCAACTGTCAGAGCAAAGCAGGAAACACTACGCGACATCACTGAAGAATCATGCGTGGAAGAACATTGGAAGTCTCTGAAGGCGATTCTCAACGAAACGTGTTCAACGGTTCTAGGAAGAAAGAAGAGACAAGACAAGGAATGGCTCTCAACGGACACTTGGAAATTAATAGAAGAGAGGAGAATGGTGAAAGAGAAAATGATTCAATGCAAGGACGGACAGGAGAAGGAGACGATGAGCTCAACTTACAAAGCATTGGACAAAGAAGTGAAGAAAAGTGCTAGGAAGGACAAAAGACGATTCTACGACAACCTCGCCACTGAAGCTGAGAAGGCAGCAGGCAAAAGGGACCTGAGGACACTATATCAGATAACCAAATCTCTATCCGGGAAGAGACCAACACAAGCGAAACCTATAAAAGACAGCCAAGGGAACCCAATTACCAAGGAAGAAAAACAGATTAAACAATGGGCGGATCACTTCAAAGGACTCTTGAACCGACCATCACCTGCAACCCGTCCAGAAATACCAACAACAGCGCACACACAACTGCAAGTTGACACCAATCCTCCAACGAGAGCTGAAGTCTTGAACGCAATCAAACTTCTGAAAGCTGGAAAAACAGCCGGACCAGATGGAATACCCCCTGAAGCACTGAAAGCAGACCCAGAGACGACAGCAGACATGCTGACTCCATTATTGCAAAAGGTCTGGAAGGAGGGAAAGGTGCCTACTGACTGGAGGAAAGGTTACCTCGTGAAACTACCAAAGAAGGGAGACTTACGCCTCACTCTGCAAGAACTGGCGAGGAATCATGCTCCTATCGACGCCAAGTAAAATCCTGAGTCGCATCATCCTGGAGAGATTAAAGGACGCACTGGAGACAGAACTCCGACCAGAACAAGCTGGATTCAGGAAAGGCAAATCATGTACTGACCAAATTGCAACTCTACGCATCATCATCACAGAACAAAGCATGGAATGGCAATCAAACCTCTACCTCAACTTTATAGACTTTGAGAAGGCCTTCGACAGCGTTGATCGTGAAGTAATTTGGAAATTACTCGAGTACTATGGCGTACCCCAAATATTCATCAACCTTATTCAACAGCTGTACGACAACGGCACCTGCCAAGTGATCCACAACGGAAGACTCAGCGAGGCGTTTGGAGTAAACACAGGAGTCAGACAAGGGTGCTTATTATCACCAATGATATTCCTAATTGTGGTGGACTGGATTATGCGTCAGACAGTGGGAAACGAGAAGACAGGAATATCCTGGACCGACGTGAAGAACCTAGAAGACCTGGATTTCGCGGATGACTTATGTTTGATGTCACACACAATCGAAGACTTACAAGCGAAAACCGACAAACTGGTCGAAGAAGCAGCCGGCCAAGACAGGACTCCAGGTGAACATAGACAAGACGGAGGTTATGAAAATAACCAACCAACAACAAGCAGCAGCAACATCCAGCGTCAATCACCATCAACGGGAGGGATTTGAAAGAGGTTACTTCATTCACTCACTTATCTAGGGAGCATTGTCTCAACTACAGACAGTCGGAACGGATGAGGATGTCAAATCGAGCGAGAATCGGGAAGGGGAGAAACACATTCATCAACCTGAAACCAATCTGGAAATCTTCGTCACTCAGCATCAACAACAAAATTCGGATTTTCAATACAAACGTCAAGTCAGTCAGTTCTTCTATACGGATCAGAAACTTGGTGGGGGGTCACAAAGAATATTTCCAAAAGGCTGCAGACCTTTATTAACAACTGTCTTCGCTCTATACTGAAGATCAGATGGCCGGAAAGAATCACCAACAAGGAATTATGGGAACAAACAAAGCAAGAACCAATCGCCCAACAAATATGCAGGAGAAAGTGGAGATGGATCGGACACTCGCTGAGGAGACCGCTGGGTGACATCGCGCGCCAAGCCCTCGAGTGGAACCCGAAAGGGAAGCGGCGTGTGGGACGTCCAAGGGTGACATGGAGGAGATCGTGTGAAGAGGAGTTGAAAGAAGATGAATTAACATGGATGCAGGCGAAAAGTATAGCAGAAGACAGAAGAAAATGGAGACGTGCAGTTGAAGCCCTATGTTCCACTAGGAACCCAAGGGAGCAATAATAAACAATAATAATATAGTTTTATACAAATATCTTGAAGTCAGTCAGATCTCTACAAACTTAACAAACTGATCTCATGTTATTTTTTTATTTTACCAGGGTGACAGTCTGATTACTGCATGTACTTACAATACAAATGAAAGGGATCAAGTAACTTTCGGCGGTTTAGGTATACGAGATGAAATGTGCTTAAATTACATATTTTACTATCCAAAAGTTAATCTGGAATTATGCAAATCTGATGTAACGATTGAGTCGTTGCATTCCTTTTTGAAAACAGTGGATAAGAAGTAAGAGTTAGTTTTCCTTTTTTTTCAGACTTGATAACTTTTTTTCATTATTATCCTTACTTCTTTGTAAACTAAATACAAGTAGTTAAGTGAACTAAACCATCCGAAATTAAGAAGCCTTGAGATTCACTAGCCAAGTTTTATCGAACAGACTCGTTTATATGCATATAAAAGTTTTATTGATGTAGCATGATGACTTACACTATTGACTGATAGAAGAAGGTGGGTACCGTTGCGATCAGCCAATAGCACTTGCTAGCGGAATCTAAGTGATTTAAATCCTGGATGACTGTTATGCTCGTTTAGGGCCGATTTCATCATCGGTTTAACTCAGCCCAAAGAGCCAAATCAGTGCCAAAACCACCTGGATTCTGGGATGAAGTTCACCATTTTGTAAATTACACTGTTCGTAGTTATGAACTGTCACTGTTTTTGGGGCTAATATATGCAGATTAGATAGGGGCAGAGTCTAACTAGCAGAGGAGTTCAGCTGCTTTTCATCTACAAATAGTTCGTCTCCAACTCACACGTTTCATTTAACGCAGCAGTGATTTTATACCACTCGTTAACAATCAACCAGGAGTTTTCAAAATAAAAATCCTTCAAAGTACTAATTACCCTAACTGAATGGCTTAAGTACAGAGATTGAGAGCATTCGGAGTTTTGCAGATAGTCACACATATTCATCTTTAAAACTGCAATTCTGTTGACTTTGGAATATTACTCTAAACATAATGTAATATATGTAGAGAACGAGTAAACGACGCTATATACTAATCAGAATATTAAACTACATTGGAAAAAAGCTAACAAACACTCACTACTTGCCAGAGCTGATCTAGCAAATGTCATTTCTTCATTAAAAAGGAATGTATTCACGAGGATGTTTCAGCTCTCAGTCATCTATTCTAAACCATTTGAGTACTTAAATCCATTAACCGAAACTCTTCATAGCAAATGTCTGGATTAAATAATCATTTGTAAATTGTAAAACTTAGGTTAATAATTTCATATTACTGAGGATATGAAATGATGCATAGACTTCAGAAATATTCGAAACAGGAATACGATTCACAGAAGGAAGCGATTCGGAATATGCATGATACCTCTATTTTCATAGTTGTGAGCTTAACAAAAGACGTAAAAATAGATTGTATGCAAAAGTGATATACAACGTCTAGAAAAGATTTGAGGTCATATTATTAAAAAGGACTAAATAAAATGCCTTTATGTACAGAATTTGGGGTTTCCCTTAAGTATAAAAACAGCTTCGATTGTAATCAGAAGACACAGGTGAAAAATATTCCCCGAACGATTTGGCCTCGACCTTATCTGTCACTGTGATGCTGATTGGTGAGGAGGAATAAAGTGCTTAAAAGGTGAGCTGTTTATTGATCTGCCTTCTGTTCCCAGCAGTTATATGGAGAGATGCCCATGAACATATCCAGGCTGTGTCGCACTGATGCGATCTGTTCTCTAAGCTTCTCAGAAAGAAGTGAACTCCTGTACTCCAACAGATGTTGCTGGCGAAGAAGCTCTTTCTCTGACATACTGATGAACAATGGGCGGCTTGGAGAAAATAAGATATAGGGATGAAGTGAAGAATGTTCTTCAGGCTGTTGTGGATAATAGGCTTCTGTCAATTTTATTTGTTCTGTCAACTTTGAATTTCTGGTTTGCAGCTAACTTTTACTTCGGTACTTGGGAGTCGCGTAGTTGGGCTATTTATTATTACGCTGTTTTATCATCAACTGACATTTTTTGACCTTTAATAGCGTTTCCTACAATCACTTATAAGGTTTCCAGTTATAATTATGTTACAGTCAAGTCCGTTTTATGAGTAATACTTACTGCTTCCAGATTTTCGAATGATGTTTGACTGACACTAATGTATGATGAAAACCATTACTGACACATTATTGACACATGACACCTCAGTTTCGTATACAAAAACGGTCGGTAGAAAAAAATCTAAAACATGGACGTGTAACACTGTTGCCAGACATAAAAATCTTCAATAAACAGTGTAAAATAATAAACATATGGTGTTGAAGACAATTAATAAACTGTCAGGACTAAAGAACACTCAGAATCAAAATATCCAAATACAACTCCGTTAATATATATTCAATTAAATTAAACAGTTGGACTGCTATAGACATTCTCCAGAATTACTGTTTATATTCGATACTTTTATTAGACTGTATTTAAAATGTTCTTTTTACCACATTTGCTTTCATCAACTCATTCTACAAGTAATAAGCAGCAATATGTGAACATAATGGACGAAATAAACTCTGTTCAATGGAATCCGAAGGACGTAAGAAATCTCGAGAGATTTTATAGAAACTCCCCGATTGAAATGCATTGCAATAGTTCAAGCGGAATACGCATACAGGTAACGTTCACTAAATATATGTATATATATTTATGACACAAGTGAGCTTGTAAATTAAATCTTGTGTCACATCCTTTGTATCAAACAGAATGATACTACCTTGTCATTGAAAGTCGGGAATAATTTTACCCTATTGCTAGTTTCCTTAACCTGAATGGGTAGCGAGATGTTGGGCATCCGAGGATGGCACAGGAATGCCCGCGTAAAATGGGAGTGAAAGCTAATGGATAGTCGCTGAATCAGATAAAGCTGATGGTGGAGAACCGACTACAATGGAGATACGATTCTGAGACCTTGCCTTCCGAGTGAAATGCAAGCTAGTTGGCCATTATCTTCGCAATTGCCATATAGTTATTTACACTTTGGTACAATTAATATTGTTTTCATTTCTTCAGTAATATTATTAACTTGCAACACTCTATGCTCATGCTTATAGCTGAAAAAAATCTATGATTAAAGGATCATAGAAGGTAACACTGTGAGGCATTTATTTGACACCGAAAATCAAATAATTGGTGGTGCATAGATAAAGGCAACAAAGAAGTCACTTATCTATATTTCTAAGCCAAGCACACTTATGCATTTTGAGATATGATTATCGTACACAGATATCGTGACTATTAGTCTGGTAACATTTTGGAGACGGTAAGCGATGAAATTCAGCATGCCTGTTCCCTCCTATTGAAGGCATTTTAGGTGATCATTTCTGGAATCCAGTGAATAATGACAAACCACGTTGGCTTCGAATACATCAAGTACCGTTTTAAATGCTAAATGACAATTTGTCTAAGTGTTAAATCATTGTGAAGTAAATGTTGAATGGTGGCATGATGTAACAAAGATGAAAGAACAAGGAAATTTTTAGTTTTGACAAAATCATACAATTATATTTGCTATCATGGAAAAATGAGCTGGGATCATTAGGATAACAGCAGCCTATTTTAACAAAGAGGTCAGGAAAATTGTCGGTAACAGGAAGAATAAAGCGAAAGGTAATAAAAGAAGGAGGTACTAGATGCTAAGTGTAACAATTACTAAAAGCTTAAGCCTCTAGAATGAAAGGCGTAATAAAACAGGAAGGAAACACTTTACTGAAAAAAAATAAGAAGAATTGCGACTCATTCCACAATCCCAGTAAGACTGACAGACATGTGTTGTTTTTGAGCACGAAGACCTGGTTTAAACTGATGGATATTCAAAGACTCTGATATAAATGCTGTAGTTGAATTCCTTTGAAATGATAATGAGAAACCTCTCAAATCAGATAGAAGATCATATTTCGAAGTCTTCAATTATGAATATGAAAGGTTGATAAGAACATTACGAAACTGAAGAGGCAGACATCCAGTGAGTTGATCAGAAGTGATTGGTTCTCTAAAACCACTTCTGGTCTCAAGACAAAAACACTGTACACGGAACATAACGAAAATTAAGAAAATTTTAATCACATTAGTAAGTTATCAAAGACGGCTTTTCCTATGATCATAAGAATAAGTACTTGAGTTTCCGTACAGTTAACTATAAGTAGCACCTATTGTGTAAGCGCTAACCTCGCCTAGTTTACTAGCCGATTCCAAGCCCGAGTAAAGAGGGAAGATTGGGCATGTGGCTGGCAACCCTACCCCACTAAACCAATCAAGCTGCTACAGACACTTCAACGCGCAGGAAAAATATTAAAAATACAAAAAAAACGTATAAAAAAACTTTTAGTTCACTGGATTCGGGGAGGCAAAATGAAACAACGGGCTGGTGAAAGCCTTCAAGAAACCACTCAGCCAGCCAATGCGTCTACTCCCGATGAAATCAAGAATAAGAATGGGGACGTAGAATATACGCACAATGCACGAGGCTGAGCAGGTAGCCAAAGAAATGAGAAGATATGGGATAGAAGGGCTGAGAAATTGCCAGATCAGTTAGACTGAGTGTTGACCATCAAAGTTTTCAACTGGTGAGTCGGCATTCTACTCCGGCCTGGCCACACAGACCACAGCCACTAGCACACTGCGGCACTGAGCGGCCATCATGATGTCACCGGTAGCAGCCAAAGCCCTAATGCAGTGGAAACCAATTTCATCCAGCGAGATTCAACTCAAAAGGATGCGAGGAAGGTCACAACTATCCAGTGCTACTTACAATGTTTCATCGAATGCGGAACAAGATAAGAAGGAAGACAGACAACTACAAGCAGTAGCGGACAGCAGCCCAAATTATTATTATTATTATTGTCTCCTTTAGTTACTAGAGGAACACACGGCTCCAGCCATATGGCTCCACTGCATTCGATTCTCCTCCAAAGTTTCTACCTGGGTGCACGTCTGTCTAAATGCTTTCATCTCCTCTTCACATGACCTCCTCTATGTCACACTCAGAGGGCCAACTCGCAGCTTCCCATTCGAGTTCAACTAGAGCGATGGCTTGGCATTTGATGTCACCTGATGGTTTTCTCAGAGTATGACCAATCCACCTCCATTTATTCCTGCATATTTGTTGCACAATCAGTTCCTGCTGGGTTGGTTCGTTCATTGACAGAGATCCCCGTTGCTGATTTTTTCTGGCCGGCCATCTGATCTTGAGTACTGAGTCAAAACACCTATCGATGAAAGTCTAGAATTTGTTCGAAGTGCCCTTCGTGACATGTCAGGTCTCTGATCCATATGGTAGCACTGACTTCAAATCGGAGTTTAAAATCCGGATCTTAATTTTCGTGCCGAGTGCTGTTGACCCCCACACAGATTGAGAGTAATGAAAGTTTGCCTTGCTACCCCGATCCTCACCTTGATATCCTTGTCAGCTTCACCTGTAGTTGAAACGATGCTTCCCAGGTATATGAAGGAGGTTTCTCCTTCCAGATTTCTCCCATTTATGCTGATTGTTGTCTGTTGATGCTGTTGCTGTTGGCCAGGAGTCTTCATCACACCTGTTTTTTTATTGTTTACCTGAAGACCTATCTTCTCTGGATGCTTCTTCTGCCAACTTGTTGCTCTTCACTTGCATATCTGCCAGTTTGTGGGAAACCAGACATTTATCATCAGCTAAGTCCAGATCCTCCAAGTTCTTCGTGTGGGTCCATTTTATGCCCATCTCCTCGTTACCCGCTATCCATCGCATTATCCAGTTCACCGCTATCGGAAAAATCACTGGAGGTGGTAGACAGTCAGCTTGTCTTACTCCCATCTTCACTTCGAGGGATTCCGTGAGTTTCCCGTTGTGGGTTGCTTGGTATGCAGCATTGCCATACAGCTACTGGATGAGATGTATAATTGTCGGTGGCACCCGTAGTATCAAAGTAGTTTGCGAATCACCTCTAGATCGACGCTGGCGAAGGAATTTTCAAAGTCAAAGAAGCTGAGATAGAGATTTGACTGCCATTCCAAGCTCTTTACAGCGATGATACGTAGTGTTGCGATTTGGTCGATGCATGACTCATTTCTTCTGAATCCAGCCTGTTCTGGTCGAAGTTCTTCGTCTAGGGCGTGTTTGATTCTTTTCGGGACGATGCAGCTGGTGAGCTCAGATTCCTTGTGGGCTATATCAATACCAACCTAACTGGGAGCAGATAATACACGAAAAGAACTTATCATGGGTCAAGAGGCTTTCACCTACAGAAATGAATGAGGACGAAGAACTCTTGACAAACTTCTGTGCTTTGAATGATTTGGTGATCAAGACAGTGTGTACAATCACAAGGATATACACAAGGTCAGCGACATGGATTTCGCCTGACAGACACACCACAAACCAGATATACTTCAAACTCAATACTGCTGAAGGAAGTGGAGACGCAGTCTGCTGGACGCACAGTCGAGAAGGGGAGTAGATGTGGGCTCCGACATTCATCTAGTTCGAGGAGTCTTCAAGGTAAAGTTGGAAGCCTTCACAACAACCGGAGACAGACCACTGTAATTCAAGTTCAACATTGAGGAACTGAAGGAAGAAACCACTAAGAAGCTAACAAAAAGGGCGACTTATGCCTCACTCGCTCTGTATGAACTGGAGTGGAATCATGCTCTTGCCCACACTAAGTAAAATACTAAGTCGCCTGATCCTGGTGAGGAAGAAAGATGCACCGGATACAGAACTCCGCCAGTCCCATTTATCAGAACAAGCTAGATTCAGTAAAGGTAAATCATGTATAGATCAAATGGCTACTCTACACATCATCATCGAACAAAGCATACAACGGCAGTTAAACCTCACCCTACATCAACTTCACCGACTTAGAAATGGCCTTCGACAGACAACGTTGACTGCCAAGTAATCTGTAAACTACTTCAACACTATGGAGTGCAGTGCGCTAAATACTTATCAACCTCACTCCACAGATGGCTATATGAAAACATCACGTGTCAGGTGATCCACAACGGAAAACTCAGCGACGCCTGGCTTTAAAGTGAATGCATGAGTAGGACAAGGCTGCCCACTACCACTACCGATGATATTCCTAACTGTGGTGGACTGAACTATGCGTTGTGAGTGAGTAGACAGGAATTCTCTGCATTTACCGATAAGAAGACTCTAGGAGATCTGGATTTCGCACGTGGATGATTTATACTTGATATTACACTAACTCGAGGACTTTAAGGCGAAAACCAACAAACTGGCAGAAGAGGCAGACATTGATGACGGAACTGCATGTGAATGTGGAGAAGATGGAGGTGATGAAAATAACCACGGACCAACACCAACAGCAGCAACAACAACAACAACCGGCACCAATCACCATCAGCGAGAGCGATGGTTTCAACGATAGGCAATCGGAACGAATGAAGATGTCAAAGCCAGCCAGCCAGCCAGTGAGAATCGGAAAGGCAAGATACGCACGCCTTCATCAACCTGAAATCAGTTTGGAAATCTGCACTCAGCCAGAATGAAGAACAAGGTTTGCATTTGCAACATAACTGTGAAGTCAGTCAATTCTTCTATAAGTGTCAGGATCTTAGCCGGCGTTTTACGAAGAGGATTTCCAACAGGCCACTACAGACTTTTATCAGTAGCTGCACTTTTCTCTGGTCCATACTGATGATCAAATGGCCGGCCGTCGAGAAAGGATTAGCGACAAGAAATTCTGGCCTGGAACAAACCAACCAAGAGACGATTGCTCAAAAAATACGTAGGAAACGATGGAGATGGATCAGGTATACGTTGAGAAGCCATCGGATGACATCGCGCTCAATTCAGATCATCACTCAAGTGTAATTCCAGTAGGAAGCAACGAGTGGACCGTCAGTGCGAAAGTGAGATGTAGAAGATTGTTTGAACTGGATGAGATGAGAGATTATGGACAATCGTGGACCTAGCTTAAGAGGATAGCAAAGTGATGTGTTATTGAAGCCCTATTTTCCACTCGGAACCCAAGGGAATCATAGATAATAATTGTGTGAGGGCTACAGGTAATACTTGGCTGAGCAAAACTCACGAAGCTACTACCTTAACGTGGTGATTGGATTTGTATGTAGCAATGATCCAACAAGCTACAATGACTGTGCGTCGGTGGCACAGTGGTTAGGACTCTCGCCGACCATGCACATGGTCCGGGGTTCGAGCCCACGTCGGCGCACACCTGATATCTATGGTCGGCCTGCAAAATTTGGGCTACCGATATCCATGCTGAAAATTCCATACTTGTACCAAAAATACAGTGTGGAATCAAGCTGTAAATAAAAAAAAAATATTCCTGCAGGCCCCACTACCGCATAAATGTCATTTGGATAGCTGTTAAACTAGCAGTTACCGTCAAAGTGTTACTAACACTTTTTTGGGAGTTTGAAGGCTAATTTGTACTGCTGGCAAATAAGGATGTTACAGCAGAAACGTGTTTCCCTAGGACGACAAGCAAATCAGATGTGCTCCCTCTCTGCTCATGGAATGGAGTTAAAAGAGATCGACACCAAAATCCCTACATCCCAGCTTACATATCAGCTTTCGGCAGTTGGCAGTAAAATCTTCACACGGACACAACTTCAATAAACACTTCAAACAGACCATAAATACACAAAGTTTTCCTGCTCATTATCCACCTTCGTATTCTTGCTTTCCTATAACCGTTAGTACTTTCCATAGGTAGGTCCTCTACCTTCTCTTAACTTTTCGAACACTGATCGCGATCAGATTCGGAATAACACTTCTGATAGTGCCTTAAAGCCACATTGACAGCTTTACATTGCCACTAAGTTAGGAAACATGTCTTATAAGCTAGAAATCTGGCATCTCGAGCCATCAATGTTTATTGTTTTTTGGAGACACACATACGAGACCCAACTGTGGTTACTCACTTAATTCCACGTGGTGAACTGGGTGAATCTGAAAGACTCATCTTACGGGTGTCAAGAGATTATTCTACTGGTTCGAGTGGAATTCCCAGTTTGCGAATTTTCATTGAGTACCAGGGCATTAAAGTGCTTAATTGATTGGATTCTAGTGGATATTCATATATCTGCTGTCCGACTGAATGGGTCTGTGAGAATGAGGAAACCTTGGGCTACCCATTGATACCTCCTCATAATCGCCGCTTACACACCAACCGACTGCATTTTGGAATAAGATAAGATAATAGCTTTATTCCAAATCAGTACTTGTGATACAGAATGGAATTCTCAGCATTTTTACTACAATATTGCATCCAGTTAGTACATTAACAATAAATAAAGTTCTACATAGATTAAAGTTATCTCAGTCAGTTTTGACAACAACATATTAGCATATCGGTAGCAAACCCAAAATTTGAACAGAGTGTCTGAAGGTGTTAGAAAAGTAGATACTACTACCATATTTACTGGCGTAAGCGATAGCAAAATGGTCGAGATATACAGAGTGTGAAAGAACGAACAAGAATTTTTTAAGTAGAGTTTGTAAGGAAGAGAGAAACAAAACAGCACATAGAAAAAATAAATACAGAATGAAAAAAAATAAATAAAGGGTAAGTTCTCACGCAAGCTGTTTAGTTCGTAGTTGAAGAGAAGATGCTCAGAACTAATCAGTTAAGTAGCCGATTTTGAATATTCAAATTGGGGAAGGTGTAAGAGTCAGAGAGATATATGGGTGGCATTTATAGAGTCTTATGCTGAAAAATCTGAGTAGACTCCGGTCCGTGTGTGTACATGCCTAAAACATAAAAAAAATCAGAAAGCCGCGAGCTACGAAGCCAATACTCTCCAAACTGACGAGGACGCAAAGCTTTCATTTAGGGAAGAAATAACTAAACGCTGAATGAAAGCTTTCCAACAGCTGTGAACAGGGGTGTATGAAAACACCAAAGATGAGGAAGGCCTCGCCAATGCTAAAATTGCCAAACTGAATCGACAATACTGTTTGAAACAAACCTACTGTTATTATTATCATATTTATTATTCTCATTTTGTACTTCGAATATTTTGAATTTATACCGTAAATGTGGATAAATTCCTGTAGTTAATTTTATTTATATTTTGGGTAAATTAGATGCAATATTGTGGAAAATGCCGAGAATTCCATTCTGTATTATACGTACTGTTTTTTGGAATAAAGCCGATTATTATTTGAACAAGGCATTAAGAAGATAAATTTCGCGAGATGATATCATTTCGTAGTTTCTTTACAACCGCTTTACAACTAACATGGTTAACAATGATAAAATAAAGTTCATGAAAATTACTCAGTTATATAAAAACAAAAGTACATACTAATGACCAATCATATTAAGATAGGTCATGCAGTCCAGGGTAGGCGAAGATTGAAGTCTATTGATTTTTGTACACACAGTTTAGGCTGTATGTGATTAATCCAAAGTGCTTCCATCACCTTCAATAACCTTGAATTAGAGTTATGTGAAATAATTGTGAAACAGTCATTAATATTTATTTTGTGACCAGACATTAATAAGTGTTTTGCAATGGATGATGCTGGATTTCTATTAAGATTAATCGCGTTGGGATTTTCGATATGGTTTACTAGCCATTTTGGAATATGTTCTTTTCGACGACATTGGAACATTCTGTTAGTTCTACCTATATAGGTGTCACCGCAGCTGCAGGTGAACTTGTAGATACAGTTTGAAGTAGAGTCCACAGAATTTCGTCCTTTAATCGTAGGAACAGGGATTGAAAATGTTCGGCAAGTGAGAAAAAGAGATGCGGCGTAGAATGTGCGTTTGGTGGCTGATCGAAGTCTTTGAGTTGTCAACTGCATAATCTGGTCGCCCTTGAATGGTAGATTAATAAAGATGGCTTTCTTTGGTACAGAAGCTGTCTTTTCGAGATGTGGTTTTTCTTTGCTGTGACAAGTGATAAAGCTCTCCGGATAACCATTAGCTAATAAAACTGAATGTACATGTCGAAGCTCATCCATCAGTGTGTCACTCGTGCATATTTTTCGGGCCCTTGAGAACAAACATTTCACTAGGGAACGTTTATACTGGATAGGAACAAAACTGGTAAAATGAAGATACTCTTATTATTGGTAATAATAGTGAATCTATTGAAAACTTCATTACTCTATTTAATCATATTCATCCAAATATTCGAGTGACTTCCGAACTAGAATCGAATAACAAACTTGGTTTCTTGGATATTACTATGACTAGGAGAAATGATGGAACGATTCAGCGCTCTATTTTTCGTAAACAAACATGGACTGGACAATATCTTCATTTTACCAGTTTTGTTCCTATCCAGTATAAACGTTCCCTAGTGAAACATTTGTTCTCAAGGGCCCGAAAAATATGCACGAGTGACACACTGATGGATGAGCTTCGACATGTACATTCAGTTTTATTAGCTAATGGTTATCCGGAGAGCTTTATCACTTGTCACAGCAAAGAAAAACCACATCTCGAAAAGACAGCTTCTGTACCAAAGAAAGCCATCTTTATTAATCTACCATTCAAGGGCGACCAGATTATGCAGTTGACAACTCAAAGACTTCGATCAGCCACCAAACGCACATTCTACGCCGCATCTCTTTTTCTCACTTGCCGAACATTTTCAATCCCTGTTCCTACGATTAAAGGACGAAATTCTGTGGACTCTACTTCAAACTGTATCTACAAGTTCACCTGCAGCTGCGGTGACACCTATATAGGTAGAACTAACAGAATGTTCCAATGTCGTCGAAAAGAACATATTCCAAAATGGCTAGTAAACCATATCGAAAATCCCAACCCGATTATTATTATTAAATAAACAACATGAGACCTAATGTCGTTGCTATTCATTCCTTAGTTTCAGCACAACGGCATTCTACTCATTTTACTCTACTTTTATTTTCACCTAGCTCCACAACTGCCCACAGCTTTCATTTCTTATTCACATGATCTCCTCAATGTCACCTTGGGATGCTCAACCTGTCACTTCCCATTTGAATTCTACTCAACGGCTTGGCATATGGTGTCAGTTAGTGATCCCTTCAAAGTGCATCCAATCCATTTCAGTTTCTTTTTGCATATCTGTTGGGCGATCGGTGGCTAGCTGATTTACTTCCTCGTAGATTTCCTTCCCGCTTATCATTTCTGGAAGGATATCTGGTATTCAGTAACTAGCGAAGGTGTCACCTATTGATGAAAGTCTGCAGAAAAGTCAATGCCGAGTCAGTGCTACCATACTGTCCAGACATTTGGCACGCGCGTCACCACAACCATTTAAATTTACAGACTTTCAGCAACAGCCGCTCTCTTCACTAGATACTAAAGACCGGATAGTCGGCCAGAAAGGATAAGGAGCAAGGAACTATATGAAACAGTGAATTAGCTAACCACCAATTGCCCAACGAATATGCCATAGAAAACAGAAATGTAATGGACATACTTTGGTATGGAGACCATCAACTGACACCACATTCTTGGCAGTCGAATAGAATTCAATTGGGAAGTGACAAGTTGGGTATTAGACGATGATATGCAGATCACATGAATAGGAAATGAAAGCTTGTGTTTTAGATGGCTTAAATGATTTCGACTTATTGGTTTGACCTCACAATCATTACATGGTATTTGGAACACAATATTATTTAGTATAACTATGTCAGTTCAGTTTTTAAGTCGACAGACTTTGCCATTGAGTGGGTTCAACTCAACTATCTTTGAGCATCATAAAAGATACTTTCTAACAGTATTGTCCAGATATAGTTGACGGACGCTGCATTCAAAAAAGAAACATTCATTCCTTTTGAAAACTATGTATTCCACTTACTAATCTAAACTATTTTAACTTTTTAGGGCTCTGAAATCTATCGTTTCCCTGAAATAATACCACGGGAAGATGAAAGCGACAACAACGACAAGTACTGCATCAGTGAGACACAAGAGATCTGGTAAATTTAATGACAGCTTTGACTTAGAAAATTAGCGTTGAAGTGTTCAACTGTTCATACAAAAAATAAAAGAGGAAATTACAAACTGTTACCGACTGCTGAATGAATTCTGCTATTGTGAAGTACATTATTCGAACGAAAAAAATCTCGATGCGATTAGGGTGAGACATATTACTGATACGCGAAACTAAAGACATTTCTTCTGAGCTATTCACAAGAAAATTTGATATAGTAGCCACTTGAGTATTCAGTATAAGAAATATTAAAGTAGGTCATCATAGATCTTATGGTTGGAAATCGTAATTTAGAATAATATCTATCTCATTTTTAAATAGATCAGCACTCATCCGTGCAGACGAACCTCGTTAAGTTGTCGACTAGCTCGTGTGAGTGCTGGCAGAGGTGTGACGTTCGAGATCTCTAACCCTATAGTGAAAGTTAAGGTGACATACGCCAATTTCGGTCACCTCCGGAACCATCAGCCTGGCTGTCAAAGGTCGGGTGTACAATGCTTTGGTGCGTGCTGTCATCCTCTACGCCTGTGAAACCTGGCCTCTATGAGATGAGGATGTGCAGCGATTCTATGTATTCGATCATCGCTGTCACCATAGAATTGCTTGCGTCCGACGGCATCATTGTGTGAGTAATTTTGATGTTCAACGGCGTGTATTTGGACACAATGTAAATAACCACTCGTTGAGTGTCATCACTGGAAACACCGGCTTAGGTGGCTTGGCCATGAACTGCGAATGTCATCCCAGAGGCTTCCTTACCCGTCTGTTTTTGCTTGTCCTGAGACTGGATGGGAAAATCCGAGGTAGTCAGCCTATGATGTGGCATCGTGGGTTCAATGATAATAGTGTTAAGTTAGCATCATTTGGTATATCAGGACTTTCTGGTCGAAGTCCGAGTGACGGTTCGAATCGTAAACTCGAAACGCCATCAGATATGGTCGAAGATCACAACCAGTGAAGAACTTCCTTCTTTCTTACGTTTCTCAAAATAACCTTGATGTGATGATCTTGACAAATATGTTTGCTTGCATTCTGGAAGACGTCCCATATTTACTCTCCACCTAAATTTTTACATATTGTAATTTTATTATTGTGCCCATATTGTATCAAGCTCGTGTTTTAAATAATAAGTAAATAAATCATTCTGTAATTCTTCGAAATCCTGTTATAGAACCTAACATTTTCATTGCCGTCCTCGTGGTGTTAATTCGTGAATGCTTCAGGACCTGAAAATTGTTTAAAGGTGTAGTTCGTCTTTCAAACAGCTTTCACAAAGAGTGACAGTTATGTCAAACATCATAAGCAACAATGCAAGATTATAGACGACTAATTGAGTGAAATTTCGAATTAGAATTGCGTGAAATGTGCCTGAAGAGTAAAACACAGATTCAGCGAAGAAAATTTTCTTTATCGACGAAATCATCTTCAGAGGCTGTACAGTCGTATTTATACTTAGAAAAATGCATAGTGGTCTATTACTGAGTAATAGGGGGTGACATAATTGATGTAATTAATCATAAGTGGCTTTAGAGGTGAAAATTAAAAGTTGTAAATTACATGGTACTCGACGGAACAAAGATAGAAGTTAGAAAAGGTTAAAATTGCTCTTAAGTGAGAATAAAGTTATTAGAGTGTCAATTTAACAAGTGTGAAGAAGGTGTGAAAATATATGAAATTGATAATAGTGAATTAATTATTAAAGCAAAAGCAAACTAAAAGTAAAATTAAAGATTAAGAACAAAATCAAAAATATTTTACAGGGAACGATAAGTGAAGAGGTTAAGACCAAGGTAGAATAAGAGACTGGACAAACTTTTTCTGTATACAGAGATCAGGGTTGTATTGATGTATTGCCAGCGCCTCCGCCATACACAAAAGCCGGAACCTGACGCCTTTTGTACAATTTGGCTTCACTTTGTAGATGATGTTGAAAGACGACTCTGGTGGAGCTACGTGGCCTGAGTTCACCAAATGCTCGAGAATTGAGCTAGTAATTGTCTTGTATTGTCCCTTTGCTAACCATGCCGGATAATGTTCAGAGATGCGTTTGGAAAGCGTGCGCTTTGTGCGGCCAATATAACTTGCTCCACACGAGCATGTGAATTTATAAACACACATTGAGGTGGCCCAAAGCGGCAGTTTATCCTTTACACATCCGTTGATCATTCGTCGGCTGTAGAAATTGATACGTAGCTCAGCCATAAAAAAGGCTTTCCTCAGTGATCTGCGTAAGCGATTCTTCAAGATCTCAGCTGCAGTATCACCTTTAAATTCAACACTCATAAAGAGCAGTTTCTTCGGCACAGTCTGAATTCTTTCAGGCTTTTCTCTTAGCTTCATGTTTTTCTCGATAAATCTTGGAGGATATCCATTCTCTATGAGAACTTGTCTGAGTCGCTCCAATTCCCCATCGATTGTATCACTTGAACAAATCCTCCTTATTCTTGAGGATAAGGAATGGATCAAATTTCTCTTTCTTCTTAAAGGGACCCAGCTATGGAAATTTGTGTACTGACCATTCCATGTTGGTTTCCTGTAGATCGATCTTTGAAGAGAGCCATCAGATCTCCTCTTTAGAAAAACATCCAAAAAGTGGAATTCCGAGTTAATCTCTGATTCCGACGTGAATTTGATGGCATGATGGCAGCTGTTGAACTCATTAGTTATCAATTCGACGTCAGTATTGTCGTCACATATGATGAAGGTATCATCCATGTATCTTAGGTACAGATGGAAACTGTCGATAGTAGGCCGTAAAATACTATTCTCCAAACTGGCCAAGAAGCAATCTGCAAGTAAAGGACCCAATGGTGACCCCATTGCTACCCCATCTCTTTGTCTATAAATCGTGTTGTTGAATTTGAATTGGACATTTAGAGTGCACCTCAAAAGTAGTTCCTTTAAGTAGTGGATCGGAACACATACGTCCACATTATTATCCTCAATGAATTTGCATATAAAGCAGATAGTTTCAGTGAGGGGAACGTTGGTGAAAAGCGAAGTAACATCCATAGATATCATTTTCTTCCCGGATACATTAGCATCATTTATTGAGTCGACGAATTCAAACGAATCAGAAACACTATGCTTGCAGAGGTTATTTCTGATAGGTAGGAGGATTTCTGTGAGCCATTTGGCAGTAGCATGATATGGGGAATTTTTCATGTCCAAGATTGGACGTAGTGGTAGGTTCTCTTTGTGCACTTTCGGCAGACCATATAAACGGGGAATCACGGAACCGGAGGGTCGTATTTGCTCGAATAATTCAGAGCTAATAATCGATTCGTTCTTCATATTCTTCAGCATTTGTGTTATCTTGCATTCAATTTGTTCCGTTTGGTCTTTCTGGCTACTTTCTTTTGAAAATTTGTTTTCATCTGACAAGACTGATAACATTTTATCGATGTAGTCTTGGCGATCCATCAGGACAATGCCAGAACCTTTGTCGGGGCGTGTCACAACCAAGTCTTTGTTCTTTAGAATCTCACGCAATTGCTTTCTGTGCTCGGCTGAAATCAATCTTCTGCTTTTGGTTTCGTGTTGATGTACTGATGGCAGCTATTTAATACTGTAGACTTGAATTGTTCATATGATTTGTTGGACGCTGCAGAAAGGTCATTTGTCTGTTGGATCAGTGCTTCAAACTGGACTTTGATATCCAAGTCACTCGAGTTTGTCGAAATATCGCAGAATTTTGGACCCAACGACAAGGCTTGCAATTGGACAGGAGTCAATGATATACTAGAGTAGTTGAAGACGTATTTTTCTGGTTTGGCAGGAAAACTAGAGTAAGTGTCAGCGGCTTTGAGGCTATTCGCGAGTTTCAGGTTTACATCTTCACAGCGTCTTCTTGAAACTGACTCGATGTAGTCCATGAAACTTCTCTGCTCGTCTTCTGTCAGCTCATATAGAGCATGTGTTCTTAGTGAAATGTTTCTTTCTATCTCCGGTAGGCGAGATTTTATTTCGTCGATGACGTTCAGTGTATGACGTTTCAAAGAGCGATGGTTTGGGTGAATATGATTGCGACGAAGACATTTCCAGAAGTGCTTGGGATATTCTTTCTTATCAATACAGCTCTTCAGAAAACTGATTCTCGTATTCGCTATGGCAAGTTTGACAGAAAACTTAAGAAACGTATCAAGTTCCTTCACTGTCACAGGGTTCTTGCTCTGCTTCAAATCACGGAAAATACCCATTGAGTCATGAAGAAAATAAAAGACAGATTCAGCGAAGAAAATTTTCTTTATCGACGAAATCATCTTCAGAGGCTGTACAGTCGTATTTATACTTAGAAAAATGTATAGTGGTCTATTAATGAGTAATAGGGGGTGACATAATTGATGTAATTAATCATAAGTGGCTTTAGAGGTGAAAATTAAAAGTTGTAAATTACATGGTACTCGACGGAACAAAGATAGAAGTTAGAAAAGGTTAAAATTGCTCTTGAGTGAGAATAAAGTTATTAGAGTGTCAATTTAACAAGTGTGAAGAAGGTGTGAAAATATATGAAATTGATAATAGTGAATTAATTATTAAAGCAAAAGCAAACTAAAAGTAAAATTAAAGATTAAGAACAAAATCAAAAATATTTTACAGGGAACGATAAGTGAAGAGGTTAAGACCAAGGTAGAATAAGAGACTGGACAAACTTTTTCTGTATACAGAGATCAGGGTTGTATTGATGTATTGCCAGCGCCTCCGCCATACACAAAAGCCGGAACCTGACGCCCTTTGTACAATTTGGCTTCACTTTGTAGATGATGTTGAAAGACGACTCTGGTGGAGCTACGTGGCCTGAGTTCACCAAATGCTCGAGAATTGAGCTAGTAATTGTCTTGCATTGTCCCTTTGCTAACCATGCCGGATAATGTTCAGAGATGCGTTTGGAAAGCGTGCGCTTTGTGCGGCCAATATAACTTGCTCCACACGAGCATGTGAATTTATAAACACACATTGAGGTGGCCCAAAGCGGCAGTTTATCCTTCACACATCCGTTGATCATTTGTCGGCTGTAGAAATTGATACGTAGCTCAGCCATAAAGAAGGCTTTCCTCAGTGATCTGCGTAAGCGATTCTTCAAGATCTCAGCTGCAGTATCACCTTTAAATTCAACACTCATAAAGAGCAGTTTCTTCGGCACAGTCTGAATTCTTTCAGGCTTTTCTCTTAACTTCATGTTTTTCTCGATAAATCTTGGAGGATATCCATTCTCTATGAGAACTTGTCTGAGTCGCTCCAATTCCCCATCGATTGTATCACTTGAACATATCCTCCTTATTCTTGAGGATAAGGAATGGATCAAATTTCTCTTTCTTCTTAAAGGGACCCAGCTATGGAAATTTGTGTACTGACCATTCCATGTTGGTTTCCTGTAGATCGATCTTTGAAGAGAGCCATCAGATCTCCTCTTTAGAAAAACATCCAAAAAGTGGAATTCCGAGTTAATCTCTGATTCCGACGTGAATTTGATGGCATGATGGCAGCTGTTGAACTCCTTAGTTACCAATTCGATGTCAGTATTGTCGTCACATATGATGAAAGTATCATCCATGTATCTTAGGTACAGATGGAAACTGTCGATAGTAGGCCGTAAAATACTATTCTCCAAACTGGCCAAGAAGCAGTCTGCAAGTAAAGGACCCAATGGTGACCCCATTGCTACCCCATCTCTTTGTCTATAAATCGTGTTGTTGAACTTGAATTGGACATTTAGAGTGCACCTCAAAAGTAGTTCCTTTAAGTAGTGGATCGGAACACATACGTCCACATTATTATCCTCAATGAATTTGCATATAAAGCAGATAGTTTCAGTGAGGGGAACGTTGGTGAAAAGCGAAGTAACATCCATAGATATCATTTTCTTCCCGGATACATTAGCATCATTTATTGAGTCGACGAATTCAAACGAATCAGAAACACTATGCTTGCAGAGGTTATTTCTGATAGGTAGGAGGATTTCTGTGAGCCATTTGGCAGTAGCATGATATGGGGAATTTTTCATGTCCAAGATTGGGCGTAGTGGCAGGTTCTCTTTGTGCACTTTCGGCAGACCATATAAACGGGGAATCACGGAACCGGAGGGTCGTATTTGCTCGAATAATTCAGAGCTAATAATCGATTCGTTCTTCATATTCTTCAGCATTTGTGTTATCTTGCATTCAATTTGTTCCGTTTGGTCTTTCTGGCTACTTTCTTTTGAAAATTTGTTTTCATCTGACAAGACTGATAACATTTTATCGATGTAGTCTTGGCGATCCATCAGGACAATGCCAGAACCTTTGTCGGGGCGTGTCACAACCAAGTCTTTGTTCTTTAGAATCTCACGCAATTGCTTTCTGTGCTCGGCTGAAATCAATCTTCTGACTTTTGGTTTCGTGTTGATGTACTGATGGCAGCTATTTAATACTGTAGACTTGAATTGTTCATATGATTTGTTGGACGCTGCAGAAAGGTCATTTGTCTGTTGGATCAGTGCTTCAAACTGGACTTTGATATCCAAGTCACTCGAGTTTGTCGAAATATCGCAGAATTTTGGACCCAACGACAAGGCTTGCAATTGGACAGGAGTCAATGATATACTAGAGTAGTTGAAGACGTATTTTTCTGGTTTGGCAGGAAAACGTGAGTAAGTGTCAGCGGCTTTGAGGCTATTCGCGAGTTTCAGGTTTACATCTTCACAGCGTCTTCTTGAAACTGACTCGATGTAGTCCATGAAACTTCTCTGCTCGTCTTCTGTCAGCTCATATAGAGCATGTGTTCTTAGTGAAATATTTCTTTCTATCTCCGGTAGTCGAGATTTTATTTCGTCGATGACGTTCAGTGTATGACGTTTCAAAGAGTGATGGTTTGGGTGAATATGATTGCGACGAAGACATTTCCAGAAGTGCTTGGGATATTCTTTCTTATCAATACAGCTCTTCAGAAAACTGATTCTCGTATTCGCTATGGCAAGTTTGACAGAAAACTTAAGAAACGTATCAAGTTCCTTCACTGTCAAAGGGTTCTTGCTCTGCTTCAAATCACGGAAAATACCCATTGAGTCATGAAGAAAATAAAAGACAGATTCAGCGAAGAAAATTTTCTTTATCGACGAAATCATCTTCAGAGGCTGTACAGTCGTATTTATACTTAGAAAAATGCATAGTGGTCTATTAATGAGTAATAGGGGGTGACATAATTGATGTAATTAATCATAAGTGGCTTTAGAGGTGAAAATTAAAAGTTGTAAATTACATGGTACTCGACGGAACAAAGATAGAAGTTAGAAAAGGTTAAAATTGCTCTTGAGTGAGAATAAAGTTATTAGAGTGTCAATTTAACAAGTGTGAAGAAGGTGTGAAAATATATGAAATTGATAATAGTGAATTAATTATTAAAGCAAAAGCAAACTAAAAGTAAAATTAAAGATTAAGAACAAAATCAAAAATATTTTACAGGGAACGATAAGTGAAGAGGTTAAGACCAAGGTAGAATAAGAGACTGGACAAACCTTTTCTGTATACAGAGATCAGGGTTGTATTGATGTATTGCCAGCGCCTCCGCCATACACAAAAGCCGGAACCTGACGCCCTTTCTACAATTTGGCTTCACTTTGTAGATGATGTTGAAAGACGACTCTGGTGGAGCTATGTGGCCTGAGTTCACCAAATGCTCGAGAATTGAGCTAGTAATTGTCTTGTATTGTCCCTTTGCTAACCATGCAGGATAATGTTCAGAGATGCGTTTGGAAAGCGTGCGCTTTGTGCGGCCAATATAACTTGCTCCACACGAGCATGTGAATTTATAAACACACATTGAGGTGGCCCAAAGCGGCAGTTTATCCTTGACACATCCGTTGATCATTTGTCGGCTGTAGAAATTGATACGTAGTTCAGCCATAAAAAAGGCTTTCCTCAGTGATCTGCGTAAGCGATTCTTCAAGATCTCGGCTGCAGTATCACCTTTAAATTCAACACTCATAAAGAGCAGTTTCTTCGTCACAGTCTGAATTCTTTCAGGCTTTTCTCTTAACTTCATGTTTTTCTCGATAAATCTTGGAGGATATCCATTCTCTATGAGAACTTGTCTAAGTCGCTCCAATTCCCCATCGATTGTATCACTTGAACAAATCCTCCTTATTCTTGAGGATAAGGAATGGATCAAATTTCTCTTTCTTCTTAAAGGGACCCAGCTATGGAAATTTGTGTACTAACCATTCCATGTTGGTTTCCTGTAGATCGATCTTTGAAGAGAGCCATCAGATCTCCTCTTTAGAAAAACACCCAAAAAGTGGAATTCCGAGTTAATCTCTGATTCCGACGTGAATTTGATGGCATGATGGCAGCTGTTGAACTCCTTAGTTACCAATTCGATGTCAGTATTGTCGTCACATATGATGAAAGTATCATCCATGTATCTTAGGTACAGATGGAAACTGTCGATAGTAGGCCGTAAAATACTATTCTCCAAACTGGCCAAGAAGCAGTCTGCAAGTAAAGGACCCAATGGTGACCCCATTGCTACCCCATCTCTTTGTCTATAAATCGTGTTGTTGAACTTGAATTGGACATTTAGAGTGCACCTCAAAAGTAGTTCCTTTAAGTAGTGGATCGGAACACATACGTCCACATTATTATCCTCAATGAATTTGCATATAAAGCAGATAGTTTCAGTGAGGGGAACGTTGGTGAAAAGCGAAGTAACATCCATAGATATCATTTTCTTCCCGGATACATTAGCATCATTTATTGAGTCGACGAGTTCAAACGAATCAGAAACACTATGCTTGCAGAGGTTATTTCTGATAGGTAGGAGGATTTCTGTGAGCCATTTGGCAGTAGCATGATATGGGGAATTTTTCATGTCCAAGATTGGGCGTAGTGGTAGGTTCTCTTTGTGCACTTTCGGCAGACCATATAAACGGGGAATCACGGAACCGGAGGGTCGTATTTGCTCGAATAATTCAGAGCTAATAATCGATTCGTTCTTCATATTCTTCAGCATTTGTGTTATCTTGCATTCAATTTGTTCCGTTTGGTCTTTCTGGCTACTTTCTTTTGAAAATTTGTTTTCATCTGACAAGACTGATAACATTTTATCGATGTAGTCTTGGCGATCCATCAGGACAATGCCAGAACCTTTGTCGGGGCGTGTCACAACCAAGTCTTTGTTCTTTAGAATCTCACGCAATTGCTTTCTGTGCTCGGCTGAAATCAATCTTCTGACTTTTGGTTTCGTGTTGATGTACTGATGGCAGCTATTTAATACTGTAGACTTGAATTGTTCATATGATTTGTTGGACGCTGCAGAAAGGTCATTTGTCTGTTGGATCAGTGCTTCAAACTGGACTTTGATATCCAAGTCACTCGAGTTTGTCGAAATATCGCAGAATTTTGGACCCAACGACAAGGCTTGCAATTGGACAGGAGTCAATGACATACTAGAGTAGTTGAAGACGTATTTTTCTGGTTTGGCAAGAAAACGAGAGTAAGTGTCAGCGGCTTTAGGGCTATTCGCGAGTTTCAGGTTTACATCTTCACAGCGTCTTCTTGAAACTGACTCGATGTAGTCCATGAAACTTCTCTGCTCGTCTTCTGTCAGCTCACATAGAGCATGTGTTCTTAGTGAAATGTTTCTTTCTATCTCCGGTAGGCGAGATTTTATTTCGTCGATGACGTTCAGTGTATGACGTTTCAAAGAGCGATGGTTTGGGTGAATATGATTGCGACGTAGACATTTCCAGAAGTGCTTGGGATATTCTTTCTTATCAATACAGCTCTTCAGAAAACTGATTCTCGTATTCGCTATGGCAAGTTTGACAGAAAACTTAAGAAACGTATCAAGTTCCTTCACTGTCAAAGGGTTCTTGCTCTGCTTTAAATCACGGAAAATACCCATTGAGTCATGAAGAGAATAAAAGACAGATTCAGCGAAGAAAATTTTCTTTATCGACGAAATCATCTTCAGAGGCTGTACAGTCGTATTTATACTTAGAAAAATGCATAGTGGTCTATTACTGAGTAATAGGGGGTGACATAATTGATGTAATTAATCATAAGTGGCTTTAGAGGTGAAAATTAAAAGTTGTAAATTACATGGTACTCGACGGAACAAAGATAGAAGTTAGAAAAGGTTAAAATTGCTCTTAAGTGAGAATAAAGTTATTAGAGTGTCAATTTAACAAGTGTGAAGAAGGTGTGAAAATATATGAAATTGATAATAGTGAATTAATTATTAAACCAAAAGCAAACTAAAAGTAAAATTAAAGATTAAGAACAAAATCAAAAATATTTTACAGGGAACGATAAGTGAAGAGGTTAAGACCAAGGTAGAATAAGAGACTGGACAAACCTTTTCTGTATACAGAGATCAGGGTTGTATTGATGTATTGCCAGCGCCTCCGCCATACACAAAAGCCGGAACCTGACGCCCTTTCTACAATTTGGCTTCACTTTGTAGATGATGTTGAAAGACGACTCTGGTGGAGCTATGTGGCCTGAGTTCACCAAATGCTCGAGAATTGAGCTAGTAATTGTCTTGTATTGTCCCTTTGCTAACCATGCAGGATAATGTTCAGAATGGTTTGATAAGGGACAATACAAGACGATCACTAGCTGAATTCTCGAGCATTTGGTGAACTCAGGCCACATAGCTCCACCAGAGTCGTCTTTCAACATCATCTACAAAGTGAAGCCAAATTGTAGAAAGGGCGTCAGGTTCCGGCTTTTGTGTATGGCGGAGGCGCTGGCAATACATCAATACAACCCTGATCTCTGTATACAGAAAAGGTTTGTCCAGTCTCTTATTCTACCTTGGTCTTAACCTCTTCACTTATCGTTCCCTGTAAAATATTTTTGATTTTGTTCTTAATCTTTAATTTTACTTTTAGTTTGCTTTTGGTTTAATAATTAATTCACTATTATCAATTTCATATATTTTCACACCTTCTTCACACTTGTTAAATTGACACTCTAATAACTTTATTCTCACTTAAGAGCAATTTTAACCTTTTCTAACTTCTATCTTTGTTCCGTCGAGTACCATGTAATTTACAACTTTTAATTTTCACCTCTAAAGCCACTTATGATTAATTACATCAATTATGTCACCCCCTATTACTCAGTAATAGACCACTATGCATTTTTCTAAGTATAAATACGACTGTACAGCCTCTGAAGATGATTTCGTCGATAAAGAAAATTTTCTTCGCTGAATCTGTCTTTTATTCTCTTCATGACTCAATGGGTATTTTCCGTGATTTAAAGCAGAGCAAGAACCCTTTGACAGTGAAGGAACTTGATACGTTTCTTAAGTTTTCTGTCAAACTTGCCATAGCGAATACGAGAATCAGTTTTCTGAAGAGCTGTATTGATAAGAAAGAATATCCCAAGCACTTCTGGAAATGTCTACGTCGCAATCATATTCACCCAAACCATCGCTCTTTGAAACGTCATACACTGAACGTCATCGACGAAATAAAATCTCGCCTACCGGAGATAGAAAGAAACATTTCACTAAGAACACATGCTCTATGTGAGCTGACAGAAGACGAGCAGAGAAGTTTCATGGACTACATCGAGTCAGTTTCAAGAAGACGCTGTGAAGATGTAAACCTGAAACTCGCGAATAGCCCTAAAGCCGCTGACACTTACTCTCGTTTTCTTGCCAAACCAGAAAAATACGTCTTCAACTACTCTAGTATGTCATTGACTCCTGTCCAATTGCAAGCCTTGTCGTTGGGTCCAAAATTCTGCGATATTTCGACAAACTCGAGTGACTTGGATATCAAAGTCCAGTTTGAAGCACTGATCCAACAGACAAATGACCTTTCTGCAGCGTCCAACAAATCATATGAACAATTCAAGTCTACAGTATTAAATAGCTGCCATCAGTACATCAACACGAAACCAAAAGCAGAAGATTGATTTCAGCCGAGCACAGAAAGCAATTGCGTGAGATTCTAAAGAACAAAGACTTGGTTGTGACACGCCCCGACAAAGGTTCTGGCATTGTCCTGATGGATCGCCAAGACTACATCGATAAAATGTTATCAGTCTTGTCAGATGAAAACAAATTTTCAAAAGAAAGTAGCCAGAAAGACCAAACGGAACAAATTGAATGCAAGATAACACAAATGCTGAAGAATATGAAGAACGAATCGATTATTAGCTCTGAATTATTCGAGCAAATACGACCCTCCGGTTCCGTGATTCCCCGTTTATATGGTCTGCCGAAAGTGCACAAAGAGAACCTACCACTACGCCCAATCTTGGACATGAAAAATTCCCCATATCATGCTACTGCCAAATGGCTCACAGAAATCCTCCTACCTATCAGAAATAACCTCTGCAAGCATAGTGTTTCTGATTCGTTTGAACTCGTCGACTCAATAAATGATGCTAATGTATCCGGGAAGAAAATGATATCTATGGATGTTACTTCGCTTTTCACCAACGTTCCCCTCACTGAAACTATCTGCTTTATATGCAAATTCATTGAGGATAATAATGTGGACGTATGTGTTCCGATCCACTACTTAAAGGAACTACTTTTGAGGTGCACTCTAAATGTCCAATTCAAGTTCAACAACACGATTTATAGACAAAGAGATGGGGTAGCAATGGGGTCACCATTGGGTCCTTTACTTGCAGACTGCTTCTTGGCCAGTTTGGAGAATAGTATTTTACGGCCTACTATCGACAGTTTCCATCTGTACCTAAGATACATGGATGATACTTTCATCATATGTGACGACAATACTGACATCGAATTGGTAACTAAGGAGTTCAACAGCTGCCATCATGCCATCAAATTCACGTCGGAATCAGAGATTAACTCGGAATTCCACTTTTTGGGTGTTTTTCTAAAGAGGAGATCTGATGGCTCTCTTCAAAGATCGATCTACAGGAAACCAACATGGAATGGTCAGTACACAAATTTCCATAGCTGGGTCCCTTTAAGAAGAAAGAGAAATTTGATCCATTCCTTATCCTCAAGAATAAGGAGGATTTGTTCAAGTGATACAATCGATGGGGAATTGGAGCGACTTAGACAAGTTCTCATAGAGAATGGATATCCTCCAAGATTTATCGAGAAAAACATGAAGTTAAGAGAAAAGCCTGAAAGAATTCAGACTGTGACGAAGAAACTGCTCTTTATGAGTGTTGAATTTAAAGGTGATACTGCAGCCGAGATCTTGAAGAATCGCTTACGCAGATCACTGAGGAAAGCCTTTTTTATGGCTGAACTACGTATCAATTTCTACAGCCGACAAATGATCAACGGATGTGTCAAGGATAAACTGCCGCTTTGGGCCACCTCAATGTGTGTTTATGAATTCACATGCTCGTGTGGAGCAAGTTATATTGGCCGCACAAAGCGCACGCTTTCCAGACGCATCTCTGAACATTATCCTGCATGGTTAGCAAAGGGACAATACAAGACAATTACTAGCTCAATTCTCGAGCATTTGGTGAACTCAGGCCACATAGCTCCACCAGAGTCGTCTTTCAACATCATCTACAAAGTGAAGCCAAATTGTAGAAAGGGCGTCAGGTTCCGGCTTTTGTGTATGGCGGAGGCGCTGGCAATACATCAATACAACCCTGATCTCTGTATACAGAAAAGGTTTGTCCAGTCTCTTATTCTACCTTGGTCTTAACCTCTTCACTTATCGTTCCCTGTAAAATATTTTTGATTTTGTTCTTAATCTTTAATTTTACTTTTAGTTTGCTTTTGCTTTAATAATTAATTCACTATTATCAATTTCATATATTTTCACACCTTCTTCACACTTGTTAAATTGACACTCTAATAACTTTATTCTCACTTAAGAGCAATTTTAACCTTTTCTAACTTCTATCTTTGTTCCGTCGAGTACCATGTAATTTACAACTTTTAATTTTTTGTTTGATTTTTTTTTTATTTTATTTTTGATTTACAGCTTGATTCCACACCGTATTTTTGGTACAAGTATGGAATTTTCAGCATGGATATCAGTAGCCCAAATTTTGCAGGCCGACCATAGATATGAGGTGTGCGCCGGCGTGGGCTCGAACCCCGGACCATGTGCATAGTCGTCGAGAGTCCTAACCACTGTTTCACCGACGCACAGACCATGTAATTTACAACTTTTAATTTTCACCTCTAAAGCCACTTATGATTAATTACATCAATTATGTCACCCCCTATTACTCAGTAATAGACCACTATGCATTTTCCTAAGTATAAATACGACTGTACAGCCTCTGAAGATGATTTCGTCGATAAAGAAAATTTTCTTCGCTGAATCTGTCTTTTATTCTCTTCATGACTCAATGGGTATTTTCCGTGATTGAAATGTGCGTACTTAAGTACTGGCTAAAGCAAATCTGTAAGCAATAAGGAAATCGGAAGATTTTTAAGTTATGTGAAATATTATCATTGAGATGAAACACTTCCTAACAGAGCTCTCTGGCGCTCATTACTATTCATTGTTTTGAGGTGTTTTTACTGTAATTTTTGCAAAATTACAATTCTCAAGCTAATTTACCCAAGGCTATGACGTACATTGGTGTGTGATGACTAAAGCTTCTTGCAGTGCATTAGCAGCCGAACTCACGCATAGGTGTGAGAGCTTAGGCAAAGTTGTCATCTAAAGTGGTGACAACAGTGGTGCCTGTCAGGGATGCCCACAGTCCCCTTCTCTGTTTAATTTCAACCCTAACTGATGACTTCAGCGACTCAGAGATTGACTTGTTACCATCAGGGACTAATCTTGTTGACTTGGAATATGCAGATGATATAGTCCTGCTCCTAGGTGAAGACGCTGACAAAATGCAGTCTTCTGAACACCTAGAGCAGCAATCTTCTAATGTTTGGCATGCGATTCGCTCGCGCCAAATGTAAGATGATGATGCAGGATTGGGCTCAACCGACTACTAGCTTAAAGATGGGGAGTGAAGTGGTAGAGCGTGTTGATCACTTCACTTATTTGAGAGGTTAAATCAGTCCTAATGAACAGATTGATGACGAAATGTCAGCAAGGATACAGAAGGCTCGTTTAGCATACGCCATCTCTGGCATAGACGTGATATCTGGCTATCGATCAAGGGGCGTGTGCACTACTCAGCAGTTCATTACATCCTTCTTTATGTCTGTGAGACATGGCCATTGAAAGTGGAAGACATGAAAAGGCTAGCTGTCTTTGATCATAGGTGCCCGCGTTCTATCTCTCATTTTAGGTGGTATAATACGATGAGCAATATTGAGGTTAGGCATAAGTCGAGTACTAGGTAAGGAGGGGAAATCAATTGACGAGTCGTGAGATTACACCGATTGAGGTGGTTAGGACATGTGTTACATATTCCTAGCCATCGCCTTCCTCGACAGACACTGCTAGTCAGCTGACATTCGGTCAGGTTGGAAAAGAGCTAATGGTGGTCAAACCGAAACATGGCTTCATCAGTCAATGAAATCCACAATAGTTTGTGTAAGTCACGACGGGAGGTGTAAACCTACCTGCTGGGGTCCTTTGGAGGGTTAAAACCAATGGCTGGAGACAACTGGTAACGTAGCTCAAAATTGTTGTCAACGGCACAGATGCATTCACTTACTCTGTGATTTATAATACCCAACAAAATTCTATTATTCTTCCATACATCATTCTTTTTGAGTCACATTTCTGTTTATTATCCCAGTTTTGAATCTCTCTTCTCTTGCTTTGTGTGCTATATGGAGTGCAACAACTGGAACTGCTACACTTCTGTCTAAAGTTCTAAGCTGAAACCAGTCAGTCATCTGCATAGCGATGAACAGCAATTGTCACCTGATAATGCTGATGATACTACCCCCTCTGTTGGCTAAACTGAAATACGCCGGACGAGATCCGAATCTCTGGCCCATTGGCTTAGCCACATGAGCTGAAGACGCTACTAGCGATGTATTTGGCTAGATACAACTTCCCTAAGCGAAATGTCATACCTTCCCGTATCTTACGACACTTAAAAAGGACTAAATAATTAGAATTTAAGACTGAAAATAAGACTATCGTACGTTTCAAGAAGTAGCGACAGAAATACATTAGATAACCCAACTGTCACTTACACACTGCTTGCCTATCAGAGAAGAAGAATAATCAAAACAATCGTTGAAACTAAAACCGTAAATTATATCATGTGTCAACACGTTAAACTGTGATGCCGCCAACGACAGCAACCGAACAAAGACCACCCATTGAGTGTGGAAGACATATTTTTAAAACGTAAATAAAATGAATCGAAATAAGATGAAATGATTTTTAACATTTACTTTTGAATAAACAGGAGTAAATGAAGTCAAACCTAAACACAGAATCACTCTTGCGAAAACACACAGGCACACACAGAAATGCCATAAAGACTCAGGGACTGATTAACTATTGTATACCTGTATGTTGAATATTAACTACCACTACTATTAATACTGTTTTGAAATAACGAGGATATGTCACATCAAACAAACAACTCTGAAGAAGTATAGTTCGAAATATGACGTTTTCTTTAAATTTGAGAATAATATGGTGATGTTTAGACAGAAAATAGGCTCTCAACAATGTATGAGAAATGAAGAAGTACGTAACATACGGATTCCACATATATTATTTATTATTATTGCTCCCTTGGGTTCCTAGTGGAACATAGCGCTTCAACTACACGTCTCCACTTGCTTTCGTCCTCCTTCTGCTGTACTTTCCACCTGCATCCATGTTAGTCCATACTCTTTCAACTCCTCTTCACACGATCTCCTCCATGTCACCCTTGAACGTCCCACATATAAATGCCAATAAATTAACAATTTAAATGAGTAGTTTATGAAACTATTCTATAAACGGTAATACCATGTGCAAAATTGTATTCTTTTCTTATGTGAAAAAAAGAGAATGACCAGGATACCCCTTTAATAAATGAATGCGCAGTATCATGGAACAAAGTAGTAAACTAAGGAGGAAAAAACGTGAAACTTTACACTGTTTATGAATGTAATGAACGATAATATCACCACAGCTAGTCAAGTGGGGAAAAATGAATATTCCATATTAATATTAAATGACACCAAATAGGGAATACTCTGAAAGCTTGATGGTACTAAATGAAATGTGTAAATCATTCAGAGGAGCAAATGAAACCACGTGCAACAAATGTGAATGCTTCCCATAGTGTTTTAAGTGTTTTTATTAGAAAACAAATAGAGAATAAGGTGAAAAACAAACAAACAAAAAATAATTGCTCGAAACTATTGAGTGGTTTCTTAATAAACTCTATATTATGTCATGGAAATTATATTCAATAGTTTTCATGTAAATTACGAACATTGTGACAAATGCTGAGAATTCCATTCTGTATTATAAGTACTGTTTTTGGAATAAAGTAGATTATTATTATTATTATTATGCGAGAGGAAATAATCATCAGGCACGGTGAAATGAACAATGTGGTACAAAATCTTGATGCACAGGTAGATTATCACGTTGACCAGCTGCTACTATCGCTGATGAAGAGAGTGGAACCACAGCTGATGGGGTGGTGGTGGTGATGGTAGTGTTAATACTGTCCGACTGAACAGTATCATCAGATGCTGTATCGGGAAAAGATATATTTAAATCAGGCATTAAATCGTAGTCTGCCAGCGCAGTAGTCGCCACCATATTGGGACGCCTAATATTAGGTAGTCTGAATTCACCTGACTGATCATCAGTATCAAGAGGGCGTGACTCAGACCTGACACTATTCGAATCACAAACAATACGGTCTGGTGTTACAGTTCTACGAACAGGTGACTGCTGAGCATTTCTCGGTTGATATTCGTTAGCAACAGCTGTATCATTATCATCATGTTGGTTAATCCCAGACGATAAGGGCGTTGCAATATTCTCTGCATTATCATTAGGTTCTGATGCAACGTTTGCTGTTGGATTCACCAGTTCTTCAGAATGTCCTTCAGTATTATCTTCCAATGTTTCTGCTGGAGGATAAGGGCATTCTAAATGAACTAAATGAAATACCTATTTTCAAGAGAAATAAAAAAGATGAAGCGATACGATAACGTGATGAATACAAAACGGATAAAAAGCTTGCATTAGTGTAAAGCATTTACATTCTCAAGAATCATTTGCATCACTATAAATATTAATTAATTCCAGAGAAAATATCTATCGACGTCAGTTAAAGAATCACTGAAGACCAAGGAGCGCTGCCGACCTGTCCCATCCTTGTTTGCAACTCGTCATTAGTGCACATTCGTGACCCCCCACCGCAAGGATCGAACTCAGGATTTTCAAGGTACTAGGCCGGCAAATTGACCACTCAGTTGGTTGGACAGAATCCAACAATTCGTGAATTCTAACTTCTGTTAATTTGGCTGTCGTCAACCAATCCCATCAATCAGCGTCTGCTTCACTTTGGGACAGTTTAAATTCACTGGCTTCATCTTCTCATTAAAACGTCCGAACACGCATTCGGTAACTACTAATTCGGTGGAGACTGATATTTACATTTTGAATTATGTGTACGGATTTTGATTGATTTCAATGTGGATTTCGTGACAAACCAAAGTCAACAAGAGAATCATTGAAAATCAAGGAGCACTGGACAGCTGCTTCATTCCAGCAGCTGAGCGACTGACTGACTGGCCTCGTAACCCGAATACCCTGAAATCCAGTAGCTGTCTAAAAAGTATTATTGAATTCATAACCAGTGATTCCTCGAAGAACTGACTGATATACGCTGGCATGTTTGGATAAGCACATGCACATACCTGGACGTGTACACGCATTACCAACCAGTTATCCATCTATATTTATTTGATACAACCTATCGATCGAAATTTCTGCATGCTATAGTATCCTCACTGGTACAGAAGAGAGAGATGCATGATAGAAGGAAAACCGGTAAGTAATAATTGTGTGAGATGTGTTGAATTTAGGCTAAAACTGGATTCTACCGCACTAACTGAACATAATTTCATGCAGTAAACGATAAGCTGCCGCTACTGCTCGAACATACAGTGTGTCCGAATCCATAACTTAGGAACTACAGTTGAAATACCAGCCTGATAGTTCAAGCACTAACTCGAGAAAAACTGTCAAATTCCAATTCATCCACTACACCTCAATCGAACAAAATTACATTTATAACAGGTCTGATCACAAGCTGACATAAGTCACAAGATCAAGACCGAAAGCTGCTCCCGACCGAAAGCTGCTACCTTGACGTGGTGGTCGGGCTTGAACACCGCAATGACCTAATCAAGCTATACTGGCTGAGACTTATGTCTCTTGAGGTTCTACCATGCCAGGCAGGTTGTTTGGATAGCGGTTAAACAAAAAGCAGCTACCCAATCCAACATCATGTCCAATACAAAATTACAAAATTTCATGCCGGATCGGCCGTGGCCCGGATTAACAACGACCGCGCTTCCTGCTGCCGTGTCACAGGGCGGGAGTGATAAATCTGCTACTGAGACACACAAAACAAAAAGAACAAACAAAAACAGGCCGCGTGTGACCGGCCTCAAGCAGTTGTCCCCTGGGCTCTGCGGTCACGCAACCAACTTCCACGGTGTGGGCAGCCGGGAAGTAACAATCGCCCTCACAATCCGAAATGCACACGAAACCTCTCTATTACTCACTCATCTTTGTCTTCATCTTCATCTCTATCATCTTGCCTTCCTTCCACTGATGCAACTCCTCGACTTGATAGCTCTCCACTTCCTCTCCACTCTGCGTCCACTAAAAACGATGGAAGCCAAAAAACCACCACCGACAGCCTCTTAAAGCCGCGCCACCAATTTCATATAGGAGCTCTTAATGTTAGGACACTTTGCCAAATAGGACAACAAGCATCACTAGCCAAGACCCTGGCATCACGAGCCATTGATGTATGCTGTGTTTCAGAAACACGCATACAAGACCCAAGTGTGGTTATTCACCTAACCCCACCTGGCCAACAGGTTGAATCTGCAAAATTCACCTTGAGGGTGTCAGGAGATGCCACAGCTAGTTCACGAGGATTAGCTGGCGTAGGGATAGCTTTGAGTACTAGGGCAGAAAAGACATTGCTTGACTGGATCCCGGTAGATAGCCGAATGTGTGCTGTCCGCCTGAACGGATCAGTAAGAAGGAGGAAGGACTGCACTACTCGCCGATGCCTTTTCGTAATCTCCGCCTACGCCCCCACTGACTGCAGTTCAGATGAAACGAAGGATGAGTTCTACCAAAAGCTGTCTAGTTTGGTGAGAAAGGCTAAACGCTCAGACATAGTCGTTCTAGCTGGTGACTTTAACGCTCAAGTAGGGAAATTGTGTCAATCTGAGAAGGATGTCGGTGGCACCTATGGAGTTCCGTGCCAGCGAACCGACAACGGTGACCGTCTCCTACAGTTCTGCTCTGATAATCATTTGTTTCTTGTAAGCACTAACTTCAAACACAAGGAGAGACACTGTTTGACTTGGAGACCCCCTTCATCAAACCAACGCTGGACACAAATAGACCACATAGCAATAAGCTATCGTTGGCGTGGGTCGGTAGGAGATTGTCGCTCCTTCTGGAACACGTGCGTAGATACCGACCATGCACTGGTCCGCGCTCGGGTGTGCTTACGACTGAACGGACGTAGGAAACAGCTGGCGGTAAAACCATCACGTCCCCAGCTCGATCAGGAAACTAAATCCGTATTTGAGGAAGAACTAGCTAAACACATATCTGTGTTCGACAGCTGTGCTCACCCTGAAGAAGCTTGGAAAAATATCCAGGCAGCCATAGATACAGCTGTAAAAGCTGTGAATAAGGTAAACCCAAAGGTGAGTAAAAACCACTGGATCTCCACCGCCTCATCCGAACTGATAGATGCTAGAAGACTTATTCCGGCGAGCTCCGAATTCAATGAGGAGCGAAAGCTGCACAAGAGGAAACTTACGAAAAGTCTCCGCAAGGACCGTGAACAGTGGTGGGCGACAAAAGCCAAAGAGATGGAGAAAGCTTCGAGGATAGGCAACACCAGGCAACTCTTTGGACTCATCAGGGAAACGGGTGGGAGAAGACAAATCATTAGTGAGACAATCTCGGAAAAAAATGGCACTATAATTAGCTCACAGGATAGACGACTGGATCGTTGGAAAGAGCATTATGAGGAGCAGTTTAATTTGCCCACAGCCACGCTCAACCTTCCGAGCATCCAACACCTCCCTGAATGGGATATAGATACAGGTCCTCCGTCACTAACTGAGGTTACTAAAGCTGTCACCAATCTGAAACTAGGCAAAGCAGCGGGACCTGATGGAATGACTCCAGAGGTATTTAAGTACGGTGGAGACAGCTTACTGTCCGGATTAACTGAGGTACTAGGCAGCGTCTGGGAATCAGAAGAAGTCCCATCGGGTTGGTGTAAGTCACTGATTATCCCCATATACAAGAAGGGAGACAAGTCTTCCTGTGATAATCACAGAGGGATTAGCTTGACTAATATAGTATCTAAAGTCTTAGGCTCAATAATCATGCGTAGACTGAGTGGTGCTCGGGAAGCACAAACACGAGAGAGCCAGGCAGGCTTTAGACCAGGAAGAGGGTGTATTGATCATATCTTCACCCTCCGACAGATTCTAGAACATAGGCATTCCTACCGGCGTCCAACAGTCATTATATTTCTTGACCTAAAGGCAGCATTCGACTCTGTCGATCGGGAAGTTCTCTGGAGATGCTTGGCTGTAAAGGGAATTCCGAGAAAATATATTGCACTGATTAAGGCACTCTATTCGTACTCATACAGCCAGGTGAGGGCTTACGGCGAGCTGTCATCTGAACTGATGACGACCAGTGGTGTCCGTCAAGGATGCCCATTATCTCCTTTTCTATTCAACTTCATCATAGATGTGTTAATGGACTTAACCCTAGGTGACTTCAGCGATTCAGGGATTGACTTGCTACCTGGGAATAATCTCGTTGACTTGGAATATGCAGACGATATAGTCCTTCTAGGCGAAGACGCTGACGAAATGCAGAGTCTTCTAAACACCTTGAACAGCAATCTACGAATGTTTGGCATGCGATTCGCTCCCGCCAAATGCAAGATGATGTTACAGGACTGGACTACATCGACGCCTAGTTTAAAAATAGGAAGTGAAGTGGTAGAGCACGTTGACCGCTTCACTTATTTGGGAAGTACCATCAGCCCCAACGGGCTGATCTCTGACGAAATCTCAGCACGAATACAAGGGGCTCGTTTCGCATTTGTTAGTTTACGCCGACTCTGGCGTAGACGAGATGTTCGACTATCGACCAAAGGGCGGGTGTACTGCTCATCAGTCCGCTCCGTCCTCCTTTATGGTTGTGAGACCTGGCCACTGAGAGTGGAAGACATGAAAAGACTAGCTGTCTTTGATCATAGGTGCCTGCGTTCTATTTCCCGTGTAAAGTGGCATAATAAGGTGAGCAACATGGAGGTTAGGCGTAGAGTTCTAGGTAAACAGGGGAAATCAATCGACGAAGTCGTGAAGCTACAAAGACTGAGATGGTTAGGACATGTGTTACGTATGCCAAGCCATCGCCTCCCTCGACGAGCAATGTTAGCGGATATAGGGTCAGGCTGGAAAAAAGCTAGCGGCGGTCAAACAAAAACTTGGCATCAGTCAATGAAATCCACAACAGTTGGTCTAAGCCACGTAGGAAGGTGTAGACTTCCAGGCTGGGGTCCTCGGGACGGTAAAAATCTATGGTTGGAAACAATTGGTGACATGGCTCAAAATCGTTCTCAGTGGCGCAGATGCATCCACTCCCTGTGACTTATGATCTCCAATGAAACTGTTTTGTATTTCTTTATTACTCCTTTGTCTCACATCTCTGCTCACTGTTTCTATTTGCTTTTCTTGTACTTTCTTCTCTTGCTTCGCGTGCTACACGGAATGTGGCGACTTGAACTTCCGCACATTTGTGCAAAGTTCTATGTCGAAAACAGACAGACAGACAGACAAGATCACTGGAAAGCCAGGGAGTACTGAGCAGCTGTCTTGTCCTAGTTCGGAACTCTTCAGAAGTATACATCCACAAGGGTTCGAGCCCAATACCTCCCGGTTACAAGGCAAGCTCGTGGACTATTCAGCCACTAGGTCCCGGTCCAAATTCTGTCAACTCGTGATGTATATGTAGGGCAGTCGCTAACTAATGATATAGGTGAGTAACTGACCTGTTGGACCCCGCTGGTTACGACTTCCCACTAAAACTCCAAGCAACTTGCTGTATAGAGCTAGTCGCAACGGACTAATTATCCATCAAGTGTTGATTTACATGGATTTACATTTGAAACAAATTAATTAAATTAGTAAATTTAATATGAAATTCAACTAATATACATATTTCGATAAAAAAACAAAACAACTTTACAGTGACATAATACAACAAGAAATTATCAATACCGAAAAGAAACTCACATCATTCGCTGTATTATTTGAACCAACAACGCGAATAAACGTAACCAATTGTAAAGGAAATCTGATTACTTGCCAAGAACGACACTGTTCACCAGATGCATCACGCACAAGTTTCCAATCTGAACGATCGTTTGATACATACACTGAATAAGAATAAGTACGCGGGTCCAAATCCCATAATAAAAATCTTTACATTAAAGAAAAGAAAACAAAGGAAGATAGACAGAAGTATATGGAAACATAAGAATATATCATAGATTTCTGGGTTTCACGTACGAGTCCCACTGCAGCTATTTCAGCCAGTTGATGTTGGATGAAATGTATATTTGTCAGTGGCACACCGTAGTAGTGAAGTAGTTGCCGAATCACCCCTCGATCGACGTTGTCGAAGGCCTTTTCAACGACAGACAACAATCAGCATAAATGGGAGGAACCTGAAGTAAACAACCTCCTTTACCTACCTACCTCGGGAGCATCATTTCAACTACAGGAGGAACTGACGAGGATATCAAAGCCAGAATCTGAAAAGCAAGACAAGCTTTCATTACTCTCATGTCTGTGTGGAAGTCAACAGCACTCAGCATCAAAAATAAGATCCGGATTTTCAACTCCAATATAAAGTCAGTGCTATTTACTATACGGATCAGAGACTCAGCCAGAGCGTCATAAAGAGCATCTCAAACAAACTTCAGACCTTCATTAACAGCTGTCTTCGCTCAAGATCAGATGGCCAGTCAGAAAAGATCAGCAACAGGGACCTCTGGCAATGAGCGAACCAACCCAGCAGGAACCGATTGTGAAACAAATAAACAGGAAGAAATGTAGATGGATTGGCTGGCCATACTCTGAGGAAACCAACAAGTGACATCACTAGACAAGCCATTGGTCGAGTGGAACCCTAAAGGGAAGCGGCGAGTTGGTCGTCAGTGCAAGGGTGACTTGGAGGAGGTCATATGAAGAGGAGATGAAAGCATGTGGGCAGACTTGAAGCGGGGCGAAATAGTTGGCAGAAAACAGAAGGCAATGGAGATGCGCAGCTGAAGCCCTATGTTCCTCTAGGAATTAAAGGATATAATAATAATAATAATAATAATAATAATACAGACTCCCGTTAGGAAGTTTAACCTAAACGAAAAGTCAGTCATCACTTAGTTTTTTTTTTCGATTTTTAGATAACAATAGGCTTGAGATCAATTAAGAAATTGTAAATTTTCACAATAATCCAACCACTTCGTAAACTAAAAAAAACAAACAACGATAAGCAAAAAATAAAGAATATTTGCAAACCAAATGTGATAGATAATAAAATGCATTCGCAAGTAATAGAGCTCACCTCATTGAACGCAATAAGAATGGTTGAGCCAACTGGACTACAATAGCACCATTACCTAATTGATGGCATGTATAACCTGAATTCCAATCATACATTCGAACATTGCCGTCAATCAGCGCATTCCTATTTCGACTAACACCTTCTAGAACTGTAGCTCCAAGATCAACATTTGCAACATTATAAGTTGGAACCTGAGAGTATAATATTAAAATAATACAAATAATAACAGTACTATCAGGTATCCGTGGCATGGATTACAGCAGAAAAGAGAAAGTGAGTATATCAAAATTACTCTTCTCAGTTGAAAGACACTAAATACTAAAAATAAAACACCCTCTGTTAAGGTAGGTTTCAAACTAGTGTCACATTGGTTACAAGTTCAGAAATCAAAAGAATAAACTAAATAAAGCATAAATTACCTAAAACTTTTCACAAAATGAAATCTTTTGCTTACCATAAAGCCATCTACTTGCTGAAATATATTCTCGCTGTAAAGACATCGAAATGTGATTATATGAAAGGTACGATTGAATGTATTCCTTGTCCCAGTGATACGAATATAATGAATAACACGTGATGGGAAGTGTAATGTTTGCCATGAACGGCACATGTAATTACGATAATCAACAATATGATGCCAAGTGGACTGGTCCAATGAAACATCGATAGAATAAGAATATGAGCTATGTATTGTCAAGATATATATCAAGGAAATGTAATACAAAGAAAAAGAAAAGAATCACAAATAAGCAATCAATTGAGAAAAGTAACAAAATAAGTTCAGAAAAGTTGGTTTCAAGTTAAAACAGATATACAAGGTATCTCAAATGATACAGACAACTCATAACTCAGGTGGATGATTTTAGCATTGTGTGGTCTTTGAATTGGATAGTTTAACAGTGACGCTTTCAGTGTCCGTCTAGGTAACATTCTCAGTGTTAATTTCACCTCGAAGTTATTCCATTAATGAATACTCGTCAAATACGCAAGTGGTCTGGGGTTCGGTCCCCGCAGGACGCACTCTTAAACCCCGCTTAGCCAGTAATATGTCAGTAAAAGGGGAAGGTTGGGCGTGAGGCCAGCGACCCCACACCATAAAAAAAATAAAAACATTGCTACTGGGAGTTCAAAGCTTAAAGGTTGAAGCCTTATGTCCTACGCAAAGGAACAAAGTAAAAATGTTAATTATTTTTAAACTGCCCAACTAACTGTTCTGAGTTACTGAAAGAGTTGCTTTTAAGATGTACCATGAGTGTACACTTCACGCACACATTCAACAACCTTTACTACAGACAAATTGACAGCATTACCATGGGTTCTCCATTGGGGCCAATTCTGGCAGATTTCTTTCTTGCTAAGGTTGAAACTGGTCTACTGAAATACGTAAGAGATAAAACTGATTCTTATTTTCGCTATGTTGATGATACGTTTATTATTCTTGATGTGAATGTTGACAAGAATGAAATCTAGATAAATTTTATTGATGCACATCCATCGCTCATCTTCACTTCAGTTTTGTACCAAGCCGATGCAAAATAAACTTGGTCAGATATCTCACGAATAGAGCAAGACGTATCTGTACAGATGACTCCCTAGAAAATGAGTTAGAATACATCCAAAATACGCTGGTCCAAATGGGTTATCCTAGTGAATTTGTAAAGAGACATATGGACACCAGGTACAATAAAGGGAAACTGACAATAGTTGAAAAGAAACAACTGTTCATGAAATTGCAACTTAGTGGGGACGTGGCTAGCGAAGTCTTACATCTGAGATTATCGAGAGCGATAAAACGGACTTATACCGCCGCCACCCTTTGTTTATCATTCTCCAGCCGGCCAATTATGGTTGCTCAAGAGAAAGACAAGCTACCTAGCTGTGCCACTTCTGTGTATCTACAAATCCGGTTCCTCCTGCAGAGAAAGCAATATAGGGCGAACAACTACACAGCTTAGCAAACGCATTAATGAGCATCTTACTTCATGGTTCGGAAAAGGTCAAATAAAATCTATAAGAAGTTCTATTTTGGCTCATTTGATTGATAGCGGTCACCAAGTGGACAAAACTAGTGCCTTCAAAGTTATCTATCGCATTCCATCGAGCCTTTCGAACGGAATTCGAATCCGCCTTTTACACAGCCGAAGCTACGGGAATTAATTCGAGAGAACAATCCTAGTATTTGCACACAGAAGAAATTTGTTCTACCTTTGTCTCTCCCTTGGCCTAGGTGAATTCTATTCAAAACCCTCCCACCCTTTCTTATCATCCCTCTCCTTCGTACTTTTATGATATTTATTTAAACTCTGATTATCGTTCCACTTGATTTGACCTAATTTTTTTTTTGTTTACTAATGTACCATTGATTAAGACTCTTGATATTCTTTGTGACTATATATCTTCTAGTTGTTTTTCATTCCCTTTCCCTTGAACTTATTTGAAAGATTTATTATTATTATGTACTGACAACGTCCATTTCACGTTTGAAGGCGAACATTTTCGACAAGTGGATGGCGTTGCTATGGGGAGTCCACTAGGACCTTTGTTAGCGGACGTGTACATGTCTTATGTTGAAAACTTATCCCTTGATTTAATTTCAAAATTGCCCTTCTGTAGGAGATATGTAGATGATATCATTTTGATATGTGACGATCATGAAGATGCGAGTCGCCTATTAGACAGACTTAACTCTGTACAAAATCATATTAGTCTTACATGTGAGGAAGAAAGTCGCAACCAGCTAGCATTTTTAGACATACTTCTGAGTCGAAGAGATGATGGCTCAATACGACGGTCTATCCTACAGAAAGCCCACTTGGACAGGGCAATACCTTAATTTTCACAGCTTCTGTCCATTACAGTATAAGAGGGGCTTGGTGGAGTGTCTATTCAAGAGGATTCAGTGTGTTTGCACGGCTGATGTTATAGACAGAGAAAACGAAATATTAATGGATACTCTTGTTGAAAACGGATATCCTTTGAAATTTCTAAACAGGTGTAGAAGTCAACTAGCCTCTAAACCTATAATCCATACCGTCCCTAAGAAAAAGGTTTTTATCAAATTACCATATAACGGGGAAATAAACAGTAGGATTGTGAGACAAAGGTTGAATTCAATCATCCGTAAAACCTACTATGCAGCCCAGCTTGTAATTGTGGAAAAAGCTAAAAATATGCTTCACTGTTAACCCCAAAAGTGCACAAGTGATTATATCACATCCCATACAATTTGCCAATTTTCGTGTGTGTGTGGACATACATACATAGGGAGGAGTAATCGCGCTTTGCACGTGAGGGTGGGAGAGCATATCCCAAAATGGTTAGAAAAACAGATGAATTGTGACAAGCTAATAGATGCAGGTGGCAGACCACCAAATTCGTCTATAGCTAAACATCTAATCGAGATGAACCATAAGATTGATGTTAACTCAGCCTTTAAGGTCATCTATAAAAACGGTCAAGGGCGTTTACTGAAATACGCTGAGGCTATAGCTATTCATAGACTTAAGCCCCCCTGTGTATTCAAAAACAGTTTGTCATTACTCTTAACCTACCTTGGTAATCCTTATTTGATTGGATTACCAAACGTTTGTGTTAATTATTCTTAATTCCGTTTTCTCTCACTTTGTTTAATTTAAGCTTCCTATATATATTGACTTGACAAGTAAATATGAGATCAGATTGTTCGAAATGTATAGCGCTAATACATCACATTTTTCAGATAGTCTCCGTCTTCTAATAACGCTATCAAAATTTATAAAAGGGACTAATTGTTTTAAATTGACCTAATTTATATATTAATTGAATTGTCTACATATATGCATATACTAACTTTGTTATTCTTATCACCTATATAAGCCATATTAACAATATTTTGTTATTATTATAATAATCATCGTTATTAACTTCGTTCAAAACATTTACCACATTATTATTACTATTATTATTATTACTATTATTATTTGATCCACAAAATCACCGTCATTGGTTAAAATCTTATATATTTATAAGTCAATGTAAATTAGAGTAAAGCCTGAAGAAGATCCAATTGAAAACACTATTGTCCGCCTATATGTCTTGTTCACTGAATCTTACCCAATAACAGCCATCACTATCTAATACTCCATAGTGGTTTTTTCTCAGCAAACTTAGAAACTTCTTAACTATTTAAAAACAAAGTGTTGATGACATCTCTTCTACCTCTTTATCTCCCTTAAGCCTCTTTATCAGTATGCGCACACAATCCCTTTTCATATAACAATCATTATTATACAGAATGGAGTAAAAATTCGACAATCTTGAAATAGTGTCAAACAGTAATTTGCGAACATCATCTTTAAAATTTTATCCATTTTATTTTTGACAAAATATGTTGTAAAATATGTTTGTTTTTCTTAAAAAAAAAAGATAGTTTACCGTAAATCTTGATCCCATAACTGCATACGTATAGTATTCACAATACTAGGTTTTCCTAGCTGAATAACAATACTAGCCTTAGGATCATCTAAAGAATGACGGACTACGTCATACTCCGAATGAGGTGGCGGTGGTTTATTTTGATTAACACGTCTTCTAGACGATGGTTGGATCCAACAGGATGCTTTATTAGTGAGTGCATTACTGGTACTGCCGGATGCCGCTGCTGCCGCCGCCGCAGTATTCACGATACCAGTCCCATACAGGGTTAAATTACGAATATTATAATGGATTTGTTGAGTGTTGGACAATCTTTGATTATGTGTATGGCGCGAAGAATCACTAGGATTGCTGCTGACAGTCGGAGCATGATTCGTTCCCCAAACTACGCCTTCTGACAAAGAACTTCGAGACAAATGAGTAGAATCAATATGCCGATTGAATGTTCGACCTGCAATACAATCAACAATAAGCACAGTTACAACTATGAATTTAATATACTTATACGCATGGGAAATTATTATCTATTACCATTTGCTAAAAAAGAATGGCTTTAGGACTAGGTTTAACTGGAGAATCAATACAGGCAACTAATAATTATCATGAATCTGTTTTGTACTCTTTAGGAGACTGTTCACCAACGCATGACATTGAAGAGTGGTAATTTACTAATAACAGAAAAAATCCTCTTAGTAAATACTTCAGACAAGAAACGAATATGAGGAAATTATAAACTAAAACTGCATTTAACTGATGAAATGATGTTAGGGATCACTGCTGACTTATTTCACTCAGATTTCAAGTGACATACAACACTAGGTGGTGTCCAGCAACTTTCTTATATGAGACAACAATTAGTCCAAAGCATCAGCTTCATACAAGAGAGAAACAATCTAAAGCCCCCGCAGTATAACCATGTATAGATGAGAAACAGAATATTCTCTCTGAGATTCTTAACAAGATTGAGGTCAGTATGCCGTTTCGAGCAGCAATCTCAACCAGGGAGAAAATCTGTGGACTGTGATCCTATACACCTAATTAGATAATATAATCTCATGCAACGAATATTTTAGTACAGTTGTGAATTCAGTTAAAAGCAGGTAAAGTAGCCAATACGAATTAGTTAGTATTTTAGAAATTTAGCTAACTATAAAAATAGTAGATATTTTGATTTGACACTAGTAACTAGTATGATGCATCTAGTCCTCTGATTGGTATAGATATTACTAAGATAAAGTGGTCTGGGTAAAACTATAACCGTTTATTACAACAACACTAAACATTGTGTTCCCATCGAATCAACTGTAAATGCATTTCAAGTTCAAGTTGATTTGTGATTCAAAAATCGTTTTGCGTTTACATACAATTGGTAATTGGTCTACTTCCATTGGATGGTAGTAAATAATACTACCACCAATTGGTTGTCCAAAACGCTATAGATGGATAGGGTTTAGGAACCATTGATTCAATAGTTTGAAGTTGAACGTATAAACCAATGAACCAGTTTCGCATAAGTGCACTTGACACGAATAGTTTAACACAGCCCCCCTAAAGTGGTGGAATACTCACCAGCTATGTGGGAGGTGAGGGTTCTATTTCCGGCCAACGCACTTTTAAACCTCGCCAAGTTTACTAACCGCTCGTAAACCTTGGAAAGTGGCGGGGGAGGGGGGAGTCAAGTAAGGAATGAACAACCCTACGACGTAAAGACAACACCACCGCTACTGAAACTTTGAAACTTGAAATCCTATGTCCCCGTCGGAAAGTAGGGAATGAAAATAACGATAATAATAATAGAGCAATAAAGAGTTCTGGTACAGTAGAAATATGAGCAATGAATTGAACACTATCATTGCCTGCAACATGAAATCAACAAACTAACGAACTTTTGTTTTAAAAGTAAAAAATCACAAACAATTATGGGGTGAACTGAACTACTCTTATTTCGTGTGTTCAAAATCTTTTACACAGAATGTCCAATACAGAAAATGTTATTGATGCAGGTTGCGGCAGATTAAAGTGTGAGCAAACTGAGTTCTATTCAGTAGCAAATCTACTTAATGGTATAGTATACATTATACAGTTCTAGATTGAAGCGTTCAACACCCAAAAAGTATGGTGGGGAGGGGGGTTATATAGATGACACATTTACTGTACCCAGATCACAGGATATGGATGGATTTTTCGAACACATTAACTCAAAGGTGGAGGCGATTCAGTTCACTTATGAATCGGAAAGTCAGAAAGGAGGGATTTCAATGTTAGATTGTAGCGTAAAAAGGAAAGAAGATGGGAAGTTAAACTCTAGTGTTTACGGGAAACACACACATTCAAACTGATATTTGGATTTCCGATCATTCTATCCAATGTCAGTAAAAATACGATTGCTGAAATGTTTACATGATAGGGCAAAGAAACTAAGTAGTACTAAGAAAAATCTAAGACAGGAAGTAAGGCATTTAGGAGAAGCTTTGAAACTTAATAATTACCCTGATAAATTAATCAGAAAGTATGTAGGGAAACGTAAAAATAAAATAAATAATGACAGTAATGATAGTGATAATAACAATATTGATGACGATATGCATGTCAAATATGCGCAAGACAACATCAACAATAAGGAATCTAAATCATCAACAGTAATTCCATACAAGGAAGGAACCTTGGAAACCTTACGCAGAATTCTTAACAAGGCAGGAATAAAAGTGGTTGGCATTCAAATTCACAATCTCAATTAGAAACAAGCTTTGTCGGTTAAAGGATCAATCCTGTGGAGCCTTTAAAACGAAACAATTTAGTTTATCTAATAACCTGCTGGAATGATTGTCTGGCAAAGTAGTGGGCAAAGTAGTAGAACAAGGTCAGTCAGTCAGACTAGCCGAGCACGAAAACCTAGCGAAATCTAGATTAGTTGACCCGAACAAGATAAGACATCTGGGGAATAATTCAGCTATACCACTCACTGCATGCAATTACACACAACCATACAATAGGATGGGATAAGATGACAGTTTTGAAATCTAATATCACAGGGTGGAGGGAGAGATTGATAACAGAAGCTTTATTCACCTAATCAACCGCAAATACGTGTAATGGGGATGATTTAACACCTGTCCCAGATATCTGGAAAATTCTACTACCCCTACGACAAATAGGAGAGAACAAAGAAGACTATAAAACTCAGGTTTCGAAGTCGCATGATTATAAGTGATATGATTATAAACAATAAATTGTGTTTGAAACGCCATTCAGTAAATAATACTGTTTCACTGAGTGATATATCTAATGTCCAAGCCCTATTTTTGTCCAGCAGATTTGGGCTAGCAGGCGATATCAACACCAACCTACACACAGTAGGTGTGACTCATTGCAAAATGCATTATAACATTGAATAGCGTGCGTAACGAAAACCAAACGAGCAATTTCAGTTTTACATTTTACTTAATACCATTAGAGATAATGATAGCTCGCATTAACTGTCTATTATGAGCATAAGTGAAACAGATTTTACTAAGCTAATTACGGCTGACTAGTTATTATAAAATTACCTGCAACATCAGACATATCGATAGTTGGTATGTGAATATTACCATCATCATTGTTTCTTCGCTGTTGTTGTTGTTGACATCTGCGGTATGTTTCACCATGTCCTCCTCCTCCACCGATGTCGCCTGCTTCATCTTCATCGTCAATATCATCCACAGCATCGTCGTCTTCTTCATTTCTATCTGAATAGTCTGAATCATGACAGTTCAGTTCATTTAAACTCAGAGATTCAATATTTAATTTAGCATCACTGGATTCCTCTAAGTCAAGTGGATTTTCAACAAAAAAGTGTGGATAAGTTCCATGTTCGCCAGAGATCAGGGTACATCCGAAACGAGGTGATGCCAAATTCACACCTGGTACTATAGATATTTTTACAAAACAAAAACAAAACAATTGATAACTAAAAAATGATCCTATCAAAATCAAATTTCTAATAATAAAAATATATAATAATATGCTTGATAAATTATAACTTCTATCAGTTTGTGATTTTAGCGCGACAACCAGACAATGTCATCGGCAAGTATTTGTCCTGAATCTAGGCCACATAATTACATGATGAATATCTTCCAAGAAATCACATTGACAAACTGTTTTTGGCACAATAATTAAAAAAACTGGAATGAATTTCCAGCTTAGAACTTCGTACAAAAGTGCAGCTTCTTGGGTTATCACAATCTAGGTAGCACGCAAAAGCAGGTATTATTTTATTTTATTTATTTAAACACAAAAATTCGGTACAATATGGCACAAAGAAGATACGCCACACAATAATAATAATAAAACATAGATTTAAAAGTAAAAATATAGGTGGAGAACGGATAAAATAGTTTATCTGGAAGGAAAACAGTCATATCCAACAAGTTCAAGCAGCATTAATCAATTATTATCGGAATAGGGAGGAAGAAAGAAATTGCAGAACGCCATTGGTCGCAATTTTTGACCATATCCGCTAACATTTCGAGCTATCTATTGGACTCCAACCAGGGAGCCATGATGCACCAACTGATGCTAGCCTAACACAAAAATCCCCGATCTTTGATAGCCAGACTAACGTCGTGATCGCGCTAGAGGTGGCTTAAGTTGACGTATGACACTCTAGCTTTCACGATACAGTTGGAAATCTCATCCGTCAGCCCTCCGTCAAATTCAAAAAAACTTGTATGAACCGTAATGTGCGAGAGAGAAAAATAATTACATCAAGAAACATGAGGATTTATAGTCTGGGAGATTACAAAGAGCGAATGCATCTACACTAATGAGAATGATTTTGAAGCATACCATCAACAGTCTCCAACCTTTGGTTTTTGGCGTCTCGAGGACCTCAACTAAGCGGTCATAACCTCCCCACATGACAGCTAAAGATATTATAGATTGACACCAAGTTTTGATTTGATCACCCCTAACAATCTTTTAACATAATCCTATACTTGAAGGAAGGACGTGGCTTCACAACCTCATTGACTGATTTTCTCTTTCACTCTGTGCTTAACCTCAATATTACTCATCATTATATATATATATATATATATATATATATATATATATATATATATATATATATATATATATATATATATATATATATATATATATATATATATATAGGAGTCCTAGTATACTACAGAAATGCATTTCTAACTGATATCAACTTGATATGAAAAATATGCCTTATTTTCAGAAAGATATGTATACTTTTCATCTAAGAAACACACCACCGAATTCCACATTAAATTATTGACTTTTATAAGGATTTGAATTAATTTCAGTGATTTCGTCAGGAATCAATATCATCAGTTAGAGATTAGCGAAAAACGGCAAGTAGTGAACAGCTGTTTTGTCCTAGTTTTCGACTCTTTATCAGTGCGTAGCCCCAATGACAAATATACTAACTATTAACATATTATATAAAAAAGTATATTTGTAAAATCTCAGCGAGATTGAAATGAGTAATTCCAACGTTTCGTTCGGCAATACGGTCCGAACCTCTTCAGGGAAAGCAATCGAAATTAACATAACGGAAGTTTATATGTAAAAATATATATATATATTAATAATACTTGGTCAAAATTCCCGACTGTCTACATCTCCTTATGGAAGCGTTAAGAAATGTTTTACAACTGTTTACCCCCCCCCACACACACACACACTGTTCAAAGTGTTTAACAAAGGTAGATCAATATTTGTAAGTGCGAGGTCAAATTTTGATTACAAACCATACAATTTTGTTTAGTATACTTGTTGACTCATGATTGTTCAAAGTTTTTATTTTTTTTTTTACTGCAGCTTGATTCCACACCGTATTTTTTGGTATAGGCATGGAATTTTCAGTATGTGATATCGGTAGCCAAAATTCTGCAGACCGACCATAGATATCAGGTGTGCGTAGGTAGAGACTCGAACCCTAGGCCATGTGCATGGTCGGTGAGAGTCCTAACCACTGTGCCACCGACGCAATGCAAGAGATGTTCCTTTTATATATAAACCTCTGTTATGTTAATTTCGACTAATTTCCCTGAAGAAGTTCGGACCGTATTGCCGAACGAAACGTTGGAATTACTCATTTCAATCTCGCTGAGGTTTTACAAATATAATTTTTTACAAATGTCTACTTCTCACTCGGCGCCCAAATATTTTAGAACTATTCTGTCAAATCTTGACGACAGTTCATTTGAATTGCTAACTAATACTTGGAAGAATAATTACTTAATGAAGTACAAAGGAAAGTAAACTCAACGCATCAAAATCGACTTACGAAGCCATCCACGATGAGGTACTTCAGCAGGGCAATTAGTTTGTCGATTGATAGCATCTAACAATTCTTCGGAGCTAACAAGTTTCGATGAACGAACTTCAGTTAATAGTTCAGTAAGTGACATTAATTCGAATCGAACACACCGACTCATCATATGATGATTGCGAAGTTCTTCTGAAGTGACCGCCATTTGGGATTCTCGATCACTGTCGATATCTTTAGTGAAAAACAGGGAAGACAAAAACAAACATAATAAATATGAATACCATATGAGAAAATTCCAAAGGAAACTAATGCTTTCCTTTTTAATATATCTTACAGTATGGAGTAGAATTTATATCCTAACGTTTGTAAGGCTTTTAAAACAAAATAATTGTCGAATTGTGCATTGCACAACACATACTCCTATTTCCATGCCTTATTGTACGCATAATCTGAGAGTACATTTTTTTCCTTCACTTTCCCCAGTGGGACATAGGACCTCAAGCCAGTGGCTTGAAGTTTCTGTAGCAGTGTTTATTTTTAATTTTACAGGATGGGGTTGCTAGCCTCGCCCAACCTTTCCTCTTTACCAGCATTATTTCTGGCTTAGCGAGGTAAAGGAGTGCGTCGGCCGGGGATCGAACCTCGGACCATGTGCATGATCGGCAAACGTCCTAACCGCTGTGCCACCGACGCACAAATGCTTGTCACCGCCTCGAGGGTGGAGGCGAGGTGAGTTGGAGTACCTGGGCAACGATCCCAGTACCTCTCGCATGCCAAGCGAGCGATTTATTTTACTTCATATAACAAGGTTTGTTTCAACACTGAAAACGATTATCGGACCCTATTACATTTACATTTGCTGTCCGTCTGAACGGATCAGTAAGAAGGAGAAAAGACTGCACTACTCGCCGATGCCTTTTCGTAATCTCCGCCTACGCCCCCACTGACTGCAGTTCGGATGAAACGAAGGATGAGTTCTACCAAAAGCTGTCTAGTTTGGTGGGAAAGGCTAAACGCTCAGATATAGTCGTTCTAGCTGGTGACTTTAATGCTCAAGTAGGGAAATTGTGTCAATCCGAGAAAGTTATCGGTGGCACCTATGGAGTCCCGTGCCAGCGAACCGACAACGGTGACCGTCTCCTACAGTTCTGTTCAGATAACCATTTGTTGCTTGTAAGCACGAACTTCAAACACAAGGGGAGACACTGTTTAACCTGGCGACCCCCATCATCAAACCAACGCTGGACACAAATAGACCACATAGCAATAAGCTATCGTTGGCGTGGGTCGGTAGGAGATTGTCGCTCCTTCTGGAACACGTGTGTAGATACCGACCATGCACTGGTCCGCGCTCGGGTGTGCTTACGACTGAACGGACGTAGGAAACAGCTGGCGGTAAACCCATCACGTCCCCAGCTCGATCAGGAAACTAAATCCCTATTTCAGGAAGAACTAGCTTAACACATATCTGAGTTCGACAGCTGTGCTCACCCTGAAGAAGCTTGGAAGAATATCCAGGCAGCCATAGATACAGCTGTAAAAGCTGTGAGTATGGTAAATCCAAAGGTGAGTAAAAACCACTGGATCTCCACCGCCTCTGATAGATGCTAGAAGACTTATTCCGGCGAGCTCCGAATTCAATGAGGAGCAAAAGCTGCACGAAAGGAAACTTACGAAAAGTCTCCGCGATGACCGTGAACAGTGGTGGCTGACAAAGGCGAAAGAGATGGAAAAAGCATCGGCGATAGGCAACACTAGGCAACTCTTCAGACTCATCAAGGAAACAGGTGGGAGAAGGCAAATCATAAGTGAGTCTATTTCTGAGAAAAATGGCTCCTTAATTAGCTCTCAGGATAGACGCCTTGAACGCTGGAAAGAACACTTCGAGGGACAATTTAACTTGCCTACAGCCACACTGAACCTCACCGATATCCACCACACACCCGAATGGGATATAGACACTGGTCCGCCGTCTGTAAGTGAGGTCACAAAAGCTATCAGTAATTTGAAACGAGGCAAAGCGGCAGGACCCGACGGAATTATTCCAGAGGTGTTTAAATATGGGGGTGACATACTAGTTTGTAGATTAACTGAGGTACTAGGCAAAGTCTGGGAATCAGAGACAGTGCCATCAGACTGGGGTAAGTCACTCATTATACCGATATTCAAGAAGGGAAACAAGTCCTCGTGTGATAATCATAGGGGGATCAGCCTAACGAACATAGTCTCTAAAATCCTAGGCTCAGTAATCATGCATAGACTAAGCAGAACTCGGGAGTAACAGACAAGGGAAAATCAAGCAGGCTTTAGACCAGGTAGAGGGTGCATAGATCATATCTTCACTCTTCGACAGATTCTAGAACATACACACACTTTTCGGCGTCCAAAAATTGCCATATTTCTTGACTTGAAGGCGGCCTTCGACTCCGTGGATCGAAAGGTACTATGGCAATGTCTGACTGTGAAGGGAGTGCCAAGAAAGTACATTGCACTAATCAAGGCACTCTATTCAAACTCACGTAGTCGTGTAAGGGCTTATGGGGAATTGTCATCTGAATTGGTAACAACCAGTGGTGTCCGACAGGGATGTCCACTTTCCCGATTCCTCTTTAACTTCATCATAGATATGCTAATGGAAGTATCCTTAACTGAACGTAACGACTTAGGAATCGACTTGTTACCAGGGAATAGTCTTGTGGACTTAGAATATGCAGATGACATAGTCCTGTTAGGGGAGGATGCTGACAAAATGCAGAGTCTTCTGAACACCTTGAGCAGCAATCTCCGTATGTTTGGCATGCGATTCGCCCCTACAAAATGTAAGATGCTGCTACAGGACTGGACCACGTCAACTCCTAACTTAGTGATAGGGAGTGAAGTGATAGAACATGTTGACCACTTCACCTATTTGGGAAGTTGTATCAGCACCAACGGACTGATTGGCGATGAAATCTCAGCACGGATCCGATCTCTGGCGTAGGCGTGACATCCGGTTATCAACCAAGGGACGTGTGTACTGCTCATCAGTTCGCTCCGTCCTTGTCTATGGCTCTGAAACATGGCCAATACGCGTTGAAGACATGAAAAGGTCGACTGCTTTCGATCATAGATGTCTGCGATCCCTGTCTCACGTTAGGTGGTTTAACAAGGTAAGTAATGTTGACGTTAGGCGTAGAGTGTTGGGCAAAGAGGGAAAATCAATCGACGAGACTATAAAGTTACACAGATTGAGATGGCTAGGTCACGTGCTGCGCATGCCTAACCACCGCCTCCCCCGACGGGCATTACTAGCTGATATAGGCGCAGGTTGGAAAAGAGCCAGTGGTGGCCAAACGAAAACATGGCATCAATCTATGAAATCCTTGACAGTTAAACTGAGTCAGGTAGGGAGATGCAGACTCCCGGGTTGGGGGCCTCGGGACTCTAGGAATCAATGGCTGGAGACAATACGTGACATGGCTCAAAATCGTTGTCAATGGCGCACATGTATTCAGTCTCTATAATCTTTCATATTCCTTTCTACCATTACCCAATCTGTTTCACTCTTATACTTGTCAAACTCTATTGATTCTCTTCACTCATCTTCTTGTCTACCTCTGTGTGCTATTTGGAAGGTGGCAACTCGAACTGCTGCACTTCGGTGCCAAGTTCTATGTTGAATCCAGACAGACAGACATTACATTTACAAATCATTTGTAATATGAAAGTGAAGTTTTAAAGCTTACTGCTTTTCCTATTAATGTCAGTAAAAAGTTTGAGCATTGTAGAATAGATCAAATAAAGTATAATTATATTTCGATAGTTTATACACAATGATAAGTTTTGTTATTGGTAATATTTCGAGCAAAATTACTTCCCGTGTTCATACCACTGTTGGAATTGTTTTGAAATTATACTTTATTTGCTTTCCCTATATTACTTCTTTACCCCACTACATTTCTTTTTATTTAATCCTGATTTTGTTGTGAAGACCACCCGAGAAGAACTAGTCCAAATTCCACCATAAACCAGCTTCTGCGTTCCACATTAAACTAGCATTATTTTATATACTAACCTTTCTTGGTTTAGATTTCCAAAAGGATAAGCACTGCATCACAACTTCAGATAAATTTTTTTTCGAACAAAGCAAGAAGTACAGTTTTAAGAGAATAAAATGGTACCATCTTTTATTTCGCTGCCTTCTCGTCAGCTGCTTACATGGCAAAGACATTATTAAATATATCTACAACAACAATTTTAACATACTTGCACAGAGTTCATTTTAAACAAAAATCAGTCGATCAATATACGCATGCACTAAAAATATATACATATATAAATATGCAATATTAAGCACTATTCCGAACAATAATACACAATGTAAGCAGCTGACGAGAAGGCAACGAAATAAAAGATGGTACCATTTTATTCTGCTAAAACTGTAGTTCTTGCTTTGTTCAAATTCATTAAGTATGAATTTTTTTTCCTTACTCTACTTGAGAGAGTTATGCAGTTAGTAATGGGAGCTTACAGACTAATGAAAATCTGAAACAATAAACAATAGTAGAAAATTAAGTCTATTATGTGTAAAAAGTCCAAACTCGACAACTATATACTCTGACATTAACAACGCGGGACAGTTGAAGTTTAACGCACTGCATTCTGTTGCACAGGTAAAACATCAAGAGAACAGAAAGTAAAGAAAATAAGTGCGACGACACATGTAGATAAAAGTGTCGGAATACAAAATAGAAAAGAGAATAAAGTAAATAGGAAATGCATTACACTACGACTTTTAAAAAAAATGAAGACGAGGCGTCAATGTGTGTGAATTTCCAAACATAAGTATTATTTTATACTTGAAGGCTGTGATGCCACATAGATGAATACGTTATACTTGGTTAACTAAATTCACTAACCCTGATGCTTTAGACCGACACTAGTTAAAAATCCACTAAAAGCCGAGGTAAATACAAGTATTTTTCTCTCTAGCTTGAGACTCTTCAGTGGTTTGCACCTGTAATGCTGCAAGGGAGCGAAACAAGGACTGACACGCTGAGGTAAGCGTATAATTTCTGTCAATCCTTGAAACAGTAATACTACTAACTGTCATATCAGTATGTCATCACACGTCACATTCCACTGGTTACTTACTTCTCATAAAAACTTTAAGAGGTCAGTTTTAAAGCCAGTGGTCTAGTAAGTGTATCTTCCTTGTTAATCAACTCTTCACAAATCTCACATCTAAATATTAATCTAGGGAAGACTTTAGGACTAAATTCGAAAATGAATTCCCCAAGTCCTGAACAGAAGCAACTGGTGTGACCTATTAAGTCAAATGTGAAAATGATTACCCATCAATAACACCGGATTTAACGAACTGCCAGAGATTTGCAGTCGCTAGTCACCGGAATATGATTCAGTAAGAGGTCAGTAACCTGATCGTTGGATTTCTCGCCAGCTGATATGCGTGCGCTACTGCAAAGTACTAACTCACAACAAAACAGCTATCAGGTACACCTCCGTATTCACTGCTTTTATAGCTAATATAGCTCTGTCCCTCCACTTTGCACCGAAAGACATAATGAAAAGAAAAAATCGCTCGAAAACTAGATATGATTGCATATTACAGAGAGAAAACAAAACATGCTTAACATACCTCTATTCGATGATTTCTTCTCTCGATGTACTGATGAATTGAACAGTTCTGAGAATGACAAGTTGTTGCTTTCTGCTTTAACTTCACTTGATAACTCTTCTTGTCCCCCTTCATTGTCAACATCTGACTGAGGATTATCTGACAAATGTGATCTATCAGCTGTATCACTGTTAACTTTATTAAAATGCTTTAACCAAGCGCATACAGCACGAAATATCTCGATTTCTGAAGCACAAAAGCTATCACGAGATAGCAAACGTTCAACAGATGACTGAAACACGACAAAAAAATAATACTATTGATTGCATTTGATTGTAAGCTGATACAGTTAACCATATGAGATGATGGTCGAATATCAACAAATGAACTACATGTCTCAACATCATTTCACTTATAATAACTGATTAGTCAAATAGGACTGTTATATGCTGATCGTGTTTGGCAGTCGGATACAAAAATCAAATGAGTGAGATGAGAACTATAAATGTTACAGTTCCGGTGTGGCTATAGCTTAGTGAATTGAAGGGTATACGAATTACGACAAGACAGGAATACACTCGAAGAACCTGGAGAATATGAAAATCAATGTCAGAGAAAGAGCTTCGATTCATATTTTAACAGTTCCTTACAAACATAAACGTTGGTCATATTTGACCCTTAAATAAAGCACACTCGTGTATGTAGTCTCTGAGATACACGATTCATCTTCATTTTCCCTATCGTTATTACTAAACGATGAATAGTGCCCTTCATTCCCGATCATTTGATGAAGGAAATGTTCTGTCTCCAAAGGTACAATAACAGTACTGTTATACACAGCAAAACTACATTTTTAAGAGTATAAAGAAAAATCCAAATTATTGACAATATACATCTCACAACAGAAGTATACATCCATACAAATTCCCAAGTATTATAAAATGTGGACTGCGTATAGTACAATAAATAGAAATATTTTCTACAGTCATAAGTAACCATCAACCACCATCCCACCCCACCCTCAAATCAACGACCTGGTACAACTGTGGGTGGTCTCCCTCTTAAAATACTCCCATGTAACCACGCACTCATAGTATCTACCAGACAAATCCTATTAAACTATTTTCATGTGGCATGACTGTCACTCACAAAAGTGAAAAAGCAAATCCCAACGTCTGGCGCCTACAACCATACTGGTGGACATGTAAGTTTGCCTAGGGGAGCTGGAAAACTTGTTTTGGTTACTGCGAGCCATGGGAAGGCAGCTTCTGATGCTCCTCCACCGACTCGTGGGTCGAACTTCAGTTGGGAGAACGGCTACTTAAAACAACTACCTGTTTCGGTCTGGGCGTCCGGGCAGTACTCTAGTCCTCACACAAACCATAAGATCTTGTGTGGCGCATCTCTTAATGTTCACATACCATATTTGTGTTTTATTAATGATAATAAACGTTAAAATGGTGGTAGATGAATATAGTCTGAACTTTAGTAATTAATGTAGCAACTTTTTTACGTGGTAAGACATGACAACAAATACAAGTTAACAGTTACCCGACCGAAAGCTGCTACCTTGACGTGGTGGTCGGGCTTGAACACCGCAATGACCTAATCAAGCTATACTGGCTGAGACTTATGTCTCTTGAGGTTCTACCATGCCAGGCAGGTTGTTTGGATAGCGGTTAAACAAAAAGCAGCTACCCAATCCAACATCATGTCCAATACAAAATTACAAAATTTCATGCCGGATCGGCCGTGGCCCGGATTAACAACGACCGCGCTTCCTGCTGCCGTGTCACAGGGCGGGAGTGATAAATCTGCTACTGAGACACACCAAAAAAAAAGAACGAACAAAAACAGGCCGCGTGTGACCGGCCTCAAGCAGTTGTCCCCTGGGCTCTGCGGTCACGCAACCAACTTCCACGGTGTGGGCAGCCGGGAAGTAACAATCGCCCTCACAATCCGAAATGCACACGAAACCTCTCTATTACTCACTCATCTTTGTCTTCATCTTCATCTCTATCATCTTGCCTTCCTTCCACTGATGCAACTCCTCGACTTGATAGCTCTCCACTTCCTCTCCACTCTGCGTCCACTAAAAACGATGGAAGCCAAAAAACCACCACCGACAGCCTCTTAAAGCCGCGCCACCAATTTCATATAGGAGCTCTTAATGTTAGGACACTTTGCCAAATAGGACAACAAGCATCACTAGCCAAGACCCTGGCATCACGAGCCATTGATGTATGCTGTGTTTCAGAAACACGCATACAAGACCCAAGTGTGGTTATTCACCTAACCCCACCTGGCCAACAGGTTGAATCTGCAAAATTCACCTTGAGGGTGTCAGGAGATGCCACAGCTAGTTCACGAGGATTAGCTGGCGTAGGGATAGCTTTGAGTACTAGGGCAGAAAAGACATTGCTTGACTGGATCCCGGTAGATAGCCGAATGTGTGCTGTCCGCCTGAACGGATCAGTAAGAAGGAGGAAGGACTGCACTACTCGCCGATGCCTTTTCGTAATCTCCGCCTACGCCCCCACTGACTGCAGTTCAGATGAAACGAAGGATGAGTTCTACCAAAAGCTGTCTAGTTTGGTGGAAAGGCTAAACGCTCAGACATAGTCGTTCTAGCTGGTGACTTTAACGCTCAAGTAGGGAAATTGTGTCAATCTGAGAAGGATGTCGGTGGCACCTATGGAGCTCCGTGCCAGCGAACCGACAACGGTGACCGTCTCCTACAGTTCTGCTCTGATAATCATTTGTTTCTTGTAAGCACTAACTTTAAACACAAGGAGAGACACTGTTTGACTTGGAGACCCCCTTCATCAAACCAACGCTGGACACAAATAGACCACATAGCAATAAGCTATCGTTGGCGTGGGTCGGTAGGAGATTGTCGCTCCTTCTGGAACACGTGCGTAGATACCGACCATGCACTGGTCCGCGCTCGGGTGTGCTTACGACTGAACGGACGTAGGAAACAGCTGGCGGTAAAACCATCACGTCCCCAGCTCGATCAGGAAACTAAATCCGTATTTCAGGAAGAACTAGCTAAACACATATCTGTGTTCGACAGCTGTGCTCACCCTGAAGAAGCTTGGAAAAATATCCAGGCAGCCATAGATACAGCTGTAAAAGCTGTGAATAAGGTAAACCCAAAGGTGAGTAAAAACCACTGGATCTCCACCGCCTCATCCGAACTGATAGATGCTAGAAGACTTATTCCGGCGAGCTCCGAATTCAATGAGGAGCGAAAGCTGCACAAGAGGAAACTTACGAAAAGTCTCCGCAAGGACCGTGAACAGTGGTGGGCGACAAAAGCCAAAGAGATGGAGAAAGCTTTGAGGATAGGCAACACCAGGCAACTCTTTGGACTCATCAGGGAAACGGGTGGGAGAAGACAAATCATTAGTGAGACAATCTCGGAAAAAAATGGCACTATAATTAGCTCACAGGATAGACGACTGGATCGTTGGAAAGAGCATTATGAGGAGCAGTTTAATTTGCCCACAGCCACGCTCAACCTTCCGAGCATCCAACACCTCCCTGAATGGGATATAGACACAGGTCCTCCGTCACTAACTGAGGTTACTAAAGCTGTCACCAATCTGAAACTAGGCAAAGCAGCGGGACCTGATGGAATGACGCCAGTTTTTTTTTTTTTTTTTTTTTACAGCTTACTGTCCGGATTAACTGAGGTACTAGGCAGCGTCTGGGAATCAGAAGAAGTCCCATCGGGTTGGTGTAAGTCACTGATTATCCCCATATACAAGAAGGGAGACAAGTCTTCCTGTGATAATCACAGAGGGATTAGCTTGACTAATATAGTATCTAAAGTCTTAGGCTCAATAATCATGCGTAGACTGAGTGGTGCTCGGGAAGCACAAACACGAGAGAGCCAGGCAGGCTTTAGACCAGGAAGAGGGTGTATTGATCATATCTTCACCCTCCGACAGATTCTAGAACATAGGCATTCCTACCGGCGTCCAACAGTCATTATATTTCTTGACCTAAAGGCAGCATTCGACTCTGTCGATCGGGAAGTTCTCTGGAGATGCTTGGCTGTAAAGGGAATTCCAAGAAAATATATTGCACTGATTAAGGCACTCTATTCGTACTCATACAGCCAGGTGAGGGCTTACGGCGAGCTGTCATCTGAACTGATGACGACCAGTGGTGTCCGTCAAGGATGCCCATTATCTCCTTTTCTATTCAACTTCATCATAGATGTGTTAATGGACTTAACCCTAGGTGACTTCAGCGACTCAGGGATTGACTTGCTACCGGGAATAATCTCGTTGACTTGGAATATGCAGACGATATAGTCCTTCTAGGCGAAGACGCTGACGAAATGCAGAGTCTTCTAAACACCTTGAGCCGCAATCTACGAATGTTTGGCATGCGATTCGCTCCCGCCAAATGCAAGATGATGTTACAGGACTGGACTACATCGACGCCTAGTTTAAAAATAGGAAGTGAAGTGGTAGAGCACGTTGACCGCTTCACTTATTTGGGAAGTACCATCAGCCCCAACGGGCTGATCTCTGACGAAATCTCAGCACGAATACAAGGGGCTCGTTTCGCATTTGTTAGTTTACGCCGACTCTGGCGTAGACGAGATGTTCGACTATCGACCAAAGGGCGGGTGTACTGCTCATCAGTCCGCTCCGTCCTCCTTTATGGTTGTGAGACCTGGCCACTGAGAGTGGAAGACATGAAAAGACTAGCTGTCTTTGATCATAGGTGCCTGCGTTCTATTTCCCGTGTAAAGTGGCATAATAAGGTGAGCAACATGGAGGTTAGGCGTAGAGTTCTAGGTAAACAGGGGAAATCAATCGACGAAGTCGTGAAGCTACAAAGACTGAGATGGTTAGGACATGTGTTACGTATGCCAAGCCATCGCCTCCCTCGACGAGCAATGTTAGCGGATATAGGGTCAGGCTGGAAAAAAGCTAGCGGCGGTCAAACAAAAACTTGGCATCAGTCAATGAAATCCACAACAGTTGGTCTAAGCCACGTAGAAAGGTGTAGACTTCCAGGCTGGGGTCCTCGGGACGGTAAAAATCTATGGTTGGAAACAATTGGTGACATGGCTCAAAATCGTTCTCAGTGGCGCAGATGCATCCACTCCCTGTGACTTATGATCTTCAATGAAACTGTTTTGTATTTCTTTATTACTCCTTTGTCTCACACCTCTGCTCACTGTTTCTATTATGCTTTTCTTGTACTTTCTTCTCTTGCTTCGCGTGCTACACGGAATGTGGCGACTTGAACTTCCGCACATTTGTGCAAAGTTCTATGTCGAAAACAGACAGACAGACAGTACATGGAAACGTACGCAATTGGAGTTAGTCTACTCTGCCTATTTCAGCCTCAACAAATGGGTACTAACATCAACCCTAATACAGTATATGCAGTTCATAGCCTGATACGTGAAAAGTCCTTCCCAGGGAATTAAGTCCCAACTAACTAACTATATTAACACAGACATATATGTATACACAGAAAGAACAATTTGAAACTAACCTGTGATAACTTCAGGAAGCGTGGATCACGTAGAGGAGCAGGAGCGAGACAATCTAAGAATCTTAAACAGGCTGTAATAAGTCCTTCCAGGTTGTACATTACAGCCATGTCAAAAACACACCATACGTTCTTTAGACAGAGTGAATGTGTTAGGTATGTGGACAGTGAACTTTCTAGACTGTGAAAATTATACTGGTGAGCAAGGCCCAAGATTTCAAGAGTAAGCTAAAGACAGATACAAAATATAAGTATAGGAGAAGACATGAGGAAAACATGCAAAGAAAAAAAACGCACTGATGCCTTACGGGTTTGAAACAAACTCCGCTAGAGACTCCAAGGTATAAAATGTCATAAATTCTACCTCATTTGAAAAAGAAGAGCTTTTCATATTCTCGCTGTGCTCACTTGCAAGTTCACAACAGCAGCATCATGGGCCTAAACCCCAGCTAGACCAAATGTCTGGAAAGTTGATATAAATGCGATCGTCTCAGCAGCCAACTCAGTGAACTGTGACATCAACTCAGAGTCCCAAGAAGAAGCCGTATGGAACCAATTTAAACAACTTTACGCCCAAGTAACTGAACCTTTCATCCCTTGGTCTGTCACAAAGGGTCAGAAACATTGAGTCCCAAGGATAAAATAACAGATTTGTAAGTTACTCAGATGCAAACACATATGTTAGAACCTGTTTCCTACACTTGAGACTCCTATTACCAGGAAATTATACAACACCGCTAGAAACAAAGCTATTGCAGAAATCCGCCAATCAAGGATGAAGTTCGAAGCTTAAAGTGCAACAACACGACCTAAGAAGATTTTCTCGTACATGAACTTGAGGAATAAATCATCCAATGTTGTCCCAAACCTGACTACTGACAGTGACACAATCGAAGAAGATCAAGAAAAAGCAGAAGCGACGGCAGACTACTTCTCCCAAGTCTTTACACAGGAGTCGTTACCCCCCCCCATAGGATCAGCTCTGGATACATAAGAGGAACATGGGATAGATTCCGTTGACGTCGACCAAGACATCATGCTCAACTGCCTAATGAAACAAGATGCAAGGAAATTAATGGGTCCTGATAATCTTCATACAGGGCCTCTCAATCATCTATCGGCTCACATCGCGGGCCCATTTACCACGATCTTCAAGCTATCTCTCCTAAGTCGAGTGTTACTGCGTGACTGGAAAGACGCCATAGTAACCCCCATCCACAAAGGAGGACCAAGACAAAGCCCTTCAAATTATAGGCCTATTAGCCTTACCAGCACTTTAATCGAGGCACTGGAAAGAATCATCAAGAAAAGTGTAACGGGATATCTGGAAAATAACAATTTGTTATCCAGAGCAGAGCATGGCTCTTTATATATACACCTCTGGTGAGGTCAAGATTGGGAAACTGTATCCAGGCAGCCATTCCTTGTCTTACAAGGGACTCATATTCTAGAAAGGGTTCAGAGGAAGGCAACACGTATGAGTCTCAACATGACTAATTTATCATACGAGGAAAGACGAGACAGTTTAAATCTCTTCCCCCTATAATACCGTAGGCAGAGATTTAATCACAATGTTTAGAATCTTATATAATGAATACGGACCTAATCTAATCTCACTTTCTCTTCCCACCAGTTCGGAACACCTTAGGGGACATAGCAGGAGAGTTCAAAAGCCAAGGAGAAAACATATTACTGTATAGTACTGGTTCTCACGCCGAGTCATAAACTGCTGTAACCGACTCTCAGAAGAAGTGGTGTCTTCAACCTCAACTGATTCATTCAACAAGGGTTGGAACAAGCACACAAATTTACTAGAAAAGGATTAACATAGGCTCCAAGCCTTCTATACTCAACCAATAAATCTGAAATCTTTACGTAAATTGTTCGTTTTATTCAAACTCAGTGGCGTTAAGAATTCCTGATAGACATTACTAATTGTTACCACTTCCCTAAAGCTCTCACACAGACAGACAAGCATTGTCTTTTTATAATCTGAAACAGTTAACGATAGAGCAGACGAACAGCTAGAAAACTTCAGCCCAAATAATTTCTGAAGAATACACACAGAGTTGGACTTGATAATTTATGAACTTAAAGCGCATATGGTGACACAAAACTATTGTTATTCACTAGTCGCGAAAGCAAAACAACGAAATGAACATACCTTAGACTTCTTCAGCTTTATTTGACCAGTGTACATGTAACGCAAGATATTTTTGAAAGCAATTACATTAATGTCGTTCAGATGCACAACACTTGAGCTAGACTCTGCCATTCCTCCATAAAACAATGCTCTAAAATAATCGGAACGAGCTGCTAATATAGCTTTATGTGCAGGAAAGTGTGTATTTTGAACGATCAAAGTAACATCACTGAAGAGTTCATTTCGATATAATTGAGCTATACAGGGTATAATTTCGGCAGAATGATTTATTTCGCACGCTTGAGTAACATCTTGAACCTCATTAGAGAATGCACCAAACCCTAACCCATGACAATGAGTAGCCGCCTGGTTAGACATAATACGAAGTTGACCCTCAGATGCAACGCAAGTTCCAAATACTCCTCTCTGCTCTCCAAATTCAAAATCAAATGTCTGATTGACTACTAAGCTAATTTTAATCCTTTTTAGATGAGTAGCTGTTTCTGTCAAGTTCCTCCATGAATGAATCAACCATTTCTTTCAGGCACCAGTTCTTTTTGGAGATAGTTGGAAGAAGTGATCATATTCTGGGAGAACCTGTACCCGACAATCATACAGTTCCTTCTTGGCTTTGGAAGTTTACTGAAATATTTTGGTGTGACGGAAGTAAGAAAGCGAACGAGATCAAGTTAATGAGGACTTCTTTGTAATTTTGAGGATGTTTTCCCTTGGCATGTTGAGCCAGATCCACCTAGAAGTCCATCCATGAATGAGGCTGCTCTGTAACAGTTTAAATTTTATGTGCTCTGAGTAACTTCCTGATTTCCCAGGTCCCTAAAGTTAGAAAGGAGTTTGGGCGCTTATCACAAACAAAACTCAAATCCAACTTTATCATTTAGAATGGCGATTTTTTCGTCTCTTGTGATGATCTTCGTAAAGTTTGTAATGGCACACAGCAGCCCACAGGACCATCAGATGCAGCTGCAGTGTAATTGTTATTATTCCACCGTGGCTACCTATTCGGAACATTGGGGTTTGTATTACATCTCCAGACTACTCTGTTCTCTGTTGATACTTTCAGGTACCTCCAAGACTGCACATGAACATTTATTTCTCCTCATACGGTCCCCTTGTTATCACATAGAAACGCGAAGCCTGTCACTTTCCAAATGGCTTCCACTAGAAAGTATGAAATGAGGTATTAACCAGCCGTCTCCTGAGTATATGTTCACCTCACCCCAGTTCAGTTTCAAATATTTATCTGGTGGTAGGTTTTCGGTCCGCTCGGTGCTACCGTTCATTTCGCTTATCCCTTCCAACTAGTCATCTGACCTTCAACCCCAAGAATAGGCGTCAATTGATGAAACTTCGTGGCAAGCTATCCCAGGTGTTTTGGCTACACTCATGACAAGTCCCTGAATCATATCGAAACATTCACTGACACTGGGGCCTTGTTCCTTGAGCTAAGTATAGTTGAAATGAGCTGACAAGTTCAGGTAGGTTTAAGAAACTACTTCCCTGAATTTCTCTCGCTGATTATGATCGCTCCCTGTTGCTGTCAGTTGGCATCCTCATCACCTTTTCTTCCGAATCGTAACCTGGAATCCTGTCTCACCAGTCTTTTCAGCCAACCTGTTGGTTTTCGTTGATATAGGTAAAGAATTATTCCATTGTGGGTTTACGCTTGTCAATCTACGACTCTATGTAACATGAGGTGATCATCTAAGAAATCCACAACGTCAATGATTTCTTCAACATCTCAAAGTACGAGCGTCTCTTTCACTATGCGCTTCACCAAAACCGGGAAGACCATCGGTTGTAGTAGCCGACTACATCTTAATCCTGTTTTCACTCCGAAAAGCTCATCTAAGACTGGTGTCAATGGAGTTGAAGATTGAACGATCAATTCTTGGTTGTTTGCTTAAAATCAACTTCCCCAATTTTCGCGGAAGCATCAATACGACAGTCATCGTCTCATCGGTCGCTGTTCAGAAAGAAGATTGAAACATCGTCAGAAGTAATACAGAGATTTATTATTGTAATATTTGTTTTCAGACCTTGGTTTGCTTAGTTCGCTTATTCCTTTTATATGTTGGTGTAACAATACAGAAATATCAAACGGCAGATCGGTGTTTTGGTTTTTGCGTCCGTTATAACTAAGCGTTTCTGAGAAATCTTCTAAGAACAGCGTGGGCCCGAGCGTAGCGAGAGCTGGGCATTAACGGTTTATGAGACTTGGCTGACAGTTTCTGACGATGGAAACAGATCTGGCGGATTCAAACAGTTGGTGAAAGTTTGGATAGTCGCCGTTCATTTTTCCTGGTGCCGGTCAAGTCCTCTTTGAACAAGCAATATCTGGAACTTTTTTGGAATTGGGTCAAGTTCAACAATGCCTGGGTCAAAGAAGGGACAGAGTGTCTTGGATACAAACAGGAAAGTAAGTCATGGTGACTTGTCTGTTAATTGTAACGATGTGTCTGATGTTAAGCATGACATGGTTGATGTTACTGTTTCGCCGTTCAGGGATAATAGGAACATCAAACTCCCTAAATTTGAACCACGATGTTTTGATGGAAACCCGGCTGATTATTTACAATTTGTAAAAGAGTTTGAGATCATGTTGAGTGGTTTTTTATTAAATGATGAATTGAAGTTAATGTATTTGATGAGATATTGCACTGGAGATGCTTCAAGAGCTATACAGTGTTGTAAGTTTATGAAGCCAAAAGAGGGCTACGATGAGGCTATGAGCATATTACGTCAAAGGTTTGGAAGACCTTCGATGATTGCAGGGAAATTATTCGAGGCTGTTAAGGGTAATGGTGGTCAATTACAGGATGACTCCCAGGCACTCACTGAGTTTTTGGATAATTTGTTAATCTACAAGAATGGAATGATTTCGATGAATCGAATGAGTGACCTTAACTCGAGTTTTATACTAGAAGTAATAGCAAGACGTCTACCTACTCGACTGCAAAGGAAGTGGGTGAAGATAAGCTCCCGTATGGAGGATGAGGGTATCGAGCCAAAGTTTGATGATATCCTGAAACTAGTAAAAGATAGTGTCAATCAATCTATGAGCAAGTTCGTCAGTCTATTAGATCTCACCCCTAGAATAGAGCAGTCTGAGATCAAAATGCAATCATTGATGACGAGTAGGCCTCAGAGAGGTGGATATCGAGAAAGCTCCATGATGTATAGTAATGCATATAGACCTAGTGAGTGTAACAGGTTTCGTAGTACATCCTCAACAGATAAGTTACAAGATACAAGACAAACACGGTTGTGCTTGACACGTGTGCAAGAGGTGCATACAGAAGTGAACTGTGAACCGGTGAGCAAGTTCAGTGATAAGCTAAATGTAAACTCCAGGTCTGACTCCGAATTGTGTGACGATAACGGTTTGGTCAGGAGGTCTGTAGTTGCAACTGGTAAGCCGTTGTTGAATAGAGTGTCACAGAATAGAGTTACTGCTTCAGAGTGGAGTTCTGACTCCACAAGTTTACAGAGTATATCTAGTCAGAGTGAAGTCATAAAACCTTTAATGATTTTTGAGGAGGAACCAAAATTGTCTACTTCTGTTATTAAAGAGTTTGAAAATGATGAACTTGACGGTAAATTGAATATTTGTGGTAATGATCATGATAGTGCAGATTTGTCTTTGGTTGATCATGATGAGATGAGGGATATGCCTACTACTGCTAAGTTGAACAAAGGTTCTGTACAACTTGAACGTGAAGTAGAATTGAACGCAGATGCAGTTCCAGAAGGTGTGCATACTTGTGAGACAGTCAGTGTAATTGATCAGCATGTAGCCCACCTATCATCAGATGATAGTGCTAAACCCGAACTAGTAGTGAAAGACAGCAGTGGTGGTAATCTTGCAGTTGGACAACTATCTGAAAGCCGAAAAAGAACAGCTTCTGATCCACCGCTAAGTTCATCACCTTGTGTCACTCAGTCATCGTTGGTGTTTTCATCCACAATGAAACAGATACCCATCAACTCAAGTATCTTCTGCAATGACTATGGTAGTATCAGTTCGTTTGAAAGGACGAATATCAATGGTCAGTTTAGTGTGGATAAGCCAAGTGTAAAGGAGAGAGTTATTGTTAAATTGACTTGCACGAATAAAGGCATTTCTAGTTTCAAGTTACTATTTGAATGTTATTATCTTTGGTGTAAATTACTCTGTTTCTATACTTGGTTGATGAGATATGTCGTGTGTTTGTTGGTCATCTATATTCTACGATACAATGACATGGGCGTGTTGCCGTTCAGATTTGAGGATATAGCTGATAGAAGGAAGTTAGCAAATGAACTCTGCGACGATTTTCCAACCTAGGGCGTCAACCTGAGAAGGGTTGTAGGCGTACTGCTGTAAGTCCTACAGTTCTTCAAAGGGTAGCGCATCAATGAGCAGTCCAATGTGCTTGGTGTATGATCTTGTACATATGTTCATATTGTATATACTGAATTGATATCATCTGTCATCTAGCTGTTGGTAATTCTGTTTGTGTCCGGACGACTTCCACTTGGATCATCAACCTGAGAAGGAATGTAGGCGTACTGCTGTAAGTCCTACGGTTCTTCAAGGGTAGTTTGTCGTGTCAGAATCCACAACATTTGATGTGTTGATTGTACATATGTTTGTGTTAAATAATTGTGTGAGTTCCAATTGATGTAATTGTTGGTTAATCTTGTTTGTGTCCGGACATTCCACAAATTACAATCGTCAACCTGTGAAGGTTTGTAGGCGTACTGGTGTAAGTCCTGCAATTCTTCAAAAGAATTCCATCAAGACATGATCCGCGAGGTTGTTTGTACTATTTGTATATACGTGTGGTGTGTCATATCAATTGGTGTATTTTGGATTCATTGTGTTTACTTGTTGTTTTTGTATCTTGTTGTTATTGCGTAATTTTGTTAAAATTTTCGTCGTGATTACTTCTGAAGTTGTTTCGAGTCTTCTACATCCGTGAATGAATTGATTGATGTTAAAGACAGCAGATGGGTCGTATACGCCGGGGAGGCTAGGCTATTGCTGAGAATGAAATGCACACGGAGATAATTGTTAGCTGCGGTCCGACACGCCGGGGAGAAAGAGTGTAAACGACTGAGGCTCGCATGCGTCACCGCTACTAGAACTGAGGCAGAATGAGTGACAAGCGATTTCAGTGATAATTGATAGTGAATAAAAAAGAGGATGCTTGAAGAGTATCATGAGGTGCTACTATGGTCACGTTGCATTCTGCAAGAGTCATTCTAGTAAGTGGCGATTGTGTTGCAAGATGTCAAGAGGAGGTCTCTGTCTGGGGGCGCAGGTCGTCATTGATGTGTGAGATTGTGCTGTGGGTATGCTTGTGGTGTGTTGGCTTTTCTGTTTGTTTTCCATTTCAGCTCTGTCCGTGTGACCCAGGTTCTCGCAATGGCATCCAAGTCAACGTGCATTGGTCGTGAAGGAAAAAAGGGTTGGATCCCTTTTTTGCCGGGGAGTGTCAATGGAGTTGAAGATTGAACGATCAATTCTTGGTTGTTTGCTTAAAATCAACTTCCCCAATTTTCGCGGAAGCATCAATACGACAGTCATCGTCTCATCGGTCGCTGTTCAGAAAGAAGATTGAAACATCGTCAGAAGTAATACAGAGATTTATTATTGTAATATTTGTTTTCAGACCTTAGTTTGCTTAGTTCGCTTATTCCTTTTATATGTTGGTGTAACAATACAGAAATATCAAACGGCAGATCGGTGTTTTGGTTTTTGCGTCCGTTATAACTAAGCGTTTCTGAGAAATCTTCTAAGAACAGCGTGGGCCCGAGCGTAGCGAGAGCTGGGCATTAACGGTTTATGAGACTTGGCTGACAGTTTCTGACGATGGAAACAGATCTGGCGGATTCAAACAGTTGGTGAAAGTTTGGATAGTCGCCGTTCATTTTTCCTGGTGCCGGTCAAGTCCTCTTTGAACAAGCAATATCTGGAACTTTTTTGGAATTGGGTCAAGTTCAACAATGCCTGGGTCAAAGAAGGGACAGAGTGTCTTGGATGCAAACAGGAAAGTAAGTCATGGTGACTTGTCTGTTAATTGTAACGATGTGTCTGATGTTAAGCATGACATGGTTGATGTTACTGTTTCGCCGTTCAGGGATAATAGGAACATCAAACTCCCTAAATTTGAACCACGGTGTTTTGATGGAAACCCGGCTGATTATTTACAATTTGTAAAGGAGTTTGAGATCATGTTGAGTGGTTTTTTATTAAATGATGAATTGAAGTTAATGTATTTGATGAGATATTGCACTGGAGATGCTGCAAGAGCTATACAGTGTTGTAAGTTTATGAAGCCAAAAGAGGGCTACGATGAGGCTATGAGCATATTACGTCAAAGGTTTGGAAGACCTTCGATGATTGCAGGGAAATTATTCGAGGCTGTTAAGGGTAATGGTGGTCAATTACAGGATGACTCCCAGGCACTCACTGAGTTTTTAGATAATTTGCTAATTTACAAGAATGGAATGATTTCGATGAATCGAATGAGTGACCTCAACTCGAGTTTTATACTAGAAGTAATAGCAAGACGTCTACCTACTCGACTGCAAAGGAAGTGGGTGAAGATAAGCTCCCGTATGGAGGATGAGGGTATCGAGCCAAAGTTTGATGATATCCTGAAACTGGTAAATACTAGTGTCAATCAATCTATGAGCAAGTTCGCCAGTCTATTAGATCTCACCCCTAGAATAGAGCAGTCTGAGATCAAAATGCAATCATTGATGACGAGTAGGCCTCAGAGAGGTGGATATCGAGAAAGCTCCATGATGTCTAGTAATGCATATAGACCTAGTGAGTGTAACAGGTTTCGTAGTACATCCTCAACAGATAAGTTACAAGATGCAAGACAAACACGGTTGTGCTTGACACGTGTGCAAGAGGTGCATACAGAAGTGAACTGTGAACCGGTGAGCAAGTTCAGTGATAAGCTAAATGTAAACTCCAGGTCTGACTCCGAATTGTGTGACGATAACGGTTTGGTGAAGAAGTCTGTAGTTGCAACTGGTAAGCCGTTGTTGAATAGAGTGTCACAGAATAGAGTTACTGCTTCAGAGTGGAGTTCTGACTCCACAAGTTTACAAAGTATATCTAGTCAGAGTGAAGTTATAAAACCTTTAATGATTTTTGAGGAGGAACCAAAATTGTCTACTTCTGTTATTAAAGAGTTTGAAAATGATGAACTTGACGGTAAATTGAATATTTGTGGTAATGATCATGATAGTGCAGATTTGTCTTTGGTTGATCATGATGAGATGAGGGATATGCCTACTACTGCTAAGTTAAATAAAGGTTCTGTACAACTACAACGTGAAGTAGAATTGAACGCAGATGCAGTTCCAGAAGGTGTGCATACTTGTGAGACAGTCAGTGTAATTGATCAGCATGTAGCCCACCTATCATCAGATGATAGTGCTAAACCCGAACTAGTAGTGAAAGACAGCAGTGGTGGTAATCTTGCAGTTGGACAACTATCTGAAAGCCGAAAAAGAACAGCTTCTGATCCACCGCTAAGTTCATCACCTTGTGTCACTCAGTCATCGTTGGTGTTTTCATCCACAATGAAACAGATACCCATCAACTCAAGTATCTTCTGCAATGACTATGGTAGTATCAGTTCGTTTGAAAGGACGAATATCAATGGTCAGTTTAGTGTGGATAAGCCAAGTGTAAAGGAGAGAGTTATTGTTAAATTGACTTGCACGAATAAAGGCATTTCTAGTTTCAAGTTACTATTTGAATGTTATTATCTTTGGTGTAAATTACTCTGTTTCTATACTTGGTTGATGAGATATGTCGTGTGTTTGTTGGTCATCTATATTCTACGATACAATGACATGGGCGTGTTGCCGTTCAGATTTGAGGATATAGCTGATAGAAGGAAGTTAGCAAATGAACTCTGCGACGATTTTCCAACCTAGGGCGTCAACCTGAGAAGGGTTGTAGGCGTACTGCTGTAAGTCCTACAGTTCTTCAAAGGGTAGCGCATCAATGAGCAGTCCAATGTGCTTGGTGTATGATCTTGTACATATGTTCATATTGTATATACTGAATTGATATCATCTGTCATCTAGCTGTTGGTAATTCTGTTTGTGTCCGGACGACTTCCACTTGGATCATCAACCTGAGAAGGAATGTAGGCGTACTGCTGTAAGTCCTACGGTTCTTCAAGGGTAGTTTGTCGTGTCAGAATCCACAACATTTGATGTGTTGATTGTACATATGTTTGTGTTAAATAATTGTGTGAGTTCCAATTGATGTAATTGTTGGTTAATCTTGTTTGTGTCCGGACATTCCACAACTTACAATCGTCAACCTGTGAAGGTTTGTAGGCGTACTGGTGTAAGTCCTGCAATTCTTCAAAGGAATTCCATCAAGATGTGATCCGCGAGGTTGTTTGTACTATTTGTATATACGTGTGGTGTGTCATATCAATTGGTGTATTTTGGATTCATTGTGTTTACTTGTTGTTTTCGTATCTTGTTGTTATTGCGTAATTTTGTTAAAATTTTCGTCGTGATTACTTCTGAAGTTGTTTCGAGTCTTCTACATCCGTGAATGAATTGATTGATGTTAAGGACAGCAGATGGGTCGTATACGCCGGGGAGGCTAGGCTATTGCTGAGAATGAAATGCACACGGAGATAATTGTTAGCTGCGGTCCGACACGCCGGGGAGAAAGAGTGTAAACGACTGAGGCTCGCATGCGTCACCGCTACTAGAACTGAGGCAGAATGAGTGACAAGCGATTTCAGTGATAATTGATAGTGAATAAAAAAGAGGATGCTTGAAGAGTATCATGAGGTGCTGCTATGGTCACGTTGCATTCTGCAAGAGTCATTCTAGTAAGTGGCGATTGTGTTGCAAGATGTCAAGAGGAGGTCTCTGTCTGGAGGCGCAGGTCGTCATTGATGTGTGAGATTGTGCTGTGGGTATGCTTGTGGTGTGTTGGCTTTTCTGTTTGTTTTCCATTTCAGCTCTGTCCGTGTGACCCAGGTTCTCGCAATGGCATCCAAGTCAACGTGCATTGGTCGTGAAGGAAAAAAGGGTTGGATCCCTTTTTTGCCGGGGAGTGTCAATGGAGTTGAAGATTGAACGATCAATTCTTGGTTGTTTGCTTAAAATCAACTTCCCCAATTTTCGCGGAAGCATCAATACGACAGTCATCGTCTCATCGGTCGCTGTTCAGAAAGAAGATTGAAACATCGTCAGAAGTAATACAGAGATTTATTATTGTAATATTTGTTTTCAGACCTTAGTTTGCTTAGTTCGCTTATTCCTTTTATATGTTGGTGTAACAATACAGAAATATCAAACGGCAGATCGGTGTTTTGGTTTTTGCGTCCGTTATAACTAAGCGTTTCTGAGAAATCTTCTAAGAACAGCGTGGGCCCGAGCGTAGCGAGAGCTGGGCATTAACGGTTTATGAGACTTGGCTGACAGTTTCTGACGATGGAAACAGATCTGGCGGATTCAAACAGTTGGTGAAAGTTTGGATAGTCGCCGTTCATTTTTCCTGGTGCCGGTCAAGTCCTCTTTGAACAAGCAATATCTGGAACTTTTTTGGAATTGGGTCAAGTTCAACAATGCCTGGGTCAAAGAAGGGACAGAGTGTCTTGGATACAAACAGGAAAGTAAGTCATGGTGACTTGTCTGTTAATTGTAACGATGTGTCTGATGTTAAGCATGACATGGTTGATGTTACTGTTTCGCCGTTCAGGGATAATAGGAACATCAAACTCCCTAAATTTGAACCACGATGTTTTGATGGAAACCCGGCTGATTATTTACAATTTGTAAAGGAGTTTGAGATCATGTTGAGTGGTTTTTTATTAAATGATGAATTGAAGTTAATGTATTTGATGAGATATTGCACTGGAGATGCTTCAAGAGCTATACAGTGTTGTAAGTTTATGAAGCCAAAAGAGGGCTACGATGAGGCTATGAGCATATTACGTCAAAGGTTTGGAAGACCTTCGATGATTGCAGGGAAATTATTCGAGGCTGTTAAGGGTAATGGTGGTCAATTACAGGATGACTCCCAGGCACTCACTGAGTTTTTGGATAATTTGTTAATCTACAAGAATGGAATGATTTCGATGAATCGAATGAGTGACCTTAACTCGAGTTTTATACTAGAAGTAATAGCAAGACGTCTACCTACTCGACTGCAAAGGAAGTGGGTGAAGATAAGCTCCCGTATGGAGGATGAGGGTATCGAGCCAAAGTTTGATGATATCCTGAAACTAGTAAAAGATAGTGTCAATCAATCTATGAGCAAGTTCGTCAGTCTATTAGATCTCACCCCTAGAATAGAGCAGTCTGAGATCAAAATGCAATCATTGATGACGAGTAGGCCTCAGAGAGGTGGATATCGAGAAAGCTCCATGATGTATAGTAATGCATATAGACCTAGTGAGTGTAACAGGTTTCGTAGTACATCCTCAACAGATAAGTTACAAGATACAAGACAAACACGGTTGTGCTTGACACGTGTGCAAGAGGTGCATACAGAAGTGAACTGTGAACCGGTGAGCAAGTTCAGTGATAAGCTAAATGTAAACTCCAGGTCTGACTCCGAATTGTGTGACGATAACGGTTTGGTCAGGAGGTCTGTAGTTGCAACTGGTAAGCCGTTGTTGAATAGAGTGTCACAGAATAGAGTTACTGCTTCAGAGTGGAGTTCTGACTCCACAAGTTTACAGAGTATATCTAGTCAGAGTGAAGTCATAAAACCTTTAATGATTTTTGAGGAGGAACCAAAATTGTCTACTTCTGTTATTAAAGAGTTTGAAAATGATGAACTTGACGGTAAATTGAATATTTGTGGTAATGATCATGATAGTGCAGATTTGTCTTTGGTTGATCATGATGAGATGAGGGATATGCCTACTACTGCTAAGTTGAACAAAGGTTCTGTACAACTTGAACGTGAAGTAGAATTGAACGCAGATGCAGTTCCAGAAGGTGTGCATACTTGTGAGACAGTCAGTGTAATCGATCAGCATGTAGCCCACCTATCATCAGATGATAGTGCTAAACCCGAACTAGTAGTGAAAGACAGCAGTGGTGGTAATCTTGCAGTTGGACAACAATCTGAAAGCCGAAAAAGAACAGCTTCTGATCCACCGCTAAGTTCATCACCTTGTGTCACTCAGTCATCGTTGGTGTTTTCATCCACAACGAAACAGATACCCATCAACTCTAGTATCTTCTGCAATGACTATGGTAATATCAGTTCGTTTGAAAGGACGAATATCAATGGTCAGTTTAGTGTGGATAAGCCAAGTGTAAAGGAGAGAGTTATTGTTAAATTGACTTGCACGAATAAAGGCATTTCTAGTTTCAAGTTACTATTTGAATGTTATTATCTTTGGTGTAAATTACTCTGTTTCTATACTTGGTTGATGAGATATGTCGTGTGTTTGTTGGTCATCTATATTCTACGATACAATGGCATGGACGTGTTGCCGTTCAGATTTGAGGATATAGCTGATAGAAGGAAGTTTGCAAATGAACTCTGCGACGGGTTTCCAACCTAGGGCGTCAACCTGAGAAGGGTTGTAGGCGTACTGCTGTAAGTCCTACAGTTCTTCAAAGGGTAGCGCATCAATGAGCAGTCCAATGTGCTTGGTGTATGATCTTGTACATATGTTCATATTGTATATACTGAATTGATATCATCTGTCATCTAGCTGTTGGTAATTCTGTTTGTGTCCGGACGACTTCCACTTGGATCATCAACCTGAGAAGGAATGTAGGCGTACTGCTGTAAGTCCTACGGTTCTTCAAGGGTAGTTTGTCGTGTCAGAATCCACAACATTTGATGTGTTGATTGTACATATGTTTGTGTTAAATAATTGTGTGAGTTCCAATTGTTGTAATTGTTGGTTAATCTTGTTTGTGTCCGGACATTCCACAAATTACAATGGTCAATCTGTGAAGGTTTGTAGGCGTACTGGTGTAAGTCCTGCAATTCTTCAAAAGAATTCCATCAAGATGTGATCCGCGAGGTTGTTTGTACTATTTGTATATACGTGTGGTGTGTCATATCAATTGGTGTATTTTGGATTCATCGTGTTTACTTGTTGTTTTTGTATCTTGTTGTTATTGCGTAATTTTGTTAAAATTTTCGTCGTGATTACTTCTGAAGTTGTTTCGAGTCTTCTACATCCGTGAATGAATTGATTGATGTTAAAGACAGCAGATGGGTCGTATACGCCGGGGAGGCTAGGCTATTGCTGAGAATGAAATGCACACGGAGATAATTGTTAGCTGCGGTCCGACACGCCGGGGAGAAAGAGTGTAAACGACTGAGGCTCGCATGCGTCACCGCTACTAGAACTGAGGCAGAATGAGTGACAAGCGATTTCAGTGATAATTGATAGTGAATAAAAAAGAGGATGCTTGAAGAGTATCATGAGGTGCTACTATGGTCACGTTGCATTCTGCAAGAGTCATTCTAGTAAGTGGCGATTGTGTTGCAAGATGTCAAGAGGAGGTCTCTGTCTGGGGGCGCAGGTCGTCATTGATGTGTGAGATTGTGCTGTGGGTATGCTTGTGGTGTGTTGGCTTTTCTGTTTGCTTTCCATTTCAGCTCTGTCCGTGTGACCCAGGTTCTCGCAATGGCATCCAAGTCAACGTGCATTGGTCGTGAAGGAAAAAAGGGATGGATCCCTTTTTTGCCGGGGAGTGTCAATGGAGTTGAAGATTGAACGATCAATTCTTGGTTGTTTGCTTAAAATCAACTTCCCCAATTTTCGCGGAAGCATCAATACGACAGTCATCGTCTCATCGGTCGCTGTTCAGAAAGAAGATTGAAACATCGTCAGAAGTAATACAGAGATTTATTATTGTAATATTTGTTTTCAGACCTTGGTTTGCTTAGTTCGCTTATTCCTTTTATATGTTGGTGTAACAATACAGAAATATCAAACGGCAGATCGGTGTTTTGGTTTTTGCGTCCGTTATAACTAAGCGTTTCTGAGAAATCTTCTAAGAACAGCGTGGGCCCGAGCGTAGCGAGAGCTGGGCATTAACGGTTTATGAGACTTGGCTGACAGTTTCTGACGATGGAAACAGATCTGGCGGATTCAAACAGTTGGTGAAAGTTTGGATAGTCGCCGTTCATTTTTCCTGGTGCCGGTCAAGTCCTCTTTGAACAAGCAATATCTGGAACTTTTTTGGAATTGGGTCAAGTTCAACAATGCCTGGGTCAAAGAAGGGACAGAGTGTCTTGGATACAAACAGGAAAGTAAGTCATGGTGACTTGTCTGTTAATTGTAACGATGTGTCTGATGTTAAGCATGACATGGTTGATGTTACTGTTTCGCCGTTCAGGGATAATAGGAACATCAAACTCCCTAAATTTGAACCACGATGTTTTGATGGAAACCCGGCTGATTATTTACAATTTGTAAAAGAGTTTGAGATCATGTTGAGTGGTTTTTTATTAAATGATGAATTGAAGTTAATGTATTTGATGAGATATTGCACTGGAGATGCTTCAAGAGCTATACAGTGTTGTAAGTTTATGAAGCCAAAAGAGGGCTACGATGAGGCTATGAGCATATTACGTCAAAGGTTTGGAAGACCTTCGATGATTGCAGGGAAATTATTCGAGGCTGTTAAGGGTAATGGTGGTCAATTACAGGATGACTCCCAGGCACTCACTGAGTTTTTGGATAATTTGTTAATCTACAAGAATGGAATGATTTCGATGAATCGAATGAGTGACCTTAACTCGAGTTTTATACTAGAAGTAATAGCAAGACGTCTACCTACTCGACTGCAAAGGAAGTGGGTGAAGATAAGCTCCCGTATGGAGGATGAGGGTATCGAGCCAAAGTTTGATGATATCCTGAAACTAGTAAAAGATAGTGTCAATCAATCTATGAGCAAGTTCGTCAGTCTATTAGATCTCACCCCTAGAATAGAGCAGTCTGAGATCAAAATGCAATCATTGATGACGAGTAGGCCTCAGAGAGGTGGATATCGAGAAAGCTCCATGATGTATAGTAATGCATATAGACCTAGTGAGTGTAACAGGTTTCGTAGTACATCCTCAACAGATAAGTTACAAGATACAAGACAAACACGGTTGTGCTTGACACGTGTGCAAGAGGTGCATACAGAAGTGAACTGTGAACCGGTGAGCAAGTTCAGTGATAAGCTAAATGTAAACTCCAGGTCTGACTCCGAATTGTGTGACGATAACGGTTTGGTCAGGAGGTCTGTAGTTGCAACTGGTAAGCCGTTGTTGAATAGAGTGTCACAGAATAGAGTTACTGCTTCAGAGTGGAGTTCTGACTCCACAAGTTTACAGAGTATATCTAGTCAGAGTGAAGTCATAAAACCTTTAATGATTTTTGAGGAGGAACCAAAATTGTCTACTTCTGTTATTAAAGAGTTTGAAAATGATGAACTTGACGGTAAATTGAATATTTGTGGTAATGATCATGATAGTGCAGATTTGTCTTTGGTTGATCATGATGAGATGAGGGATATGCCTACTACTGCTAAGTTGAACAAAGGTTCTGTACAACTTGAACGTGAAGTAGAATTGAACGCAGATGCAGTTCCAGAAGGTGTGCATACTTGTGAGACAGTCAGTGTAATCGATCAGCATGTAGCCCACCTATCATCAGATGATAGTGCTAAACCCGAACTAGTAGTGAAAGACAGCAGTGGTGGTAATCTTGCAGTTGGACAACAATCTGAAAGCCGAAAAAGAACAGCTTCTGATCCACCGCTAAGTTCATCACCTTGTGTCACTCAGTCATCGTTGGTGTTTTCATCCACAACGAAACAGATACCCATCAACTCTAGTATCTTCTGCAATGACTATGGTAATATCAGTTCGTTTGAAAGGACGAATATCAATGGTCAGTTTAGTGTGGATAAGCCAAGTGTAAAGGAGAGAGTTATTGTTAAATTGACTTGCACGAATAAAGGCATTTCTAGTTTCAAGTTACTATTTGAATGTTATTATCTTTGGTGTAAATTACTCTGTTTCTATACTTGGTTGATGAGATATGTCGTGTGTTTGTTGGTCATCTATATTCTACGATACAATGGCATGGACGTGTTGCCGTTCAGATTTGAGGATATAGCTGATAGAAGGAAGTTTGCAAATGAACTCTGCGACGGGTTTCCAACCTAGGGCGTCAACCTGAGAAGGGTTGTAGGCGTACTGCTGTAAGTCCTACAGTTCTTCAAAGGGTAGCGCATCAATGAGCAGTCCAATGTGCTTGGTGTATGATCTTGTACATATGTTCATATTGTATATACTGAATTGATATCATCTGTCATCTAGCTGTTGGTAATTCTGTTTGTGTCCGGACGACTTCCACTTGGATCATCAACCTGAGAAGGAATGTAGGCGTACTGCTGTAAGTCCTACGGTTCTTCAAGGGTAGTTTGTCGTGTCAGAATCCACAACATTTGATGTGTTGATTGTACATATGTTTGTGTTAAATAATTGTGTGAGTTCCAATTGTTGTAATTGTTGGTTAATCTTGTTTGTGTCCGGACATTCCACAAATTACAATGGTCAATCTGTGAAGGTTTGTAGGCGTACTGGTGTAAGTCCTGCAATTCTTCAAAAGAATTCCATCAAGATGTGATCCGCGAGGTTGTTTGTACTATTTGTATATACGTGTGGTGTGTCATATCAATTGGTGTATTTTGGATTCATCGTGTTTACTTGTTGTTTTTGTATCTTGTTGTTATTGCGTAATTTTGTTAAAATTTTCGTCGTGATTACTTCTGAAGTTGTTTCGAGTCTTCTACATCCGTGAATGAATTGATTGATGTTAAAGACAGCAGATGGGTCGTATACGCCGGGGAGGCTAGGCTATTGCTGAGAATGAAATGCACACGGAGATAATTGTTAGCTGCGGTCCGACACGCCGGGGAGAAAGAGTGTAAACGACTGAGGCTCGCATGCGTCACCGCTACTAGAACTGAGGCAGAATGAGTGACAAGCGATTTCAGTGATAATTGATAGTGAATAAAAAAGAGGATGCTTGAAGAGTATCATGAGGTGCTACTATGGTCACGTTGCATTCTGCAAGAGTCATTCTAGTAAGTGGCGATTGTGTTGCAAGATGTCAAGAGGAGGTCTCTGTCTGGGGGCGCAGGTCGTCATTGATGTGTGAGATTGTGCTGTGGGTATGCTTGTGGTGTGTTGGCTTTTCTGTTTGCTTTCCATTTCAGCTCTGTCCGTGTGACCCAGGTTCTCGCAATGGCATCCAAGTCAACGTGCATTGGTCGTGAAGGAAAAAAGGGATGGATCCCTTTTTTGCCGGGGAGTGTCAATGGAGTTGAAGATTGAACGATCAATTCTTGGTTGTTTGCTTAAAATCAACTTCCCCAATTTTCGCGGAAGCATCAATACGACAGTCATCGTCTCATCGGTCGCTGTTCAGAAAGAAGATTGAAACATCGTCAGAAGTAATACAGAGATTTATTATTGTAATATTTGTTTTCAGACCTTGGTTTGCTTAGTTCGCTTATTCCTTTTATATGTTGGTGTAACAATACAGAAATATCAAACGGCAGATCGGTGTTTTGGTTTTTGCGTCCGTTATAACTAAGCGTTTCTGAGAAATCTTCTAAGAACAGCGTGGGCCCGAGCGTAGCGAGAGCTGGGCATTAACGGTTTATGAGACTTGGCTGACAGTTTCTGACGATGGAAACAGATCTGGCGGATTCAAACAGTTGGTGAAAGTTTGGATAGTCGCCGTTCATTTTTCCTGGTGCCGGTCAAGTCCTCTTTGAACAAGCAATATCTGGAACTTTTTTGGAATTGGGTCAAGTTCAACAATGCCTGGGTCAAAGAAGGGACAGAGTGTCTTGGATACAAACAGGAAAGTAAGTCATGGTGACTTGTCTGTTAATTGTAACGATGTGTCTGATGTTAAGCATGACATGGTTGATGTTACTGTTTCGCCGTTCAGGGATAATAGGAACATCAAACTCCCTAAATTTGAACCACGATGTTTTGATGGAAACCCGGCTGATTATTTACAATTTGTAAAAGAGTTTGAGATCATGTTGAGTGGTTTTTTATTAAATGATGAATTGAAGTTAATGTATTTGATGAGATATTGCACTGGAGATGCTTCAAGAGCTATACAGTGTTGTAAGTTTATGAAGCCAAAAGAGGGCTACGATGAGGCTATGAGCATATTACGTCAAAGGTTTGGAAGACCTTCGATGATTGCAGGGAAATTATTCGAGGCTGTTAAGGGTAATGGTGGTCAATTACAGGATGACTCCCAGGCACTCACTGAGTTTTTGGATAATTTGTTAATCTACAAGAATGGAATGATTTCGATGAATCGAATGAGTGACCTTAACTCGAGTTTTATACTAGAAGTAATAGCAAGACGTCTACCTACTCGACTGCAAAGGAAGTGGGTGAAGATAAGCTCCCGTATGGAGGATGAGGGTATCGAGCCAAAGTTTGATGATATCCTGAAACTAGTAAAAGATAGTGTCAATCAATCTATGAGCAAGTTCGTCAGTCTATTAGATCTCACCCCTAGAATAGAGCAGTCTGAGATCAAAATGCAATCATTGATGACGAGTAGGCCTCAGAGAGGTGGATATCGAGAAAGCTCCATGATGTATAGTAATGCATATAGACCTAGTGAGTGTAACAGGTTTCGTAGTACATCCTCAACAGATAAGTTACAAGATACAAGACAAACACGGTTGTGCTTGACACGTGTGCAAGAGGTGCATACAGAAGTGAACTGTGAACCGGTGAGCAAGTTCAGTGATAAGCTAAATGTAAACTCCAGGTCTGACTCCGAATTGTGTGACGATAACGGTTTGGTCAGGAGGTCTGTAGTTGCAACTGGTAAGCCGTTGTTGAATAGAGTGTCACAGAATAGAGTTACTGCTTCAGAGTGGAGTTCTGACTCCACAAGTTTACAGAGTATATCTAGTCAGAGTGAAGTCATAAAACCTTTAATGATTTTTGAGGAGGAACCAAAATTGTCTACTTCTGTTATTAAAGAGTTTGAAAATGATGAACTTGACGGTAAATTGAATATTTGTGGTAATGATCATGATAGTGCAGATTTGTCTTTGGTTGATCATGATGAGATGAGGGATATGCCTACTACTGCTAAGTTGAACAAAGGTTCTGTACAACTTGAACGTGAAGTAGAATTGAACGCAGATGCAGTTCCAGAAGGTGTGCATACTTGTGAGACAGTCAGTGTAATCGATCAGCATGTAGCCCACCTATCATCAGATGATAGTGCTAAACCCGAACTAGTAGTGAAAGACAGCAGTGGTGGTAATCTTGCAGTTGGACAACAATCTGAAAGCCGAAAAAGAACAGCTTCTGATCCACCGCTAAGTTCATCACCTTGTGTCACTCAGTCATCGTTGGTGTTTTCATCCACAACGAAACAGATACCCATCAACTCTAGTATCTTCTGCAATGACTATGGTAATATCAGTTCGTTTGAAAGGACGAATATCAATGGTCAGTTTAGTGTGGATAAGCCAAGTGTAAAGGAGAGAGTTATTGTTAAATTGACTTGCACGAATAAAGGCATTTCTAGTTTCAAGTTACTATTTGAATGTTATTATCTTTGGTGTAAATTACTCTGTTTCTATACTTGGTTGATGAGATATGTCGTGTGTTTGTTGGTCATCTATATTCTACGATACAATGGCATGGACGTGTTGCCGTTCAGATTTGAGGATATAGCTGATAGAAGGAAGTTTGCAAATGAACTCTGCGACGGGTTTCCAACCTAGGGCGTCAACCTGAGAAGGGTTGTAGGCGTACTGCTGTAAGTCCTACAGTTCTTCAAAGGGTAGCGCATCAATGAGCAGTCCAATGTGCTTGGTGTATGATCTTGTACATATGTTCATATTGTATATACTGAATTGATATCATCTGTCATCTAGCTGTTGGTAATTCTGTTTGTGTCCGGACGACTTCCACTTGGATCATCAACCTGAGAAGGAATGTAGGCGTACTGCTGTAAGTCCTACGGTTCTTCAAGGGTAGTTTGTCGTGTCAGAATCCACAACATTTGATGTGTTGATTGTACATATGTTTGTGTTAAATAATTGTGTGAGTTCCAATTGTTGTAATTGTTGGTTAATCTTGTTTGTGTCCGGACATTCCACAAATTACAATGGTCAATCTGTGAAGGTTTGTAGGCGTACTGGTGTAAGTCCTGCAATTCTTCAAAAGAATTCCATCAAGATGTGATCCGCGAGGTTGTTTGTACTATTTGTATATACGTGTGGTGTGTCATATCAATTGGTGTATTTTGGATTCATCGTGTTTACTTGTTGTTTTTGTATCTTGTTGTTATTGCGTAATTTTGTTAAAATTTTCGTCGTGATTACTTCTGAAGTTGTTTCGAGTCTTCTACATCCGTGAATGAATTGATTGATGTTAAAGACAGCAGATGGGTCGTATACGCCGGGGAGGCTAGGCTATTGCTGAGAATGAAATGCACACGGAGATAATTGTTAGCTGCGGTCCGACACGCCGGGGAGAAAGAGTGTAAACGACTGAGGTTCGCATGCGTCACCGCTACTAGAACTGAGGCAGAATGAGTGACAAGCGATTTCAGTGATAATTGATAGTGAATAAAAAAGAGGATGCTTGAAGAGTATCATGAGGTGCTACTATGGTCACGTTGCATTCTGCAAGAGTCATTCTAGTAAGTGGCGATTGTGTTGCAAGATGTCAAGAGGAGGTCTCTGTCTGGGGGCGCAGGTCGTCATTGATGTGTGAGATTGTGCTGTGGGTATGCTTGTGGTGTGTTGGCTTTTCTGTTTGCTTTCCATTTCAGCTCTGTCCGTGTGACCCAGGTTCTCGCAATGGCATCCAAGTCAACGTGCATTGGTCGTGAAGGAAAAAAGGGATGGATCCCTTTTTTGCCGGGGAGTGTCAATGGAGTTGAAGATTGAACGATCAATTCTTGGTTGTTTGCTTAAAATCAACTTCCCCAATTTTCGCGGAAGCATCAATACGACAGTCATCGTCTCATCGGTCGCTGTTCAGAAAGAAGATTGAAACATCGTCAGAAGTAATACAGAGATTTATTATTGTAATATTTGTTTTCAGACCTTGGTTTGCTTAGTTCGCTTATTCCTTTTATATGTTGGTGTAACAATACAGAAATATCAAACGGCAGATCGGTGTTTTGGTTTTTGCGTCCGTTATAACTAAGCGTTTCTGAGAAATCTTCTAAGAACAGCGTGGGCCCGAGCGTAGCGAGAGCTGGGCATTAACGGTTTATGAGACTTGGCTGACAACTGGTGTTATGAATTACCTGGCATGTGGTATCACGTTTCTGTTAAATGAGATTTATAAAGGCTAGACACTACATAGTTTTGGACGAGTTTCCAAATTGTCCAAGCTGTCGACAAACTTTACAGAGTCAGTGAATTTCAGGTAGAGATTTGGCTACCACCCTTCTCTGAATTCGACAATGATCCATAGTACTGTAATTTGATCCGTTCTTGATTTGATTTTCCTGAACCCATGGAATCTTTTAGTCTCCTAAGCATGATACGAATCAATATTTTACTTGTAAAGGACGGACGCATGATGTCGTCCATTTTGGTCTACCGCTTTTCGGTCTACTGGCGGTACGCTGCTCTCCTTTAGAACCTATTGTAATGGAGCCATTGTATCCACTGAGGCCTCTGAGGCTGCTTTCAGTGCTCTTAGGAGATTCTGTCAGGTCCTGCTTTGCTTCTGGGTCTCGGAAACCTAATGGCCTTCAAAATATCAGATCTTCTTGAAGGGTTGGTATCCACTGGTGGTTTTGCACTTTCTGGTTACGGTATTTATGGACGAGTTTTATGCGTTGCTCACCTATGCAACCCGTTCATCTTCGGTCTCACCATTCTAATGTTCATGAACGCAGGCACTCCGTATAAGGTTACCCGCTGTTTTTGTATATTTTCTTGATGACTCATGTGAAAGTCCCTTTTTACGCCTCATGTTTCAGCAACTGAAAGTCAAACTTGAATTGTGGTCTTTCAGCTTGACCTGGGAGGCTCTTTGCATAAGACATGCATTTGAATCAGTGACTGCTTTCCTTCCTCAGTGATTTGTCGAGTTCGTTACTTCTGCACTTTCTAGATACTAACATGTGGTTGCCTAGTCTTTGTTATCTATTTTGCGAAAAAGATGTCGACCTGTATATCGTTGTGTTTGTGTACGCTGCTTTCTATCATGAAATCAGCGAAGGCGTAGAAGTCTGGAAGCAATTCTCATTAGGTCCACTGAACGCCTCTCGACCCATGGTGGGTCCTGCTAATGTGTTTTCTGCCCCCAATTTTTCTAATATTCATTTCACCTACTGGAATTTCGATTCTGCTAGCAGGCTGAGGTTCCTTCTTCCACCGTCTTCAGTTGTTTGTCTTCATCACTTTTTCTGCGTCTGTTTGTTAAAGTGTATCGCAATATGACCATAAATACACCACCCTCCTGATGAGTCTTGCTTTCATGAATGCTTTTGACTTCAGGAGAGCCATCAGTGCTGTCGGTGACATTGTAATAGCCACACTCCCAATGAGCTTGTGGTTGTAGTCTGCATGACTAAACCAAGTAATCGACTCACCTGCTAACAATACGGGAATGTTTTCCTTCGTTACATCTGCAATGGAAGATTCCCGACATTTCTGTATCAGATCTTCACATGTTTTGAAGTCTAAACGGTCCAGGCGATCTCAAACATTGTGTTTACGCACTATACCGCTATGTTCACTTTTATTTCTCCGAAAGGATATGAACCAGTCGGCTGGCTTCCTGAAGGCCTCCAATGGCCAATATTATTTTGGCTACTTGATTCTGGCGAGAAACAAGTTCATTCTTTTATTTGTTCTATGGTTTTTTGTCGCTGTTGCACTGATGCCATTGTTTACCGGAACGGGTAGGCAAACCCATAGGCAATCTTCCATCTTTTGTCAGCTTATCACCGGCTAACGAAGTAGATGAGATAACTTTCTTTGTGTCTCTTCTTCTCACAAATTTGCAGAGAATATGGCATTCATTTGAGACACTTTGGCCGATTGGATATTTCAGCTAGTGATGTCCTGGTAGCAGCAACAAACTGGAGCAGATAACACCATCCAATATCCTGATTACGAGCTAGTATAAACCAGTGATTTCTTTGAGCTCGCTTCTTGATTGTGAGGTAGAGGTTCCAGATCTTCGGTGAGCTTCTGCGTAGTAAGTCCCGCCACTCGACTGCTTTAGCTCTGGTAGACTCCAGAGGAGTGGTGTGGGGATTGGTCAAGATGTGGTTTGTAGTATGCAGTATGTTAGGACTGTATTGCTGCCGTGAATGGAGTTTGACCTAACTCCCGTTGGTCATTCGGTGTAGTCATAAAAGCAGAATAATAATAATAGGTTGTAGTGTAGATAATATGGGTTGAGATAAGTGGAATAATAAAGGTGACCTAAGGAAAAGATAGAGTGAGAGAAGGCAGAATAGGTCGTGGGGATTTAGTTTGTACGCTTATCCATTGACAGTGTGGTTTTAAGTTTTATGAGGATAAGCCATTGAGACACAAACCTTGCATTTCTGCATGATTGTCTAGCTTCCGCTTAAAAATCTCCAGAGATGGCGCTGTAGTCACGGCCGCCGGTAAAGCGTTCCAGAGACGGCAAACACGAAGCGAAAAGAAATGTGATCGCACTCGAGTCTTTGGTCTCTGGTGTGCTATCCTTAGCGGGTTACCTCGTGGAAGCCTATAATCGCTTAATGGCAGGATGCTTTTATTTGGGTGGGCCTGGTCATTTAGGATCTTGTAGACGGTGATGAGGTCTCCCCTGTGCCTACGGTAACTAAGTGTGAAAAGACCTAATTTCTTTAGTCTTTCCTCATATGATTTGTTGCGGAGGCCGATCACCCATTTTGTCGCTCGTCTCTGGACACTTTCTAGAATGTTAGCATCCCTTTTGAGTAGCGGAGGTGCAATGATATTATGCACCTCAAGGTGTGGCCTCACATATGCCTTATATAACCTTAAGAACAGTTCGGGAGTGAGAGCTCCCAGCTGCCTGTGCATAAAGTGTAAAGTTGCGTAGGCTTTGGCGACGTCCCTCGAGTAATTTCCACTGGTGTCTAGCTTTTCTGTTAGAATAAGACCTAGATCGCGCTCTGATGGAACACAACTCAAGTTCTGGCCACCAAGGGTGTAATTTACACTCTGTGACCTGCCGGAATGAAGTTGCACTACTTTGCACTTCTTTAGGTTGAAAGGCATTCCGTTAGCCAGAGCCCATTTTCCCAGAGTTTGCAGGTCAGCCTGCAATCTATCTGAGTCTTCCGATGAGTTTATTGCTCTCCAAATCTTTACGTCGTCAGCGTAAAGAAGCGCAGAGCAGTTTAGTTGGGAGGGCAGGTCGTTGATAAAAATCAAAAACATCAACGGCCCTAGGATAGAACCCTGAGGAACCCCTGATGCCGAGGTGTGCCAGGATGATCGGATGCGGTTGACTTTGGTGCAGAATTCTCTCTCGCCTAAGTAATCTTTCAGCCATGCGAGAAGTGCTCCAGAAACACCCGCCTTGCTTATTTTGTGAAGGAGCAGACCATGGTGAACTGTGTCGAATGCTTTCGCAAAGTCGAGAAAGATCACGTGGGCTGGTACCTTTTTGTCCCAGGATAGTGTCCAATCGTTCCAAGCTAGTAGAAGATTCGTCACGCAGGATCTTCCCCTCCTGAAACCGTGCTGTGCTTCGTGAAGGTTAGTCCCATCGAAGTATTTTCTCATGTGGTCGTCAATGAGACTTTCCAATATTTTCGATATCACTGGAAGTAGAGCAACTGGTCTGTAACTGGTCGCATTCTGCCGGTCACCACCCTTGAAGATAGGGGATAGGATTGCTCGTTTCCATTCACATGGAAGTTTCCCTACATCAAGGGAGTGTTGGAACAGATCACTTAGGGGTTGGCAGAGACTTTCTGAACACTGCTTCAGGACAGATGGTCTGATGTCATCACAACCTGAAGACTTTCCCGAAGCCAACCTTCCCAATTTTGCAAGTACCATAGCCGGGGTAATTTGAAATGTACCCAGCAGGTTTTCGCGTGTTGGTTTGCGATGTAATCTGGATGTTCTGTGGGGGTAATATCCTCGTTACTGTTTAGTTGCCTGTGAAAGGCTAGGCTGAATGTCTCTGCCATTTCAAGACTAGTAAGAGATTTCCCATCAGAACCCACTAGATTGCATGCTCCCTGGTTGGTCGGTTTTCTTTCGGACATAAACCTGTATAGGCTTTTGGGGTTCACGAGAAGCTTATTGGCGAGGTTCCCTGAAATGTCCTTCTATCGCTCCGGACTCGTATGTTACATCGATTCCTGAGTTCAAGGTACACTTCATGTTCGGGTTGACTCTTCGATCGTCGCCACGCAAACCAGGCTTTTCGCTTCGCCTGCAGAAGGCGTTGTGTCCCCTTTTTAGCCATGATCGTTGCTTCCTAGCTTTTGGTGTGACTAAAGGAACAGTGTCTGAGACCGCCTGGTGAATGATCTCCTTTACCACTCTCCAGTGTTCTTCTACTGTTAGCTCTGTCCATTTTTTAGGCCAATTTGCTTCAGACAGAAGTCTTCGCATTTTGGTGTAGTTGGCTTTGTTATAACACAGATAGGGCTGTGTATTGTCCCACTGTAAGCGCTCGCGGAGGACTATGTCGAATACTATGACCGCGTGGTCACTACTACCTATGGGAGTCGTGATCTGAACGTTTTCCACTAGTAGCTGGTCACTAGTGAGCACGTAATCCAGTCTAGAAGACTTCCCATCAGGGCCCCATCTAGTATCCATCTTGACATTTTCAGTGAATCCAGCCTTCCTGATGGTATGCAGCAGATTTCGATCAAATCTATCATGGGCTTTTCCCGACACCAAGTTAAGAGATGGGGCATTGAAGTCACCAGCTATGACAATTTGATCATAACCCATGTCTTGAGTTGCTGAGATTGTATTTAGCAGTACCTGGTTGTGGTCTGCTCCACATGAAGGTGATCGATAAATGCTGCCCACTAGATATTTGCAGTACCCAACGGTGAAGTGGCACCATATGGAGTCAGGGAGCTCTGTGAGGGGAGGGTCCATCGCGTGAACACATCTGAGCTGTTTGTCGACGTATATGGCGACTCCACCTCCTTCTTTCAGGTCCCTATCTCGCCTGACTAGGACCATATCATTTATACTGACTTCGCTGTCTGCCACCGTAGGGGTTAGCCAGGTTTCCGTCAGTATTATGATTTTGGAGTTCAGTTGTGATTGTAGGTGTCTAAGTTCAGCTATTTTGCCTCTTAGCCCTCTCACATTACTGTACAGGCAACTGGTAGTCAGTCTCACCACTTCCCCGTATTGGGGGGTAGTTGACTTGATATTGGCTATCGGTTGAGGAGTTATCCTACGAACTAGTTGGCCGATTCCCCAGGAACCGGCCTGTTGGCGTTTTTTTCTTCTAGTTCAGTCGGAGCACTCGGATGACACTGGCTATCATCGTCCGTGCTGCACCGCTGTAGTGTGACTAGGGGTTGAGGATTTTTTTTAACTACGCTTTGTTCTCTCCTTTGAGTGCGAGGCCGGCTCTCGCAGCAGCGAATGTGTTTGCTGACCTTGTCCTTGGTCTCGTACCATCTATGGAGAGCGGTAGTCAACTGGTCTTGGGAGCTGAACTTGACAGCTAACAGACGTGGCGTGTTAATTGACATAAGATGAGTGGGTCGAGGCAGTCTATAAATAGAGACAGCCCCTGAACTCCCAGGGCCATCTGGGATGCCAACCATCTCCATTGTTGTACATCATGACAATGCTTTTCGCAGGCGTTCCCAGTTACCAGTTCGGGAATGCCATGCACAACCATGGAGGCAGAAGGAATGAGCTCTGGCGACTCCCTCGCCATTTGTCTTTCCTTCCACGGCCTGTCTGGCTTAACACGTATGTTACAGGCCCTCCCTATAGAAAGGACTTGAGAAGCCAGTAACACTTTTTCAACATCCTCGGTAGAGCCCAATGTTACCCTCAGTGGGGATGGTTTGCCTTCAGGTGCAGCAGTGCCCCTATACAATCTGCATAGATTTACTGGTTGGATGTCCAAACCCAGTGTGCTACACAAGATGGACCACTGTTCCTGATCAAATAGGGCCCTATCTTTCAGCAGACTACTACAGTCTGGTACATTAAAGAGGATTACACAATTTGATCTACTAACCGTGGGCTTGGGCTCGGTCCTCGCACATTTGTGATCCCCTTTAAGACCGTTTTGTTTCGTCTGGTGCGACTGGGTATTTTTGTGTGTCTCAGTGCTATGGCCAGTATTACTGGCAGACGATAGGGGTCTTTTTCCAACGACGGAAACCCGTGGTTCTCCAGCCTCTGTGTCTGGAGCGGTTATGTCAAGAGTTACAAGTTTAACCGGTGAGGATTTTGGTATCCCCGGTTTACGTGCGTTTGTACTAATTTCCGGATTGGTGGGGGTCGAACATTTCACATTTTTCCCTGCTACTTTTGCTCCAACTTTAGTTTTCAAAGGACTACGCGAGGCTACATCAGGACGGCAACTCGGGCATATGTACCAGAACCATTGGCATGGGTTCTTACGCATAAAGTCATAATATGCTTTTGGTACCCCATTGTCGCATCTGCAATGCACCCATCGCTTGCAAAAGTTACATTCGAAAGCAGAGTCTGCTTGTTCGACAACAGAAGCGCAGACCTTGCAGTCGTCTGCCTTCTTGGGGAGCGTTCTTGTCGTCTTGCGACGTCGTGAACGTTTCTTTTTGGCCTTCCTATTTGTTTCATGGTCTACCATGGGGATGGGTGTTATGCAGTTCTCACTTAGTGCAATTTTCCCACTCGGCTCTGTTAACCTAGTCGTGTTAACAGGGGTGGAGCCACATCCACTTGGCTGACTTTGCACAGCTTCACTGTAGGACTGTGGCGACACGGGCAATCTGTACGAGCAGGGAATATTTGCCCTGGTCTTCAAGACCGGTATGCGTGAGTCCATCAGCTTCACCTGTTTGCCTAGTTTGGCTGAAGCCCTGGTGACTACGGAGTATGATGTCCCATTACTTATTTTAGGGTGAGAATCTATCGTCATTTTACTCCTAAATTAATACTGGTGATTAAATAATAAGAGACTGTTATTTTGTCCAATAGACTTACAGCAAAAGACAATAGAGAGCACAGAAAAGAAGGATAAAGTATTTAAGTAAAAGCTTTTGACTTTACCTGTAACTTTCGGGTTATTCGGCTTCACAGCAATCACGTAACAGACCCACAAGTCCTGTATATTTGAAAGAGTGAGGAGGATGTTGCTACAGAAGTAGCACCTGAAGCTTTGGCAGTAGTTCGAGACAGCGGGAAGTACCACACACAGGCTCGGTGAGGAAGAAATGGTTGAATAAAATTCGCCGGTAGGAAGATCAGGTTTCCCAAACGAATAATTCACAAAATTGGATATTTCCGGTTAGAGAGGAAAAAGCACGTCTTATTCAAGGAGCGCGCCCTTCAGAGACCATGATCGCTTCTCATTAGGGTGGGAATTAATACATAAAGTCCTTATCCTTAACATGGTGAAACCGATTTCTAGGATGAAAACAAATGCCTAGAATCAAAATGCGTTAGTTTCTTGAGTGCTTGAAGAGGGTCACTGAAATGTAAAATTCTACGGGTTTATGTCGAAATAATTGTCTGTAGTGTAGCTTTTTACTTCGAAAAGTGTGACTGGTTGGTTCAAGGTCATTTCGCCGTGGTATCTGCCACTCACGGTCTCCTGTCCCCTGTGGCTTTCAATGACGGGAACACATACAACTACACGATAAATACAGACATTTATACTAATTGTCCGGAGCTATAAATCTTGGAGGATTGTAACGTACTCTTATAATTGTAATAACACAAAGAACAACTCTGCTCCATGTGGTAAATCTGACTATATATGCATGGAAATGTTTGCACTTGAGAGGGTTGTTTATTCCTATTACGACTAATATTTATGTCACGTCCGTCAATTCGTGAAGTTTATCGAGACCGCTGTCTGTAAACCACGAGTGTGTTATGTTGTTTTAACACTGGAATCCCTCATGTGGTGTACTACAGGAATAGATAATATTGTACCATTAGTTAAGTCTAAAGAGCTCACCCTACACTCACAGAAATTTTGAGGTCAATAGTTTGCTGACCCTTCTCACTTGAAAAACCATCAAGAAACCATTCTTCCTGTTACCTGCTTAATCTCAGTTCAGGAAGTTGTTTCTACTCACTGCATTTTAGGTGTAGGTATGCGAGGACGTAAGTGCCTGACCCCTTAAGAATGTAAGCATTGATAAGAACAACGCTTCTTTCCATCTAAGAGTTTACTGTATATTTGAGAGGGCACAGAGATCGTTCAGCTACTGAGTTAACATTCGGAAGATTCTATATAGGTTGCGAATGATGACGTCTGATTTCGTTACTGACTACTTGCCGTCATCCTGGGCCTCCGGAAAGGCTATGCTTGCAGTGGCAGCTAGCTGTTAAGAGCCTCTTGTCTTGCGACCATCCTTAGACTTGATGATGTGGCTAGTGGTGCCATTCTTTCCCTGAGGAATAAAACACCTATTATCAGAAACCTACTGGGGTAGTGAATGAATCCCCAAAATTACTAGACAACAGTTTTTTTCATCCGACAGTGGATGCTGACCTTCACTAGTTAAGCCGGCCCGTTAAGCTCGAAGTTCGCGGTGAAGTATTCAAGCTGTTTGACGCAATGTCCCGTTGCGTTCGTTTGTCCATACACGATCCCGAGCTAGCCAGTCAATCATCACCGAATTGTGATTCTGATCCCAGTACATGTCTTAAATTTTGGAGGATCAATTGGGTGTTTGGATTTGTTTTCTGTTTAAACAGAATCAATACTACATGAGTTGAAGATAAGAACTTGTGCTTGTATGTGGTTCACTTCACGCAAATGTCGACATTCCCTCATCTCTCAACCTAATATATCTAATTAGACATCACTACCGTCTCTTGTACAAGGTGTTTTTCCTTGTTGCAACAGTCTTTGAAAAGTCAATTAGCTACCCCAGTGTTTTTATGCCAAAACAGTAAAACTGCTGGAGCCGTGAATTACTATTAACTTAATTCATGCTATCATCTGCAGGGAAGTGACACATTAGCCTTTCATAGAGAGTTTCTTCAGCAGTCGTCCATCTTAGATTACTGTAGGCGCTAGTGTGATGACTAGAATCAGGCATTAAGTCCTGAAATCAGGTAAGGATTTAATGTTAGAGAATTAACACGAACCTCCCGGTACTAATAAACGGCGGAGAACTTAGAATGGTAGCATAAATCATAACAATACTGCTGAGCAACCATACGACCCAACGATTTTCAGAAGACGAAAAGATGTCATCGATTACGCCAGATAAGCTGTATACAAACTCGGGTGCTTGTATTATCAATCATAAGGCTCTTGTTCTACTGAGAATACAAACAAATCAAAACAAACTGATCATCTGAATTACAAAACACATTTCAGAAGCATAAAGTGGTGATGACCGCTTCGATAGCCGATGTGGTTGCAAGAATGAACGGTTGCAACCCAACAGTGTACCAAATGACATAGATGATTACTACGTACGTTCATTTCAACAAGTCGACTTAAACAGTGAAGATGAACACTCAATAAATGAGGAATTCTGTAGACTAACGATTTTGTAGAATTATTCACGGATTCCTCTGGTAAGGAACATGTACAATAGAATAAAGAACGGTTAACCAAATACAGATGTGAAGTGTCTGAGAATCGACTAAAATATTCTCAACCAAACGACGTACAAATTCTTTCTGCGGGAATCATTTCGAGCTTTTCGAGAGTAGCATACATTTACTCCATGCCTTAACCTATAGTATGACTGCAATGTTTAACTACAAACTAGCCCGATAACCTGTCACTCAGAATTTAAGTGTTACAAATATTGATTTCGTAAACGTTTACCAGATCTAACCACTTCGATAGACACTCACTAATCGACCCAGTGTTACAGGGTGTAATTAATTTGTAATACGTTTTTCATGACTATTACCATATCTTTGTAACTACACTACCTCTTGCTCGCTAATTTAGAAATACATTTCAGGTGTTATTGTATGAATCTTCTCGAAATTACTAGTTCGAGTCAGAGAAATTCTACTAAGAATTGTCAAGCTTTCATAACCGTTAACCTCATTCGTGTGAAGATACTGTAGCGGTAAATAATTCCCCAAAATTATTGACCACAGCAATCACTCATTGGATTCTGACCACCACTGTTTAAGTCGACTTGTTTAGCTGAAGGCTTCCGGTCAAGCATCCCCGCCATTTTGGTACCCCGCCGTGTCACGTGCACGATCACTAGCTAGCTAAGTGTTCGTCTGAAGGCTTGGTCCCGAAATATATCATGAAGTTTGGACGATCAATTATCGGCTTTTGCTTTGTTTTCGGTTAGCGAGAATAATTTAGAGGCTGTGTAAGATAATTCCGTCAAACCTCTAAACTGGTGAGCCCAACCACGAACTTCATCCACGATAAATCCACAGATAACCCCGGTGAGTTCGTGCCATTTTGTATTTGTTCTTGTACCACATATTATTCAACATAATTTTCGTCATGAGTGATCTTAGTCCCAAGGTCATCCGTATCCGCTCAACTCCTAAAACCATTCAGCTCGTACCATACTGGCCAGATAATGCTGAAACGTGGTTTCTGCTAGCTGAAGCAGATTTTTGTGAGCATGGGATAACCGATCAACGTTCACAGTTACTTGCAGTTATGCACGCTCCACCGCGGGAATTCAGCAAGTACGTAACATCACAGATGTTGAGTCCCGAGGTAAGTAACTCGTACGAGTTGCTCAAAGCATCCCTCCTCAGGAGAAACGTTCTCACGGACCGACAACGTCTGGACAAATTATTTCGTAACATCGAGTTAGGAGATCAGTCAGCCGTGAGCATGCTGACAAGAATGAAAGAAATTGTTGGCCAAAGTCAGTTCGACGAAGGACTATTTAGAGAACTCTTTTTATCCAAGCTGCCACAGTCTGTACAGACCGTACTTGTGACACTTCAGGGTGTTGTATTAGAGGACTTAGCTATTACTGCAGATAGGATTCTAGAAATAACTAAACGGTCAGTTCCCGAAATATGCTCGATGACTAAGCAGACTTCGAGTAAGGATACTGCAATGATAGGGTTATGCAACTCCATCCAGCAGATGTTTAGGTCGAACATGCATTCTAACTCCTCCGACCGTCGTCCTAAATCTCCTCAACGCAGGAACTCACGTGGTCGATCTAAGTCCAAACCACGTTCACTGAAAAACCCCGACTGGTGCTGGTACCACAACACCTATGGCCAAGAAGCGAAGTGTTGCCGTAAGCCTTGTAACTTCGGAAATGTCTCAAAGTCTGTGGGAAACTATCCCGCCGGCACGCGTTAGCGGCAACCGTCGCCGGTGGCACTAGCCGCCTTCTTTACATCCATGATGTGATAAGCCAGACTCGATACTTAGTCGACACAGGCGCCGAAGTCAGCGTCCTTCCTGCTACAGCAGCAGATCGACAGAAGGAACCTACCTTCAACTTACAGGCTGCAAATGGAAAACCAATCGCAACCTTTGGTAGAAAATACGTCTATCTGAACGTAGGTTTACGCAAACTTATTCGATGGATTTTCCTTCTCGCTGACGTTACAATGCCCATCATTGGCACGGACCTACTTAATCATCATGATTTACTCGTAGACGTCCGCCGAAAACGACTGATTGACAATACTACTAGTCTGTCTATCAAAGGCATTACCTACATAGGCCCTAGTCTGTCACCCGTTAAGATAAAGGCAATTCTTGATCCAACTTTTCAACCTATCGTTGACAAGTATCCAGAACTTAACTGCCCGTCGAACGACCTACCGTGCATAACCAGCAATGTTATGCACCGCATCATTACCACATGACAACCTGTGACATCTAAAGCACGACGATTAGCTCCTGACAAACTGAGAATCGCCAGGAATGAATTTGACCATATGCTTACCCTTGGCATCATTCGACCTTCGAATAGCCCATGGGCATCCCCACTTCATATGGTTCCGACAAAGGCGACCCACCGGTGATTACCGGCGAGTGAATGCCAAAACAACCCCTGATTGCTACCCGTTGCCTCATATACACGACTTGACGGCAACCTTATCCGGCGCGACTATATTCTCTAAAATCGACTTGGTTAAAGCGTATAACCAAATCCCGATGGCAACAGAAGATATCCCGAAAACGGCTATCGTTACGCCTTTCGGACTTTTTGAATTTCTACGTATGCCATTCGGTCTCCGGAATGCAGCCCAAACATTCCAACGCTTCATTGACGAAGTATTTCGCGGTCTCGACTTTGTATACGCATACTTAGACGACTGCCTCATTGCCAGTCCAGACAAGGAAACTCACCTTAGGCACTTGGACTTGGCATTTGAAAGGTTACGCCAACATGGTGTTACCATTAATATTCAAAAGTGTCAAATCGGTGTTGACTCACTCGACTTTCTGGGTCACACTATTGACTGCAAGGGCATTCGCCCACTGGCTACTAAGGTCGAGGCTATACTGAACTTTCCAGAGCCACAGACGGTGAAAAGTCTCCGCACTTTTAACGGCTTAGTAAGTTATTATCGACGCTTTATTCCCAACTGTGCCTCTTTGATTCAGCCATTAACAGACCTCCTTCGAGGGAATAACAAGTCCATAGAACTTGACGCGTCTGCTCGAAATGCTTTTACCCAGATTAAAAAAGCTATTGCGAATGCCACACTTCTGATGTATCAGGATCCAACGGCACCGTTAAGTATCTCGGTTGATGCATCAAACACTGCAATCGGCGCAGTTCTACAACAGCTAGTTGACAATGAGTGGCAACCACTCGCCTTTTTCTCCCGGCGCCTTCAATTAGCTGAAACGAAGTACAGCACATTCGGCAGAGAACTTCTGGCAATGTACTGTGCTATACGTCATTTTCGACATTCGGTAGAGGGTCGTGAATTCATAATTTTTACGAATCACAAACCTCTGACGTACTCTCTGAACTCACCTTCAGATAAGTATTCACTCAGGGAATCACGACAACTGGATTACGTTTCACAGTTTACATCAGATATTCGCCATGTATCCGGAGTAGACAACACTGTGGCAGATGCCTTGTCGCGCGTTTGTTCCCTCACCCAAATCGACGGCATAGACCTGGTAAAACTGGCTCGTCTTCAAAAAGAAGATGCCGAACTTCAACATGAGTTGTCGAAAACAACTCTACAATTAGCTGAGAAACCCTTAGGTATGGGAAAAGATACTATTCTATGTGACATTTCCACGAGTACTCCTCGCCCCATCGTGCCTAAAAGTTATCGCCGTAACGTCTTCAATACGTTGCATGGCTTATCTCACCCAGGTATTCGAACTACTGTCAAGCTCGTAACTAGTCGGCTTTGTTGGCCTGGCATTAATAAAGAAGTAAGGGAATGGGCACAAACGTGCTTGGCTTGTCAAAAGTGCAAGGTAATAATACACACCAAAGGCCCACTTGGCACCTTTCTTCTCCCTGACGCTCGTTTCTAACACGTCCATATAGATTTGGTTGGACCCCTTCCTGAATCCCATGGATATGCCTATATTTTAACTTGCATCGATCGATTCATACGATGGCCGGAAGCAGTACCCATCAAGGATGTATCTGCTGAAACAGTCGCACGCGTCTTCGTAGAAAGATGGATCGCTAACTTTGGATGCCCATCTTCCATAACAACTGATCGCGGGCGGCAATTCGAAAGTGGCTTATTCTTCGCCCTGACTAAAATCATAGGTTGCATGCGTTTTCGAACAACAGCCTACCATCCTCAAGCTAATGGTATGGTAGAACGTCTACACAGACAGCTGAAAGCTGGTCTGTCAGCCACAAACGCCACCCATTGGACTGAATCCCTTCCGTTAGTTCTCCTGGGGATACGAAACGCCTTGAAAACCGATGCTGGTTGTACTAGCGCCGAGCTAGTATATGGCACGACACTGCGACTGCCTGGTGAATTTGTTTCTCCCTCGAGCTTCCCACCAGTGGTAGATCACGCTTCATACGTCAGCAGGCTTACAAACGCAATGCGTTCAGTTAAACCTGCTCCCCTTCGTCCACAGTCTATTGATGTTTTTGTTCACCCGTGTTTAAAAACTTCACATGTGTTTGTTCGTCGCGACTCTGTGCGCAGACCCCTGGAACCTCCATATGACGGACCTTATAAAGTAATTAAACGTTCTGGTAAATTTGTAAGTGTTGGGGCTAGACTTAAGATAGTCCTCGATATCACCACACTTACTAAAAATTTCACCGTCTTATGACTTTACCAGTACTCTACCTAACGTGTAAGTACTGATTAACACAATCAAAGTTTAAAGGCTAAAAATGGAAAGAATTCTTAGTATGAGTTGTATTTCACGTAACTGAATAACAGATTTAATAAATAAAGTGACTGTACAACTTATCTGCAGACGTTGCTGGAGGTAGACTCAGAGAGTGTGCAGAAAGAGAGCACAACAAGAGAGCGAACCAATGAACGTACGGGAGACTCACAACTCAGAAGACAAAAAGTGTATCACCATGGGTGAGTGAGTTTAAACAAAAGTTCAAAGGTACAATGTGCATTACAAATTCTTTGTCTTGGACAAAAAAGGCCGCGAGGACACCGTCAGCATTGATCGTCTGAAACCGGCTTACTTGGAGGGTAATCTTATTAGCATAGAGCTCAACGTACCCCAAAATCCACAAGCAACAGAAGATCGTTTAGACATCGATGAAGTCACTAGCACAGCGACAGCTACCGAACCTTCTATCGAGCCTCCCAAGAAAACCCGTTCTGGACGCACCGTAAGGTTCCCAGAATATCTGCACACTTATTTGACTTAACGAAGTCGTGTGATTCACGCAACTCATTCGTTTGTGGTAGCGACTATTTTTTTTTGACGTATCAATTCTTTTTATATACAGTACCACCGAACACAAAATTTTTTCTCAACAGTTCATGTAACGTACACAAAAAAATTAATTAGGTGTACTTTTTTTCGATGTTCTGAACTTAGCATTATTTTACTGTATAGTAAATGCACATCATTTTTTTAACCAAAAAGCTCATTTGGTACATTTTCTTCGACATGGTTCTTAGCGTTCTTGTTCTCTTTTCCAGGTGCGACGGGCACTGGACAGGAAACAAACGAAGCACGGAATCCAACGAACAACAATAAGGAAGCTATGTACAAACACCCTATTAGCATAGGCAGACAAACCAGTAGGCATGCCACCAAGCTGCTAGGAAGATTTTTTCCACTCGAGAGGGGAACATCGAGTTTTTTTTGCTTCCGGCTGGTTCTGTTTTAGGGTCCTCACGACCCCACTAGGGGGGAGTGAGCTGTAGCGGTAAATAATTCCCCCAAATTATTGACCACAGCAATCACTCATTGGATTCTGACCACCACTGTTTAAGTCGACTTGTTTAGCTGAAGGCTTCCGGTCAAGCATCCCCGCCATTTTGGTACCCCGCCGTGTCACGTGCACGATCACTAGCTAGCTAAGTGTTCGTCTGAAGGCTTGGTCCCGAAATATATCATGAAGTTTGGACGATCAATTATCGGCTTTTGCTTTGTTTTCGGTTAGCGAGAATAATTTAGAGGCTGTGTAAGATAATTCCGTCAAACCTCTAAAATACCAACCAACACAATTTCTGGAATAGTGAAACAGCGTCTCATTGTTAAAATTCCACCATTGAACAACGTTTCAGAGAGGCAAGCAAAAGTAATACGGATAGACAGGTATCATAGTGGGAGATAAAATCCGCAAAAAGAAAGGAAGCATTCCAATAAACATCATTACAGCCAAACATGGCATCCAAGGATGACTTTCAAAGAATTCTTTCCGCTCATATTGTTTGGAGAACTCAGATAAGAGGTACAAATAGTCTAGAAGAAATACTCCCGATGGAGTACAAATGTCTAATATAAAAGTAATGAAAACATGCCAAAAATTCAACTCTAACTGTTACAATAAAAGCCAACTCGTTGTGGTCTGAATGCAGTAAAGCGATCTATGCACCCTGCTGCAGAACTGACCAAGCTTCTTTGACACACGTGTAGTCACAAAATGCTCCAAAGACATTTATTTGTTTATAGACCTATGCGTCTCTATATAGACAAGGTAAGTATCCAAGCACAAAACAGTTACTATAGAACAAATTCAGTTAGCCGAAATTCAACTGTAAGAAGTACCTTAGAATCAAGCAGAATATTCCCAACAGGGTGGAATCAAAAATTCTGTCCACAGGAACCATATACGAACGCTTCTTGCAGACAATCCAAGATCAAAATCACCTTCATTCCATCAAACGAAATCGCATCAGAGAGCAACACATTCTCAATGTATAGCACACCCAAAAAGAGAAGCACTACAATTAGGCAACAAATAGTAACGAAGACAAATAATAAGGACCAAGTCAACATATGATATGCAAATGTTAGAAGAGTGCTATACAGTCTAGGAGAAAAACAGATAATAACTACGGAGTTTGTTGAAACATCCAAACAAGTATAATTATTGTGATTAGATAGTTCCGAAGGGGATTTCTAAACACTTTTTCCGTTATGGCAATTGTATTCGTAAGGAACTGCTTTAAAAAATATCAAGCAAATGTGCTGGTAAAACGAAATGTCATTTTTAGTTTTAAAATTGTATACAAAACCGTATTTGCATTCTCCATAGGCTGCAGAAAATATAAATTGATGAAGGACACGTAATCTTCTACAAAGTCACATCCGATTTCACTTAAGTATACTAATACCCAACTAGCATTGACTTCGGGCGCACTGTAGAAACTTTGACGCAAATTTCGGGCAACATGTATGATTCTCAGAATGACTAATTTATCATACGAGGAAAGACGAGACAGTTTAAATCTCTTCTGCCTATCATACCGTAAATGACTACGGACCTCACCTATTCTCTTTTTTCCTTCCCACCAAGTCGGAACACCTTAGGAAACATAGCAGGAGAGTTCAAAAGCCAAGGAGAAAACATATTGCTGTATAGTACTGGTTCTCACGCCGAGTCATAAACTGCTGTAACCGACTCTCAGAAGAAGTGGTGTCTTCAACCTCAACTGATTCATTCAACAAGGGTTTGAACAAGCACATAAATTTACCAGAAAAGCATTAACATAGGCTCCAAGCCTTCTATAATCAACCAATAAATGTGGATAGCGAAACTTTGGGGCAGATTAAAGATAACTGTCCCACGTTCTACAATGCTCCCAAAGAAAATGCTAGCTAGGAAATCAATGGGAAGCACTGGAGTCTCATACAAACGGTAGGGTTTAAAGTATGGGGTCGCAAGAAGACACTCAATGGAAAATAAATTATTCACTTGTAAACTGAAAGTCAGTTTCAATAGTAAATATCTAAGAGAATCATTACAAATTGGATAGCAAAAAAGATATATTCAAAAACTTTTAAATAAAAAAACACGACATTATGATGAGAAACACACGAATAACAAGAATTTTTAACATTGTTAAGGTGAAGAACATCATGTAGACGCATTTTTGTGAGCTCATTTCACATAAGACGATATATGCTTCTAATTTAAATGTAGATTTGCAAAAATATATGAATCCTTTTGAACTTTATAATATCTGCTACCCTTCTGAAACCATCCCAGCCATAAGGAGCATGACAGTAACAATTAAGACAGAATAAAAGAGTGAAAATTCGAAATTATAAATATTAATGCAGTTAAAAACTAAAGAGGGATAGAATTCTGCTTCGGATATATAAAAATTTTTCAGTAGAGTCTGATCTGATTTACGTGATTTATAAAACAGAATAGCATTCAAGGAAGTAATAACATAGTTAGTATAAAGAAAGCCAATGAAGTCTAAACTATATGTGATTTCTGGACTACAAATTCAGTGTAGAGAGGACGAATCAAAAATGAAATAGACTTAATTCCAAGAAAAAGCATTTCCAACAGACTTAAGACTTTCATCATCAGACGCCTTATCTCGATACTGAAGACCATAATAAGTGATAAGGAACTCTGGTAGACAGTGAGTCCACCAAGAACTTATTACTCAGCAGTTAGACAGCAGGGAATGAAGATAGATTGGACATATACTGAGGAAACTGTCAAGTGACACCACATAGCGGGTAGGTCCTCGAGTGAAATCCGAGAGTTACATGAAGGAGGTATTGTGAATATTCAATGAAAGCTTGCGGATAGTTTTGAATCGAGCTAAAAAAGATCTCAGGGGACAGAATGGAGATGTGCTGGTGAAACCATATATTCTATTCCTAACCCAAGGGACGAATAATAATAATAATAGTTTGTGATTTCCCGAGAAAGCATTATCATTTACACAGTTTATTAAAGTGACTCTCTTTGTTTAGTAGACTATCGGATAGCTCTTCCGTATGCTGAGCGACAGATATGATGTTCAATTCTGATTGGGGATAAAATCACTCAGTAGAATGCAGATTTATATCTAACTAACAACTTCTAGATAGCTAAAAGACACTTCTCGAATTTCAATTTTTTTAAAAACCACTTAACATAGAATATCACAGTACATATTATGCAAGAAAATTACTTTTAATGTTGAGATATATAAACTGTGTTTACGCATTCATTACAAATTCCGAGTTAAGATGATATATATATATATATATATATATATATCAGTATATGTAATGGCTTAAGTTGACAGTTAACAGTTTACAACAATAAAAATGGCATCCAACTGCTTTTTCTGTTGAAAAATTATAAATGTTATTACACAATATTGTTCATACCAGCAGAAGAATACATTTCACTTCAAAACATTGTATTATTACAAAAAAGAAGAATATATATATATCATGTGGGAAATGTCAATCATTTGAACGTATAAATAATCTTTTTGAATTCTCATACTGATGAAGTGAATAAAAATTATAATTATCTATCACAAATACTGTCCAGCTGCATAATTACCTGCATTACTTAGTAGCACATTGCTCTTTAGTTTAGTCCCCATGTATCTTAAGTGATTTTTTTCTTTGTGTCTTTTTTATAATTTCTGCCCTGTGTATTCATGTATCAACCGAATCATTTCATCAAATAGAATTGGTGCTTCACTATGAACAAGAAAATAGTTTATGACTGCATAATGAGTTTAGTGTATTCTTCAAATTGTAAATACCCAAATTGTTGTGTAACAGTTAATTTCCTTATTTTATTTCATTTTCAGTTTACTGAACTGATACAGAAAAATATCTTGTGATGTAAGAAGGTGAGAGAAGTGAGGAAGGGAAAAAAAGAAAGCGCATGAATGGCAGATAGGCAGAGAGTAGGAAGAAAAGCAGAACTGTCTATCAGTATAATATCAAATAATTATCTCATGTAGAATGAAATGGACAAAAGAATACTGTTCAGTGAATGACATGACAGTTGGTCACGTTAGAACTGCAGGAGCAAGCATATATAAAAGTTGAAAATAAAATTTTAAAAAATACAGAGGAGTTACCGTTGAAATGATAGTTACTAATTTTCACGTCTGTCTGCAATCGTAATAATGAACATAAAGGCAACTGGAAACAAATTTTAATTAAATTTTGAGAATGAAAACAGTTAAAATTTAACATTTATGCAATAATGCACTTTCATGTAAAGGTATATTACAAACCAGAAACGTGATTGTCACTTATTCAAACTAGTGAATTTAAATTAGCAAAATATTGTGTACAACTATTTTCATACTTGCATGATGACCATTAGACTTTAAAGAAATCCGATGGGAGTTTCTATGGATCATCTATTGGATTAATAGGTTTATTTACACAGGAAAATGTAACGAAATACTCGAAGGTAAAGTGAATCACAAGTACAAATTCTAAGAAGTCTGAGTCGAAACTACACTTTACAAGGTCAAGGTGATAACTCACCACTGTTTCACTTTGGCAGCATGAAATATTCATATCACAGGGTGTAATATGTTTGATGGCATAAATGGTATTCAAGGAAGCAAACACAATTGTATGACAGTTTATACGATGAGTACGGCTACACGCGAGTGAAACTGCCGTCCGGTATTTAGGTCACTTCAGTCAGACCAGCAAGTACTATTAGTGGGCATGAGTGGTTTTTAGCCACTAAGGTCAATCAGTAGTATGCTAAAGGACAGCTTTATCAAACAGCTTCAAAAAAGAACTAATGAGAAATACAAAAGCATAACTTAACTTTGTTCTATCAGTTTTTAAGTAAACCATTTACCAACTGTTGTTTGCAAGAAACTCTACAGTGATTGAAATTTCTGTTCGTAACTAAACACTCAGCACCAGTCAGCATATAGGCTGTTTGATTTAACAGAGTGAATATCTTAATAATATTTTTTCTAAATTATTAGTAGTCCTGAGTTGCATTTGCGCATGTTTCGATGAAAAAAATAAAGTCGGATACAGTCCAGGTTGTCTATTCTAAGGTTAAGTTATTATGCTAAAAGAATGAGTAATGCTTGTTTTATCCTACAGACAATCTAAGGCAAAATATCCTGAGAGACAACCATTCATAGAAAGTGTCCAGCCAAAACGGCATTATGGGGTTTTGCAAAACTAATGTTCTTATAGAGATTCAGGTGTTCATCTCTAAGATTTAACACCCAAGAAGTTTTCCAAAGCTGTGTGCAACTAACTGTAGCTGTTATTTACATTTAACCTTGTGGACGATAGCCCACTAACATTAGCGTGTTCCTCATCAGATCTTTTTTCTCAGTGTGTTTAAGTATGCGAAGAAACATTCGTCTAATGATATTACAACATAAATTGTACCATAACTTTATCATACTTTGCCACACAAGTTACGAAAACCATGAAAAAACGTTTAGAAAACAGAAAGATTGAGCGAAGAAATATTTACTTTTCAATTAGATCCTCATCTCTGGCTCTACTCTAATTTATATAGAATTTTTATTACAATACAAAAGTTTGCCAATCAAGTGGCACTGAAATCTTTGTTAACAATAATTAGTCAGTGTCAAAATGTCAATGGGGTGATAATTAACGAAGAAAATCAATACAGATTTAAAAGGTGGAAATGGATAGAATAAATTAATTTTACAAGAATAACACGTAAATTAAAGATAAAGTTGAAAAGTAAATATTTCTTCGCTCAATCTTCCTGTTTTCTAAATGTTTAAATGGGGATTTTTTCTTTATTGAAAAAACGTTTGGTTCAAACACAGAATTTCTTTCTGATATAGAAGCTTGGTAAAGAGCTTTTTACTGGTAACAAAAGGTGACTCCGTAGAAATTGGATACGTACAAAGTTTTATCGGTTATTACAACAAACTACTAAACAACAGTGGGAAGTAATATACAGTTGGAAAGAAACAAGTCTTGTGGAAGCTCACTTTTATGCGTGATGCCGTCAGTGGATAAACTGACTACATGATGAAAGCTGAAATAACGAGAACCAACTGGAAAGTTAGAAAAGAAGCCACTTATTATTATTCACATTCTCTTAAACTGTATGTACGGAATCCAGTATACATGTAAATAAAAAAAACATTAAGGGTAAAATGGGAGATATTCTGTGGTTTTATTTCTAGATACATCAAAGAAATTTGAGAATGAGAGGTGCGTGGGTCTTCAGTAGCGTATTCGGGGACCATCCACTCTTTGAAACCTCACAGATTCATTAAATCTTCACATTTCTATGAGTGATAGTTCTTTCGTGCTTCTCTCATTCCACCTTTATCTGTGCTTTTTTGATTGCTGCACTTTCTTGGAAAATTTTACTATGAATATTCAGTTGACTTCGGGGCAACTGATCACCATGTATTACATAATGAAAGTGAGATTAACATTCGGAAATAACTGAAGCCAACTAATGTACAGTTAAACTCTAGTGTATTTCATTTCTCTGAAGCAGTAGTTATTCAATGACTGAAACGTAATATGCTTTTTACAGGAAGAAAGTATAGCTTCTCTCTTCCCGCCATGATAACACCTTCATTTCTGACCTGGTTTTATGTCGTAATTATTCCGTATCTTATTTCATCCATACTGTCACATAATTTAAACTTTGTTATGTAATTTTGTGATCTATATGTACAATTACTAACTTAGTTGGCACTGTACAGTACTTTGTCCATATGCAGAAATGAGTCTTTGTGGACTGAAGATCGTTTATCCAAATTCTTATTTATATTCAATATATATGCCATCTACTGACTGGTTTTAAATCCAAGTATTGGTATTGGGTCCGATGGAATAGATAGGTTGAAAAGATGGAGATTTCATTTTTATTTTGGACAGAACTCTCATAATTAGAAACAGAAATAGGTAAGACATAAAAATTTTGCAGTTGGTGTTTAGTAGTTTGATCTGTTAGCCCTCTACATGAATAGCTTTCTACGTCCGCCAGAGAAGTAAATATTAGCTAAGGGTCACAGGATAAACTGAACTGTAACAGTACACATGAACAACTATGAACCGAAAAAAATTCACAAACCTGAGACTGATGAAACATGCAGAATGCCTCAGGAATATCAACAATCCAGACAATAACCAATCAGTTTTTATGCAATTCATGTAAACCACTAGAAGCATAATTCACAGTTCTCTTATACTACCTCCTCGTCCTCTTTGTATATGTTGTTTAGTTTGTACTGTTGATGTGGTTGCGTCTTCTGAGCTGGGTAGTTTAATTGAGAAGCTTCCTTTCAAGGCAATTTCTTCAGTGTAAATTTCAATAAGAAGTGAACTTAATTGAATTCTCCATTTAAAATTATCCACATGAGGTAGAAATCCTATCTTTTAGTTTGTAATGTATGCATACGGTTATGGGCGTCGGTGGTGCAGAGGTAGAATGCTTACCAACCACGCAAGTGGTAAAGAGGGAAAGTTGGGCGTGAAGCTAGCAACCCCACCCAGTAAAAATGAGACCGCTGCTACCGAAACTTCAAAGCTCTAGATTCAAGCATTATGTAACGTAAAGGAATAAAAATTAAAAAAAAAACATATGGTTATCTTCTTTTAACCTGCTCTTGTACTTATTATAATTGGATACTGGATCGTCTTGTGAAAGGACTTTTTATCTTAAAAATCGGCTGCCCTGCAATATTTCTATCATATTCTTGATGATGCAGTTTTCTTCACTGATTTGCTTATGATGTTGTCTTCCCGATATCTTAATGTACAGAAGCGAATAAAATAACTAGGAAATGTCACTATTTAATAAAGCACATATGTGGGTTACAATTGAGAGGAAATACCTGTAAGGAAACGAAAATACATAAAAGACTGTGGTCTATCTTTAGGCTGTGAATTATCTAACAAGATCTTATATATTTAACTGGTAAAGTGGTGACTAGCAGTGGAATCCAGGATGCGCATTTCGTCCTATTTGAAACTCCTCATCTGGATGTACCTGAATTCTCCAGTGAGTGATGATGTTCCCACGGAGGTTCGAACCCAGTGTCCATAGTTTCGAACGCCAAAGCGTCATCCACTAGGCTCTCGTGGCCCAAGTGGTCCAGTGGGTAACGCTTTGGCGTTTGAAATTATGGGCACTGGGTTCGAGCCCCCTTGAGAACATCATTACTCACTGGAGAATTCAGGTACATCCAGATGAGGAGTCCCGAATAGGACGAAATGCTCATCCTGGATTCCACTGCTTGTCACCATCCACCAGTTAAATTTTAACTACATGCCCAGACATCGTCGAAGCATCTACACAAGAAGCCGACATATCAACCTGAGACCGAGCACTTCGGTCCAATCAATCGACGAGGATATCTAAAATTCAACTAAATAAGATCTCATGTAGTTGCTTCAGTTGGTATTTATTTGTCTGGAATGCTAGAACCTGTGTTACCGTAAATATGCATATCACTCAGATTATTAACGTATTAAACAAGTATAAAAGAAGAGGCATCTGAGCGAGGATTTGGTTACTCTTATCAGCGATACTTTTCTCAAGCTTTATATATGCATATGTTTGCGTATAGTATACTATGATAGCAACAGAGGGAATTATTGTTATTATTGTTATTGTATTATTATTATATCCTGTAATTCCTAGAGGAACATAGAGCTTCAGCCATGCGTCTCCATTGCGTTCGGTTTTCTGCCAAATTTTTCACTCCGCTCCAAGTCTGCCCACATGCTTTGCATTTCCTCTTCACATGACCTCAGAGGGAATGTTTTCAATGATATGACATTAAAATTATAAATATTTAATAACAATCAAGAGGATCTTAGTTACGGAATACAAAAGTATCAATCAGGTAAAAACTAAAATTCAATAAGTAAGTTGAAAGAATTAATTTGATTAACTAGATTGAGCAGATTTGAAATAAAACTGAAAGAAGGTCAGGTCAAATTCAATGTCATAAGAATTAAAGGTGTAATATTGAGGAAAGAGAAGAAAAAGATTTCAAGACAAATCAAGTTCATTGCTGTCTCAATAAATGAACACACGTCTTCTGTTTACAGAGTTCATGATATAACATACTGATTGTCGCAGCTACAAAATTCGAAGGAAGTTTACTTAGCAATTACCGACAAAGTTGAATCAAAGCTTTTAAACTTGATAAGGGGAAAACTTCGATTAGATGAGAAACAAGGTGGTGGTGGTGGTGTATTCACTTAATAATTATGATGAAGGCACAAAATGCGTTTTGGAAAACACTGTGTGTATGTAAGTGCATATTTCTGGACAACTATTTGGAGGAATTCCTAAGATTACTAGACAAAAATTTGTCTGATTAATATTCTTTATTTCTAGAATTCCATTCCGTAGGCAGTAATTTAATTATAAATGACGAATATTATAGGAAGTAGTATTCTCGTTTGACTTCAAGCAAACATAGAGAAGATGGAAGTGGTGAAAATAACTAATGAAAATCAACAAGTACCAATCACTATCAACGAGAAAAAATCGAAAGGGAACGCTCTCGTTACTTATCTAGGAGGTATCGTTACAACTACAGGCACACTGCACAGATCAGGATGACAAAACCAGTCAGGATTGGAAAGGCATGACAGACCTTCATCACAGTGAAATCATAGTATAGATTTTCTGCACTCCGCCTCTGTATAATGAACAAGATACGGATTTTAAACTTAAATGCTAGGTCGGTGGTAAGAAACTTGGCCAGTGCGTCACATTAGACATTTCGGACAGACCTTAGACATTTATTAACAGTTGCCTTCTCTAGCTCTATGCTGAAGATCAGATGGCCAGAAAGAATAAAAAACAAGTAACTCTGGGAAAGAACCAATCAAGAACCTGTTGCTCACCAAGTATTTGGAAGGAAATTAAGATGGATGGGATCCACACTGAGGAGACCATTGAGTGATATCACACACCAGACCATCGAGTGGAACCCAAGTGAGAAATGATGAGCTGGGCATGTCAGAAGATGATATCAAGGGGATCGTGTAGGGAGGAGACCAGAGATTATAGGAAATTGTGGGACCAGCCGAAGAGAACCTCAGAGAATAGGACAAAGTGGAGATGTGCTGTTGAAGCTTTATGTTCCACCTGGAACCCACTAGAACAATACTAATAACTAATTCTCATATGGAGGTTTCGAAAATCGATAACTTTAAAACTTTATCAGTTTAACTATATCCTTATGAGTAACACTAGTTTAGTTGCTTATACGCTAAAAATATGGTTAAACTGAGTAGAAATTTACTTTTGTGAAGCATAGCAGATTCCTATTTAATACATCGGATATAATGTGGCGACATATAATGCTGATCGGAGACTACTCACATGCAATAGTAGTACTCGATATGTAGACTCAAATAATCTAAACATTAGACGGCTCTTTCACTGGTCTCAGACATAACCAACGGCTATATACCTGGTTTAACTCATCTCAGACAACCACATCAGTTTAAAGCACCCAAATATACTCACACTTTCATTTGTATCTTGAGTTAAACCGGTGAAAATATCGATAACTGAATTCATCCATAAAAAAGTTTTATGCATTTAACTAGTGATGGGACGGGTTTTTTTTCAAATATATCATTCTGCTTTAACCAAATAAATTCTGGAGGTGTCATCAGAAATAAATTACATAAATGACTGAAGTGTACTCTCTAGTATCCTGTGCTCATATACAGAGCATAGGGAAAAAAGAATGTTTCATACTGTATTGCCAACTTTTTATGTTCCATTTTCGAAAAATGCCACCTGACACTGTATTAAAAGTTACTTGTTATTATTATTATTATTATTATTATTATTATTATTATTATATAAGCTTTATTCCAAATCAGTACTTGTGATACAGAATGGAATTCTCAGCATTTTACTACAATATTGCATCCAGTTTTTACATTAACAATAAATAAAGTTCTACATAGATTAAAGATTATCTCAACAACATATTAGTATGTCGGTAGCAAAGCCAAAATTAAAATGTTTGAAGGTGTTACAAAAGTAGATACTACTAGCATATTTACTGGCGTAAGCGATAGCAAAATGGTCGAGATATACAGAGTGTTGGTGAACGAACAAGAATGTTTTAAGTAGAGTTTGCAAGGAAGAGAAAAACAAAACAGCACTTAACAAAAATAAAGACAAAAAATAGAGAGAATGAAAAGAGAGAAAACGTTGTACCTATAAATGATGTGAGTTGGAAAGACGAGATTCATTGGTTCTAGTGACTATTTAATAAGTTAAAGGTTTCATGCCTGATGCATTCTTTATCACACAGAACACGGGCTAGGTAGGGTATGGATGAGTTTTTGTACTTACTAGTGCGGGCATATAGTTTCCTATATAGACTTCTTGTTTTCCCTGAAGAGATACATGGGGAGAGTTGTGAGTGTAGAGGGTGTTGTGAGTCAGATAAAATGGACTTCGCCCATTTTTCACATGAGTCCATGTGCCTGTCCACCAGAATGTTAACAAGCTGGCTAAGTGGTAAACTGCTTACCCTGCTGACAACCTTTAACATCCTACGTAATAAGGTATAGTCTTTCTTCAATAGCCCAGGAAAGACTAAGGGGGAGCAATAGAGAATTATAGGCAGAATACGGGAGTTAACAAATTGTAGTAGTAAGGGTTGGGTTACACCAGAATGTCTTAACTTCTTGATGTAGAAGGTAAGACGGTATATTTTCTTGGAAATCGTCAAGATATGAGACGACCAGGAAAGATCAGAAGATAGAGTGACGCCTAGGTATTTAATTTCCGACTTAGTTTCTATTTCAGTGCCATCTATGTTGCACACCTCGTGAGCGCTAACCAGTTTGTTTAGGTCAGATTTATGCCTAAAGGTGAAATTAACTGTTTGGCATTTGGAGGGGTTTAAGGTTAGACCGTTTTCCTTGGACCATTGGCTAATTTCTGATAAGAAGCCATTTAGTTTAGAGCAGTCATTTTGACATTTGACAGGTAAAGATACAGTTAGGTCATCAGCATATTTGACAAAGTTAATATCATTTGAAGACGGTAGGTCATGTAGGAAGAATGAAAAGAGAAGTGGGGAGAGTACAGCACCTTGGGGGACACCAGCTTCAGTGAGCACAGCAGAGGAGGATTGACCTTTGTATACGGTGTACTGCATTCTGTTTGAAAAGTAGGAATGCAACCACTTAGTGACCCAAGACTCGGTTTGTGTCGTGGAGAGCTTATTTAGCAAGAGACTTCTAGGTACAGAGTCGAAAGCAGAAGTAAAGTCAAGAAACGTGCAGCGGACATATTTGGCACCTTTGTCTAATGATGAGACAATACTGTTGTGTAAGACGGCTGCAGCGTCTAAAGTACTCCTACCCTGTCTGTAGGCAAATTGTTTGGGGTCTTCGAAGCTTTTAAGGGAGGGTTCGAGTTTAAGAAGTATTAGTTTTTCCATGAGCTTTAGAAACGGGGAAGTGATGGCGATGGGTCTGAACTTTACGTTCTTGCTATTTCCAGGTTTAGGGACAGGGACTATTTTAATGTCTTTCCATGGAACAGGTACAACGTTTTCGGAGAAAGAAGCATTTAGGATATTAGTTAGAGGAGAACATAAAGCATCTGCACATTGTTTTAGGACATATGCAGGTATGCCATCAGGGCCAAGACTATGTGAGGGCTTAAGAGTTTTAAGACATTTCAAAACATCGAGAGTATTGAAGTCCTGGAAGTTATCAGCTACAAGATTGGTAACATTAGAAGTGGTTATGGTAGAAGGAGAGCGTATAAAAGACAGATTAAGAGCATTAACATCACAAGAGGGAAAAACATTACATCGCTTACTATTGCCAGTAATTTCATTGAAAAGTTTCCACATGCTGTTTGGAGATTTGCATGATAAAAGTGTTTGGTTATAGATAGCATTAAGATTTTTGATTTCAGATTTGATTTGAGCATTTATCTTTTTAAGTCCTAACTTGTCTTTGCATTTATATAACATTTCTTTTTGCCTGCGAAGTTGTTTGAGATGGGGAGACGAAAAGCGGTCGAGGCGTTTGAACAGTGTTTGTTTGGGACAGCATATGTCAAGGCAGAACTTGAGATAATCCATTATATTGGTGATTGAGTCATCTAATGTACTTTCATAGAATAGATCCCAGTTGGTATCTTTTAACATGCATCTTAGATTGAGTAAGTTGTCAGATGTGTAGCTTCTTTGTTGTGCCTTCGTGGACAGGTGTGAGAAGATTTTAATATGTGTTTTGCTGTATATTTTTGGCAAAACGCGGACAATGCAGTGATCGGAGTTATGTATCGGTGAACGTCTACGTGTTTCATATACTCCTTCATCATTGGTAAAAACCAAGTCAAGGGTTTTGTCAAGTCGAGTGGGAAATTTGACTATATTTGTGTGACCAAGAGCTTCAAGAAAGGAGCAATCTGATGTGTTGAAGTCTCCAGTAATAACGGATAGAGAGTTGTCGAAGTTGGCAGCAGCAAACATGGTGAATTCATCAGCAAAATTAGATAGATCAGATGGAGAGCAACTAGGAGAAATGTACATGTTTGTAATATAGAATTGTTGATATTTGGGGAGGTGTTTGGGGCGACATTTGACAGTAATACAGTCAATGAAGTCATTTGAGAAGGTGAAGCAGATGTTATTTGAGACAGACCATTTGGAGTGAATAAAAGTTGCAACGCCACCACCATTTTTCTTATTACAACATTGACGGTCTTGTCGAAATAAAATAAAGTCCTTTAGTGAGATAAGGTTGTCATCATACAGTTCATGCAACCACGTTTCTTGTAATGCGATTATGGCAGTGTTATGATACGTATCAGTTGACATCAGGGATTGTAGATACATTATCTTATTTGGTAGAGAGCGACAGTTTGAGTTCATTATGACGGGGACCGTAGTTAAGTGTATTGGTGTACGTTTGAGAGCTCTCTGCCAACCACTACGATGTTTCCTTCTTGGTTTCTTTGGAATATGAAAGTCATTTGGTCGTAAATTATTAATAAAGTTACGAGAGTAAATGATTCTGTTAGAATTCATATTTAAGTGATAAGTGTATGCTGGTAAACAGGAAACTGGATGCAAAATGTAGATATTTTGGTAGCAGGCCCAAAAATTCAACAGGCCGCCAAGGTCAAGGTCGTATTTCAAATGTATCTAAGATATAATAATAGTGGTTTTATGTTTACACACAATAAAGAATTCGCGGAGTATTCAAATGAGAAATATTTACTCTTCAAATAGGACCTTCAAATTAAACAGTAATTCAAGTATTGCGTCCTGAGTTAGAACCCCAGTGAGTGTGCACTAATGAAGAGTTCCAGACTAGGACGAAAAAGCTGTCCAGTACTCCGAGGTTTCTAATGGTTCTGTAACCGATGTCAACTCATAATGGAATCCTGTAACCAAAACAGTAACTGACAGTATATTTTTCGACACACTATTGAGCTTTTCGTTTATTTCCTGCATGCGATATGAAGTATCTGATTGAAAGTTAATTTAAAATATTGCGATCGCAGTACATAAATGGGTGTTTAAAACAATAAGAGATGGCGAAAAGTGGATGCATTATACTGGATGAAAGTTCTGGCAGGTAAGGGAATTAATCTACCCACCTTAAATGTACAACTGTAAATTTAGACTTGACTGAACTGATGGTCCTCATTCTTCATGAGTTTTAAACATGATAAAATTGATTCTTTAAAAGCAGATCAGTTTTTTTTGAAAGAACTAAACAGCGGAAATACCACAAGGTTGCAAGAAGATTCTGAAAAGGAAAGCTATTGTCTGTACTAGTTTTTCTTCACTAGACTTTATGAACGAGGAAATCACTAATTAAAATTAGAGTGACATTTAGTGTCTAACAACATATTTCCAGTTCAGTGGCCAAATATATGAACTAACTAAAGGGAATACCTATTGGATCGCTTATATCAGTACTGATTGCAAAAGCATAATCCTACCAAAGATTAAACCCAAAATTTGGATGCTTAACATCGATGACACATTCGTGATAATCAAAGGAAACGACTAAGACAATACACACATCTTAATATAAAACAGCGTCAGCAGCATCAAATTCACGAGAGAAGAGGAATCCGAAGACGAAATTCCATTTTTAGACATCTTACTCAGGCGAACAACTACAGGAAAATTAGACAATCAACCCACACAGATCAAATGATCAGTGACAGCGGCAGCAGCTCAATAGCACACAAAAAGGGTTGCGTACGAATATTATTCAAAAGAGTTAGGACTCATTTCTGCAATCTTGTCTTGAGCAAAATTGAAATAAATATTTTATAGACGTCCACAGAACTTCATCAAAAGACATCTACCCTCAACGTAACCAAACAAATAAAACGTCTGCGGTGAGAACACAAAGATAATTGTCTTACCATACATAAAGAACATCTCCGGAATCATTACAGGACCATTCAAACCTTTTGAAATTGATGTTGCCCACAAACCAGAAAAATCACTTCACTCGACTGTATTTCAACCAAAAAACTCAACAGTGAAAGAAGACAAAATCAATATCACCTACAATATAAGTTGCAACGACTGTGAGAAAAATTACATTAGTCAAAGTAGATGCCCTTTTAGACTTTGAGTCCATGAACGTAAGCTGGTGGTCAAAAGACACCAGATCCAGTCCCTTATATCACTGCATAGAGACAACGGCAGGCACCAGTTCGATTGGGATAATTTCAAATCTTAGACACAGGAAACACTTAAAACGCCAGAAAATTTTAGAAGCATGGTATTCAGATGAATTAGCATTCAACCAACACCTTGACATGGACAAGATCTACCAATCCATAATAAGGAAATCACATAAACAACAGGTCAACTTTCTGGTCAACAAAACAATTAATACCAATACAGGTGAACTTGTAGGTGACAAAATACATAAAATAATCAATCACGTTCAAGGTCACCAGGAGAAATGACTGTTAACAAGTTAAAAGTTTTACCTAATGCTCAGGATTAAGCTACACACATTTTGTGCTTATTTTCATCAGTGTATTCTCTATAATTTTATGAAAAACAAAGTAGTTCTTATTTGTCGAAATAAAGCCTGTTCATTTTTGTGAAGCTGTCAAATGATTGTACTAACAAACACAGCCAATTTTATTTTCATATGTTGACAAACACGCACAGAAGTGTTCAGCGGTTTACCTATCGTTTTTATAATGCCCAAATTTACGTACAATTAGCACAAAAAAGTGTGTATTCATAGGGGGATAAGGGATAGGGAAATATAAATGTAATTCACTTAACCTGAAAAAGGATATATGAATGTTGTATTCTAGCAGTTGATGCATTTACTGTGATGCAATATCTCCCCTCCCACACTTCACTATGATTGGTTTATTGCTTAAATTAGCATTCTTAATAAAAAGAATAGAATTTTAATAAAGGAATGCATTATCGTTGTTTTCGAACAGTAAGTATTTCATTATTTCTTTTGGAGATTTTCATTGAAGTAATCATGATATAATAAAAGATTACTGATTATTTAGATTATTAAACTTTAAGAATTTACCTCAGAAAATCTTCATTTACCGATTTTGTTTTAATTTTATGACACTTTAGCTAGGCATTGGGTATAATTTTAAGAAAAAATATATTCACCAAGATATCTGAACACTTATGAATCACTGGCTTTATACAGTAGCTTGTTAGGTCACTATGGGTCTCTTGTAGAACGTTTTACTTATTTTGTAAAGATTGCTTGACAATAACTAGTGTAGCTATCCGAACTAGATCGACTTATAAGTTATGCAATGTGGTACTTCATCAGAATAGTACGACGCTATAGTACTAACATCCAACTGCAAATTTCACTTATAATATGTAAACTCTCCTCATACTACACAATAACCTCTCATGGGAAATAATTACAGTGCATCATAGTGATCAGAAGTCTCATTTATCCGGTCTAGTGATCATATTACACGCCTATTAGGTAAATTTTGACCAGTGCCTTAAACAACGACACTGATAACTCTCCTGTGATCATTTCACATACAGATGAAGTTCAGTTATAACATGACTGTTCTACTGAGAAAGTCTCTCATGATAACCAAGAGAACATGACTTTTAGCCAGCTTGTTATTATTTCCTTTTGATAGCTGAAATCAGTATGATTTGAACCTATTTAAATCTTTCTCAGCTGAGTGAAATCGGTATTTAGAAATCTTCGAACTGGTTGGAAAGCTGTCCTCGTTGTCATGAGTGTTTGCCAACCACTTATTAATGATCAGTAACATACGCCTGCTGATAAATTTCAGTGAGTGAAAAATCTCCGTTCAACACTTTCTGTCTATCGTTATGATGTAGCAGTCTTTAGTTGAATATTGGGGGACCAATGAATCCATCCAAGTATTATACAATGGCTGAGAAAAGCTACCAAGTACATAAAACTAAAAGTGGTTTCGGATGATTTCCTTTAGTAACATCTTCTGCTGCTGGTTAGTTATAATCAAAAGTTATATGAGATCTAAGCATATCAAGTAATGTAGCACATATGACAGAGTTTCAAATATCTGCCAGAAAAGCTTATGCCTTGTTACCTGATAGGAATCTGAGGAAAGGAAGATATAGTTGTTAGTTTGTGGAAAATCTTTATATTCAGTCATAGAAAAGAAAAAGTGTTCAGCAAAGAGTTACTCTTTTCGGCGATATCATTCTCAAGCTGTACAAATCGCATTTTTATAGTAATTTGTCTTGGCAAAAAAAGGAATATTTCCAAAGATGTGTTAATGCAATTGTTAGTTTTTGACAAACAGATTACGTAATTTTAAAGGCGTTAATCGGTTAGAAACTAAAATAAAGTTACAAAAGTAGGTTGGGTGACGTAATCTAATTGGTAGGGTTCAATGAAAAAATGAATGAGAGTCAAGTTAATAATCTGAGTAGAATTCACTTGAAAATGAATGAGAGTTAAGTTAATAAGCTGAGTAGAATTCACTTAAAAATAAACGAAATTCGAGTTAGCAACAGTCGTCATGAGCGTAGAGATTTAATAGAGGGTGGGGGTAGAAAATAATGCAATTAAGAAATAGACAAACAAAGAAGAAAGAGGTAAGACAAAATTACGTATTTGGTGTTAAGATAGATCAGGACCATTGTAGATTTAGTGACTGAACAAACTTCTTTTGTATGCAGAGTTCAGGATTCAATATGTGAATTGCCATTGCTTCTGCAGTTTGAAGAAGTTTAATTCGTACTCTTTTGGCAAGATTTCCACGTATTGTGTAGATAACTGAGAAGTTGTTTTGTGGGTTTGCTTGGTGTCCGGATTCGATCAAGTGTTCTAGGATGGAGCTGTGGCGGGGGGATCTTCTTTCTCCTTTATAAAACCATGAAGGTAAGTGTTCGCTGATTCGTTTGGATAGCAAACGCTGGGTACGGCCGACATACCTAGCTCCACATGAGCAGGTGAATTGGTAGATGCACATTGATGAGGCCCCCAGTGGAAGCTTATCCTTCACGTTCGTGCGAATCATTCGTGCTCCCAAGAAACTTCTCTATTTGAATCTACAATTCAACGGAGATTCTTCAGCAGAAATACTTAGAAACCGCCTGCGCCGTTCACTGAAGAAAACCTTCCTCGCAGCGGAACTCAGACTAACTTTCTTTACGAAACCAATGATTCGCACGAACGTGAAGGATAAGCTTCCACTGGGGGCCTCATCAATGTGCATCTACCAATTCACCTGCTCATGTGGAGCTAGGTATGTCGGCCGTACCCAGCGTTTGCTATCCAAACGAATCAGCGAACACTTACCTTCATGGTTTTATAAAGGAGAAAGAAGATCCCCCCGCCACAGCTCCATCCTAGAACACTTGATCGAATCCGGACACCAAGCAAACCCACAAAACAACTTCTCAGTTATCTACACAATACGTGGAAATCTTGCCAAAAGAGTACGAATTAAACTTCTTCAAACTGCAGAAGCAATGGCAATTCACATATTGAATCCTGAACTCTGCATACAAAAGAAGTTTGTTCAGTCACTAAATCTACAATGGTCCTGATCTATCTTAACACCAAATACGTAATTTTGTCTTACCTCTTTCTTCTTTGTTTGTCTATTTCTTAATTGCATTATTTTCTACCCCCACCCTCTATTAAATCTCTACGCTCATGACGACTGTTGCTAACTCGAATTTCGTTTATTTTTAAGTGAATTCTACTCAGCTTATTAACTTAACTCTCATTCATTTTCAAGTGAATTCTACTCAGATTATTAACTTGACTCTCATTCATTTTTTCATTGAACCCTACCAATTAGATTACGTCACCCAACCTACTTTTGTAACTTTATTTTAGTTTCTAACCGATTAACGCCTTTAAAATTACGTAATCTGTTTGTCAAAAACTAACAATTGCATTAACACATCTTTGGAAATATTCCTTTTTTTGCCAAGACAAATTACTATAAAAATGCGATTTGTACAGCTTGAGAATGATATCGCCGAAAAGAGTAACTCTTTGCTGAACACTTTTTCTTTTCTAAATCTTTATATCTTAAGTTGTGTTATTTAGGTTATGAGCGTGAGCCGTAATGAGTAATTATTTCTCAATAAACCATACATTTTATCAATAACTTCATAGTAGATTATATAGAAAAGTGAAGTTTTGAAATTGATAGTGTTATCTGAGCTCATGTACATTGAATGGTCGCATCCAAGATCCATGCATAGGTGTTTCATCATTGTATCCTGATGATATTCTCATATTAATTGATGATGGCTAACAGCAGGGTGAAATATACCAGGATTTTTATTCTCTAACTACTGATATCTACTGTACAAACAAAAGTAATTTATTCGCATTATAAAGATACATCATGAAGTAAAGTGCTGATGAGAAAGAATTTTAGTTGAAAATTATTCCAAAATGCAAATATTTTCTAATTTTTGAAGTATTGGTTTTGTAGGGAGCTTTTTTTGATTGGGTGGAGGATTTCATCATCATCATCACACACTCACTGGGGTTTGAACCCAGGACCTCCTGGTGGTGGGTGAGTACTGGTAAAGAGTCCCAAACTGGGACGAAGCAGCTGTCCAGTACTCCCAGGTCTTTCAGTGGTTCTCTAACTGATGTCAACTCATGATTTTCTAATTTGTTTGGAAGTTGAATAATAAAGAGGTTATACTGTAAAAGGAAAGACCTGTCGTCTTTCAAAATTAGCGATATTTGTTCACAAAGTGGCCAGTAAATGTTCCGGCAACAGTACTTAGATAACTGAAAAATATTTAAGCTGTGAGATTCTCGAAATCTGTGGCACGATTTTATCATGCAGAAAGTACATATTCCTTGTTACCATTTACACTGATAATTTCTAACATTCAGAAGCTTTTATTAATGGGTACTTATGCGTCTGTACAGGATGTAGCTAAAAATGTGAACTTTCTAACCTGGCATTTTATCTGACAGTAGTATTCTTTATTGAACAAAAATTTATGAGTTACATAGTGTTTCGGAGTCTTAAATTAAGACAAAGTAGTCCTTGGATTCCAGTGAATGCTTATTTAATATTTGTTTGTAACGTTATTCATATTTCCAAAAAAAAAAACTGTGCGTCGGTGGCACAGTGGTTAGGACTCTCGCCGACCATGCACATGGTCCGGGGTTCGAGCCCACGCCGGCGCACACCTGATATCTATGGTCGGCCTGCAAAATTTGGGCTACCGATATCCATGCTGAAAATTCCATGCTTGCACCAAAAATACAGAGTGGAATCAAGCTGTAAATCAAAAATCAAAAAAATCAAATCAAAATCAAAAAAATTTGATTCTGAAAGTGTTAGACTGAAGTAAACTTACTGATGAGGGTGCTGTGAGAATGACTGTATAACAGTCAGATGTTGGAAATAAGTACAAGTGAGAGAAATTCATTCAACTTTAGTTATGTATTCTTTCGGTTCACTTTTTTACTTTTGATTACAGCTTGATTGAACACCGTATTTTTCGGTGCAGGCATGGGATTTTCAGCATGTGATATCGGTAGCCCGAATTTTGCAGGCCGACCATAGATATCAGATGTGCGCCGGCCGGGGATCGAACCCCGAACCATGTGCATGGTCGGCGAGGTTCCTAACCACTGTGCCACCGACGCTTGAATGATATTGCTTTTGGTAATACGATCCCCTGGTATATTCCGAAATATCTTTAAAAAACATAAACTGCTGAGGTCATTTATTTTTAAAACACCTAATAAGGGAACGATGGTGAAACATTTTCAGTTGGGATTGTAGAAACATCTTTAAAATGGTTACATTTCCCAAAAAGTCGAAATTGACGTTCAACTGTAATTGTAAAGTGGCCAACATACTGAAAAAGCTGTCAATTTACTTTTCTGTGGAAATATAACATAACAATCCTTTCCCTGAAAATTTGCACCATACAGACAGACAGACAGACAGAATGATTGATGATTCTACAGTGCTCGATGTTACAGCGGTTATACCACGTAGTCAAAAATAAAATTTGAAAATACCCAATGCATCATATAAAAGAAAAGGCGTTCAGCGAAGAGTTACTGTTTTCGCCAACATCACTTCCAAGTTATATATATATATATATATGCAGTTGTATAGTTTGAGAATGATATCACCGAAACATAAAACTATTTTAAATTGTCCGAACGTAAATCGACTGTAAAGTAAGTTGTGAAAACGGTGGTATGGTCATCGAACGATTTTCAACTAATGACGAATTTAAAATGGTGGAGAGAAAAGGATTGTGTGATTACGATAACAGATGTGGTAAGCAATACGTGAACCTGCGTAAATAACTAAAGCTGATAAATTTGTCAATAAAAGTCATGATACCATAAATCTTTTTGATTGAACACTAGTCAGTAACTAGTGTAATGTGTCTAGTCCTATCTTCGATGCAGGCTGAATTCTATCAGTCAAGCTTGCAATGTGGCCACCATGCTAGATGGCTCGCCATTACGGTGCGCTGTGAATTGTTGGTATTAGTATTGTTGTCGCTGACTAGTGTCCAATCAAAATATCTAATACAGTCCTGCAAGAGGTCAGTCGGGAACCTAAACAGCTCAGTTGTAACGTCTCTGACTTCAGCGGTGGGTGATGCGGGTTCGAATCACAGAAGGGAAGTGAGTTCCTTCGCGGTTGCAGATACGCCTTGCTGACTGGTGAGTACCAACTAGCAGGAAACCTAGATTAGGGGTGAGCTTCCTGTCAGTTGCCTACAACCATCTAATATCACCAATTAAAAGTGCACCATGTTGGCGAGCCACCTGAATGGTGGCCACATTTCAAACCTGACTGATAGAATTCAGAGTGAAAAAAGATAACCTATGGATATTAAACTAAACCAATAAAGGAGTTTCGTTAATAACATAATATGATCGCAATAATTCACCAAACGAAGCTCGAACACTGCTCCTATCCCTGTCAGAAGAGGATGAAATTAGTTCCAGAAAACCTGTATCTTGACACTCTATTTAATATTATCTTGGAATAGAATGGACATTAAATTGTAAACACATTAGTAAATAACACCTAAAACTCTAATTCTATTTCCTTCTGTTATGACGGCGTTGACTTGAATAAATCCGTCACTAAATGTGTTGTGACGAATTATTACTGTTTTTTTTGGTTGTTGCCTATTCTCGCTACAATGAGCCTCCATACATGCCACTATAGTGTGTTGATCACTTGAAAACATTCCGCAGAGATTGACACAGAAGTCAGATTTAACTGCGAATACTGTGACAACAACTTAATTATTCACCAGACAGGATATATATATATATATATATAAAACGCACATCCACGAAAATTTAAACCATAAATAGATAATCAATATATGATTGATTGTATGATCTTGAGGAACCTCCGAAATAAATAAATCAAAAACTGTCCAATGAGGTCCTGCTAGTTCGTGCATCAATGCATCATGACTTTACGGGTATCCATGATAGGTTGTTCGTCCTAACATATTCCTTTGCTTTTTCATCGGCAAAGTTTTATTTTGGAAATTTAAAGTCTCGCGACTTTTCTTACCAAGTTTATTAACTTTAGTTTTGAACGTAGGTTTATGTAATACTTATCACATTTTTCAATGTATTCGTGCAGTCCTTTTCTTTTTACTATTTTAAATTCATCGGTATTCCAAAATTGGTTGCTGCTAGCACCAGTATCTTCACACTGTCCCACTATTATTATTATATTACCATAATTTTTACTTATGATCCATTGATGTTGCCTCCATTGCATCGCAATTATTTGTTTATTTCTTTTAAACTGAGTCTGTTGCAGAATGATTATCAAACTAGATTTATCTGCCATCATTTTCATTATAATAATGTTTTAAATGTAGAAATGAATAATGAAGCAGTTAACTACAATAATGACTTCATAAATAATTCATCGTCATCATTTCGTGTCCCGAAATGCACACGTTGTCGTAATCATGGTGTAATATCATCACTAAAGGGGCATAAAAAACATTGTCGTTGGAAAAACTGTCATTGTGCTGCTTGCCTACTTGTTGTTGAACGTCAGCGTGTTATGGCAGCACAGGTTGCTTTACGCAGGTAAGCAGTTTAATAGATTATTTGGATTATATATATATATATATATATATATATATATATATATCAGTAGTTAGTGATAACTACTTGCACCGATCACTTCTATGCTGAGAAATTATGAAGCAGGTTAATTCAACATCAAAGTATAGCATCCTTCAGAATTCAGGTTTTGTAATGATTTTGCCTAGTCTGAATGTAGATTTCGTAACAAAGCAGTATCTGTCAAGGAATCAGGGAAAACCAAGAAGCATTGAACAGCTGTTCCATCTTTGTTTGAAGCTAGTCAGCAGTGCTCCGCCCACAACCCTCAGATTGAGTAGTGAACCTCTTGACCGTTCAACCAGTGGAATACGTTTCAGTGACCTGTGTATCCTAATTTCCGCCAATTCATGATATATACATATCACTGCTACCAACCAGTTCTATCACTGAGTATCGGCGTTACAGCTCACATAGTGGACTCCACTGACCTATGAATTTTCACTGTAACTCATCAGCAGGAGATCGATATTCAGATTTGTGACTTTGAAGGTTTCCAAACCACAAGTCGGTTCATGGTGGAATTTGAACTAAAATAACCTGCTTGTCTAATATCCAAGTGATATCGCACCATAATTTCAATGATATGACAAGTAGTAAAAACGCCCAGAAGGAACAGAAGATACACATAAATAATTATAAAGGTTGACTGGTGCATACAGCAAAAATGCACTGCAGTTAAGTAAATCTGAAGGTAATGATCTCTGATTTATATGGAACTAAAAGTGTAAGTGTTAAAATTTCTCAGTATTTCCTTGTTTCCTTTGAAATTTCAGTTTATGAGAGTGTACGTATGTGTGTAATAGCTTAAACCCTAACCTAAGAGGTTGTTTCAATAGACTGTGTAATTAGTTATGTAAGGAATTCGGTGCTTAAGCTAGTGTAAGAAGAGAACCAATGAGACCAGAGGTGGAAAGTTAGCCGAAATGTCCAACGATATTCAGTTTATGAAGTAGTCGCTCTAAAAAATTTCCAGTAGATGAATCTCTTAACTTCTACTAGTACGCTTTCGTATATTTTCCTTAAGAAAAAAACCACTACCTTTATATTAGACATTAGAAGCCTTCTACTCTAATTTTGTGCAATATCAAAAACTGTCAACTTCCTACTTCTGACTTCTGTTCTCTAACAATAAAAGACAATGCATCACAGTGTCCCGTAACTTGAATTAATGCCTTGAAGTGAAACTAGTTTGAATTACCAAGGGGATATCACTTCTTCATTGAGGAGGCCGGTTGGTGACATCGCGCGAGCGTCAGGCCATTGCTCGAATGGAACCCGGAAGGGAAGCGGGGAGTGGGATGTAAGTGCAAGGGTGACATGGAGGAGATCGTGTGAAGAGGAGTTGAAAGAGTATGGACTAATTTGGATGCAGGTGAAAAGTACAGCAAAAGACAGAAGTGGCAAGTGGAGATGTGCAGTTGAAGTCCTATGTCTCACTAGGAACCCAAGAGAACAATAATAATAATATCACTTCCTCTGAGGTTTGAAACAGTTCATGCTGACGAGTGCCGATAAGCACAAGACCTAGGCCAAGGTTTTTTGTTGACCACCTTAAAGAATCTAATAACAATGCAAATTGCACTGCAATGTTGAGTATGTTAAGCTGATCACTACACTGTAAACATGATCTGTAGAATTCACTTAGTAGCACTAAGAACTATATATACAACACTGATTGCTTCTTAGTCACCAAATCATTGTAAACTGGTAGTTATAAGAACAATTAACTAGTAACTAAATAACGGCAACTGTTACTTCTAGATGACGATTCATGCAGACGTTATTAAAATCAGGTAATAAAGAGTGAACAAGCAACCTTCTGATATTGAAATAGATAATAGGATATTGAAATTAGAACAAATAAGTTCAGCGAAGAGTCTCTTTTCGGCGAATTCATTCTCTTAGCTGTACAGTCGCAAATATATACAATTAATTTTGTGTGTGTGTGTACATAAGGTTTGTCAAAATCAAAATAACAGTTAGTGTGGGTTGTTGATTACATCATCAAAATAATAAAGAAACTAAATTGTGTGAATAGTAATCAAAGTTGTAACTAAGTCGGGTGAGGAATGGTAAGATGTGAGTAGGGTTACGTCATCAAAATAATATAGAAACTAAATTGTGTGAATAGTAATCAAAGTTGTAACTAAGTCGGGTGAAAATTGGTAAGATGTGAGTAGGGTTACGTAATATAGACATGTTTAGAAAGATTAGATGTTCGTGAAGGAGTATGGAGACAATTATGAAAATAAACTAGATAATAGGTGAAAAGATTGAATGGGTTAGTTACTAAAAATTATTATACGAATATTGCAAAAAAAATTTTGATAACAAAATGTTGATGACAGATGAACTTGAAATTAAACCCACGGTAGTAGGAGGGGGTGGAGAAGTTTCTTCTGTGTGCATAATTCAGGCTTTTCTATCCAAATCGCTAAGGCTTCGGCAATACAAAGTATACGGAAGCTTGTCGATTTTGGAAGGCTTCTTTTGACTTTATAGATGACTTTGAATGACTTCTCCTTGCAAATCGAATGACCAGTGTTGAGTACATGCTCAATAATGGCGCTCCTTATTGCTCCATTGTTACCTTTCCGTAGCCAGGCGGGATAGTGTTCTTGAACTCTTTTAGATAAAACTCGCATCGAACGACCTATATACCTCGCTCCGCAAGAGCAGGTGAATCGGTAGATACACATGGAAGTGGTCAAATGCGATAGTTTATCTTTAGAGTAGTTGAAGAACAATGGCCGGGAGGAAAATGTCAGTCGTAGTGTTGCAGCGAAGAATGTCCTTCTTAGAGCAGTAGATATCCTCTTCTTCAAGGTGTCAGCCAGAAGGTCACCTTTGAAGGGTACATTCATGTAGACCATCTTCTTCTGCACTGTAGTGGGTTGTTCTTTGTAAGTCTTAGGCTTAATATGCTTGTCTATAAAACGGGGTGGGTAGCCATTCTCGAGCAGTGTCTTCCTTAAGAGGGCGATCTCTTCTTCTATTGATTCAGGACTGCAGATTTTTCGGATTCTAGTCGCCAGAGATATTATCAAGTTTCGCTTGCGACTAATTGGTACCCAACTGTAGAAGTTTGTCAACTGACCGTCCCATGTAGGTTTTCTGTGTACTGATCTGTTCAAGGTACCATCGGTCTTCTTACTTAAACGAACGTCCAGAAAGGAGATTGTCTCTTTGGTTTCTACTTCGATTGTAAATTTGATGGCGGGGTGGCAACTATTGAACACTTGGAGAACCATATTTTGATCACAATTGTTATCGCAGATGACGAAAGTATCATCAACATACCTTTTGTATAAGAAGAATTTGTCGATGGTTGCTTTCAGCGGACCATTTTCCAAACTTGCCATGAAAATATCAGCCAACACCGGACCCAAAGGTGATCCCATCGCCACGCCATCTTGTTGTCTATAGAGGTTCCCATTGAATGTGAACTGGACATTTAGGGTACATCTGAGTAGGAGTTCTTTTAGCTTGGTGGTAGGTATTCCAATATTCAGGTTGTTTTCTTCCAAGTATTTGCATAGAAAACAAATCGTCTCAGTGATAGGGACGTTTGTTAAGAGCGACTCGACGTCGGGTGATATCATACGTTTGTCTCCCACTTTAACATCTTTGATACAATCGATGAATTCAAAAGTATCTCGAAGAGAATGTTTTGAAATTCGTTCTCTAACAGGTTGTAGGAGTTCTGTTAGTTATTTCTTTACTTACAAAGAACAACCCACTACAGTGCAGAAGAAGATGGTCTACATGAATGTACCCTTCAAAGGTGACCTTCTGGCTGACACCTTGAAGAAGAGGATATCAACTGCTCTAAGAAGGACATTCTTCGCTGCAACACTACGACTGACATTTTCCTCCCGGCCATTGTTCTTCAACTACTCTAAAGATAAACTATCGCATTTGACCACTTCCATGTGTATCTACCGATTCACCTGCTCTTGCGGAGCGAGGTATATAGGTCGTTCGATGCGAGTTTTATCTAAAAGAGTTCAAGAACACTATCCCGCCTGGCTACGGAAAGGTAACAATGGAGCAATAAGGAGCGCCATTATTGAGCATGTACTCAACACTGGTCATTCGATTTGCAAGGAGAAGTCATTCAAAGTCATCTATAAAGTCAAAAGAAGCCTTCCAAAATCGACAAGCTTCCGTATACTTTGTATTGCCGAAGCCTTAGCGATTTGGATAGAAAAGCCTGAATTATGCACACAGAAGAAACTTCTCCACCCCCTCCTACTACCGTGGGTTTAATTTCAAGTTCATCTGTCATCAACATTTTGTTATCAAAATTTTTTTTTGCAATATTCGTATAATAATTTTTGGTAACTAACCCATTCAATCCTTTCACCTATTATCTAGTTTATTTTCATAATTGTCTCCATACTCCTTCACGAACATCTAATCTTTCTAAACATGTCTATATTACGTAACCCTACTCACATCTTACCAATTTTCACCCGACTTAGTTACAACTTTGATTACTATTCACACAATTTAGTTTCTATATTATTTTGATGACGTAACCCTACTCACATCTTACCATTCCTCACCCGACTTAGTTACAACTTTGATTACTATTCACACAATTTAGTTTCTTTATTATTTTGATGATGTAATCAACAACCCACACTAACTGTTATTTTGATTTTGACAAACCTTATGTACACACACACACACACACAAAATTAATTGTATATATTTGCGACTGTACAGCTAAGAGAATGAATTCGCCGAAAAGAGACTCTTCGCTGAACTTATTTGTTCTAATTTCAATGTCTTAATGGGTATTTTTCGCGAATAATAGGATATGCTTATGTGGTTGGTGACAGAGGAAAGGTAAAGTGGTTCCTTTGAAAATGATGTCTTTTGTGGAATTCCTTTTCTATGCATTCATGAATATGTGGCAGAAAGAAGAAAAAGCACAAAACAGTCAGCTTATGCTTCATTAACGCAACAGCTGGATGTTAAGTGTGATGATTTTAGTGAAGCGATGACGTGACCGGCAAGTGAGTCTTGTATTTTGTCTGGTAGAATGCCTAACCAGTAATATGGTTCGAATCATGTCGCTGCCCAGATTTTAATATCAGCTACAATCAACACGTATTACATACAAGGCAATCTGTCAACTCAAAGCTAGCCAAAAAGGTCTCATTATAAATATATTTGAATATTTCAATTCTCTAAATTGTAGTCAAAATCTCACCTATTCTAATCATTCTCATTCACAACTGTGTATTTTGCAAGAGGAAATCTTGACATTATTTGACACTATTTATCTCTACTAACTGGCTTTCACGACGCAGTGGTCCAGTGAATAACACTTGACATTTGAAACGATGGATGCTGAAAATTAGTCACAGTGGAGACACCATGACTCACTGTGGGTGTAAGTACATTTCATTAATAAGTTCAAAATGAAACCAAACGCGAATCCTTGATCGCGCTGAACTGAATAACATCCCGTTCATCTCTGGCACCGTTGAAGCATACGTACTCGACATTGCAACTGATACTCAGAACTTCCGTTGAATAAAAGCTAGTCAACAAAAGACCCAAAATAATTTCAACAAATACCCATTAACGTGATATCAAAAGCTCTACACAAACTGGACTATTCACTGGTTGATTAACAGGTGTGTTAATGCCCTACTAGACATATCATCCTTTACACGTCCTTACTCAGTGAGTCAGTTTTCACACCCACCAGAACTCTAACAGAAAGATTAAGTCAGTAGTAACCACTTCCAACTTAACCCGATTACTATTTTTTTGTTTATCATTAAGGCAACAAACATCTCAAGCTTCAGAGAATTCAGTCTACTCAGAAAATATGGTCCATCACAACCAACGAAAATACATCATGAGAAATATGCGTGAAAGCCATCATGTGAACCACATATGCAAATCACCACTATTAAATTATCACAACGAAAATAACACATCATCGACGTTGATTAACTATAATTCTAATAAAGAAGGAGTTATAACAAATTCGTCTATGATTGGCACATTTGAAGAGTGCAAACACTTAGAAGAATTTACACCTACTGATTGTGATGTAAATAATCATACTGATACATTTAATAAGATGAATGAAGTTTCAAAGATGGGTATGTTGTATTTCATCCACACGTGTGTGTTATTTAAATTGCTAAAATTTATAACGTCGGATAATTTGTTGTCGACTGGAGTTGAATACACACAACGTCACTGGTATATATATGGTAGGGTTAAAAATCTCTTATTTTTGACACTAGACAGAGGAAAACCATCAGTGGGAGGGATTAAAAAGAGGTTACTTCATTCACTCACTTGTCTAGGGAGCATTGTCTCAACTACAGGCAGTCGGAACGGACGAGGATGTCAAATCGAGCGAGAATCAGGGAGGGGGGCGAGAAACACATTCATCAACCTGAAACCAATGTGGAAATCTTCGTCACTCAGCCAGCATCAACAACAAAATTCAGTCGGATTTTCAATACAAACGTCAAGTCAGTCAGTTCTTCTATACGGATCAAAAACTTGGCGGGCGAGTCACAAAGAATATTTCCAACAGCCTGTTGCAGACCTCTATCAACAAGTGTCTTCGTTCTATACTGAAGGTCAGATGGCCAAGCCGGAAAGAATCACCAACAAGAAACTATGGCCACTAACAAACAAAACAAGAACCAATCGCAAACCAGGAGAAATTGGAGATGAATTGGACATTCGCTGAGGAGGCCGGTTGGTGACATCGCGCGAGCGTCAGGCCATTGCTCGAATGGAACCCGGAAGGGAAGCGGGGAGTGGGATGTAAGTGCAAGGGTGACATGGAGGAGATCGTGTGAAGAGGAGTTGAAAGAGTATGGACTAACCTGGATGCAGGTGAAAAGTACAGCAAAAGACAGAAGTGGCAAGTGGAGATGTGCAGTTGAAGCCGTATGTCTCACTAGGAACCCAAGGGAACAATAGTAATAATAAGACAGAGGAAAGAAAATTCTCGGTTGAAAAAAACGAAAAAGATTCGGGCAGATCAGAGGAAAACAAAAAGATTGTTGTAGACAGGAAGTTTTTTTTCTTTTCGACAAATTCATCAACCAGGATGTACACTCGGTTATAGATGACGAAGTTAAGAAAGATCTCGAATGACTTCCAATCACTGATGAAAATATAGTGAACTGACACAGTGAAGTCAAGTAATACAAATATGGATTAAAATGAGAACATAAACAAGGAGTTAAGGTAAACAATATAAATTTAATAGGTATATTTCTCAGTTTAATGAATAGCAGGGAAGTGAAACAGTTTCTGTGACTTTTAATTAAACCTACTGAGACAAAAATTATTATTATTATTATTATTATTATTAGTAGTAGTAGTAGTAGTAGTACTCTTCCCGTGGATTCCAAGTGGAACATAGGGATTCAACAACATTTCACAACTGTATTTTGTTCTCTGCCATCTTTTTCAGCTGACTCCAAGATTGACCGACAAGATTTTACTTCCGCTTCCATAATCTCGAGATTTCAGGTAGAGAGTTGACTGCCATTCTATGCACTGTTCGATGATGATACTCTGTGTTGCAATTTGATCTGTGGATGATCTGATTTCCTTAAATCCAGTATTTTCTCGATGGAGTTTTTAATCTATAGCGTCTTTTAGTCTATCTAGAATTACTCAGCTGAATATTATACTTGTGATGGACAGAAGTATGCATAATAACGTAAACGTTCTTGAAAATGCTTAAGTCACCCTGCTTTTGGGAGTTTGATACAACAGTCTTTTGTCTAATCTGTGGCTAGCTGTTCTTCCTTCCAAAGCTTCACTTGTGGTGTAAGCATATCCGTCGAGGTCTCTGAGTTTGGATGAATTCAGTTTGATCATGACCAAGAGTATAATCCACTTTAATTTGAAATAATTCCTGCTGAAATGTAAGCATATGTATTCCAAAAATAACTAATACGATTTCACTGTAAATCACATTCAGATCCATAAAACTGATCAGTCCTCCATAAAGGTTTAACTAAGGTAAAGTGCTTATTTTATAAAGAAATAATATTGAGGGTTAAGCAATTTTGTTACATGCAAATACTTCCTGAGATATTTGAGCGAAAAAACCAAACCGAAGGAGAGTTGATGATATCACATGTATTTTTGAAAGTTTGCTATGCGACTTTTTATTTCAGTCACAGAAAGACAGTCGGAAACAATTCCACAACCTGAAACCGTGCTCGTAGACCTCAATATGTATTGTGTACTTTAAAATGCTTATATCGTATAGGTTATCTATATGTATAAAAGCATGATAGGCTATATAATAGCCGAATATCATTTGGTGACTATCAATAAAGATCTTTGGGAAGAATGAATTTTCTGCCCCAAAGCGTTTCCCTGCTTCTACGCCAGCAAGTTCACAAAGACTGTCCACAGAATCTCTTGACACTCGTAGTTTTGGCGATTATATGGCATATCCATTTTTTGAAGTGGCGCCACCTGCTTTATCCGGTGGGTATTAGGGCATTTCAATAAATAGGTCAAAATAATCCAACAAAATTTCATAAAAATTCACTAATATACGTTTAACTTTTGAATCTACTGTCTCCTTTAATCTACTGCATCAGCCAGATATCAGTATCAAGCCAGATTTTCTGATAAAAGTACAGCAAATGTAACTCATGTTCAATAATATAATGCCACCGATAATATGTACTCAAGGAAATAAAATTTTAATGCAAAGTTTCACTTAAAAAGCATACAACAACAAAAATGTGATCTGTCATTAAACCACCATAGCAACGCACTGCGATGCTATGATTATCAGGGATATGCAATGAAGCCACTCTTTAGTTTTAACTTTACAAAATGACCATACTAATGAAGTGGAGTTAAGTGAATCATTCATATTTCTACTTTTGAAGTTTTCCTTGGATGTGTAAAATACATGCACACCTAGGGAGACCATGACTGTTTCTAATCAGGCATGTCATCTTAAGAGATTATGTATCTCCGCCTCGACATCTGGACAAACATCTTACTGTTGTAACACTCCATTCTTCAGCAGTACACGTAGTTCTCAGAGTGTCACCATAAAGTAAATAGTTCACTCTATGATGGTAAATATTCTTGGTTTTAAATCTAGCCATTAAGCCTTCCTTTTGTACAGGAGCAACAGTTACACCTAGTGCTGCTTGTTGGACCATAATTATATGCAAACCTGACAATTAGATCATAATAGCAGTTTTCAGCTTAACTGATGAATGTATGAATTTAACAGCAACAACAAACGCAGAAAATTGTGCTATGGAGCCAATTGTGGCATGAATGATCTTGCCAATGCATGACGCATTTCTGAACTTCCCCACTAGCGATTACGTCTGAGCAACAACTCCTGACAAGCATGTATCAATGTAGTACAATCAAATTAATTATCAGTTTGTGTAAATTAATAAATTTTCTGTTTAGTACATATTTTTATTCAAGATTTTATTCATTATGCTATGGTTTTTTACACTTAGAAAACCTGACACATCAGAGTGCATTATCAGATAATTTCATTGGTGGAATAAGCAGTTATCGTTCATCTTTAATGAATACTGACGTTCTTCGAAATGAATGTAACACAGTGAATTCAAACATTGCATATCAGAATAAAATAATCTACGAACATTTATTAAATGGGATTAAAAAGTCAACTATTGAAAATGAACAGAAAAATTATATCTCCAATGGTTTAATAGAATCTAAACGAGTGAAACAAGTGAAAACACTTCAGCTACACTTCTGTGATTTAGTGAGTTTTTATAATCAACTTCAGAACAATGTGACAATTAACAAGGAAAAGGATTTGGTTCTTAATACAAATTGTTCGTTTAATCAAGTAAGATAAGTTTTACTGATCAATTCAAAATTTTAACTTTACGTACAATTCGTTGTCTAGATAACTGTTAACTAAAAAGAAGAATTAATTAGATAAGAAGATATACAAAACATTTTCTTTGTTAGCGTTTAGCGCTCACTTTTCATTTAATTAATCAGGTTAGTCTGTATCATCAGAGATCATCTCTATTCTTCGGGAAACGAGTGTGACCAATAACACGGTACATATTTGTATACAAGTAAAAGATGTTCTTCATAAAGCTAAGATATCTACAAAATTATCATATTCCACAAATTTAACTACTTAACTTACTGACAGATTCAGACATATTTATTACATAAACAATCAAGTAGATAGTGATCAGTGAATTTTATCTAGAAGAAGTTGAAATGAGTAGCAAAAGTTATTCCATTATGGGTAAATTTTTGTTTTGATAAAGTCTCACAGTGTTATACAGTAATGTTTACTGATGACCTTTCGAGCACAATTTATTGCTCGTAATCATATCAATATCACAATCATAATCATGACCTTGATATGATTATGAGCAATAAATTGTGCTCGAAACGTCATCAGTAAACATTACTGTATAACACTGTGAGACTTTATCAAAACAAAAATTTACCCATAATGAAATTATACTCTACCACAGTGCATAAGTTTTATTCTTATATCAATTAGCAAAAGTTATCTTTTGAGAAGGTATAGGGACCTTTATAGCTCAGGTATGATCTATCAATATTTTTGTATTGTTTGAGTTGGCCGGCTTAATTGTAAAGCTATTACTCACTTTCTCGACAAGATTTCCAGCTGTAACAGCAATGTGAAATGACAGTATGAAATAAACGATGATAGATACGACTGTCTTACTGATAAACTTCAATATGCTTAGCTGTATTCAGAGGTTCCATACACATATGGAGATTAGTAATTTGGTTTCACTCGTAGTTCAACTAACTCACATGTAATTTATACTATATTAATTCATATATCTGATCCATGCTCATCGCTTCTAAATGTGGAAACCAAGTTCAGATTTAACGGTTTGAAAAAATTTGGGGATTGGATATTTGACATAATAATATACAATAATACTTTGAGAAAGCTATTAGCATTAAATAGCGTAACGTCAGTAAAAACAATATCGTTTTGATTTCCATTAATTCGGCAATACAAAAAAATTTAATATAATATATATACATCTCTGTCAAGCGTAGGTTGCTGCAAATAAAGAGATCACAGGAAATATCCCGAAAAATTCATTACCTAACAGGCAAAAATGACTGAAATATCACCAGTAATAATCAACAACTCATATAAAGTACACATGTTATGGCTGTACATCGAATAATCTCAACACAACAGCCTAACTGAATGGAGCAACACTGGTACACACTGTTGACTTGTAATGACTGCAGAAATTCATATAAAACTAAAACTCTCATCCAGTCTATGTTTGCAAACAACACCAACATTCTTATCATAAGTAAGTTGTTCACTATATTTCTATGCCCTTCTTCACTATCACGTTACCTCAGCTTAAACTACATTTTCTCCACGATCATTATTCATGTTTATTTTTAAAAGTAGCAAACACACATCCTCACAAATCAGGTTATATAACACGATATATATAAGATAATGGAAACGAAGTTTTCCGGTAATCTCAGTGGTTTTATTGGTTGAAGTACGTTAGCGTATATCCCAAGGGACATCATCTAATCAAGAAAAGTTTCAGTCTTCCTCAAAACACCTGGATATATCTATAAATCATTAAAGCTGACCAGCACTTAGGAACATGACCATGCACTCTGGAGTCATGAAACACTAACACTCACTCTGTTTCATGTATTTCAAGAAGATATCAACTTCAGCTGTGTGGAAAGCTATCAAGTGCTAACCACCCACATAATTCCACAAGCACACAAAGCCTCTTTATTCATTGCTCACCTTCATACTCCTGCTTGCCCATCACTGTTAACACTTTTCAACGAGTAGGTCGCCCACATTCTTTTAACTCTGCGAACATCAATAGTGACCAGAAACGGGGAAACAATACTGACAGTCCCTTAAAACTAGATTGACAACTTCATATTACGGCATTTAACTCCAGGAAAATTTACCCAATCGGACAACAGGCCTCACTTGCGAGAACTCTAGCATCTCGAGCCTTGGACGTATGTTGTGTTTCAGAGACACAGATACGAGACCCAACCGTGGTTAACTCCACATGGTCAACTGGGGAAATCTGAAAATCTATCCTCACTGGTGTAAGGAGATTATTCTGCTGGTTCACGTGGAATTCCAAGTTTAGGAGTAGCATTGAGAGCCAGAACATAAAACTGCTTACCTGATTGGATTCTAGGGGATAGTCGTATGTCTGCTGTCCAACTGGACATGTTTGTGAGATTGAGGAAACATTGCGCTTCTCGTCAATATCGTCTCATAATAGCTTCTTACACCCAAGCCGACTGCAGTTCAGACTAATTAAAGGATAAATTGTGACAGAAGCTGTCTAGTTGGCTCTTGAAAACACGATGCTGAGAAAAAAATAACTAAACGCGTACCTGACATGGACAGTAAGACTAATGTTGAGGAAGTGAGGCGTCATGTTCAGTAAGGTGTGGAGACAGTCGCAAATGTTGTGGACAAATTGAAGTGAAGGAATAGTGAACACAAAGAGATTGTTGCTGTTTACTCCGAGCTGGTGAACACAGGAAGACTTATTTCAGCTAGCTCCAAACTCTATGGGGAGCGAAAGCTGCTCACATGCAAGCTGACTGACAGCATTCACTGTAACCGTGAAAAGTGGTGGGTGAAAAAACGAGATAGACTGAAAAGGCATCGGTGGTGGGTAATACCAGACAAAATTTAGACTGATAAGGGGACGGGTTGTGAAAGGTAAATGATAAGCAAGACGATTTCCGAGAAGAATGATATTCCAACAACGTCTTATGATAGATGATTGGAAAGTTGAAGGTAAAAGTTGGGAATCATATCAACTGACCTACATGCACACTTAATTCAGCCGGCACTCAACAACTACATGAATGTGATGTAGACACCGGCTGACTATTAATAATAAGAGCTTTGTATCTCCCAATCATTAAGGAACAAGGCGATATTTCATTATAAATTATTTAAATTAATCCCAGGCGATATTGTTTCCATTGTTGTTTCGCTATTTAATGCTAATAGCTTTGTCAAAGTAATATTTAATAACAGTTTACCGAATCTCAGCTTATGTACACCAACTTAATCATAGCTCTTCAGTATAAGTTAATTTTTACGTTGTCAAGTGGATGGATTGGTAAAGATGGTGGACCATGTGCAGATTGTTTTGTTTGGAAAGCGCATCACTCATGAAATTAACATGTGTTAACATGCTTATCATGTTTGTGCTGAATTTACTAATTCATGTGGGAGAAAGGTTGGGGCCAGATCAAATTCGGTTTTAATCGGTCATACCTATTCAAATAATTTAGACTCCACTTCTGGTTGCACCATTCTTTTTGGTACTTGAAGATTTTCTGAATGGTTTCAATATTATCAAAATCAACCCTGTAGCCTGATCCTAAAGCGTGTAGACCTCCTGATGCTCCTGATCTTGTTCTGCCGACACTTCAATTCGGGGAACGGCCACTTATGACAACCACCATTTTGGTCCTCACAGACACGATAAGATATTGTACGGCGCATCTCTTGATGTGTACATACCAAATCTGTATTTTAGTATTGAGAATAAAAGCCAAACCGATGGAAGATGAATATGGTGTGAACTTTTGCAATTAATGTAGCGGCTTTTCTAGGTGGAAAATGTGAAGAATGACAACAAATACAAATGTAACTGATAAGACACAAAAGTCTACCATATAGATCTTTATGTGCATGGAAATTTAGGTAGTTGGAGTGAACACTCCTTTGGCATGGCTCCCTCTACTTCAGACACATCGAATGTGTACTATCATCGCCCCTGATACAGAGCATACATCATCATAATAAAGAGAACGGAATACTGAAACAGGGAGACGAATCAACTATCCAATAGACAACAATAACTATCCTGAATAACCTCTTCATTGGTGCAGTCAAAGATAGACAAGTTCTCCTCACATGTCACCTTTAACTGTGTATACCGATTCACATGTATCCGCGGGAGCAGTTACATTGGAAGAAAAGAGAGGAGTGCCTTTGTCACATTCTGCGAACATGTAGCGAGGAGCCTCCGGTTAAAGAAACCGAATTTTCTAGGCTCTTCAATCGCTAAAAACCTGATTGACATAGGATACCAAGTAGATGTCCTGGAATCATTCAAAATAATTAACAGACAAAGTGTCTCAAGTGTTCTCAGGTTTGCTGAAGCTATAGCAATAAAACGATCGAAGCCTGATTTATGTGACCAAAAGGAATCTGTTGTTGGACTTCAATTACCCTGTCGACTCACTTCGTAGTAACTCTTTGTTTTCTAATTTTGTTAATTTTGTTAGCTGACCCTCTCACTCCACCCCCTCCCTTTGTTTTTCGCTTGACTCCCTTAGAGGTAATTTTTCTTAAGTTCTGCTCACTGTGTTACATCATCAACTTCTCATCTGACCTTATATGCACCGAAATTGTAATATCACACAAAGTCGAAGACTTGCAAGCGTGTAAACTATTGAAATATTATTATACTTTCTTTGTATCCATTGTAGTTTTGTCATTCAGTTCCTCAAGGTTGAACTTGAATTACAGTGAACTGTCTCCTGTTGTTATGACGGCTTCCAACTCAACCTTGAAGACTCCTTGAACTGGATGAATGTCTGAGCCCACATCTGCTCCCCTTCTCGACTGTGCGTCCAGCAGACTGCGTCTCCACTTCCTCCAGCAGTATTGAGTTTGACGTCTATCTGGTTTGTGGTGTGTCCGTCAGGCGAAATCCATGTCGCTGACCTTGTGTATATCCTTGTGATTGTACACACTGTCTTGATCAACAAATCATTCAAAGCACAGAAGTCTGTCAAGAGTTCTTCGTCCTCATTCATCTCGCATAGAGCTTCTCGACCCATGATGAGTTCTCTTCGTGTATTATCTGCTACAACTTCGGCTGGCATTCATATCGCCCATTAGGACTTCGGTGTCACCGTTCGGGATGTTGTCCATTACTGTCTGTAGTTTTCTGTAGAAATTCTCCTTCTTGTCTACTGTCTGCGCTGCTTGAAGGCTCATATCATTGAATGATTGTAACCCTCCTTCCTTCCTTCCATCATTTTGAGTTGAATCTTGCTGTCATTATCCTGCAGGATGAAATTGGTTCCCACTGCTTTAGGACTTTGGCTGTCACTGGTCACATCATGATAGCCACTTACTTCTCCAGTGTGCTCGCGATTGTCGTCTGGGTGACCAGGACGGAGTAGATTATCGACCCACCAGAAGCCAATTTTGACAATCCTCGTCCATTCCATCAGCTCTCACAGATTCTCAGCACTGCTTTGCCATATCTTCTCATTTCTTTGGCTACCTGGTCAACCTTCCCAGCCTCGTACGTCATACGTACATTCCACGTCCACGTCCTCATTCTTATTCTTGCTTTCATCGAGAGAAGACGCATCGGCTGGCTGGCTGGCTGACTGGCTTCTTGAAGGCTTTCACCAGCCCGCCGTGTCATTTCGCTTCTCCAGTTCAAGCGAAGAAAAAGTTTTTTCTATACATTTTTTGTATTTCTAATATTTGGCTTGTCCGTTAAAGTGTCTGTAGTAGTTTGATTTGTTTTGTGGTGTAGGTTCGCTAGCCTCATGCCTAACCTTCCCCTTTTACTGGGTCTTGGAACCGGCTGGATAATTAGCGAGGTGATAAACTGGGGGATATTGATTTCGTTCATGTTTGGTGTTAATTTTATTTATATTTCGATGATTGCTTATAAACCATAATAATTTTTTTCAATTTGTTCCTGTTTCGTACAGCATTACTAGCGGTGATATATAGTCTAGACAAATCAGTCCACTGACTTCCTGTTTTTATTCTGAACTAAACGTAAGACTGGGTGATTATTTGTTCGGATTCCGCAGAAATTAATGGTTTTATACCATATAATCACATCTTAGCTGAGTAGTAGAGGTCTCATTCTAGTACAAGATGGTATCAGAAACGTATCTTGACCATAATTTCAGTCAGAGAATGTTTGATACATGTTATCTTCGAGTATTGTTGAAACTGATGATTCCATATCTAAACCTCTTGTCAATCTGTATAAATTCCTTTTAATGAGGAGTAAATAATTTCCATGTATTGATCAAATCGCCACACTACGGATCATCATTGAACAAGGCTCAGAATGACAGTCAGCTCTCTATCTCAACTTCATCGACTTTGCAAAGGCCTTCGACAGCGTCGATCGAGAAGCGATTTGGCAGCCACTTCGCTAATACGAGGTGCCGCCGACAATTATACATCTCATCCAACAGTTGTACGACAATGCTGCATGCCAAGTAATCCACAACGGGAAACTCACGGAATCCTTCGAAGTGCGGACGGGAGTGAGGCAAGCTGGCTGCCTACTATCGCCAATGATTTTCCTGATTGCAGTAGATTGGATAATACGACAGATAGACAGACGGACAGACAGCGGGCAACAAGGAGACAGGCATAACATGGACCCTCACAAAAAACTTGGAGGATCTTGACCTCACCGACGATATGTGTCTGATTTCCTACAAACTGGAAGATATGCAAGTGAAAAGCAACAAGTTGGCAGAAGAAGCATCCAGAGGAGATCGGACTTCAGGTGAACATAGATAAAACAGAGGTGATGAAGATTCTTGGCCAACAGCAACAGCAACAACATCGACACCAATCAGCAGAAATGGGAGGAACCTGAAAGAAACAACCTCCTTTAACTACCCATCGACCTGGGAAGCATCGTTTCAACTACAGGCGGGCGGAACTGACGAGGATATCAAAGCAAGAATTGGAAAAGCAAGACAAGCTTTCATTACTCTCATGTCTGTGTGAAGGACAGCAGCACTCAGCATCAAAAATAAGATCCGAATTTTCAACTCCGATGTGAAGTCAGTGCTACTTACTATACGGATCAGAGACTTGCACTGCGCGTCATAAAGAGCATCTCAAACAAATTACAGACTTTCATTAACAGTTGTCTTCGCTGAATACTCAAGATCAGATGGCCGGTCAGGAAAGATCAGCAGTAGTGAGGGATCTCTGGGAGCGAACCAACCCAGCAGGAAGCGATTGTGAAACAAATAGGCAGGAAGAAATGTAGATGGATTAGTCATACTCTGAGGAAACCAACAAGTGACATCACCAGACAAGCCATCGAGTGGAACCCAAAAGGGAAGCGGTGAGTTGGTCATCAGTGTGAGGGTGACATGGAGGAGGTCACGTGAAAGGGAGATGAAAGCATGTGGGCAGACTTGAAGCCAGGTGAAAACTAGCAGAGAACCGAGCGCAATGGAGACGTGGGACTGAAGCCCTATGTTCCTCCAGGAAGTAAAGAAAATAATAATAAATAAATAATTTTCAAACACAATTGTAAGGCTGTTGATTTCTGGTGTTCAGTGGACATCATTTTGACAGGTTCGTGTTCGGCTATAGTGAGCTGAAACCGATATCGAGATTTCCGGTAGTGAGAATACTCGTGTAAACACGTTAGCATCAAAGCTTCCATAAGGTTTTCCTAGTCGGTCGTCTGATTTTATATTGTGGAATCAAATGAATCTTTAGGAAAATGCTGAGTATGGTTTTGGAGAGGTTTCATATGAGTCAGTTGATAAAATCCATTGCTGGTCTTAACGGGACTATAAGTCTGCATATTGTAGTTGACCATAGAATCTTGAGGGTGCATAATATTTCGGTTTCAGTCTAAACCAAACGGAATATCCGACTTAGTGTTTTAAACGCTTTACGTTCGCTGGTATTGATTTTCACCCTGCTAATTTCAGTATACATGGCCACCACGACGACAACCGCGAGCACACTGAAGAAGTAAGTGGCTATCATGATGTGACCAGTGACAGCCAAAGTCCTAAAGCAGTGGGAACCAATTTCATCCTGCAGGATAATGACAGCAAGATTCAACTCAAAATGATGGAAGGAAGGAAGGAGGGTTACAATCATTCGATGATATGAGCCTTCAAGCAGCGCAGACAGTAGACAAGAAGGAGAATTTCTACAGAAAACTACAGACAGTAATGGACAACATCCCGAACGGTGACACCGAAGTCCTAATGGGCGATATGAATGCCAGCCGAAGTTGTAGCAGATAATACACGAAGAGAACTCATCATGGGTCGAGAAGCTCTATGCGAGATGAATGAGGACGAAGAACTCTTGACAGACTTCTGTGCTTTGAATGATTTGTTGATCAAGACAGTGTGTACAATCACAAGGATATACACAAGGTCAGCGACATGGATTTCGCCTGACGGACACACCACAAACCAGATAGACGTCAAACTCAATACTGCTGGAGGAAGTGGAGACGCAGTCTGCTGGACGCACAGTCGAGAAGGGGAGCAGATGTGGGCTCAGACATTCATCCAGTTCAAGGAGTCTTCAAGGTTGAGTTGGAAGCCGTCATAACAACAGGAGACAGTTCACTGTAATTCAAGTTCAACCTTGAGGAACTGAATGACAAAACTACAATGGATACAAAGAAAGTATAATAATATTTCAATAGTTTACACGCTTGCAAGTCTTCGACTTTGTGTGATATTACAATTTCGGTGCATATAAGGTCAGATGAGAAGTTGATGATGTAACACAGTGAGCAGAACTTAAGAAAAATTACCTCTAAGGGAGTCAAGCGAAAAACAAAGGGAGGGGGTGGAGTGAGAGGGTCAGCTAACAAAATTAACAAAATTAGAAAACAAAGAGTTACTACGAAGTGAGTCGACAGGGTAATTGAAGTCCAACAACAGATTCCTTTTGGTCACATAAATCAGGCTTCGATCGTTTTATTGCTATAGCTTCAGCAAACCTGAGAACACTTGAGACACTTTGTCTGTTAATTATTTTGAATGATTCCAGGACATCTACTTGGTATCCTATGTCAATCAGGTTTTTAGCGATTGAAGAGCCTAGAAAATTCGGTTTCTTTAACCGGAGGCTCCTCGCTACATGTTCGCAGAATGTGACAAAGGCACTCCTCTCTTTTCTTCCAATGTAACTGCTCCCGCGGATACATGTGAATCGGTATACACAGTTAAAGGTGACATGTGAGGAGAACTTGTCTATCTTTGACTGCACCAATGAAGAGGTTATTCAGGATAGTTATTGTTGTCTATTGGATAGTTGATTCGTCTCCCTGTTTCAGTATTCCGTTCTCTTTATTATGATGATGTATGCTCTGTATCAGGGGCGATGATAGTACACATTCGATGTGTCTGAAGTAGAGGGAGCCATGCCAAAGGAGTGTTCACTCCAACTACCTAAATTTCCATGCACATAAAGATCTATATGGTAGACTTTTGTGTCTTATCAGTTACATTTGTATTTGTTGTCATTCTTCACATTTTCCACCTAGAAAAGCCGCTACATTAATTGCAAAAGTTCACACCATATTCATCTTCCATCGGTTTGGCTTTTATTCTCAATACTAAAATACAGATTTGGTATGTACACATCAAGAGATGCGCCGTACAATATCTTATCGTGTCTGTGAGGACCAAAATGGTGGTTGTCATAAGTGGCCGTTCCCCGAATTGAAGTGTCGGCAGAACAAGATCAGGAGCATCAGGAGGTCTACACGCTTTAGGATCAGGCTACAGGGTTGATTTTGATAATATTGAAACCATTCAGAAAATCTTCAAGTACCAAAAAGAATGGCGCAACCAGAAGTGGAGTCTAAATTATTTGAATAGGTATGACCGATTAAAACCGAATTTGATCTGGCCCCAACCTTTCTCCCACATGAATTAGTAAATTCAGCACAAACATGATAAGCATGTTAACACATGTTAATTTCATGAGTGATGCGCTTTCCAAACAAAACAATCTGCACATGGTCCACCATCTTTACCAATCCATCCACTTGACAACGTAAAAATTAACTTATACTGAAGAGCTATGATTAAGTTGGTGTACATAAGCTGAGATTCGGTAAACTGTTATTAAATATTACTTTGACAAAGCTATTAGCATTAAATAGCGAAACAACAATGGAAACAATATCGCCTGGGATTAATTTAAATAATTTATAATGAAATATCGCCTTGTTCCTTAATGATTGGGAGATACAAAGCTCTTATTATTAATAGTCAGCCGGTGTCTACATCACATTCATGTAGTTGTTGAGTGCCGGCTGAATTAAGTGTGCATGTAGGTCAGTTGATATGATTCCCAACTTTTACCTTCAACTTTCCAATCATCTATCATAAGACGTTGTTGGAATATCATTCTTCTCGGAAATCGTCTTGCTTATCATTTACCTTTCACAACCCGTCCCCTTATCAGTCTAAATTTTGTCTGGTATTACCCACCACCGATGCCTTTTCAGTCTATCTCGTTTTTTCACCCACCACTTTTCACGGTTACAGTGAATGCTGTCAGTCAGCTTGCATGTGAGCAGCTTTCGCTCCCCATAGAGTTTGGAGCTAGCTGAAATAAGTCTTCCTGTGTTCACCAGCTCGGAGTAAACAGCAACAATCTCTTTGTGTTCACTATTCCTTCACTTCAATTTGTCCACAACATTTGCGACTGTCTCCACACCTTACTGAACATGACGCCTCACTTCCTCAACATTAGTCTTACTGTCCATGTCAGGTACGCGTTTAGTTATTTTTTTCTCAGCATCGTGTTTTCAAGAGCCAACTAGACAGCTTCTGTCACAATTTATCCTTTAATTAGTCTGAACTGCAGTCGGCTTGGGTGTAAGAAGCTATTATGAGACGATATTGACGAGAAGCGCAATGTTTCCTCAATCTCACAAACATGTCCAGTTGGACAGCAGACATACGACTATCCCCTAGAATCCAATCAGGTAAGCAGTTTTATGTTCTGGCTCTCAATGCTACTCCTAAACTTGGAATTCCACGTGAACCAGCAGAATAATCTCCTTACACCAGTGAGGATAGATTTTCAGATTTCCCCAGTTGACCATGTGGAGTCAACCACGGTTGGGTCTCGTATCTGTGTCTCTGAAACACAACATATGTCCAAGGCTCGAGATGCTAGAGTTCTCGCTAGTGAGGCCTGTTGTCCGATTGGGTAAATTTTCCTGGAGTTAAATGCCGTAATATGAAGTTGTCAATCTAGTTTTAAGGGACTGTCAGTATTGTTTCTCCGTTTCTGGTCACTATTGATGTTCGCAGAGTTAAAAGAACGTGGGCGACCTACTCGTTGAAAAGTGTTAACAGTGATGGGCAAGCAGGAGTATGAAGGTGAGCAATGAATAAAGAGGCTTTGTGTGCTTGTGGAATTATGTGGGTGGTTAGCACTTGATAGCTTTCCACACAGCTGAAGTTGATATCTTCTTGAAATACATGAAACAGAGTGAGTGTTAGTGTTTCATGACTCCAGAGTGCATGGTCATGTTCCTAAGTGCTGGTCAGCTTTAATGATTTATAGATATATCCAGGTGTTTTGAGGAAGACTGAAACTTTTCTTGATTAGATGATGTCCCTTGGGATATACGCTAACGTACTTCAACCAATAAAACCACTGAGATTACCGGAAAACTTCGTTTCCATTATCTTATATATATCGTGTTATATAACCTGATTTGTGAGGATGTGTGTTTGCTACTTTTAAAAATAAACATGAATAATGATCGTGGAGAAAATGTAGTTTAAGCTGAGGTAACGTGATAGTGAAGAAGGGCATAGAAATATAGTGAACAACTTACTTATGATAAGAATGTTGGTGTTGTTTGCAAACATAGACTGGATGAGAGTTTTAGTTTTATATGAATTCCTGCAGTCATTACAAGTCAACAGTGTGTACCAGTGTTGATCCATTCAGTTAGGCTGTTGTGTTGAGATTATTCGATGTAGAGTCATGACATGAATTCCTCATGTCAGTAGTTGTGGATGGATTCTGATAATTTAGATGTGTTAGACAGAGTTAATTCTATGTGAGGTAGATATTTTCTTTTTTATATTGATGAAAGTGAATGAGCGTAACTGCTTCTTGTCTGCATTTCCTCGAGGCTACATTCTTTTCACTCACTTTCTGTAGTGCGTAATTTTTTTTTATTTGTGTCCGTGTTTTCTACCATCGGACTACTGTAATATAAAGCGAGACGCACTCTTTTCTGCATCGAACTTTTCTAACCACGCTCACTTCACTTCGGTAGTTCGCAGAGGCGGTATAACCTGCTTGTTGAGCTACTGGGAGTAACAGCATTCATCTCCTACAACCTTATTCACCAGTAATATGACTTCACCATTGTACTCACAACACTGTGTCTTGTGTGTCACACTGTCTTTTTAGTATAACACCTACGCATACGACATTCCTGATATTTTAGGATTTGTTTTACCCTCATCGAATTAATGGATGAATGAATGAATGAATAATAGTATAGTTTATATATTTTACAGTGACGCATTTTACTGAAATTTCCCTATTCTTTATCGTTCAGAAATGTCTTAACTTATTGGCATTAACAGGTTAAACCGGAAATCCAGGAAGCAGACAGTAGTCAGCATGAATCGCATCAATTATCAACGATAGTCATGCCAGTTGCTAGAAATTCATCTTATGATACCACTGCTGGAACTAATACTGCATATAATAAACAATGCCCAACAACAACAGCAACAACAATGACTTCAAATTTTACTTTACCAGAATGTCAAGAAGGTGAAATGTACTCAACAAGTGAATCATGTACATCTTTTCCTATTTGTTATGAAACAGGAGATATGATAAATTATCAGTCGAATTGTATTTCTGCAAGACATCCGCCAACACAAATGTTCTACCCAATAAAGTTCTCTGTGTCTAGTATACTAAACAGTGATACTTAATGTATGTTATCATATTAACTGAACAAAATGGCTTTAATTTTTACTGAGTGAACTCTTTCTATGCATTTTTGAGATCTATTGTGTCTTGAAAAAAAGAAAATAATATCAAGAGAAAACTAAAAATATCCATCTACTGTCATGGACTTTCTTATATTAGGAAAGAACTTATTAATTATAAATGTACACTACTCTAGATTACACAGACATTTTCTGTCCGATAACCGATGGAGTTACAATTTTGTGAACAGAGTATTTCACTATTCGATAAAATTGTTCGAAACCGGTCTGGTTGCTTGGATTTCAGCATAGGTATAGTACTGTTGACTATTGTTTAGCAAATGGCGTCCATAGCGCAACGGTAGAATCCTCGCCGACCACACATGTGGTCCAGGGTTCGCTCCCCGGCCAACGCACTGCTTTACCTCGTTAAGCCGGTGATAAGACTAGTAAAGAGGGAAGGCTGTGCATGAGTCTAGCAACTCCATCCCGTAAAAATAAACACCATTCCTATCAAAACTTCAAGGCTCTAGCCTGAAACTCTATGTTCCACTGGGAACGTAAAAGTATAAAAAGAAAAGATGGCTTGTCGATTTTCTAGCAAGCGAATTTCAGATCCCATTTCAGTAACTTAACCACTTATTTTCTTTGATAATTTTATAGCATTGTAACCTCTAAATTAACTAAAAAATCATCTGCAGCATGACAAGACAATTATTATAAGTATTCGCTAATGTAAGTGCCAAACAATTGACTTATTTCATCAAACAGTCTCAAGTTTATATGCCGAGCTGTTTAGTATCTGATGTACAAGGGATTAGCATACCATTAAGTCTACTAGTATGAAGCAAAAAAGGGGTGAAATTCATAACGTAATGTCAAAAATTCGGCTGATGATACCACAAAAAAAATATTTTCATGTTACTACATGACTAAAAATGAGAGTAGTTGAAATAATTGTATTGACCTGACGCACTTAGTGAGTTAGCAGTGTAGAACTCTCCACAGTCGGTGGCACAGTGGTTAGGACTCTCGCCGACCATGCATATGTTCCGGGGTTCGAGCACCCGCCGACGCACACCTGATATCTATGGTCGGCCTGCAAAATTTGGGCTACCGATATCCATGCTGAAAATTCCATACTTGTACCAAAAATACAGTGTGGAATCAAGCTGTAAATAAAAAAAAAAATTCAAGTTGATACACTCGATATACCTACAAAGTAACCATAGTGAACGGAAACGTTCGGGACAAAGAACATGCATATGCAGAATAATGGGAATTTGACGAATAATTAATAGAGTTCATAAAATGTGAATGTATCTGCACCACGAAGAACACCTTAACGGCATATTATTATTATTAGTCTTATTCATTTGAGTTCTGGATAAAAAATACGGCTTCAAAAACACATCTCCGCCTCGTTCTATTTACCGCTCTCCTCCTCAGCTGTGTCCACGATCGCCCATAATCTCTCATTTCCTCCTCGACACACGATCTCCTACATGTCACCCTCTCACCGAAGATCTACTCGTCGCTTCCCATTGGGATTTCCCTCCAGCGATGGCCTGCATTCAGCGCGATGTCATTCGACAGCCTTCTCGAAGTATGCTCGATCCATCTTCATTTTATCCAACAATTGGCTCCGAGTTGGTTTGTTTCCGGTCAGAGTTCCTTGTTGCTAATTCCTTCTGGATGGCCGGCCATTTGATCTTCAATACGAAGCCAGAGAATGGGGCAGCTGTTGATAAAAGTTTTCAGTGACCTATTGGAAATCACTCTCCGGTCACACAGTGTAAGTTCCTGACTCGTGTAGAATAACCGATTGATTTGACATTGGCGTTGAAAACTCGATTCTTGTTGTTTGTGCTGAAGCGAAGTGCATTGCAGAAGACTTCCAAACTGGTTTCAGGTTGATGAAGGAGTGCGTATCTTGTTTTTTCGATTCCGACTGGCTGGCTGGCTGGCTTTGACATCTCCATTCGTTCCGACTGCCTGTGGTTGAAACCATGCTTTCTAGATAAGTGAAGGAAATAACCTGTGTCAAATCGCTATCACTGATGGTGATTGGTGCCGGTTGTTGTTTTTGCTGCTGTTGCTGTTGGTGCGTGGTTATCTTCATCACCTCCGTCTTCTCCGCATTCACATGCACTCCTGTCATCGCTGTCTGCCTCTTCTGCAAGTTTGTTGGTTTTCACCTGCAAGTCTTCGAGTTTGTATGATATTGAGTATAAATTGTGCGTCGGTGGCACAGTGGTTAGGACTCTCACCGACCATGCACATGGTTTGAGGTTCGATCCCCTGCCGACGCACACCTGATATCTATGGTCGGCCTGCAAAATTTGGGCCACCGATATCCATGCTGAAAATTCCACACTTGTACCAAAAATACAGTGTGGAATCAAGCTGTAAATAAAAAATAAATAAAAAAAATAAATCGTCCACGCGCGAAATCCAGATCTCCTAGAGTCTTCTTATCGGTAAGTGCAGAGAATTCCTGTCTACTCACTCACAACGCATAGTCCAGTCCACAACAATTAGGAATATCACCGGTGGTAGAAGTGGGCAACCTTGTCCTACTCCTGTATTCACTTCAAAGTCAGGCTTCGCTGAGTTTTCCGTTGTGGATCACCTGACATGTGGCGTTGCCATATAGCCAGCTGTTGAGTGAGGTTGATAAGTATTTAGCGCACTGCGCTCCATAGTGTTGAAGTAGTTTCCAGATTACTTGGTACTCAACGTTGTTTGTCGCAGGCCTTTTCGAATTCGATGAAGTTGAAGTAGGGTAAGGTTTAACTACAGTTGTATGCTTTGGTGGTTTGTGGTGTGTCCGTCAGGCGAAATCCATGTCGCTGACCTTGTGTATATCCTTGTGATTGTACACACTGTCTTGATCAACAAATCATTCAAAGCACAGAAGTCTGTCAAGAGTTCTTCGTCCTCATTCATCTCGCATAGAGCTTCTCGACCCATGATGAGTTCTCTTCGTGTATTATCTGCTACAACTTCGGCTGGCATTCATATCGCCCATTAGGACTTCGGTGTCACCGTTCGGGATGTTGTCCATTACTGTTTGTAGTTTTCTGTAGAAATTCTCCTTCTTGTCTACTGTCTGCGCTGCTTGAAGGCTCATATCATTGAATGATTGTAACCCTCCTTCCTTCCTTCCTTCCTTCCTTCCTTCCATCATTTTGAGTTGAATCTTGCTGTCATTATCCTGCAGGATGAAATTGGTTCCCACTGCTTTAGGACTTTGGCTGTCACTGGTGACATCATGATAGCCACTTACTTCTTCAGTGTGCTCGCGATTGTCGTCTGGGTGACCAGGACGGAGTAGATTACCGACCCACCAGAAGCCAATTTTGACAATCCACGTCCATGCCATCAGCTCTCACAGATTCTCAGCACTGCTTTGCCATATCTTCTCATTTCTTTGGCTACCTGGTCAACCTTCCCAGCCTCGTACGTCATACGTACATTCCACGTCCACGTCCTCATTCTTATTCTTGCTTTCATCGAGAGAAGACGCATCGGCTGGCTGGCTGGCTGACTGGCTTCTTGAAGGCTTTCACCAGCCCGCCGTGTCATTTCGCTTCTCCAGTTCAAGCGAAGAAAAAGTTTTTTCTATACATTTTTTGTATTTCCAATATTTGGCTTGTGCGTTAAAGTGTCTGTAGTAGTTTGATTTGTTTTGTGGTGTAGGGTCGCTAGCCCCATGCCTAACCTTCCCCTTTTACTGGGTCTTGGGACAGGCTGGAAAGCTAGCGAGCTGGTAAATAAAGGGAAGTTTTTGTGTCATACAGCCTACCCAAACCATGCTCTATTAAGCTCTATACACGATTTAAACCGACTTTCAAAGGCTCTATGGACTGATTTTTTTGTTTTAATCTAATCAACCCTAACATTCTTCCAACCTTCCGTTAGTCCTTAATGTCAGTCGCTATCTCAATTTCCGCTAGGACGTTCGTTGTCCAGATGAAGCACTGTTTACAAGGTCTGACACCATCTCTTCTTTACAACTAAAAAAGCCTCGGAGTGAAAAAAGCATTTGTATACATCACACGATAATGATGTTGTTCGAAGAATTTAATCTTTAAAATCTCAAATACAAAAACTAAATAGAAGGTATGATGAAAATTTTGTATCGTTTAAAAATGTTTCCAGTATCTGGAAACCATTCAACCAACCAACTAACAAGTAAAAAATACTCTTGTTTTGATGTACGCACGTGAAATCGATTTTTCTCTAAGGCAACAACCTAAAATGATTGTTCCTGATGCCTCTAGTCACATAAAGGATTACTTTCCAGGTTTTGATAAAAAAAGATGGATAAAAATATCTTATATCCTGAAATCCATCACAGCCTGGGTTCTAGTTTAATAACGAAGCATTTTACTTCGGAAGTGTGCAGATATTTTCTGTCATCTTCTTATCTAAATCTTTAGTGCATTATTGCACAAGAATACCATTTGCTTAGAAAGAAATAAAGATTGTACCTGTATCAAAATCATCTCGATGAAGTTTAAAGTTGAGGCTACTTACCATTTCGTCTCCACTTTTGAATACTACGGAAAACATTTTCTCACCCATTCTTAAACTCTCATTGAAATATTTCAGTAACCCCAAGCAATTTGCTTACAAAGGCAGTTGGGGCAATTTAGACGCTGGCGTTATACTGCGCAATAATATTGTTTCCAGTCTAGTACGTTTGATCTAACTTTTGATTCCATTCCCAAGGTATTTTTACTAAGCAACATGATTTCAAAACAGAAGGAACTCTGGGTTACAAGGTGATTATTCTCCTATTTTCTGGCAGGAAGCAACACAGTTTTACTGGGGAGCGCTCCACTTTTCTGCCTACGGAAGCTAGTGCGCGTAAAGGTGCTGAGCTTCCTCCACTGATTTTATTTTCATTCTTTTTGCATAACTGATAGTATTCTCTTAAAGTCAATTTCACTAAATATGCGTTAGATTGTTCTGATATGACTAGTTTTCTATCTGAGGTTAACGAATGTTCTTATTCAAACGATCCTAAGCTGGACTCTTGTGAATGTCAGGCTGCTGATTTTATTTTCAAACATAAGAAAAACTTGCATGGACTGCTTCAATCCCACAATCCTTGTAATATCGACGCCACTGTGGTAAGAAATAAATCTAATATTATCCATCTTTGAATCAGTTTCACTTCAAATCTTTGGCGGTTGTCTCTTATCTTGTTAATTTCTAAGGAAATCTTTCGTTTGACTCATTGCATAAGAAAGTTTAGACTTCCTGGCATATCTCAACCTCTTCCCTTAGAGCTTACTGATTTATGTATTCTATCCATCCTTCTATATTATTCTCCCGGCCTCTCAGAAGAGACTATGCCATATAAAGTGGGACTGTAAGCAGGATTAGTGGTATGTCATTGACCAGACTAATTCATATTGTTGCCGATAGAAGTTCAAATCCCTTCAAGCAGTTGGTTAGATCATTTTGTCAGACACTGGACATCCTTTTTACAGTTTTCTCCTTGTATCTCTTCTGCTAAAACCAAAAATTTCATAAGGATTTACGGTCGTGCGGCTAAACATACAAATTCAACCATATCATATTTAGTAGGAGTGTTACGTGAAGAAACAAATGTTGGAGAAGAGCCTATAAACCTACTTCATCATCTTGTAAATAAATAACAACTTATGATCAGGATTATTATCAGTACAGATTTTATGAGTATATCAACTTCAGCTTTTGCGGTTTTACTGTATTTTCATATTTATTTGTAATGGAGATAAATTGCAGCTAAAATTCTGTTCAGTATTATTATTGTCTGGGATAAAGTGGTTATTATTATCATTATGTTATTAATCCTAGGTCAGTTAACATTACTAGGCGAGGAAGGCGATGGCTTGACAAGCACAACACGTGTTCTAACCATGTCAATCAATGCAGTTTCACAACCTCATTGATTTTCTTCTTCACTTTACACTTAACCTCAGTATTAACCACTATATATTAAATTAATTGACGCGGTGAAGAGGGAATGCAAACATTCGTGGCTAAAGACAGCCAGCTTCTTGAAGTCTTTTACCTTCTGTAGCCACATCTCAATCATGAAAAAAGAGAGGGAGAATCGCAGCGCAGTACATACTTCCTTTGATGATTGTGGGGCGTCACGTCTACGTCGAAGATGACGTAGTTTGGCGATTCTCGCACAAGCTTTATGTATCCACACTGAGAATTAGTGAACAGTCAGCCCATTAGAACTGATACGAATTCCCAAGTAAGTGAAGTAGTCGACCTGCTCAATAACTTCACTTTCCTGCTTGAAACTAGGAGTGGATTCAGAAAAGCGCTGCAGAATCATTTTATATTTCAGAGGGGCAAATTACATGTTAAAAATACCAATATCTCATCACAATTAGTTCAGAAGACTTTGCATTTTATTACTGTTTTCATGTAGAAGAACAGTATCGTCTAGGCATTGTAAATCAATGAGCCTGTTCCCGAGTAATAAATCAATCACTGAGTCACTAGAGAAGAATACGTTCTAATCTATTACTATATCTATGATGAAATCAAACAGAAATGGGGATATTCAGAATCCTGTTTACCACTATTTACCATCACTTCAGACGCCTCCATTACTTATAACACGACGGCGTGAACTCATTGTGAATGCTTTCAGTCAGCTTGCATGTGAGCAGCTTTCGCTCCCCATAGAGTTCGGAGCTAGCTGAAATAAGTCTTCTTGTGTTCACCAGCTCGGAGATAGCAGCAGCAATTACTCTGTGTTCACTATTCCTTCACTTCAGCTTGCCCACAACATTTGCGACTGTCTCTACAGCTTACTGGACATGATACCTCACTTTCTCAGCATTAGTCCTAATGTCCATGTCAGGTACGCATTTAGTTACTTCTTCCCTAGATAAAGACTGTATTTTCGTCAAGTTTCAGGCGTGGTGGCTTCGTAACTGCCTGCGTTGTGTCCGCTCTGTCGTAAATATGTACGTGTACAAAGTAGTGTGTCGTCAGAGTCTATGCAGGTGTACGGGAAGGAGCGGCTGTCTTCCACCCGGTCTTTCAATAGATAGCTTATATGAGTGATCTATTTGAGTCAGTCGTTGATCTGATGATGGAGATCGCATGGTTAAGCAATGTCTCTCCTTATTTTCGAAAGTAATATTAACGAGGAATATGACTTCCAAATGAAGTAATCAATCGGAACCACCAGTAACTTCGAATAACCTAGAAAGACATCATGAATAATGACTTACTGTATTTAAGGATGTTTTTCACAATTATATCATCGATTCAGTTGAGGGCTAGCTAGGGTTTTGATGCAAGTAACATGACTGATGAGATTAACGAAAATAAGACATACAATGAACAATATGATTTTCAAATAGATTTTACCCACAACTTGTTCAAACACACAAGTAGAAAAAGCCTAAAGCAATTATAGCGATTTGTCCGTACAGAGATAATCAGAATGCAGAAAACTCAGTTAATCACAGGAATACTATCAAGTGAAATAAGCATAATTGTAAGATTTCATGATGCTGCACAGTAAAGTGGATGGCGAAAGATAATCCACATATAATTGTGAAATTGTGCGTCGGTGGCACAGTGGTTAGGACTCTCGCTGACCATGCACATGGTCCGAGGTTCGATCCCCTGTCGACGCACACCTGATATCTATGGTCGGCCTGCAAAATTTGGGCTACCGATATCCATGCTGAAAATTCCATACTTGTACCAAAAATACGATGTGGAATCAAGTTGTAGTCATATAAACAAATAAATAAAAATGCCTGAAAGAATTACTGAGGAGTTTTGAAACTGTCACTGGGAAGACATAACTTCTATTAATCAGAAGAAACAAAGTGGAATTCCACATCGATTCAACTTATAATTTTCCCACTTATGATAAGAAAAAGAAACTCCACGATACGTCGACCTCCAGTTTCTGGTCCTCGGTGTATCCTTCTTCATTATAACGTAAACTAGAAACTTTTCATTACTTTGAGTTACAAAGCTCGGTTGAGAATAGAGTAGTAAGGAACAAAGACTACTTGCATTGAGAAGTCTTTTAAATGCTGCTAGCCAGCTCCTGAAATAATCATACCGATAATTGATTGATAATATCTAGAATACCTTCTTGCAGGCGTTCGAGACCAAGATGCGTATGAAAGCTGTGACAAATATCCTTAGCCTTAGTATGCACAAAATGCTTTCACATCCCTTATCTTACCTTGAATCAACGGTGAACTAGCAAGTTGCCTTTTCTCCATAAGTTTCAAAACTCTCTGTTTATTAATTGTCTGATTCATTTCATGTCAGCATTATATTTGAAATTGGATTGGGTTTATCTATTTATAATTCACTATTTGGTCTTAAGAAGATAAACATCCAAATAAAATCTGAAATCAAGAGACTAAACAACATTTATAATCAAACAATACTGTCTTGTAAAACTTCAGAAAACATATGGAAGCTTTCTAGAGAAATTACAGGTTGTGGTAAGCATAATAATTTTGCCTCTTCTATTGATGTAAATACTCTCAATAGATCTTTTATCCGCCCTCCAAATGTCCCTTCTGCCTTCAATTTAACTAATAACACGACCAGTGACTTTCGTAGTTTCAATACTTCTGATATCCTTAAATGTTTAAAATCTCTTAAACCTTCCCAGAGTCTAGGCCCTGATGGTATACCTGCCATTGTTCTAAAGAAATGTGCTGATATTTTAAGTAACCCACTTACAAACATTTTCAATACTTCTTTTTCCAATTATGTTGTACCTTCTCTGTGGAAAGATATTAAAATCATCCCTGTACCCAAGTCTGGTTCTGGAGATAGTGTTAAGTTTAGACCAATTGCCATTACCTCTCCTTTTTTGAAACTGATGGAGAAATTACTGTTACAAAAACTCGTTCCCTCCCTAAGCTTCTCAAATGATCCAAAGCAGTTTGCTTACAAACAGGGTAGAAGTACTTTAGACGCTGCTGCTCTGTTTCATTACAACATTGTATCCTCCTTAGACAAAGGGGCCAAGTATGTCCGTTGTACTTTCCTTGATTACGCATCTACTTTCGACTCTGTGCCTAGAGGCCTTTTGTCAAACAAGCTTAGCCTTACAAAAACTGAGTCCCTGGCTATCAACTGGCTGCACCCTTACTTCTCCAATAGGATGCAGTACACGGTATATGATGGTGTAGCTTCCTCTCCTTTGCTTACTGAAGCTGGTGTTCCTCAGGGTGCTGTTCTCTCGCTGTTTCTCTTTTCCTTCTTCTTACATGACTTACCTCTCTCAGACGAAATCAACTTCGTCAAATATGCAGATGACCTGACTGTTTCGCTTCCCGTTAAGTCTCAATCAGACTGCTTCAAATTAAATAGCTTCCTGTCTGACATAAGTCAGTGGTCTAAACTAAATGGCCTCATGCTGAATCCCTCAAAATGCCAGACTATCGACTTCTCCTTTAGACATAAATGAGATCTACAAACACTAGTAAGCACTCATGATGCCTGTAGAATTGAGGAGACTAAAATTGAAACTAAGTCTAATGCAAAATACCTCGGATTAGTTCTATCTTCCGACCTTACTTGGTCATCTCATATCCAAATGATTTCCAAGAAAGTGTTTTTTCTAACCTACTACATTAAGAAACTCAGACTAACAGGAGTCCCTCAACCTCTGCTTTCACAATTTGTCAACTCTCGTATCCTACCTATTCTACTTTACTGCTCCCCGTTAGTCTTTCCTGGGTTACTGAAAAAGACTGTACCATCCTGAGAAGGATGTTGAAGGCAGTTACTAGGACTAGTGGTGTAAAACTCAGTCAGCTCGTCACTACATTAGTGGATAAGCATCTGAATACATGCGAGAAATGTCTGTCTGTTTTCGACATAGAACATTGCACAAATGTGCGGAAGTTCAAGTCGCCACACTCCGTGTGGCACGCGAAGCAAGAGAAGAATGTACAAGAAAAGCATAATAGAAACAGTAAACAGAGGTGTGAGACAAAGGAGTAATAAAGAAAAACAAAACAGTTTCATTGGAGATCATAAGTCACAAGGAGTGGATGCATCTGCGCTGGCCACTGAGAACGATTTTGAGCCATGTCACCAATTGTTTCCAACCATAGAGTTTTACCGTCCCGAGGACCCCAGCCTGGAAGTCTACACCTTCCTACGTGGCTTAGACCAACTGTTGTGGATTTCATTGACTGATGAAGCCAAGTTTTTGTTTGACCGCCGCTAGCTTTTTTCCAGCCTGACCCTATATCCGCTAACATTGCTCGTCGAGGGAGGCAATGGCTTGGCATACGTAACACATGTCCTAACCATCTCAGTCTTTGTAACTTCACGACTTCGTAGATTGATTTCCCCTGTTTACCTAGAACTCGACGCCTAACCTCAATGTTGCTCACCTTATTATGTCACTTTACACGGGAATCAAGCTGTAATCAAAATAAAATAAATAAAATACAAATAGAGCGCAGGCACCTATGATCAAAGACAGCTAGTCTTTTCATGTCTTCCACTCTCAGTGGCCACGTCTCACAACCATAAAGGAGGACGGAGCGGACTGATGAGCAGTACACCCACCCGTCGAACATCTTGTCTACGCCAGAGTCGGCGTAGACTGGCAAATGCGAAACGAGCCCCCTGTATTCGTGCTGAGATTTCGTCAGATATCAGCCCGTTGGGGCTGATGGTACTTCCCAAATAAGTGAAGCGGTTAACGTGCTCTACCACTTCACTTCCTATTTTTAAACTAGGCGTCAATGTAGTCCAGTCCTGTAACATCATCTTGCATTTGGTGGGAGCGAATCGCATGCCAAAGAGAACGAACATGCGAGAAATGGACTAAAACCATACTCTCTGACCCCCAACACCCCCTCTATTCCCAACTCTCTCCTTGCATCTCATCAGGTAGAACCAGAAATCAGTACAAAATAATATATGCTCGCACAACCAATTATAGGAACTCAACTATACCATATTTGGCCCGTGTTCTAAGTGACAGAGACAATGTTAAGCGTGAAACCTATGACTTGCTTTGTTGTTAATAACATAATTTTGGCCTTTGTTATTTCCCCCTTATACTCTCTTATTTGTACTCTATAGTGAACAACCTTCTTAAACATACTTAGCTACTTAATATTATTATCATTGGCTTACTTTTTTATTCTTTAGTCTATTCCCTGTTTTGTGTATCTACTGGGTCCGAATATATCATCACTATGAGTATTACAAAACTGTCCTGTCATTAACCATCATGTAATATTAGTTTTGTGATTGTTTTTTTTTGTTCGGCAATATTAAACTGACAATCTTGTTTGTGAACGCCACTATCACCATCTTAAAAAACTTTATATTATGCATGATTACTCACACTACCACAACAAACACTGCATTAGTGCTGACAATAAAAATAAAAAAACCCTGAAATGTTTATTTTATGATTGTTTAGTGTAGTTCAATCAAATTAACTGATCATCTTGGCTATAAACATTCTTAAGAACATTTCATAACTTCTTGTATGAATATAGCTGTTACTGTTCACCACGCATACACATATCATAGCTTCCACTACCCAATACTGAAATATTTTTTCATTATAGGTGTTTATCTTCCTTTCTACTTGGTATTTTTATTTGCATTTTTTTTGTTATTTCTGTGTTTCTTTTTTGGTTTTTTTGTTGTTTTTTTATATTTATATTTTTTGTAATACTCCTTTTAAATGTCCGATGAAATTAGATGCAATATTGTAGATATGTGCTGAAAATTCCACACTGTACCACAAGTACTGTTTCTGGAATAAAAGCGAAATTGTTATGTTATGTTAACACAAATATCGTTAGGATTACCTCACCGGATGTTGTTCACAAGATTAGTTGAACCACCTGCATTCTTCCTGTCTCCTTACTGACAACAACCACAATTGGTTCAGACTTTTGACTTATGCGTAACTGAGTAAAGTGTCGGCAAAAACTACTATGTAAAGCAGTATTGTTCGATCATATGCCTTGTCCTAAATTTCGTGATGGGAAATGTGAATATTTTTAAGTATGAAAAGTAAATTGTAGTCAGTCCAAAAAATTAGAAGTGAAACTTAGATGCCTGCGATGCAAGTATTAAAAGCCATTAGTCGTATATGCAGGCCCCCACCACTAGCCGACTGATCCACGTATTCGCCTAAAATAACCTGTATCACAGATTTTACACCTAGTGATTGTGTATTATCAAATAATGAAAGTGCCACACTGTTTAACATAAGTGAATTCTCAGCTGAAGTATATAATTCTCGCATTTCTTAATATAAGTACTAATACATCAAGAAAAAGATTTTAGAGAAGGGAATATTAATTGCTTATGGTTATTTTAACTAAACAGGTGAGAACTATTAAGTTTTGCGTGGAGTTACGTGATACAAAAACGGTCAAGGAAATTGGTTGTTAATGTAACTAGGGTAGTAACAAAGGTGATGAGCTATCGCAAACAGTTGTCCAAAAGGAGTTACGTAGTAATATGAATAGTTTGATGATTGAGTTCTACTCAGGATACACATACGAACAAAGTAGAGAATACGAAATTACATAAGGGCTCTAAATGAATACGAGAATTATAAGCAATGAAAGAAACAAGTAAGATTAAGTCATCAAAAATCAGCAAAGTTGTTACCATGATGGTAGAAGTGGTTGTATTACGCAACTCCACCCAAGACTTACTAATTTTCATTGCGAAAATTCCCTTTACAAAGGTGCGTGTGATCGTATTTATATATGGATTAGAGTTAGTAATACTGTTATCCAAATGTTATGGATGTAGTGCGGATGTGACAGATCTGAATCAGTACTTTAGTGCCTTCATTAATTCTCTGTCCAGATGCCCCCCCCCCTCTGAATAAATGACTTGGTACGGCCAAGGGCGAGTAAAATTGGTCTTCCTCGTAAAAAGTACCGTCATTTAGGCACCTGTTCATAGCTTCTGCCTTCTCACCGCGGTGGTGTTCCCACAAATGTGCAATGGTGAATAAGAATTTTCGGCGCTTACCATCAGGTTGATGGACATGGACGTACACCACGAGGAGTTAGGAAACGTTGATTCCAAAAGTATGGTGTTTACTGGCTCAAGAATCCAAAAAGAACGGTGTATAAACTTCTTTAGGTCACCGGCATCTGTGGGGACACAATCCCTGATACTGCTATGTTGCCCTATGCATCAAACTAAGTCAAAGGTTAGAGGTGGTCGCTTAAGACCAGTACTTGCTTTGGTTTCAGAGTCTAAGAAATATCCCAGATTTCACAAGTTGCGAATCTCTTGGTACTTATACTGCACCCAAATTGTTTAAATAAAATAATAATGATGTTTATGCACAACAGGTCCACATTTCGTCTAAGACTTCTCACGTAATTCAGACTAAAAACTGAAGAAAGAATCAAAAAAGTACTTCACTGTTTCGTTATTTACATAAATTTATTATTTTTTTTCTATTACAATAGTCATACAAAATAAGTATAAGTATTTTTTTCTCTAAAATGTATTTACACTTAGTGGTACAAGTTTTTCTGTATAGTGTTCAATTACTGTGTCACATAATTGATCCGCTAATTCTAAACTAACTCCATTCATTTCTGATTTCCACGACGAACTTTCTACTCGACGTACATCCCGAAGTAAGTAACTATAGACAAAGACAAAAGAATGAAATATTACCTCTTAACATGAGCGTTTCCTATAAACAGCATTTTTGTCATTCAATAGTAGTGTATTCGGAGAATTAAAGACAAATAAACAGACAATTAGTCGCCATATTTTACATTCTATACATTACACGTATTGCATTATTCTACTTGTTTGTTGCTTCTCAACAGTGATATCCCATTATCTTTATTTAGTGGTGAAGTCACTTTACAGTTTGGATAAAAAAATAAAACAGAGCAACACATTTCTAGTCTCATACCAACAACCGTCCACCTCTTTCAATCAGCATGACTAGTCAGTCATCGCCTTCCTCGACGGGCAATGTCAGCTGACATAGGACTGGTCAGCCTGGAAAAGAGCTAGCGGTGGTCAAACCAAAACATGGCACCAGTCAATGAAATCCACAACAGTAAGTTTAAGCCGGCCACGTAGGAAAGTGTAGACTTCCTGGTTAGGGTCCTCGGGCCTGTAAGGCCCAGTGGTTGGAAACAATTGGTGATATGGCTCAAAATCGTTCTCAATGGCGCAGATGTATCCACTCCTTGTGACTTCCAATGAAACTATATTGTTCATTATAATATAACAATATCGTTTTTAAGTGTTGGTTTTGTTTTTCATTCATTGGGAAATACAAAAACCGTTATTATAATGAATATCATATACTCAATGCCCAAATGTTTTCAAACCGTTAAAAGTGAACTTGGTTTGGACATATATAAACCATATTGTTCTTCGTTATTACTATTCCTTTGTCTCACACCTCTGTTTACTGTCTCTATTATGCATTTCTTCTACTTTCTTCTCTTGCTTTGTGTGGTACATGGAGTGTGGCGACTTGAACTACCGCATATTGGTGCAAAGTTCTAAGTCGGAAAAAGATGAATCATCATTGACATCTATATACTCATTTTATTAAGAATTAGAGATTGATTATCCCCATTGATGGAATTCAACTCTCTTGCTTTAAAAAAAAGCGGGGAAAAATCAACTAATATGAAGGTAGTTGTCACGAACCTAACATTATAAAACCATTGGCAATCAGGTAAATTTGAACTTTAAAATTACACTTAGAAAATTATTAAACAAAAATTCAGTCTCTAGTTCCTTTCTTCATAGAATGCTTAATCTGGAAACACCTCGATAACTAATTTTAAGTGAAACACAGAAATCATCCAATTAGTTGATTAATTATATTTCACATCATGAATCGAATGTCAGTCTGAACGAAGAATATGCTTTTCAGTGAATTCTCTTTAGGTCCTTACAGTTGTAGAATATAATATTTAAGTGTTGCTTCGAAGGAATTCGATCGGTTACAAATTTGCTTACGAGTTGACATCAGTTAGAAAAACACTGGAAAACCTGGGAGCACAGGACAGCCGCTTCGTGCTGCTTTCGGACTCTTCACCAGTACGCGCACTCACCGGGGTTTGGGACTATAAAAGCCGTTTATGCGGTGGATACATCTTTACGCAGAATAACAGACTAGTTATAGGGTGACAAAATAAAAAAAAGTATTTTTGTGACAACGTGCTGGAATGAATGTAATTAGAAAATATTGTGAAATGCGAGACGATGATGATTAGTTATAATAGATTCAAACAATGCAATGAAGTAAAATTTACTAGATCAAGGCTGTAAAAAGTATCCGATGTCTGGTGAGTACTAGACGGCAGTGAATAGTTCATAGTGTTGCGGTAGTCAATTTTACTTCTCTGCATTGTATGAATTCTATTATAACTAATCATCGTATTGCGTTTCATAATATTTTTAACTGCATTGAGCCCAGCACGTTTGTTACACAAATACTATTTATCTCGTCACTTTATAACTAATCTGTTCTTCTACGTAGATGAATCCATTGGATTGTTATTATTATTGCCTTTACTTCCTAGAGGAACATAGGGCTTCAGCCCCACGTCTCCATTGCGTTCGGTTCTCTGCTAGTTTTCACCTGGCTTCAAGTCTGCCCACATGCTTTCATCTCCCTTTCACACGACCTCCTCCATGTCACCCTCACACTGATGACCAACTCACCGCTTCCCTTTTGGGTTCCACTCGATGGCTTGTCTGGTGATGTCACTTGTTGGTTTCCTCAGAGTATGACTAATCCATCTACATTTCTTCCTGCCTATTTGTTTCATAATCGCTTCCAACTGGGTTGGTTCGCTCCCAGAGATCCCTCACTACTGCTGATCTTTTCTGACCGGCCATCTGATCTTGAGTATTCAGCGAAGACAACTGTTAATGAAAGTCTGTAATTTGTTTGAGATGCTCTTTATGACGCGCAGTGCAAGTCTCTGATCCGTATAGTAAGTAGCACTGACTTCACATCGGAGTTGAAAATTCGGATCTTATTTTTGATGCTGAGTGCTGCTGTCCTTCACACAGACATGAGAGTAATGAAAGCTTGTCTTGCTTTTCCAATTCTTGCTTTGATATCCTCGTCAGTTCCGCCCGCCTGTAGTTGAAACGATGCTTCCCAGGTCGATGGGTAGTTATAGGAGGTTGTTTCTTTCAGGTTCCTCCCATTTATGCTGATTGGTGTCGATGTTGTTGCTGTTGCTGTTGGCCAAGAATCTTCATCACCTCTGTTTTATCTATGTTCACCTGAAGTCCGATCTCCTCTGGATGCTTCTTCTGCCAACTTGTTGCTTTTCACTTGCATATCTTCCAGTTTGTAGGAAATCAGACACATATCATCGGTGAGGTCAAGATCCTCCAAGTTTTTTGTGAGGGTCCATGTTATGCTTGTCTCCTTTTTGCCCGCTGTCTGTCTGTCCGTCTGTCGTATTATCCAATCTACTGCAATCAGGAAAATCATTGGCGATAGTAGGCAGCCAGCTTGCCTCACTCCCGTCCGCACTTCGAAGGATTCCGTGAGTTTCCCGTTGTGGATTACTTGGCATGCAGCATTGTCGTACAACTGTTGGATGAGATGTATAATTGTCGGCGGCACCCCGTATTAGCGAAGTGGCTGCCAAATCGCTTCTCGATCGACGCTGTCGAAGGCCTTTGCAAAGTCGATGAAGTTGAGATAGAGAGCTGACTGTCATTCTGAGCTTTGTTCAATGATAATATATGTGTAAAACTTAGGCACTGTGGTAGTAAGTAATTCCATATTAGTTTGATTATTAAATGTATCACACAGTGAAACAGTATTGTACAGTGGATGACGTTTCGAACACAATTTATTGTTCATAATCAGATCAATTTTTGTCACACGACTTCGAGATTTGATTTTTATAGTTTTCTCTGTCTTCTCCTATTTGTCGTATGGGCAGTAGAATTTTCCATATATCTGGGACAGGTGTTGAATCATTACTATTACATGTATTTGCAGTTGATTCGATAAGCAAAGCTTCTGTTATCAATCTCTCCCTATGCCGTGTGACATTAGATTTTAAAACTGTCATCCTATCCCATCCTATTGTATGGTTGTGTGTCACTGCATGTAGTGCTATAGCTGAACTACTCTCTAGATTTCTTATCTTATTCAGGTCAACCAGTCTAGATTTAGCTAGGTTTTTATGTTCGGCTAGTCTAACTGCCCCTGTTCTACTAGTTTGACCTATGTATTTGACCTCACAATCATTGCAGGGTATTAGATAAACTAAGTTGTTTTGTTTTAATGGCTCTACAGGATCCTTTAACCGACAAAGCTTGTTTCTAACTCAATGATGATCCGTAGAGTGGCGATTTGATCAATACATGACTTGTTTCTCCTGACTCCAGCCTGTTCCGGTCAAAGTTTTTCATCTAGGGCTTGTTTGATTCTCTCCAGGATGATGTGGCTTAGTATTTTGCTTGTGATTGACAGGAGCATAATTCCGTGCCAGTTTTTGCATTGACTCCTTTCTTTGGCAGTTTGAATAAGTATCCTTTCTTCGAAGCCTTAGGTACCTTGCCCCGTTTCCACACCTTCTCCAGTAGTGGCGTCATCAACTCCGCTGTTGTCTCTGGATCCATTTTCAATGCTTCTTCTTCCGGTATTCCACCAGGTCCTGCTGCTTTTTCAGATTTTAGCATCTTGATTGCATTCAGGAATTCTGTTCCAGTCGGAGGGTTTATGTTCACTGGTAATTCTGCTTCCGTTGTTGGTATTGTTGAACGCGTTGTAGGTGGTGGTCGATTTAGTAGTCTTTTGAAGTGTCCAGCCCAGTATATACTCTGCTCCACTTCTTTGGTGATTAACTTTCAATTGGCATCCTTCACTGGCTTAATTTGTGTCGGACTTTTGCCCGAAAGGTACCTAGTTGTTTGGTTGAGTGTGGCGAGGTTTCCTTTGCCTGCAGCTTGTTCTGCTTCACTTGTCACCCATCCACTGCATAACTGGCTATTATCGTACCGATAAAAATTGTACTTTGCATTTGTAGGAACCATGAAGACAATTCATTGAAGAGAAAATTCTTCGTCCAGAATGACTTCTAATTTATAACATAGGAATATTTCACAATTAATCTCATAATTATATTCCAGATTAATCAATCAAATTCTGCAAAGGAGAGATAGATGACGTATGGGAGATCCAGGTAGACATATATTCACCTGTACCTTTAGAAATCAGCAGTTTTTGTTGGTTATTTCTGTCTCTTTATGCTCAGGAAATCGAAGTTTTTGACCAGTGCACCGAAGATTATACAAATTCGTAGAAATTTACCATATGAATTGAGAAGCAGTAACTCCAAAATAAGTTTGTCACATTTACGTGGTGTTGTGAAGAAACTCACTGTTTCACAAACCGATATCAGTCGGATAGGCCACTATAAGCTGAGCCTTTTGATACTATTTGAACTCAATTACACGCGTAAGATGTTTCATGTACCAGGTTTAGAGGTGGACCTATTGTGTGAGTGCTAATTATATAATGCAGTTGGCCAAACTGAAGTAGTTGGAACGGGACCTATAACCCGTTGTCTGCAAACTGGCCTCTTAAGCCAACGATCCACATATCCAGTGGACACGTGTTTTGCAATGCATTACATATTTGTACTCCCATGCGAAAACGACTCCACAGTTGTCGGGTCATGCAGTCGTTGGGGCTGAAGTAGGACAACCCATATTTTCCTAATGGTTCAGACTGGCACGATTGTGTGTGGCCAATATGCCAAATATGACAAGTGAGTAACCCTCTGCATACCCGACTCGATTGACCTAGGTCCTGAATGGCATTCTTAGCGAATGCCAATTTATTTAACTTTCTGCACACCCTTTAAATGCATTTTGGATTAATAAAAATGGTGTAAGCAATTAAAGTTGGAATTACCTATCACTTTGACGCCATTGTATTCGTGTGTCATACACTCGTAAGAGCCCACCATCAACACGCAAAAAGAAACGCTGTAACAAGAAGAAGCCGGTGGACATTGCGCGAAATTTTACATTTAACATAGACATTCCATTATCACCTAATTCATCTTCATACAATGTTGTATTGACAAAAAATTTAATGGGATCTTTCCGACGTAAGTACTCCATATCTAAACCTTCAGTTGTACGAGACACATTCCAAGGTCCTAGATCGTGAGGGAAAAATGTAAAATGAACAACTCACTCATAATGAGGATAAAAGTTTTAGTACCAAATTATTTATACTAAGATAGTGCTAAATTAAAACGATTTAATGGTTGTCATCTGAAATCTGGTATCAATAAAAACAATACTATCTGTTTTTAATTCAATTTTGGGTGGAACGAAAGGTTTGGCCTCTGATGATATACCGGCTCCTACTACGGACGCTTCAACGATGTCTGAAGATTAACTCGAAGTAATTTAGTGGATGGTGACTAGTAATGGAACCTAGGATGAGCACTTCATTTTATTTGGGACGTCATCTGGATGGGAGTGTTGATACATGCAGACGAGTTACAAATAGGATGAAATGAGTGTCCTGGGTTCCACTACTAAACGCCATCCGCCAAATTAAAAACAACACCATTTTTGGCTGCTTTACGCCAATCTTAAAGATAACATTTATTTGTTCCAGTATAAATAAACCTTACGTGAGCAACAGACAGTATTAGCAATACTGTTACATATCGATACAGACCAATATCAATCACCACCAACGGGAGAGATTTGACAGAGGTTACCTCCTTCACTTATCCAGCCAGAAAGCATCGTCTCAACTACAGGCAGTCGGAACGGATGAAGATGTCAAAGCCAGCCAGCCAGTCAGTCGGAATCGGAAAGGCAAGATACGCACGTCTTCATCAACCTGAAACCAGTTTGAAAATCTTCCGCACTCAGCATAAGGAACAAGATTCGAATTTTCAACACCAATGTCAAGTCCGTCAGTTCTTCTATACGAGTCAAAAACTTGTACTGCATGTCACGAAAAGGACTTCCAACAGCAAGTTGCAGACTCTAATCAACAGCTGCCTTCGCTCCATACTGGAGGTCAAATGGCCAGAAAGGATAAGCAACAAGAAACTAAGGGAACAAACCAACCGAGAGCCGATCGCTCAACAAATATGTAGGAGAAAGTGGAGATGGATCGGACACGCATTGACGAGGCCGCCTAATGACATCTCGCCAGGCCATCACGCGAGTGGAATCCAAATGGGAAGTGACGAGTGGGTCGTTGTTGTGAGGGTGATATGGAGGAGATCGTGTGGCGAGGAGATGAGAGAGTTTATTCAATCGTTGACCCAGCTGAAGAGGACAGCAGAAAACGGAACGAAGTGGAGATGTGTTGTATAAGCCCTATGTTCCACTCGGAGCGCAAGGGAATAATAATAATTGATACAGACTTACTAAGTTGATAGTCAGCATTTGACAAATGTTCAGAAATTCCAAAAATTGTTGCTCAGTTTGCACAAGAGCACATCTTATCGACGGTTAGATGCTGTACAATCACGTCATTTGTTCACTTTAAGTGAGTGAACTCATGTAAGAAAGAAGAGAACTGAGTGAGCATGCCCCCATAAAGTTAAACGAAACACGAGAAGATATTCTCAACAGAAACTACTCGAAATAGAGATACGTCACAACAGACAGCAGCGCAACTACATGCATTCTAGTGTTGAGCTTCTTCCCGATGATTTTGAAGAACTGTACGAAACAAACTTCAGAACTTCTTTGGATATCTAACAAGACAATACGTATTGTAGTACTATTTAGCCATAAAATAACAATTTTATTAGTGTTTCCAATGTAATTGCTGCCGCAGTTGGAGGTAACATCAGCAGGGTACTTATCCAGTTTCGATTGGCTGATGTTACCTCCAAATGAATTTATAAATTTACGTGCAACTGCAGCAGCAAGTACATTCGAAGGACAGACAGAAGGGCTTCAATCCAGTTTTCAAAACATATTCCGAGAATTTTATTAGTGTGCTGATTTTCCACTTGGTGGTGCTATTCACTTACCTAAGAGGTTTTATCAGGACATGACTAACAGTTACCTTCTAACATAGTGGTTGGACCTGCATATCACAGCGGACAAAAGAGTAGTACCAGATGACAATTATTTCTGAGGGTCCACTAAACGGTTAAAACTAAGAGCAGTCTTCATCATAGTTCAGACTATTCACTCAGTGGTAAGGGTCCGGGGAAAGAGGTATACTGCCGTCAAACGGTGTAACCACAGTATGATACTTCCTCAACAACCCATCACGTATGCTGCTTCCCTACTCTGAGGAAAGCGATCAAAAAAGGTAAACCCCAAAATCTGTACATTCTGACTTATATAACGACACCATGAAACCGGAGACAGGATACTTAGCAAGTTAGAGAAGCAAATGAAGTACCATAACGAAGAACTGGCGAAAGTGATCATCTCCTACAATTGTGTTCACATGATACTTTTCCGACTAGCGAATATAACAATAGCCATTGTCTCAGTCAGTGATCACATAAATCAAACCAATGGTACACCGTGTTGCATTAAATCATAAGTGACTGAAGTTCGAGACTATCTTGAGTGACTATGAAGTCTTCGAGTATTAGTTCGTGTACTTATGTGAGTATTGTTGAATGAGTGCAGGAAACAGTGGTGAACTCTTTGGTACCCGTCTTATAAATAAAGATGTCAAATTTGCATTCAGATTAAACACTTGCCTAAGCACGGTACTGCATAACAGCTAACTTGGTTCTAGTATATACCATATTATAGCCGAACAGTTAGTGTGAGGGCTGATGATACTACCCAGTTGCCTAGGATGACGTAAGTGGAATAATCTTACTGTACAACTACGAGACGACCACAGAAGTGAGAGACCTATGCAATATTTAGGCATCCGGCCAGCGGTGCCTTAATAGCATTATAAGTTTGGTAGAACTAATAAGGTCATGTAATGGATAAGTGAAACTGACAGGTCACTGGTCAAGGTCTTTGAAGAATGCTAAGTATTCATATTTGCCACTTACCTGAGAGTGTCAGGCTAGCAGAAATGGAACCTGATTGGAAGAAAGTGAAGGTCAAAGAGGTCACGAAAAATTTTAGGATTGCATACACCTGGATACTTTACAGATAAACAATTCGAATACTTCCTACAAATTAATACCGTAATTTATCTACAAACAGTATGCATCACAATAAACATTACACAATTGCGGAACTTACCAGACAATGTTCCTGTATAAGGAGTGGTGAATGTCCAGTCATATGGTTTATGTGCTACTAGCTCTTCATTGTTAGTAGATCGGGATTCTCGCCAATCCTTTGCGAAAGGTACCTTTGAGCAAGGCGTGCAGACTTGATTATAATAGTAATATTAACTTACCTCAACTGTTATGTTCTTTGGATCCACCAATTTAAGAGCATCGAGTGCATTAAAATCAATTCTACATACTTTAGTTTGTATATCTTCCGAGTGACAGAAATAAATTGAGAGTGAATTTTGGTCAAATATCATCTCAGGGATGGCAGGAAGGTCCACACTCTCTTCAAACGCTTTTCTTTCTGGTCCAAGAGATTTTAAAATATGATGTTCCTTCAAAATAATTAACCAATCATCCAAACGATGCTCTGACGTCTTCACACATGTCGGTTCCATCTAACTTCTTTTAAAATGACAATGTGAAATCTATTTCGCAGGACAGTTAGTAACAACAAAGTAGAGACCCATGATTAAAACGAATAAGTTAGTGATGAGCAAATGCAGTTGCTACGCGAAGACTACTGGTAATGACCAGATATTCTAAAGCACTGAAATAGTATTAACAATTTTTTACCCAGTTTAATGCAGAATACATCACTGTCACCCTTTCTGCTAATACAATTAACGTAAAATGGAGAACCTGATTTCTCCAGTAGGGATTTCCACTGGCACACTACCCGACAAAGAATGAAATTGGTTTTCGGAACATCATACAGCATATTCCCAAACGGTTTTATTTAGAAAAGCAATTTAGGTACAGTAAACTTTCTGTTGAACCGCTTGTTAGAATAACAACCACACGAAATCAAATATCAGAAACCAGTAAAATAAAGGGGACAAACCAAGACTTTGCTTTGGAGAAATTCTGGAAGTTTGGGAGCTCTCAAACCTTTATATCTAGTGGATAAGTGGTATAAGTCTAAAATAATCCTAATGGTGATAAGTAAACAAACTTTAAGACTAAGAGAACAACAAGCGCTTATATGGAAGGCGAAATCGTAAACAGCGATGGTGACTGAATGTAATTAAATAACAATGACTACATGATCTACTTACAAGCAATATTAAAATGCATTATTTAATGCTATGGGTAAAGATAGATTGTAGCAATCACCAAATGATCTTGAGCAACCAGGTGTCTAGTATTGAAATCAGTGTTTCGCCTCAACGGCATTATGTCGATCTGATTTACCTAATTCTAATGTATGGCCTGAGGTTAACAATTAGATTAGGGCTAGGAGTTAAATATAAGCTACAGTTTGTTTGAGCGTTACAATTCGGGTTTCCCAAGCTCACAATAATTCTAAACTAATTCTTGACCAGTGGTTGATAATACCGTTTTGTGGTAAATGAGTGTTTTATCTAATATAAATGAATCTATTATATACTGAAGTATCTCTGGCAGTGCTTAAAAATAGCACGCTTAAGTAACTTGACAAGTCCTGAAAGAGAGGAGTATATGGTGGTTAACATGGCTACGTTAAACTTGAAGCAGGTACCAACAGACGAATGGCTCCGAACGAACCAACCATAAGACAGCGACTTTAACGTATAAATTACATATATTTACGAAGATAATGAATTAAAAGTCATGGAACTCTTACACAAGAGACATTTCTTTGGTATGTGATAAAAATGCCTTAGTTTTGTACTGCAGTGTCACCAGCATAATTTGACCACACCTCGATCTTAAAAACCCTAGCGATGAATTTTATCAATCCCTAGCGTAACCCTAACGTGTATATATCCTGAAACTAACACTAGTCTGACTTGAACCAATCCCAATAACTTTCTGATCAGGAAAAACCTAACCCTAAGCTAATCTATCCGAAACCTAACCAGATGTTCTACTTATTAACACTACAATTAAGCACGTTTCATTCATAATTACTATATTATCTACCAGATTTCACTAACTTGCTCACTGAGAGTTCCTAGATCGCTAGTGCAATCAAACTCCATTGGTGCCTATACGCACTAGAGTTTTAACATGGCCCAAAACGCAAGAGTTTTACATTCCTTTGTTTGGATGGCTTGTTCAAGTTCATTCGGTCGCTGCCATTGTTTATTGTCATGCTCTAGTTTGAGCAAAGTTAATGAACCTCGTTCTAAACCAAACCAAATCTTACCCAAGGACAGCTAGTGTATATTTCAATTCCCCGCCGGTGCAACAAACCGCCGGTATTTCTATCATTGGTCAGCTTGACATGATATTCGGAATCTCGGCTGCAGCACTTTCAAACACTAGCGATTGTAAGGTACTGTTAACTTTCCCTAGGATAATTTTAGTCAATCGGTTTGTTAACCAGCAATACACAAAGTGAGAATATATTATTATATTATGAAGGCACAGGAAAATGTGATGAGTCAGTGGATTTAGCCTACCAAATTAGTGAACTGGCCATGTACGAAAACGTCGGAAATTTAGCAAGTGTTAAAAAATAAAACTGACATTTCACAGTCATTCGGAACATTTATTTGTGTGCGTATTATCATAAATTTACTGACATGTGTCTGACTGAAACTACAGAAAATAATTCAGACGAAAAGTCGCGTGTGGATACTTTACAGAGAAGACTTCAGAATTATTTACCTGACGTTAGATGCTGATCTTCACCATTTAGACCGACTAAACATTCTGATAGTCTGCGGTCAAGAATCGATAACGTTTACCTTACTGACGTGTTACGTTCTATCGTTCGCACCCGATCCTTGAGCAGTCAACATCGTACCACGATTTCGTTTCGAAATATATCCCGTATTTCGGATGATCAATTCGGTGCTCAGATCGGTGTTAGGTGTAAGCAGAACGAGTACTGTAAGAGTTGGGGGTGAAGACTAGCGTTTACACGCACCCTATCTTTCAAAATCGTCATCCTCCATCTTCCCAACTTATGAGCCTGTATACAACCTGCACCTCCTAAAGTATCAAGTTTAGAAAGATAAGGTGAAGCGACAAACGAGATTAGGATTAAGATTTTAATCGGCTGCACCACTAATACAGTTGGTTATTCATCAGAGAAAGAACTTTAAAATGTTAAGACATGCAAATTGAAAAACAATAATGTTCGTAGCAAGATGTGTTGAGATAATAGTACTGGCAAAAACATAGTCTCGCATTGAACAAAAATAATAATGTGATTAAAATATAACAATAATAGTCAGTAAGTAAAGATTCAGAATGGTCACCGTTTTCTTCTGTACACAGGGTCGGGTATTATGAACTCTCATTTTAAAAGCCTCGGCAGTTGAAGGCATTTTATGTTTGAGAAAATTAAAACGATTCGTCCCTTTGATACATTTGAATATGGCATTTGGAGACAAATTTCGCGAGGTGATATTCCCTAGTTTCTTTATAACCGCTTTACAACCAACATGATTAACGATAATAAAATAAAGATCATAACAACTGCTCAGTTAAATAAAAAACAAAAGTACATCCTAATGACCAATCATATTTAAATAGGTCATGTAGTCCATTTTAGGCGAATACTGAAGTCTACTGTTTTTCGTACATGCAGTTTAGGCACACCAGTTTAGGCTGTATGTGATTAGTCCAAAGTACTTCCATCACCTTCAATAACATTGAATTAAAGTTATGTGAAATAATTGTGAAACAGTCATTAATAATGATTTTGTGACCTGAAATTAATAAGTGTTTTGCAATGGATGATGCTGGATTTTGTATTAAGATTAATCGCATTGGGGTTTTCGATATGATTTTGTAGCCATTTTGGAACATGTTCTTTTCGACGACGTTGGGAGATTCTGTTAGTTCTGCCTATATAGGTGTCACCGCAGCTTCAGATGAACTCGTAGATACAGTTAGAAGTAGAGTCCACAGAATTTCGTCCTTTAATCGTAGGAACAGGGATCGAAAATGTTCGGCAAGTGAGAGAAAGAGATGCGGCGTAGAATGTGCGTTTGATGGCTGACCGAAGTCTTTGAGCTGTCAACTGCATAATCTGGTCGCCCTTGAATGGTAGATTAATAAAGATGGCTTTCTTTGGTACAGAAGCTGTCTTTTCGAGATGTGGTTTTTCTTTGCTGTGACAAGTGATAAAGTTCTCCGGATAACCATTAGCTAATAAAACTGAATGTATATGTCGAAGCTCATCCATCAATGTGTCACTCGTGCATATTTTTCGGGCCCTGGAGAACAAATGTTTCACTAGGGAACGTTTATACTGGATAGGAACAAAACTGGTAAAATGAAGATATTGTCCACTCCATGTCTGTTTACGAAAAATAGATCGCTGAATCGTACCATCATCTCTCCTAGTCATAGTAATATCCAGGAAACCGAGTTCGTTATTCGATTCTGGTTCGGAAGTCATTCGGATATTTGTATGAATATGATTAAATAAGGTTATAATGTTTCCAATAGATTTACTGTTATTACCAATAATGAGAGTATCATCTACATAACGTTTATACAGCATAAATTCTCCAAGCATACCTTGCATTTGTCTCTCTAATTTCGACATGAAAATATCTGCTAACAGGGGCCCAAGAGGGCTTCCCATAGCAACACCATCTATTTCTTTGTATACCTTTTCTTGGAAGGTGAATGTAATATTTTCTGCGCACGTTAAGATGATATCTTTGATGTAAGCTACAGGAATAGGTAGGTTTATCCCATTGTTTGTGATGTAATCATAAATGAAATCAACAGTTTCGTGAGGGGGAACATTGGTGAATAAAGAATCTATGTCAATTGAACACATAACCTTTTCCTCAATGTTCAAGGTGTCTAGCATTTCTGTAAGATCAAATGAACTTTTTACAGAATGATTTGATAATGAGTCTCTTACAGGTGTAAGGACCTCTGTAATCCATCGAATGACCTTGGTGGCCTGTTTGAACATTTTGGGCTACCACACTCCATGTACATTTTGCATCTATTTACTCGTATTTTATTGGTGCTTACATATCACATTATGCATTCTAATCTTATTATCCACTCCCGTGATTTTATCAAACGTTTTAAACCCAAAAACTTTCATATTTGCAATAAACTCAAGAAAATGCCCCATGGAGGTTGGCAGCGTGCCTTAAAATCTACACCTATACATCACACCGCTGTTCCAGTTATCATTAGTACCAACTGCCGGTCCCTCCCTAACAAAATTCTGGATTTTCAGTCCCTGTTGTCGTCAGGAATCTGGCACAATACTGGTATTGTCACTCTACAAGAAACCTGGCTCCATGACTCATATGATGACAATATAGTGTCTCTAAATAATTTTAATGTATTCCGACAAGACCGTGTTTGTTTCAAGAAAAAATGTGGCGGAGGTGTTGCAGCTTTTATTCACTCAAAATGGTTCATTTCTAACAAAGTTTGTTTCAAATTCTCGAATGACTACATTGATTGCATCACAGTGAGGTGTCGCCCGAAACATATGTCAAAATACAAATTCATTTATATTTCTAATGTTTATGCGTGCTGCAACTGTCAGAGCAAAGCAGGAAACACTACGCGACATCACTGAAGAATCATGCGTGGAAGAACATTGGAAGTCTCTGAAGGTGATTCTCAACGAAACGTGTTCAACGGTTCTAGGAAGAAAGAAGAGACAAGACAAGGAATGGCTCTCAACGGACACTTGGAAATTAATAGAAGAGGGGAGAATGGTGAAAGAGAAAATGATTCAATGCAAGGACGGACAGGAGAAGGAGACGATGAGTTCAACTTACAAAGCATTGGACAAAGAAGTGAAGAAAAGTGCTAGGAAGGACAAAAGACGATTCTACGACAACCTCGCCACTGAAGCTGAGAAGGCAGCAGGCAAAAAGGAACTGAGGACACTATATCAGATAACCAAATCTCTATCCGGGAAGAGACCAACACAAGCGAAACCTATAAAAGACAGCCAAGGGAAGCCCATTACCAAGGAAGAAAAACAGATTAAACAATGGGCGGATCACTTCAAAAGACTCTTGAACCGACCATCACCTGCAACCCGTCCAGAAATACCAACAACAGCGCGCACACAACTGCAAGTTGACACCAATCCTCCAACAAGAGCTGAAGTCTTGAACGCAATCAAACTTCTGAAAGCTGTGAAAACAGCCGGACCAGATGGAATACCCCCTGAAGCACTGAAAGCAGACCCAGAGACTACAGCAGACATGTTGACTCCATTATTGCAAAAGGTCTGGAAGGAGGGAAAGGTGCCTACTGACTGGAGGAAAGGTTACCTCGTGAAACTACCAAAGAAGGGCGACTTAGGACTCTGCAAGAACTGGCGGGGAATCATGCTCCTATCGACGCCAAGTAAAATCCTGAGTCACATCATTCTGGAGAGATTAAAGGACGCACTGGAGACAGAACTCCGACCAGAACAAGCTGGATTCAGGAAAGAGGCAAATCATGTTCTGACCAAATTGAAACTCTACGCATCATCATCGAACAAAGCATGGAATGGCAATCAAACCTCTACCTCAACTTTATAGACTTCGAGAAGGCCTTTGACAGCGTTGATCGTGAAGTAATTTGGAAATTACTCGAGTACTATGGCGTACCCCAAATATTCATCAACCTTATTCAACAGCTGTACGACAACGGCACCTGCCAAGTGATCCACAACGGAAGACTCAGCAAGGCGTTTGGAGTAAACACAGGAGTCAGACAACGGTGCTTACTATCACCAATGATATTCCTAATTGTGGTGGACTGACTGGATTATGCGTCAGACAGTGTGGGAAACGAGAAGACAGGAGTATCCTGGACCGACGTGAAGAACCTAGAAGACCTGGATTTCACGCGTGGGTGATTTATGTTTGATGTCACACACAATCGAAGACTTACAAGCGAAAACCGACAAACTGGTCGAAGAAGCAGGAAAGACAGGACTCCAGGTAAACATAGACAAGACGGAAGTTATGAAAATAACCAACCAACAACAACAGCAGCAACATCCAACGACAATCACCATCAACGGGAGGGATTTGAAAGAGGTTACTTCATTCACTCACTTCTAGGGAGCATTGTCTCAACTACAGGAGGAGTGGACGAGGATGTCAAATCGAGAATCGGGAAGGCGAGAAACACATTCATCAGCCTGAAATCAATCTGGAAATCTTCGTCACTCAGCATCAACAACAAAATTCGGATTTTCAATACAAACGTAAAGTCAGTCAGTTCTTCTATACGGATCAGAAACTTGGGGGCGGGTGACAAAGAATATTTCCAAAAGGCTGCAGACCTTTATTAACAACTGTCTTCGCTCTATACTGAAGATCAGATGGCCGGAAAGAATCCCCAACAAGGAATTATGGGAACAAACAAAGCAAGAACCAATCGCCCAACAAATATGCAGGAGAAAGTGGAGATGGATTGGACACTCGCTGAGGAGACCGTTGGGTGACATCGCGCGCCAAGCCCTCGAGTGGAACCCGAAAGGGAAGCGGCGTGTGGGACGCCCAAGGGTGACATGGAGGAGATCGTGTGAAGAGGAGTTGAAAGAAGATGGATTAACATGGATGCAGGCGAAAAGTATTGCAGAAGACAGAAGAAAATGGAGACGTGCAGTTGAAGCCCTATGTTCCACTAGGAACCCAAGGGAGCAATAATAATAATAAATAATGCGTGCTTCCAGAACTCTTTATCTATAGTAACTGGCGATTTTTATTCATGCGATCACTCCTTCCTTATATCACTTGGTTATGATAATATTGTTAAATTTGCTACTCGTCTTGGTAAAACACTGGATCTAGTACTTATCGATGATGTTGGTATATACGAAGCTCGCAAACGTGCTGCTCTACTGAATTCTGACCACTGCATCATACGTGTACTGCCTAAAATATATTCCAAATCACACAAAGGTGTCCTCTCTCACCTCTACAGTAAAGTTCAACGGAGATGCTACTCACAAGACAACCTAGACAAGCTCAGATGCATGTTGAAAGACACTAACTGGGACTTATTTACAGAACAAACATTAGATGAAACAATCACAAACACTACCGATTATCTTAAATTCTGTTTCGAAATATGTTGTCCTAAAGAAACATTATTCATTCGATTTGATCGCTTATCTTCGCCATATCTCAAAAAGCTACGTAGAAATAAAGAACTGTTGTTCAAAACAAATGATAAGCCTGGTGTAAAAAAGTTAAATATGCTGATAAAACTGGAAATGAAAAGACTAAGTGTTTTATATAATCAAAGATTTTTGTCATGTAAAACCCCTTCTAATTTGTGGAAACTTTTCAAAGAAATTACTAACGGTAAGCGATGTATTTCTGTTCCATCTCTTAATGTTGACACTCTTAATAAATCTTTCATACGCTCTTCTGTTGATACCCTTCCAAATGATACAAATCATATTGACAATAACTTTAGTGGTTTTAATACCCTTGATGTGCTTAAATGTCTCCGGTCTCTTAAGCCTTCTCAAAGCCTTGGTCCTGACGGCATACCTGCCATTGTCCTCAGGAATTGTGCTGATATTTTGTGTTATCCTCTTACTAACATTTTTAATGCTTCTTTTTCCGGTAACGTTCTACCTTTTGCATGGAAAAACATTAAAATTATCCCTATACCAAAACCATCTTCTGGTTCTGATATTAAATTTCGGCCTATTGCAATTACTTCCCCCTTTTTAAAATTGATGGAAAAATTACTTTTACTTCGTCTTGAACCCGCTTTGAAACCTTTTAATGATCCTAAACAATTTGCATACAAACATGGTAGAAGTACCTTGGATGCTGCGGTTGTCTTATATCACAATGTTGTCTCTTGTTTAGACAAAGGTGCTAAATATGTTCGTAGTGCTTTCTTAGACTACACATCTGCTTTTGACTCTGTACCTAGGGGCCTTTTATTAAATAAGCTATCGTTGACACAAACAGGATCCTGGGCTAAGAGTTGGTTGCATTCCTATTTTTCTGATAGAATGCAGTATACTGTATATAACGGCAAATCTTCTTCTACCTCGCTTACAAAATCCGGTGTTCCACAAGGTGCTGTCCTCTCTCCTTTTCTTTTTTCTTTCTTCCTACATGACCTGCCTCATTCAAACGAAACTAACTTTGTCAAATATGCAGATGATCTGACTGTATCACTGCCTATCACTTCCGAGTCTGACAGCTCCAAACTTAATAGCTTTCTGTTGGACATCAACAACTGGTCCAAGTCAAATGGTCTTATATTAAATCCTTCCAAATGTCAGGCATTGACTTTACTTTCAAGCATCGACGTGACTTACTTGAACTAGTTAGTTCGCATGATCCCTGTAGCATAGATGGCACGGAAATTGAAACCAAATCAAGCATTAAATACCTTGGATTAGTTCTTTCCTCTGACCTTTCATGGTCATCCCACATCTTATCTATCTCTAAGAAAATGTTTCGTCTTACCTTCTACATTAAAAAGTTAAGACAATCAGGTATCAACCAACCTTTAGTTTTGCAATTTTTAAACTCCTGTATTTTACCTATTGTACTCTATTGCTCTCCATTAATCTTTCCTGGGCTCCTCAAAAAAGATTATATCATATTACGAAGAGTATTAAATGCTGTGAGTAGAGCTTGTGGTCTGCCACTGCATGAGCTCGCTAATACTATAGTCGAGAGGCATATAAATTCCTGTACGAAATGGGCAAAGGCTATAATGTCAGACCCTCTGCACCCCCTTTATTCACACCTGTCCCCTTGTATCTCATCAGGTAGGACGAGAAGTCAATATAAAAGTTATATGCTCGTACACTAAGTATAGAAATTCTACAATACCCTATTTAGCCCGTACTTTATGTGACGAAGACTCTGTTAGACGTGAAACTTACAAGTTACTATGTAATTAGCACAGTGAATCGACCCTTTCGTAGTTCATCTTTCTGTATTTTATGGTGTCACACTTTCTATCGTTTAATTATTACTCTGCTATTTTATTTTAGTTGGTATTACTATTATTACTACAATTTTATACTTTATGCATATTTTTCACTGTATGGCATACGGTATTTTGCTATGTAGCTGATGTAACAATCGTTTTATTATTATTATGTAATGTGTATTTATAATTTTTTGTCGTTTTTGAGTAAATTAGATGCAATATTGTACTGAATGCTGAAAATTCCCTGCTGTATCATTAGTACTGTTTTTGGAATAAAGCTATTATTATTATGGTAAGGAGAAATTGACATCTCTAAGATGGGCCTAAGTGGGTTCCCAGTTTTGTGGATCTTTGAAAGGCCATAAAGCTGGGAAGTATGTGACTCAATTGCTTTAAGTTGTTTACAAAGTTTTTCATTTATAAAACCATTCGTTAGTAAAATCGGAAGCTGACGACTGGTCTGCTTTTCCACAGGCAGCACGTTATCGGCAGCACTGTCCACCAGAAATTCGGACTGATCTTTGAGGATATCATTCATTTTATTTTGATAATCCAATTTATCTATAATGAGAACGCCTCCCTTGTCAGTTTTAAGAATAACAAGATTATCTTTTTCGATTAATTCCTTAAGTGTGGCGTGGTGTTCTTTTGATAAACCATTTTTCTGGTGTATTCATGCATTTAGAAATTGATGAGAAATGTCCACCGGTTTAACTTTAAACCGGTCCAGATTATCTCTACTAGAAGGAGTTAAATCAGAGATTTGATCATAGAGGTTTTCATACTGTGACTGAACTTCCATTTTGTCTACTTTCATAGGAATGGTTATGTGCTTCAATCCATAAGATAATGCTTGCAAATGTATTTGGGATAGAGTGCATGTAGATAAATTAATTATACACCTGTGAATATCTTGAAGAATTTCCAAAATATGATTCGTGTCTTTCAAAGATTTTGTTAAATTTTGTTCGGTGGAACTGTTGCGTGCGTTATTTGACTAAACTTGCGTACACGTATATTCTAGTACTTCTTCACTTTTATTAATGTGCGCAGACGTTGAGGCGACTCGACGCCCACAACGTAAAACCAAAAAGCACTTGCTAAGAGTACGATCGTGTATTATAACAGTAGTCAAATTTCGAAATTGTGTCAAGATAATGTTCAACAGTAAATTGACAAATGTTTTCGAAGTACATATAAAATCGGTCTGTGTACACATTTAATACAAGTATAAAAATTAGATTAAAAGCATGTTTACAGTTGGTATAGGGGTACTATATAGTTCCCCCACCAGAATACTAAAATATAAAAAAATACATTTAAGCGTTCGAAAATAACATGCGTCAGCGTAATACGCAGCAGCGATTGTACACAGAAGGTGATTTATTAAGCTGAAAAATGAACAGCTTAAAGCGGTTAACACCATCGACAATAAATGCGATGATCTAGGGAAAGTAGGATTGCTAATCATAATGGAATATGTCAGGAACGATAAAATTGGCCGAGGATCTGTAGTCTGTAGACGGAAACGATACGTGAACAATAAGCGAGATGTGATTAAATGTAATGATATAGGAAATACCGATGTTAAAATAATAGGGCGTGATTTATGTATGAAAATATCAATCAGTTAATTAAATCAGTAATCAAATGAAAATTACGAATAAAGATGATAAAAATGAAAATTCGTAGTAAGTTATATTTCGATGAAAGAAGAGAACACGAAGTTCAGCAAAGATATCTTTTCGGCGATTTCATTCTCAAAAGCTGTACAATCGCATTTGTATAGATTATTTTAACATGGATAGAATTATTATTTGTTTAATTTCACATAGTAACGAAGGTGATAATAATTTTCAACTTGATGTGATAGTTTGAAGGTACGAATATAGATCACAAGAGGCTTAGAGACAAGATTTCATAGGATTAGAAAATAGTTACAACGTATGCAAAAAATTAATATTTGATAACTGGAGAAATAATTTTAAAGGCGAATCAAAGGTGATAATTACTATGTGAAATTAAACAAATAATAATTCTATCCATGTTAAAATAATCTAAACAAATGCGATTGTACAGCTTTTGAGAATGAAATCGCCGAAAAGATATCTTTGCTGAACTTCGTGTTCTCTTCTTTCTAATGTCCATATGGATATTTCGATGACTTGCACGTAACTTTTAGGCCAATGAACTCGTCTACCAGATCGTGTTGTTTTCGCAGGCTTCTCTGTCGACGTTGAAGCTTGTGTGGATGTAGGTGTTGGCACGTCGGTCAGCTGGTTCTTATCGTTGACTTCGAAATCGTCGAGGAACGCTGGTTTGACTCTGTCGATACTGATGGCTTCTGTTTTATTCAATCTTTCTATCGTGATAACTTTCGCGTTTCTGTTTAGAACTTTGAATGGGCCATCATAAGCGGGTTGAAGGGGTCGTTGTACACCTTCTCTCCTGACGAAGACGTGAGTACAATCTGTCAGTTGTGATGGGATGTATGACGCTCGTTCCTGCTGACGTGGAAGTGATATCTTTAGCTCGTTCATGTGTCGTTTTAGCTGGTGCACGTAACCAGTCATATCGTGTGGAACTTGGTTACCCGTGGTGAAAAATTGTCCTGATAATCGTAATATTGTTCCATAGACTAGTTCGGAAACGCAGCAGCCAATATCTTTCTTTATAGCAGCTCGTATACCAAGTAGTACTAGTGGAAGTTTGGTTAACCAATCGTTGTGAGTCAAAGAAGCAGCGAGCGCAGCTTTGAGTTGTCGATGAAATCGTTCGACCATACCGTTGGAACCAGGATGATACGCTGTTGTTCGTATTCGTTTAATGCCTAGTAATTCAGTTAGCTGGTCAAAAAGTCGGCTTTCAAACTGAGCACCTCTGTCTGTAGTGATAATTGATGGGACACCAAAATTGGCTATCCAGTTTTCGACTAAAGCTTTAGCCACCGTTTCAGCTGAGACGTCGATTACTGGAACTGCTGCTGGCCAACGAGTAAATCTGTCAATGCAGGTTAGAATATAGTTGAAACCATTGGAAGGAGGCAGTGGACCAACTATGTCTACATGTTCATGGTCAAATCTAGAGTCGGGGTTAGGGAAGCGACCAAGTGCTGCATTGGTGTGCCGGTTGATTTTGACTCTTTGACAGGACAAACAATTTTGTATCCACTTCTTAACGTCGCTGTTAATGTTTGGCCAGATAAATCTTTCTCCTAGTAGCTTGATAGTAGCGCTCACACCAGGATGCGACAAGTTATGTAACTTCTCGAATACTGTATGTCTCATTGCTATTGGAACGAAAGGTCGATATTTACCCGTAGAGGTGTCGCAGATAACTTTTGTCGTGCCAAAAGGAATTGCCTCGAGGTTTAAAGATGTTGCTTTAGAAGACATGATCTTTTTGATTTCGGCGTCATCTCGTTGTAAGTTTGAGAGATGTTCGTAGTCGATGTCTGGGCAGACAATGTTGTCAATGTGCATACGTGATAAAGCGTCTGCCACTTCATTGTTTTTACCCTTTATGTGTCGCAGATCGGAGTTGACTTGGGATATATACTCGAGATGTCGTATTTCGCGCGGAGAGTAATTAACCTGCTTTACTGGTAAGGCTTTCGTTGGAGCTTTATGGTTTGTTGATCGGAAAGATGGTTGCAGAATGTCAGGAAACTGATTGACTGGGTATATATAAAATCGGTCTGTGTACACATATAATACAAGTATAAAAATTAGATTAAAAGCATGTTTACAGTTGGTATAGGGCACTGCAGAACTTATGGTCTTTTTTATCATATCATTGCAAAATGCAGTGAATTTAATTCGATATATTTACGATAAATTATCCATAACGGGAATTTGTCTCCGGTGTGCTTCAAAAAATATCGGAAGTTTGTCAGTAATTTCATCAATTTCTAATTCAGCAAGGTGCTGAAGGTTGGAGAGTGAAAATTTTGACTTATTTTGATGTAGTGATTTGTAAAATGATATAGGATAATTTTTATTTTGTATGTAGTTGCGATAAAAAATCAATCGTTCACGCTGAATTAGAATTTTACATCTCAGATATAGAAGACCGTTCAGAAGCCTTATAGTATCTTTCGGGAGCCTTCGTTTCAGAAAATTAAAACCGTTAGTCCCTTTGATAAGTTTGAATAGTACATTAAAAGGACAATCAAGAAGCCATCAAACTCATAAAATATTATATTATTGTTTCCATAACATCCTTACCACAACCGTTTTCGGGAAAACCACTCTACATATTTCGCAACTACGTTTGTACCTGTGCATAACTTTTTTCTGACATCTCTTACGTTTTTAGTAATCAAAAGTCAATGCCGCGAAGTGTGAGGAACTTGTAATGCTTTGAGAAAACGAAGCCCGAATACTGCCAACCGTTTGCGAGTGCCATGCACTTTCGAAACAAGTACATCATCAGATTTTTTCAGCTATTTGGAATTTTTAGTGCATTTTAGGAAGAAGGCAGGAGTTCACCCACCTTAGGCAGTACCGCGTCATAATTTGCAACTAACGACCTTGCCGCGCTTTTCAAGTGACACGCTACATTTTCCCAGTTACATAAAACTCTTGTTTCTGTGGAGATTCTTGCCAAAAAGTTGTGGAACTTATTGTAGCTATTTGCTTTTCGAAAACGGAATCTGTGGATATAATCTTGTTGACCAATAATACCTATAAATATCTGCCCGCCATGTTGTGACTATCTGACATTAACTAATATCTATTACTGTAAATATTGATTGATTTACATGTTTACTTTGGCTCAAGTCAGTGGGTCTATGATTTTAGTATCATTTTGGTAAATTGTACCTCACCGCGATAATACTGCTAAGGATATATATATATTTATTTATGGGGCTGTAAATGTCATTCATGTTGTGAGTTATTTTCCCTTTGCTGGTGTTGTTCTGATTGCTTTATTCCTGTTTTCCAGACTAAAGAGGAGGAACCCACAAAGTCGCTCCCCTGCAAACTATATTTTAATGTAACAGCCTCCCCATTAGTCATGGGGCTAGTAACCCGACCCCGTAAACAAAGTTGCTAAAGAAACTTCTGCACGATTAATCTCCTTGCGCCAAAAGAAGTTTTCTAGGGATATGGAACGCCCGCATCATGTAAGAGACTGGCGAACCTGCCCAGATCGCAAAAGAAATGAAACGATACGGAATGCAAATACTGGGGATATGTCGAAGCGGATGAAACGGGAACGGATTCACCGAATTGTCAACGGGTGATTCAGTGATCTAATCCGGTCACCCAGAAAACAACCACACGCACACTGAGGGCGTGGCTTTCATGATGTCACCAATGGAAACGAAGGAATTGATGCAATGGGAAGCGATCTCGCCCAGAATAATGACCACCAGATTCAACTCCAAAGGAAGGTTAGTGTCAATTATACTATGCTATGCACCCACAAGAAACGCAGACTTCGAAAAGAAGGAACAATTCTACAGACAAATAAAGGCAACAGTGAACAATACCCGGGCTTGTGACATTAAAATACTAATGGGAGACACGAACGCAAAAATGGAACCAGACAACACAGGAAGGGAACTCATCATGGGAAAAGAAGCTATAGGAGAGATGAACAAAAATGGAGAACTCCTTCCCGCCATCTGCACATACAGTGAATTAGTGATTGGTCCCAGCGTATACAAACACAAAGATATACACAAAGTTATGTAAGCGTCACCGGATGGGAGAAACCAAAACCAAATTGCCTTCAGTTAAAAAATTCTCAGAAACTGTGAATGTCCAGTTCTCACTACGCTGGACCTCACGCTGTCCCTGGAAGACTTTCAGAAACAATCTGTAATACCCAACGCGAAAAACCAGAACACAGATTGGCGACTCGAGAATCCTTTATTCTTACGCCAATATGTAACCAAAAATAAAGTTACTACACACAAGGTCTAAGAATAAATGTTGTAAATTTCTATAGTTTGGTTTGTAAGGATTAGTTATGTTTTACGGGTTGATCACGGATTGATATCAGTTAGAGAAACATTGAAAACCAGGGTTAATCTGATGCTCGCTAGTGACTTGCTACAGGTTGGAGTTTCCTGAGTTCTAGTGAGAAGTCGTGACCAGTGAGGTCCAATTAGATGTCACGTGTGTGGATGGATGTCCCACCAACGACAATGGTTGGGGTCGCGCTAAATCACGAATTAGTAGAAGTTAGAATTCACGAGCCATTGAATTGGGTCCCAGTGGCTGAATGGTATACGAGCTTGCCTTGTAACCGGAAGGTCCCTGGTTCGAATCCCAGTGGGTGCGTACTGCCGATGATTCCCAAACTAGGATGAAACAGCAGCTGTCCAGTACTCCCTGGTTTTCAATGTTTCTCTAACTGATATCAATCCGTGATCAACCCGTAAAACATAACTAATCCTTACAAACCAAACTATAGAAAGTTAATCTGATGCTCGCTAGTGACTTGCTACAGGTTGGAGTTTCCTGAGTTCTAGTGAGAAGTCGTGACCAGTGAGGTCCAATTAGATGTCACGTGTGTGGATGGATGTCCCACCAACGACAATGGTTGGGGTCGCGCTAAATCACGAATTAGTAGAAGTTAGAATTCACGAGCCATTGAATTGGGTCCCAGTGGCTGAATGGTATACGAGCTTGCCTTGTAACCGGAAGGTCCCTGGTTCGAATCCCAGTGGGTGCGTACTGCCGATGATTCCCAAACTAGGATGAAACAGCAGCTGTCCAGTACTCCCTGGTTTTCAATGTTTCTCTAACTGATATCAATCCGTGATCAACCCGTAAAACATAACTAATCCTTACAAACCAAACTATAGAAAGTTAATCTGATGCTCGCTAGTGACTTGCTACAGGTTGGAGTTTCCTGAGTTCTAGTGAGAAGTCGTGACCAGTGAGGTCCAATTAGATGTCACGTGTGTGGATGGATGTCCCACCAACGACAATGGTTGGGGTCGCGCTAAATCACGAATTAGTAGAAGTTAGAATTCACGAGCCATTGAATTGGGTCCCAGTGGCTGAATGGTATACGAGCTTGCCTTGTAACCGGAAGGTCCCTGGTTCGAATCCCAGTGGGTGCGTACTGCCGATGATTCCCAAACTAGGATGAAACAGCAGCTGTCCAGTACTCCCTGGTTTTCAATGTTTCTCTAACTGATATCAATCCGTGATCAACCCGTAAAACATAACTAATCCTTACAAACCAAACTATAGAAAGTTAATCTGATGCTCGCTAGTGACTTGCTACAGGTTGGAGTTTCCTGAGTTCTAGTGAGAAGTCGTGACCAGTGAGGTCCAATTAGATGTCACGTGTGTGGATGGATGTCCCACCAACGACAATGGTTGGGGTCGCGCTAAATCACGAATTAGTAGAAGTTAGAATTCACGAGCCATTGAATTGGGTCCCAGTGGCTGAATGGTATACGAGCTTGCCTTGTAACCGGAAGGTCCCTGGTTCGAATCCCAGTGGGTGCGTACTGCCGATGATTCCCAAACTAGGATGAAACAGCAGCTGTCCAGTACTCCCTGGTTTTCAATGTTTCTCTAACTGATATCAATCCGTGATCAACCCGTAAAACATAACTAATCCTTACAAACCAAACTATAGAAAGTTAATCTGATGCTCGCTAGTGACTTGCTACAGGTTGGAGTTTCCTGAGTTCTAGTGAGAAGTCGTGACCAGTGAGGTCCAATTAGATGTCACGTGTGTGGATGGATGTCCCACCAACGACAATGGTTGGGGTCGCGCTAAATCACGAATTAGTAGAAGTTAGAATTCACGAGCCATTGAATTGGGTCCCAGTGGCTGAATGGTATACGAGCTTGCCTTGTAACCGGAAGGTCCCTGGTTCGAATCCCAGTGGGTGCGTACTGCCGATGATTCCCAAACTAGGATGAAACAGCAGCTGTCCAGTACTCCCTGGTTTTCAATGTTTCTCTAACTGATATCAATCCGTGATCAACCCGTAAAACATAACTAATCCTTACAAACCAAACTATAGAAAGTTAATCTGATGCTCGCTAGTGACTTGCTACAGGTTGGAGTTTCCTGAGTTCTAGTGAGAAGTCGTGACCAGTGAGGTCCAATTAGATGTCACGTGTGTGGATGGATGTCCCACCAACGACAATGGTTGGGGTCGCGCTAAATCACGAATTAGTAGAAGTTAGAATTCACGAGCCATTGAATTGGGTCCCAGTGGCTGAATGGTATACGAGCTTGCCTTGTAACCGGAAGGTCCCTGGTTCGAATCCCAGTGGGTGCGTACTGCCGATGATTCCCAAACTAGGATGAAACAGCAGCTGTCCAGTACTCCCTGGTTTTCAATGTTTCTCTAACTGATATCAATCCGTGATCAACCCGTAAAACATAACTAATCCTTACAAACCAAACTATAGAAAGTTAATCTGATGCTCGCTAGTGACTTGCTACAGGTTGGAGTTTCCTGAGTTCTAGTGAGAAGTCGTGACCAGTGAGGTCCAATTAGATGTCACGTGTGTGGATGGATGTCCCACCAACGACAATGGTTGGGGTCGCGCTAAATCACGAATTAGTAGAAGTTAGAATTCACGAGCCATTGAATTGGGTCCCAGTGGCTGAATGGTATACGAGCTTGCCTTGTAACCGGAAGGTCCCTGGTTCGAATCCCAGTGGGTGCGTACTGCCGATGATTCCCAAACTAGGATGAAACAGCAGCTGTCCAGTACTCCCTGGTTTTCAATGTTTCTCTAACTGATATCAATCCGTGATCAACCCGTAAAACATAACTAATCCTTACAAACCAAACTATAGAAAGTTAATCTGATGCTCGCTAGTGACTTGCTACAGGTTGGAGTTTCCTGAGTTCTAGTGAGAAGTCGTGACCAGTGAGGTCCAATTAGATGTCACGTGTGTGGATGGATGTCCCACCAACGACAATGGTTGGGGTCGCGCTAAATCACGAATTAGTAGAAGTTAGAATTCACGAGCCATTGAATTGGGTCCCAGTGGCTGAATGGTATACGAGCTTGCCTTGTAACCGGAAGGTCCCTGGTTCGAATCCCAGTGGGTGCGTACTGCCGATGATTCCCAAACTAGGATGAAACAGCAGCTGTCCAGTACTCCCTGGTTTTCAATGTTTCTCTAACTGATATCAATCCGTGATCAACCCGTAAAACATAACTAATCCTTACAAACCAAACTATAGAAAGTTAATCTGATGCTCGCTAGTGACTTGCTACAGGTTGGAGTTTCCTGAGTTCTAGTGAGAAGTCGTGACCAGTGAGGTCCAATTAGATGTCACGTGTGTGGATGGATGTCCCACCAACGACAATGGTTGGGGTCGCGCTAAATCACGAATTAGTAGAAGTTAGAATTCACGAGCCATTGAATTGGGTCCCAGTGGCTGAATGGTATACGAGCTTGCCTTGTAACCGGAAGGTCCCTGGTTCGAATCCCAGTGGGTGCGTACTGCCGATGATTCCCAAACTAGGATGAAACAGCAGCTGTCCAGTACTCCCTGGTTTTCAATGTTTCTCTAACTGATATCAATCCGTGATCAACCCGTAAAACATAACTAATCCTTACAAACCAAACTATAGAAAGTTAATCTGATGCTCGCTAGTGACTTGCTACAGGTTGGAGTTTCCTGAGTTCTAGTGAGAAGTCGTGACCAGTGAGGTCCAATTAGATGTCACGTGTGTGGATGGATGTCCCACCAACGACAATGGTTGGGGTCGCGCTAAATCACGAATTAGTAGAAGTTAGAATTCACGAGCCATTGAATTGGGTCCCAGTGGCTGAATGGTATACGAGCTTGCCTTGTAACCGGAAGGTCCCTGGTTCGAATCCCAGTGGGTGCGTACTGCCGATGATTCCCAAACTAGGATGAAACAGCAGCTGTCCAGTACTCCCTGGTTTTCAATGTTTCTCTAACTGATATCAATCCGTGATCAACCCGTAAAACATAACTAATCCTTACAAACCAAACTATAGAAAGTTAATCTGATGCTCGCTAGTGACTTGCTACAGGTTGGAGTTTCCTGAGTTCTAGTGAGAAGTCGTGACCAGTGAGGTCCAATTAGATGTCACGTGTGTGGATGGATGTCCCACCAACGACAATGGTTGGGGTCGCGCTAAATCACGAATTAGTAGAAGTTAGAATTCACGAGCCATTGAATTGGGTCCCAGTGGCTGAATGGTATACGAGCTTGCCTTGTAACCGGAAGGTCCCTGGTTCGAATCCCAGTGGGTGCGTACTGCCGATGATTCCCAAACTAGGATGAAACAGCAGCTGTCCAGTACTCCCTGGTTTTCAATGTTTCTCTAACTGATATCAATCCGTGATCAACCCGTAAAACATAACTAATCCTTACAAACCAAACTATAGAAAGTTAATCTGATGCTCGCTAGTGACTTGCTACAGGTTGGAGTTTCCTGAGTTCTAGTGAGAAGTCGTGACCAGTGAGGTCCAATTAGATGTCACGTGTGTGGATGGATGTCCCACCAACGACAATGGTTGGGGTCGCGCTAAATCACGAATTAGTAGAAGTTAGAATTCACGAGCCATTGAATTGGGTCCCAGTGGCTGAATGGTATACGAGCTTGCCTTGTAACCGGAAGGTCCCTGGTTCGAATCCCAGTGGGTGCGTACTGCCGATGATTCCCAAACTAGGATGAAACAGCAGCTGTCCAGTACTCCCTGGTTTTCAATGTTTCTCTAACTGATATCAATCCGTGATCAACCCGTAAAACATAACTAATCCTTACAAACCAAACTATAGAAAGTTAATCTGATGCTCGCTAGTGACTTGCTACAGGTTGGAGTTTCCTGAGTTCTAGTGAGAAGTCGTGACCAGTGAGGTCCAATTAGATGTCACGTGTGTGGATGGATGTCCCACCAACGACAATGGTTGGGGTCGCGCTAAATCACGAATTAGTAGAAGTTAGAATTCACGAGCCATTGAATTGGGTCCCAGTGGCTGAATGGTATACGAGCTTGCCTTGTAACCGGAAGGTCCCTGGTTCGAATCCCAGTGGGTGCGTACTGCCGATGATTCCCAAACTAGGATGAAACAGCAGCTGTCCAGTACTCCCTGGTTTTCAATGTTTCTCTAACTGATATCAATCCGTGATCAACCCGTAAAACATAACTAATCCTTACAAACCAAACTATAGAAAGTTAATCTGATGCTCGCTAGTGACTTGCTACAGGTTGGAGTTTCCTGAGTTCTAGTGAGAAGTCGTGACCAGTGAGGTCCAATTAGATGTCACGTGTGTGGATGGATGTCCCACCAACGACAATGGTTGGGGTCGCGCTAAATCACGAATTAGTAGAAGTTAGAATTCACGAGCCATTGAATTGGGTCCCAGTGGCTGAATGGTATACGAGCTTGCCTTGTAACCGGAAGGTCCCTGGTTCGAATCCCAGTGGGTGCGTACTGCCGATGATTCCCAAACTAGGATGAAACAGCAGCTGTCCAGTACTCCCTGGTTTTCAATGTTTCTCTAACTGATATCAATCCGTGATCAACCCGTAAAACATAACTAATCCTTACAAACCAAACTATAGAAAGTTAATCTGATGCTCGCTAGTGACTTGCTACAGGTTGGAGTTTCCTGAGTTCTAGTGAGAAGTCGTGACCAGTGAGGTCCAATTAGATGTCACGTGTGTGGATGGATGTCCCACCAACGACAATGGTTGGGGTCGCGCTAAATCACGAATTAGTAGAAGTTAGAATTCACGAGCCATTGAATTGGGTCCCAGTGGCTGAATGGTATACGAGCTTGCCTTGTAACCGGAAGGTCCCTGGTTCGAATCCCAGTGGGTGCGTACTGCCGATGATTCCCAAACTAGGATGAAACAGCAGCTGTCCAGTACTCCCTGGTTTTCAATGTTTCTCTAACTGATATCAATCCGTGATCAATCCGTTAAATGTTGTAACAGTAAATCACAATGATACTTCTGATTGGTTTTCTCTCTCTTCCAACGAACAACGAACGGTGAGACGTTGACTGCTGGATTGATGATTCCCGCGAAAAATCTGGAGGAGTTTGGTTTGAGCAAACAACCATGAACTGATCGTTCAATCTTCAACTACATTGACACTCCCCGGCAAAATACGGATCCATCCTTTTTTTCCAGGACGACCAATACACGCTGACTCGGATACCAGTGCGAGAACCTGGGTCACACGGACAAAGCTGAAATGGATGACAAACAGAAAAGCCAACACACCACAGGCATTCCCAGAGCGCAATCTCACTCATCGATGGCGACCTACGCCTTCCAGTTGAAAGCATCCTCCTGACATCTTGCAACACAATCGCTACTCGCTAGAATGACTCCTGCAGAACGCAACGTGACCATAGCACCACCTCATGATACTCTTCGCACATCCTCTTATCTATTCACTAGCAATTACCACTACGATCGCGTGTCACTCAATCTGCCTCAGTTCTAGTAACAGTGATGTATGCAAGCCTCAGTCGTCTACACTCTTGCTCCCTGGCGTGCGGGAACACGGCCTAAATAGAAACATTCATTCTTAGTCATTGATTCCATAGCTAATCCTCATCTCCATGTGCAGGTCATTCCCAGCAATAGCCTGGCCTCCCCGGCGTACACGACCCATCTGCTCTCTTCAACATCAATCAATTCATTCACGGATGTAGAAGACTCGAAACAGCTTTAGAAGTAAGCACGACGAAAAATTTAACAAAATTATGCATAACAACAGGTAAACACAATGAATCCAAAAAACACCAATTGCTATGACACACCACTCATATATACAAACAGTACACATAACCTCGCAGATGTAATTCCTTTGAAGAATTGCAGGACTTACACCAGTACGCCTGCAACCCTTCACAGGTTGACGATTGTAGGTTGAAGAATGTCCGGACACAAACAAGATTAACCAACAATTACATTAATTGGAACCCACTCGATTATTTAACAAAAACATATGTACAACCAATACATCAAATGTTGTGGATTCTGCCATGACGAACTACCCTTGAAGAACTGCAGGACTTCCACCAGTACGCCTACAACTCTTCTCGGGTAGACGCCCTAGGCTGTAAAATCGTCGCAAAGTTCATTTGCTGACCTCCTTCTATATCTATATCCTCAACTCTGAACAGTGACACGCCCAAGACATTGTATCGTGGAATGTAGATGACTAACAAACATACGACGTATCTGACCAACCAAGCGTAGACACAGAGTAATTTACACCAACGACAATAGCATTCAAATACCAACTTGAAACTTGAAAGGCTTTTATTCGTGCAAGTCAGTTTAAGAATTACACTCTCATACACAGCCGGCTTATCCTCACTAAACTGACCATTGACATTCGTCCTTTCAAACGGACTGATACTAGCATAGCCATAGCACAAGACACATGAGTTCATGGACTTCGCTTTCATTGTGGATGACAACACCAACAACGACTGAGTGACACAAGTTGATGACTTAGCGGTGCATCAGAAGCTGTTGTTGTTCGGCTATAGAAGGTTGTCTAACCGCAGGATTACCACCACTGCTGTCTTTTGTGATTAGCGGCAGTTCAGCCTTAACACCTGTCGATAGGTGGGCTACACGCTGATCACTTCCACTGGTGGTCTCATGAGTATCCATGCCTTCTGAAACCGCATCTGCCTTTAAGTTTACTTCACGTTCAGGTTGTTCAGAACCTTTGTTCAACTCAGCAGTATTAGGCACTCCGCTCATCTTATCATGATCAGCCAAAGACAAAAGTGCACTATCATGATCATTATCACAAGTATTCACTTTACCGTCGTCTATCTGGTCGACCTCATCATTTTGAAACTCTTTAATAAAAGTAACATACAACTTGGGTTCTTCCTCATAAATCCTTAAAGGTTTTACACCTTTACTCTGACTAGTAATACCTTGTAAACTTGTGGAATCAGAACTAGACTCTGAAACTGTAACTCCCTTCTTCTGCACAAAATGCGGTGTCGTCTGTGATACTCTATTCAACAATGGCTTACCAGTTGCAACTACATGCTTCTTCACTGCACAATTATCCTCACACAATGCGTAGTCAGACCTTAATTTCACATTTAGCTTACCACTAAACTTGGTCACTTGTTCACAGTTCGCCTTTGTATGCACCTCTTGCAAACGTGTAAAACACAACCGTGTTTTTCTCGCAACTTGTAACCTATCCGTTGGGGATGTTACACGAAGGGCGTTACACTCACTAAGTTTATATGGATTACTAGACACCATAAAGCTTTCTCGATGTCCACTTCTCTTGGACCCTTTCGTCATGAATGACTGCGTTTCGCCCTCTAATTTCTCCGTTCTGGGGTTTAATTGTTATACACAGGCAAACTTGCTCGTAGCTTGATTGACACCCTCCGTCAATTTAGTTGAAGATTGAACGATCAGTTCATAGTTGTTTGCTCAAACCCAACTCCTCCAGATTTTTCGCGGGAATCATCAATCCAGCAGTCATCGTCTCATCGTTCGTTGTTCGTTGGAAGAGAGAGAAAAACTATCAGAAGTATCATTGTGATTTACTGTTACAACATTTATTCTTAGACCTTGTGTGTAGTAACTTTATTTTTGGTTACATATTGGCGTAAGAATAAAGGATTCTCGAGTCGCCAATCTGTGTTCTGGTTTTTCGCGTTGGGTATTACAGATTGTTTCTGAAAGTCTTCCAGGGACAGCGTGAGGTCCAGCGTAGTGAGAGCTGGACATTGATAGTTTGTGAGAATTGGCTGACACTGTCTTTTAATTGTTTCTGAATATCATTCAACTTTGGCTGAATACCTTCCTCCTCTATACGATGGCTTATCTTCATCCATTTTCTTTGCAATTCAGTGGGGAGGCGTCTCGCTATTTCCTCTAGGACGGAGCTTGAGTTCAGATCACTCATGCGATTCATTGAAATCAACGTATGCTGGTAGGTCATCAGATTATCCAGAAACCTAGTGAGTACCATGGATTCATCTCTTCATTGACTACCATTACCTCTAACAGCCTCGAATACATTCCTTACAATCATCGAAGGTCTTCCAAACCTTTGACGCACTATACCCATTGCCTCAGTATATATTTCGTGCGGGGGCATAACCTTACAGCACTGTATGGCTCTTGAGGCGGCATCAGTGCAGTACCTCTAGAAATTCATTAACTTCATATCGTCACTTAATGCAAACCCACTCAACATGACTTCAAACTCCTTTACAAACTGTGGATAGTCAGCTGGGTTTCCGCAGAAACACCGAGGTTCATATTTAGGAATATTAAAGTTTCTTTTATCCATAGACGGCGAAACATGGACATCAATCTTATCATGCTTAACATCACACATCATTACATGTAACAGGAAACTCAGCATTACTTACTCTCCTGTCTGCTTTCAAAGCTCTTTGTCCTTTCTTTGACCCAGGCTTTACTGAACTTGACCAAACGATCCAGAAAACTTCCAAATAACACTTGTCCAAAGAAGACTTGCGAACGCGAGGAAAGACGAATTGACAACAAATAAGACTGTCAAATGTCTAGGTCTAACTACAATGGACTTCATTAATCCCTTAGAAGTCTTTCAGTAACTATGTCCATTAGCCAACGCGAAAAACCAGAACACAGATTGGTGACTCAAGAATCCTCTATTCTTGTACCAATACAGATCCAACCATAAGGTGATTTTACACAAAGTCGCAGAATAAATGTCATAACAACAAATCGCAATAATGGTTCTGATAGTTTTTCTCTGTCTACCAACGAACAGCGTACGATGGAACTATGGCTGCAGTATCGATGACTCCCGCCTGAATATAGAGTTGGGTTTGAGCAAACAACCATGAATTGATCATTCAATCTTCCACTACATTGAGAAGGCAACAGCAAATAAGGGCCCAGTAATCTACAGTCAAATGCACCCCTCTTCACTAGTTGGTACGGTGATAAAATGTCGTTCGTATTCGCTCTCTTTTTTCTGTTCCTGGGTATTATGTACCCGTCGCCAAATTATTGTTATTTACTGGTCGAAAATTTAATAGTCCTGACGCAAGAAAGACGGAAATCGGAAGACCACTAGGTTTGCGATGATACTTCTATTTTCTAAACACAAGGAGAATCAATATGTCACACAAGAGTGTGAGAGCAAAAATATATATGAATGTCCGAACAAGTGTGTGAACACAAGTGTGAGAGCGAATATTCAAAATGAACAAATCAGTGGACAGTCTTAACATGACTGGCTAATTATAATGGAATATCGATCCATATATACATAGCAAAATATATCAGACTGTCAAACAAACACACAATTTATATGGATACTTGTCACCAAGAACAGACTGTCAAACAAACACACATGTTATATGGATATATGTATCACTGGGTAAGTCTCGAATCCAGTTTCTGACCATTTTTTCAACCCAGATACTCCTTAACGTCACTACAGGAGCTAGACGAGAATAATCACTGAAAGCCTTTCCACAGCCGGCGAATTCGACAGCGCCGATCTGTGAATAAAGGCTATGTTCTTCCAGCTCTTCATACGAACTGTTATCAAGATTTGACTGGATAGTTGCAAAATAATTGAGCGCTGAGTGAGAAATAGACATTTATAAAGTTATATTTGTAAAATCTCAGCGAAACTGAAATGATTAATTCCAACGTTTCGTTCGGCAAGCTGGTCCGAACTTCTTCATGGAAATTAATCGAAATTAACATAACAAAGTTTATATATAAAGGGACACCTCTTGCTTTTTTAAAATTTGTCCAATCATGAGTCATGCAACAGTTATCAATATGTATAATAAATAAATAAATAGAATTGTATGTTAATATAAAAGTACATCTCTTATTTTTAAATATGAATCAATAGGTATACTAAACAAAACAGAAATTGTATGAACTATGATCAAAGACTTTTTTGACCTCAGACTTTCAAAATTTGTCTACTTTTGTTAAAATATATGTGTATATACAGTGTATGCAGGATACAATGGTGTGTGTATGTGTGTGTGGGTGGAACAGTCATAAAACATTTGCTATTCTCATATGAGCTGTGATCAAGATTTGACCGGATAGTTACAAAATAATTGACATTTTTATAAATATAATTTAATTTTTATAGATTTGTTATTCTCTCCATAAGAAGACGTAGTTTCTAAGGGGACGGTTAACTTTCCTGTTGGTCCTATCTGGAATTAATTCCCATGATCTCTGTGCGACCATCTATCCTGACGTAATTGTTCTTTGGTCACATAACTGGCCGACTTCTTGTTCTACCTCGCCCATGCATGGTAGTTAGGTAGCTTTTGAGCAGTCCCCACTCAAAGAATGAAGAGGAAAATGTAATACTCACTGCTGTTCATTGGCGCAGTTAGAAATCTTTTACCATTAAACTTTTCTATCTTCACTTCCAACTGTCTAACAAATGCATGTTCACTAGGCAACGTCCGTTGCCTAAGCCCTTGCTGTCATTGGTTTTCTTGAGTAAATTTCTAGTGCCACAACTAAGTTGCTGGAAAGTACATTCCTCCTAGTATCCAACCATTTTTGTCGCTCCTAAAACAAACTTACACAAAGGACTAGCTTTTCTAAAATCGTTTCAGTAATTAGTTGACTGGTAGTCACCTTTCAGAGAACCTATTGTCATGCTGGGTAATGCTAATGTCCAACGACCTCCTCCTTAGCAATAGTTACTAAGTATGCGTCAGGACTTCAAGCTCACCAGTTTCCAAAGTTTGCGGGACCAGATGTCTGTTATTTGTAATACATTCCGCCTCGCAAAACTTTCGTATAATAGTTTTGTCTTATCGGAGAATCCGTTCGAAGTGTTACGTACGGTTTGTACAATATTCCACGTCCAGGTGTAGCAGCTGATGAATCAAAACGCCTGTTTATAAATCTTTTTGGCAAATTATTGTCGCTGTGAAAGAGCCCGAGGGTGGGCCATACATTGATTCTGGACGTGCAGCTGAAAATTTCAGGCACGTGAGAACGACCCTATCGCGCTGTTCTATTCTCCTGCTCAGTATCATGTATTCACACCTTTGACCTAATTCCCTCATCGATATATTTTCTTAAAAACCATACATATACGAGTGTACGGCTCGATAATAAATTTCTTGAAAAGAGTTTCTATCCCATCAGTGACAATCGGGGTAAGTATCAGTAATTGGCTCCGTGACTAATTTCGCTCCTGTGGTAACCCATACAGTTTCCAATTCTACACCACCACCTAGGGCTCGGAATCCTTTTCTTAAGATGATAAGGACTTGGGTCGCATTTAGATTCCCTTCAGTATCATTCTACTGCTTGAACAATTTATAAGATGTTCTAAGCTGCATGTTAAGAATCCTCTACTTTCAGCGCTTTGAGAACAAGTGGAGTATCATTATGAGCGTGTAGCATTTAGATCTAGTCACCCAAACAATTGACTACATCCTTGTTCAGTCTGTGAATACAGAACCCAGTTCCAGTCAAAATCATTAATTGTGACTTTTACTGTCTCCTCAGCCTTTATGTCTAACAGATTGCTACTAGGTTCCACAGTATTGTCAGAGGTTGGGCATTATGTTTTTGGACCATTTAAGAATGGGAAATTCCGGAAATACATCTTAAGATAATGCATCGGATGTAAAGCCTGTTGCACCTTCTGTCTAATGCATATGTATCCACAGAGACAATCGAATACACCTACGCACTGCTGAAGCCCAGCTGAATACAAATGTCCTTAAGTTGACTGTTTGTGTTACCCGTGTATTGCAAACCAGTTTCTAGGTCAGTCCAAACGGCACTGCCATGAAGGATATGTAGATACCGGAAGGCTGTCAATCACGTCTCATAAACCGTTAATGCCCAGCTCTCGCTACGCTCGGGCCCACGCTGTTCTTAGAAGATTTCTCAGAAACGCTTAGTTATAACGGACGCAAAAACCAAAACACTGATCTGCCGCTTTAGATTTGTTTACTGGTACACCAACATATAAAAGGAATAAGCGAACTAAGGTCTGAAAACAAATATTACAATAATAAATCACAAGATTACTTCTGATGGTTGTCTCCTGACTTCTGAATTGATATCATCTGTCATCTAGCTGTTGGTAATTCTGTTTGCGTACGGACGAATTCCACTTGGATCATCAACCTGAGAAGGAATGTAGGCGTACTGCTGTAAGTCCTACGGTTCTTCAAGGGTAGTTTGTCGTGCCAGAATCCACAACATTTGATGTAGTGATTTTACATATGTTTGTGTTAAATAGTTGTGTGAGTTCCAATTATCGTAATTGTTGGTTAATCTTGTTTGTGTCCGGACATTCCACAACTTACAATCGTCAACGTGAGAAGGGTTGTAGGCGTACTGGTGTAAGTCCTGCGATTGTTCAAAGGAATTCCATCAAGACATGATCGGCGAGGTTGTTTGTACTATTTGTATATACGTGTGGTGTGTCATATCAATTGGTGTATTTTGGATTCATTGTGTTTACTTGTTGTTTTCGTATCTACTTGTTATTGCGTAATTTTGTTAAAATTTTCGTCGTGATTACTTCTGAAGTTGTTTCGAGTCTTCTACATCCATGAATGAATTGATTGATGTTAAGGACAGCAGATGGGTCGTATACGCCGTGGAGGCTAGGCTATTGCTGAGAATGAAATGCATACGGAGATAATTGTTAGCTGCAGTCCGACACGCCGGGGAGAAAGAGCGTAAACGACTGAGGCTCGCATGCGTCACCGCTACTAGAACTGAGGCAGAATGAGTGACAAGCGATTGCAGTGGTAATTGGTAGTGAGTAGATAAGAGGATGTGCGTAGAGTATCATGAGTTGGTGCTATGGTCACGTTGCATTCCGCAAGAGTCATTCTGGCAAGTGGCGATTGTGTCGCAAGATGTCAAGAGGAGGTCTCTGTCTGGAGGCGCAGGTCGTCAGCGATGTGTGAGATTGTGCTGTGGGTATGCTTGTGGTGTGTTGGCTTTTCTGTTTGTTTTCCATTTCAGCTTTGTCCGTGTGCCCCAGGTTCTCGCAATGGCATCCAAGTCAACGTGCATTGGTCGTGAAGGAAAAAAGGGTTGGATCCCTTTTTTGCCGGGGAGTGTCAATGGAGTTGAAGATTGAACGATCAATCCTTGGTTGTTTGCTTAAAATCAACTTCCCCAATTTTCGCGGAGGCATCAATACGACAGTCATCGTCTCATCGGTCGCTGTTCAGAAAGAAGAGTGAAACATCGTCAGAAGTAATAGAAAGATTTATTATTGTAATATTTGTTTTCAGACCTTAGTTTGCTTAGTGATACTTGATTTATATGCTGGTGTAACAATACATAATACTCAAGTCAACAATTGGTGTTTTGGTTTTTTCGTCCGTTATTACTAAGCGTTTCTAAGAAATCTTCTAAGAACAGCGTGGGCCCGAGCGTAGCGAGAGCTGGGCATTAACGGTTTATGAGACTTTGCTGACAATAGATGACGAACAAACACACGACATATCTTATCTAAAAACTCAGTGAGTGCCTGGGAGTCATCCTGTAATTGACCACCATTACCCTTAACAGCCTCGAATAATTTCCCTGCAATCATCGAAGGTCTTCCAAACCTTTGACGTAATATGCTCATAGCCTCATCGTAGCCCTCTTTTGGCTTCATAAACTTACAACACTGTATAGCTCTTGCAGCATCTCCAGTGCAATACCTCATTAAATACATTAACTTCATTTCATCATTTAATAGAAAACTACTCAACATGATCTCAAACTCCTTTACAAACTGTAAATAATCAGCCGGGTTTCCATCAAAACATCGTGGTTCTAATTTAGGGAGTTTGATGTTCCTATTATCCCTGAACGGCGAAACAGTAACATCAACCATGTCATGCATAACATCAGACACATCGTTACAATTAACAGACAAGTCAGCATGACTTACTTTCCTGTTTGCATCCAAGACACTCTGTCCCTTCTTTGATCCAGGCATTGTTGAACTTGACCCAATTCCAAAAACGTTCCAGATATTGCTTGTTCAAAGAGGACTTGACCGACACCAGGAAAAATGAACGGCGACTATCCAAACTTTCACGAACTGTTTGAATCCGCCAGATCTGTTTCTATCGTCAGAACCTGTCAATCACGTCTCATAAACCGTTAATGCCCAGCTCTCGCTACGCTCGGGCCCACGCTGTTCTTAGAAGATTTCTCAGAAACGCTTAGTTATAACGGACGCAAAAACCAAAACACGGATCTGCCATTTGATATTTCTGTATTGTTACACCAACATATAAAAGGAATAAGCGAACTAAGGTCTGAAAACAAATATTACAATAATAAATGTTTCTATTACTTCTGACGATGTTTCACTCTTCTTTCTGAACAGCGACCGATGAGACGATGACTGTCGTATTGATGCCTCCGCGAAAATTGGGGAAGTTGATTTTAAGCAAACAACCAAGGATTGATCGTTCAATCTTCAACTCCATTAACAAAGACATATGGATACTCCTCGTCACCAAGACGAATGCAGCCGGTTTTAGACATGGTATAGTCTTCATCTGACGATGTACTATTCAAGCTTTTGCCAATATAATACGACAAAAAATATTCGTAGGTTCTTTGGGAAAGTAGAATATGAGTCGCTGCCCCACATTCACATTTAGAAGTACCACAAAAGATACGTTACTCGTGGTTGAATGCTGCATAGACCCTCACGATTATTAACGGTTTGAAGGTTTTGTAGACGTGCTTTCCGGCATAACCACATCGACCTCTTACTTGTTGGTCATCGTTGAGGTCAGTAAAGATATGCCCGAGATATAGATTTTCGATGAACCCGTAGATGTGTAACAGTGATTTAACACGTTGCTTGCATTTCCTCACGTCCTAGCATCAAATACCCAGTTTACGATCTGAAGCATAACATAAGGAGTCATTTGATGTGTAGAAAGAATCTCTGTGCCTGGAGAAAGTGCGAAGATTTTTCCATAATATTTTCGGAAGCTGTCAGCTACCTATCGTAAACCGTTAATGCCCAGCTCTTGCTACGCTCGGGCCCAAGCTGTTCCTTGCAGGTTTTCAGAAACGCTTAGTTATAACGGACGAAAAAAACCAAAACACCGATTGGCCACTCGAGAATTCTTTATTGTTACACCAACATATAAAAATAATGGTTTTACTAGGGTCTGTGAACAAATATTACAGTAATAAATCACAAGATTACTTCTGATGGTTGTCTCCTGACTTCTTTCTGAACAGCGACCGATGAGACGATGACTGTCGTATTGATGCCTCCGCGGAAATTGGGGAAGTTGATTTTGAGCAAACAACCAAGAATTGATCGTTCAATCTTCAACTGCATTGACACTCCCCGGCAAAAAAGGGATCCAACCCTTTTTTCCTTCACGACCAATGCACGTTGACTTGGATGCCATTGCGAGAACCTGGGGCACACGGACAAAGCTGAAATGGAAAACAAACAGAAAAGCCAACACACCACAAGCATACCCACAGCACAATCTCACACATCGCTGACGACCTGCGCCTCCAGACAGAGACCTCCTCTTGACATCTTGCGACACAATCGCCACTTGCCAGAATGACTCTTGCGGAATGCAACGTGACCATAGCACCAACTCATGATACTCTACGCACATCCTCTTATCTACTCACTACCAATTACCACTGCAATCGCTTGTCACTCATTCTGCCTCAGTTCTAGTAGCGGTGACGCATGCGAGCCTCAGTCGTTTACGCTCTTTCTCCCCGGCGTGTCGGACTGCAGCTAACAATTATCTCCGTATGCATTTCATTCTCAGCAATAGCCTAGCCTCCACGGCGTATACGACCCATCTGCTGTCCTTAACATCAATCAATTCATTCATGGATGTAGAAGACTCGAAACAAATTCAGAAGTATTCACGACGAAAGTTTTAACAAAATTACGCAATAACAACAAGTAGACACAATGAATCCAAAAAACACCAATTGATATGACACACCACACGTATATACAAATAGTACAAACAACCTCGCCGATCATGTCTTGATGGAATTCCTTTGAACAATCGCAGGACTTACACCAGTACGCCTACAACCCTTCTCACGTTGACGATTGTAAGTTGTGGAATGTCCGGACACAAACAAGATTAACCAACAATTACGATAATTGGAACTCACACAACTATTTAACACAAACATATGTAAAATCACTACATCAAATGTTGTGGATTCTGGCACGACAAACTACCCTTGAAGAACCGTAGGACTTACAGCAGTACGCCTACATTCCTTCTCAGGTTGATGACACAAGCGGAAGTCGTCCGGACACAAACAGAATTACCAACAGCTAGATGACAGATGATATCAATTCAGTATATACAATATGAACATATGTACAAAATCACACACCAATCACATTGGACTGCTCATTGATGCGCTACCCTTTGAAGAATTGTAGGACTTACAGCAGTACGCCTACAACCCTTCTCAGGTTGACGCCCTAGGTTGGAAAATCGTCGCAGAGTTCATTTGCTAACTTCCTTCTATGAGCTATATCCTCAAATCTGAACGGCAACACGCTCATGTCATTGTATCGTAGAATATAGATGACGAACAAACACACGACGTATCTCATCAACCAAGTGTAAAAACAGAGTAATTTACACCAAAGATAATAACATTCAAATAGTAACTTGAAACTAGAAATGCCTTTATTCGTGCAAGTCAATTTAACAATTACTCTCTCGTTTACACTTGGCTTATCCTCACTAAACTGACCATTGATATTCGTCCTTTCAAACGAACTGATACTAGCATAGTCATTGCACAAGATACTTGAGTTGATAGCGGTATTTTTCATTGTGGATGACAGCACCAACGACGACTGATTGATATCAGTTGATGAAGTTAGCGGTGGATCAAAAGCTGTTGTTGCTCGGCTTTCAGAAGTTTGTCTACCTATAAGACCACCACCACTGCTGTCTTTTACTATCAGCTCAGGTTTAGCACTAGCATCTGATGATAGGTGGGCTACATGCTGATCAATCACACTGACGGTCTCACAAGTACGCATGCCTTCTGCAACTGCACCTGCATTTATTTCTACTTCACGTTCAAGTTCTACAGAACCTTTGTTCAACTTAGCAGTAGTAGGCATTCCCTCCATTTCATCATGATCAACCAAAGACAAATCTGCACTATCATGATCATTATCACAAATATTCAATTTACCGTCAAGTTCATCATTTTCAAACTCTTTAATAACAGAAGTAGACAATTTTGGTTCCTCCTCACAAATCATTAAAGGTTTTATATCTTCACTCTGACTAGTTATACTTTGTAAACTTTTGGAGTCAGAACTGCACTCTGAAGCAGTAACTCTATTCTGTGACACTCTATTCAACAACGGCTTACCAGTTGTAACTACAGACTTCTTGACCGCACCGTTATCGTCACACAATTCGGAGTCAGGCCTGGAGTTTACATTTAGCTTATCACTGAACTTGCTCACTGGTTCACAGTTCACCTTTGTATGCACCTCTTGCAAACGTGTAAAAGACAACCGTGTTTGTCTTGCATCTTGTAACTTATCTGTTGAGGATGTACTACGAAACCTGTTACACTCACTAGGTCTATATGCATTACTATACATCATGGAGCCTTCTCGATATCCACCTCTCTGAGGCCTAGTCGTCATCAATGATTGCATTTTGATCTCAGACTGCTCTATTCTAGGGGTGAGATTCAATATACTGGCAAACTTGCTCATAGATTGATTGACACTATTCTTTACCAGTTTCAGGATATCATCAAACTTTGGCTCGATACCCTCATCCTCCATACGGGAGCTTATCTTCACCCACTTCCTTTGCAGTCGAGTAGGTAGACGTCTTGCTATTACTTCTAGTATAAAACTCGAGTTGAGGTCACTCATGCGATTCATCGAAATCATTCCATTCTTGTAAATTAGCAAATTATCTAAAAACTCAGTGAGTGCCTGGGAGTCATCCTGTAATTGACCACCATTACCCTTAACAGCCTCGAATAATTTCCCTGCAATCATCGAAGGTCTTCCAAACCTTTGACGTAATATGCTCATAGCCTCGTAGTAGCCCTCTTTTGGCTTCATAAACTTACAGCACTGTATAGCTCTTGCAGCATCTCCAGTGCAATATCTCATCAAATACATTAACTTCATTTCATCATTTAATAGAAAACTACTCAACATGATCTCAAACTCCTTTACAAATTGTAAATAATCAGCTGGGTTTCCATCAAAACACCGTGGTTTAAATTTAGGGAGTTTGATGTTCCTATTATCCCTGAACGGCGAAACAGTAACATCAACCATGTCATGCTTAACATCAGACACATCGTTACAATTAACAGACAAGTCACCATGACTTACTTTCCTGTTTGCATCCAAGACACTCTGTCCCTTCTTTGACCCAGGCATTGTTGAACTTGACCCAATTCCAAAAACGTTCCAGATATTGCTTGTTCAAAGAGGACTTGACCGGCACCAGGAAAAATGAACGGTGACTATCCAAACCTTCACCAACTGTCTGAATCCGCCAAATCTGTTCCTACCATCAGAAACTGTCAGCCACGTCTCGTAAACCGTTAATGCCCAGCTCTTGCTACGCTCGGGCCCACGCTGTTCCTTGCAGGTTTTCAGAAACGCTTAGTTATAACGGACGAAAAAACCAAAACACCGATTGGCCACTCGAGAATTCTTTATTGTTACACCAACATATAAAAATAATGGTTTTACTAGGGTCTGTGAACAAATATTACAATAATAAATCACAAGATTACTTCTGATGGTTGTCTCCTGACTTCTTTCTGAACAGCGACCGATGAGACGATGACTGTCGTATTGATGCCTCCGCGAAAATTGGGGAAGTTGATTTTGAGCAAACAACCAAGAATTGATCGTTCAATCTTCAACTCCATTGACACTCCCCGGCAAAAAAGGGATCCAACCCTTTTTTCCTTCACGACCAATGCACGTTGACTTGGATGCCATTGCGAGAACCTGGGTCACACGGACAGAGCTGAAATGGAAAACAAACAGAAAAGCCAACACACCACAAGCATACCCACAGCACAATCTCACACATCGCTGACGACCTGCGCCTCCAGACAGAGACCTCCTCTTGACATCTTGCAACACAATCGCCACTTGCTAGAATGACTCTTGCAGAATGCAACGTGACCATAGCACCAACTCATGATACTCTACGCACATCCTCTTATCTACTCACTACCAATTACCACTGCAATCGCTTGTCACTCATTCTGCCTCAGTTCTAGTAGCGGTGACGCATGCGAGCCTCAGTCGTTTACACTCTTTCTCCCCGGCGTGTCGGACCGCAGCTAACAATTATCTCCGTATGCATTTCATTCTCAGCAATAGCCTAGCCTCCACGGCGTATACGACCCATCTGCTGTCCTTAACATCAATCAATTCATTCATGGATGTAGAAGACTCGAAACAACTTCAGAAGTAATCACGACGAAAATTTTAACAAAATTACGCAATAACAACAAGTAGACACAATGAATCCAAAAAACACCAATTGATATGACACACCACACGTATATACAAATAGTACAAACAACCTCGCCGATCATGTCTTGATGGAATTCCTTTGAAGAATCGCAGGACTTACACCAGTACGCCTACAACCCTTCTCACGTTGACGATTGTAAGTTGTGGAATGTCCGGACACAAACAAGATTAACCAACAATTACGATAATTGGAACTCACACAACTATTTAACACAAACATATGTACAATCACTACATCAAATGTTGTGGATTCTGGCACGACAAACTACCCTTGAAGAACTGTAGGACTTACAGCAGTACGCCTACATTCCTTCTCAGGTTGATGACCCAAGTGGAAGTCGTCCGGACACAAACAGAATTACCAACAGCTAGATGACAGATGATATCAATTCAGTATATACAATATGAACATATGTACAAAATCACACACCAAGCACATTGGACTGCTCATTGATGCGCTACCCTTTGAAGAATTGTAGGACTTACAGCAGTACGCCTACAACCCTTCTCAGGTTGACGCTCTAGGTTGGAAAATCGTCGCAGAGTTCATTTGCTAACTTCCTTCTATGAGCTATATCCTCAAATCTGAACGGCAACACGCTCATGTCATTGTATCGTAGAATATAGATGACGAACAAACACACGACGTATCTCATCAACCAAGTGTAAAAACAGAGTAATTTACACCAAAGATAACATTCAAATAGTAACTTGAAACTAGAAATGCCTTTATTCGTGCAAGTCAATTTAACAATTACTCTCTCGTTTACACTTGGCTTATCCTCACTAAACTGACCATTGATATTCGTCCTTTCAAACGAACTGATACTAGCATAGTCATTGCACAAGATACTTGAGTTGATAGCGGTATTTTTCATTGTGGATGACAGCACCAACGACGACTGATTGATATCAGTTGATGAAGTTAGCGGTGGATCAAAAGCTGTTGTTGATCGGCTTTCAGAAGTTTGTCTACCTATAAGACCACCACCACTGCTGTCTTTTACTATCAGCTCAGGTTTAGCACTAGCATCTGATGATAGGTGGGCTACATGCTGATCAATCACACTGACGGTCTCACAAGTACGCATGCCTTCTGCAACTGCACCTGCATTTATTTCTACTTCACGTTCAAGTTCTACAGAAACTTTGTTCAACTTAGCAGTAGTAGGCATTCCCTCCATTTCATCATGATCAACCAAAGACAAATCTGCACTATCATGATCATTATCACAAATATTCAATTTACCGTCAAGTTCATCATTTTCAAACTCTTTAATAACAGAAGTAGACAATTTTGGTTCCTCCTCACAAATCATTAAAGGTTTTATATCTTCACTCTGACTAGTTATACTTTGTAAACTTTTGGAGTCAGAACTGCACTCTGAAGCAGTAACTCTATTCTGTGACACTCTATTCAACAACGGCTTACCAGTTGCAACTACAGACTTCTTGACCGCACCGTTATCGTCACACAATTCGGAGTCAGGCCTGGAGTTTACATTTAGCTTATCACTGAACTTGCTCGCTGATTCACAGTTCACCTTTGTATGCACCTCTTGCAAACGTGTAAAAGACAACCGCGTTTGTCTTGCATCTTGTAACTTATCTGTTGAGGATGTACTACGAAACCTGTTACACTCACTAGGTCTATATGCATTACTATACATCATGGAGACTTCTCGATATCCACCTCTCTGAGGCCTAGTCGTCATCAATGATTGCATTTTGATCTCAGACTGCTCTATTCTAGGGGTGAGATTCAATATACTGGCAAACTTGCTCATCGATTGATTGACACTATTCTTTACCAGTTTCAGGATATCATCAAACTTTGGCTCGATACCCTCATCCTCCATACGGGAGCTTATCTTCACCCACTTCCTTTGCAGTCGAGTAGGTAGGCGTCTTGCTATTACTTCTAGTATAAAACTCGAGTTGAGGTCACTCATGCGATTCATCGAAATCATTCCATTCTTGTAAATTAGCAAATTATCTAAAAACTCAGTGAGTGCCTGGGAGTCATCCTGTAATTGACCACCATTACCCTTAACAGCCTCGAATAATTTCCCTGCAATCATCGAAGGTCTTCCAAATCTCTTACGTAATATGCTCATAGCCTCGTAGTAGCCATCTTTTGGCTTCATAAACTTACAGCACTGTATAGCTCTTGCAGCATCTCCAGTGCAATACCTCATTAAATACATTAACTTCATTTCATCATTTAATAGAAAACTACTCAACATGATCTCAAACTCCTTTACAAATTGTAAATAATCAGCTGGGTTTCCATCAAAACACCGTGGTTTAAATTTAGGAAGTTTGATGTTCCTATTATCCCTGAACGGCGAAACAGTAACATCAACCATGTCATGCATAACATCAGACACATCGTTACAATTAACAGACAAGTCAGCATGACTTACTTTCCTGTTTGCATCCAAGACACTCTGTCCCTTCTTTGATCCAGGCATTGTTGAACTTGACCCAATTCCAAAAACGTTCCAGATATTGCTTGTTCAAAGAGGACTTGACCGACACCAGGAAAAATGAACGGTAACTATCCAAACCTTCACCAACTGTCTGAATCCGCCAAATCTGTTCCTACCATCAGAAACTGTCAGCCACGTCTCGTAAACCGTTAATGCCCAGCTCTTGCTACGCTCGGGCCCAAGCTGTTCCTTGCAGGTTTTCAGAAACGCTTAGTTATAACGGACGAAAAAACCAAAACACCGATTGGCCACTCGAGAATTCTTTATTGTTACACCAACATATAAAAATAATGGTTTTACTAGGGTCTGTGAACAAATATTACAGTAATAAATCACAAGATTACTTCTGATGGTTGTCTCCTGACTTCTTTCTGAACAGCGACCGATGAGACGATGACTGTCGTATTGATGCCTCCGCGAAAATTGGGGAAGTTGATTTTGAGCAAACAACCAAGAATTGATCGTTCAATCTTCAACTCCATTGACAGAAGCTTTTGCGTAATGCTTTGATAATATTAGTGCAGAATGTTTGTATTACAGAACGCTGTTTCAGGCAGTTGCTTTCAATGTATTCGGATGAAAAGGAAGTTCAGATGTCCTCTCTGGCTGTTTCAGTGAGCTAATATTTAAAGAATTCTTAGTGCTCTTTTCTTTGTAAGACTAGTGGAAGCTACTTTTGTGAACGCAAGTGTTTAATGATTGATGTCATTTGCACCAAAGCGAAGGCCATTTCCTTGATCTTATCAGTTTGTAAGAAATACAACCCAAAAATTTGCGAAAAAATGTTCATATGAGTACAGCGATTGAAAGAGGGTAGCTATGCAATAATCGATATCTGATCATTTTGAATTATGCAGATGTTGGTGTTTTACATACAGAATAAAATAAATATAAGTCCTTTCAGTCTTTAAAGCTAGTAATGTCGGTGTAGATACCAACCTAGGTAAATTTTGGGATGTTTAGTAAACGTTTTTGTTTTACTGCGTCGCTGGCCACGTCTGTGAGGTTCCGTGGTTAGGGTGGGCACACTTATTATTTTCACTCTGCATGTTGGTAGATGCAGTCCCATGAGTGATCAGCAGTCTATCCCGTTTCCAAACATGTACAACTTGCCTGTGTATGTTCGAAACCACTTCACTAAACAGTTTAATTTAATTTTTCAGGAATAACAGGCCAACTGACGCTCAGCACATGGTAGGTTAAAACACGCTTGTTGACATTTATATTTAGGCAATGCCTTACCTCGTAAGTTGATCCTGCTGATCTTATAACTCGATGTATTTTCCATACTCATGTCAGGTATTTTTGAAACCAGTAGTTCCACTCGGTTCTATCGAGTGCACTAGGCCTGTAAGATACTAGTTTTGTTATAGTTTGTTGGGTTCTTTTTTTTCCCTACATAACTGGTTTATGTATCTTTTGTTTTACAGCCTCAGCCAGGTTCACGTTTAGGTATGTTTGTAGCTTTGTTAACACTTTCTCAGACAATGTAGCTATGCCGACGGCACAAGGGCCATTCTATCCTATCCGCAACATGGATCATCGCTACATCTGCGGATTACAACCGTTTTTTTGTCCTATGCCCTTTGAGGTCCAGCAGCATGAACACATGAGTATGGCGGCTCATACTGATTACGGACATTTTCAGCACCAACTTAACTTCAGCCCCCTAGTACCCCAAGTTGCAAATATTCCAAACCAGTCAAATGCAATCCATGCTTCAAGTGACAGCATGTCTATCCCAGTCAGAGAGAGAAGACCACTTGATGTGATTGACCCACAGACCAAATCTGCAGTTAATTTAGAAGAAGCTTCAAAATCTCCTTCAGAGCCACGGAAAAGAGTACCTTTGATACCTCAGCTCATATTAGATGAATCGCCACCGATTATGGAAAAGGAGGAAGAAAAATCTTGTGCTGATTTTAAAGACGAGGGCATATCAAGTACTGAAACAGTATCACATGAGGATTGCGAGACGAAGGATATTGTCTCAGAAATAACACGTGTCGAAGTATCTGAATGCAACAAGCCACAGAAGGAACACTCATCACAAGAGGATGTCGTAGATTGGGATGATGCAGAAGAGGATAAAGAGGTGAAAGAGGAGGAGGAAGAAGAAGAAGAGGAGGAGGAGGAGGAAGTCATGGGAAGAAACAGATACCCACGAGACTTCATTCTTGGTCGCAAAGATTCGGCATCGCTTATTACCTTAGAAGGGATTCAGGTAAGATTAAAATTCGTTAATACATTTAATGTATAGGCAATTATGAATCAGTTCGCAAATGCCATGAAGGTGAGTATTCCTCAAGATAAATTATATTTTCAGATGAGCCGCTCAAGATCAAACCATGGGCCTAGAAATAAAGTCATTAAACTGCTTAAAACCATCACTGTAAAACGTGTCGAAGGTGCATTTGTTCCATCAAAACTGCGTAGTCAGGACGCGAATGGTGTAACAGATAACGCTAAAAATATAGCTCAGGAGCTTAACATTATCCTTAATCGAGTGTCGGATAACAACATCCAAGAAACAATAAGTGATATCAAGATGCTGAAAATATCGACACCCGATGATCTCAGTCTGCTGGCGAAGACAATATTTCAAAAGGTGAGTACTTTTTACTGCTTACAATTACTGAGTTGCCTAAATTCTCATAAGTACCTAAATTGTCTGTCTGTCTGCCTGAATTCGACATAGAACTTGGCACCGAAGTGCAGCACTTCGAGTTGCCACCTTCCAAACAACACACTAAGGTAGACAAGAAGATGAGTGAAGACAATCAATACAGTCTGACAAGTATAAGAGTGAAACAGAATGGGTAATGGTAGAAAGGAATATGAAAGATTACAGAGACTGAATACATGTGCGCTGGCCATTGACAACGATTTTGAGCCATGTCACCTATTGTCTCCAGCCATTGATTCCTAGAGTCCCGAGGGCCCCAACCCGGAGGTCTGCATCTCCCTACCTGACTCAGTTTAACTGTCAAGGATTTCATGGATTGATGAGGCCATGTTTTTGTTTGGCCACCACTGGCTCTTTTCCAACCTGCACCTATATCAGCTAGTAATGCCCGTCGGGGGAGGCGGTGGTTAGGCATGCGCACCACGTGACCTAGCCATCTTAGTCTATGTAACTTTATAGCCTCGTCGATTGATTTTCCCTCTTTGCCCAACACTCTACGCCTAACGTCAACATTACTTACCTTATTAAACCACCTAACGTGAGACAGAGATCGCAGACATCTATGATCGAAAGCAGTCAACCTTTTCATGTCTTCAACGCGTATTGGCCATGTTTCAGAGCCATAGAGAAGGACGGAGCGAACTGATGAGCAGTACACACGTCCCTTGGTTGATAACCGGATGTCACGCCTACGCCAGAGATGGTGTAAGTCAGCGAAAGCAGCTCGAGCTTTTCGGATCCGTGCTGAGATTTCATCGCCAATCAGTCCGTTGGTGCTAATACAACTTCCCAAATAGGTGAAGTGGTCAACATGTTCTATCACTTCACTCCCTATCACTAAGTTAGGAGTTGACGTGGTCCAGTCCTGTAGCAGCATCTTACATTTTGTAGGGGCGAATCGCATGCCAAACATACGAAGATTGCTGCTCAAGGTGTTCAGAAGACTCTGCATTTTGTCAGCATCCTCCCCTAACAGGACTATGTCATCTGCATATTCTAAGTCCATAAGACTATTCCCTGGTAACAAGTCGATTCCTAAGTCATTACGTTCAGTTAAGGATACTTCCATCAGCATATCTATGATGAAGTTAAACAGAAATGGGGAAAGTGGACATCCCTGTCGGACACCACTGGTTGTTACCAATTCAGATGACAATTCCCCATAAGCCCTTACACGACTACGTGAGTTTGAATAGAGTGCCTTGATTAGTGCAATGTACTTTCTTGGCACTCCCTTCACAGTCAGACATTGCCATAGTACCTTTCGATCCACGGAGTCGAAGGCCGCCTTCAAGTCAAGAAATATGACAATTGTTGGACGCCGAAAAGTGTGTCTATGTTCTAGAATCTGTCGAAGAGTGAAGATATGATCTATGCACCCTCTACCTGGTCTAAAGCCTGCTTGATTTTCCCTTGTCTGTTCCTCCCGAGTTCTGCTTAGTCTATGCATGATTACTGAGCCTAGGATTTTAGAGACTATGTTCGTTAGGCTGATCCCCCTATGATTATCACACGAGGACTTGTTTCCCTTCTTGAATATCGGTATAATAAGTGACTTACCCCAGTCTGATGGCACTGTCTCTGATTCCCAGACTTTGCCTAGTACCTCAGTTAATCTACAAACTAGTATGTCACCCCCATATTTAAACACCTCCGGAATAATTCCGTCGGGTCCTGCCGCTTTGCCTCGTTTCAAATTACTGATAGCTTTTGTGACCTCACTTACAGACGGCGGACCAGTGTCTATATCCCATTCGGTGTGTGGTGGATGTCGGGGAGGTTCAGTGTGGCTGTAGGCAAGTTAAATTGTCCCTCAAAGTGTTCTTTCCAGCGTTCAAGGCGTCTATCCTGAGAGCTAATTAAGGAGCCATTTTTCTCAGAAATAGTCTCACTTATGATTTGCCTTCTCCCACCCGTTTCTGATGAGTCTAAAGAGTTGCCTAGTGTTGCCTATCGCCGATGCTTTTTCCATCTCTTTCGCCTTTGTCACCCACCACTGTTCACGGTCCTTGCGGAGACTTTTAGTAAGTTTCCTTTTGTGCAGCTTTCGCTCCTCATTGAATTCGGAGCTCGCCGGAATAAGTCTTCTAGCATCTATCAGTTCGGATGAGGCAGTCGAAATCCAGTGGTTTTTACTCACCTTTGGATTTGCCTTATTCACAGCTTTTACAGCTGTATCTATGGCTGACTGAATATTCTTCCAGGCTTCTCCAGGGTGAGCACAGCTGTCGAACTCAGATATGCGTTTAGCTAGTTCTTCCTCAAATAGGGATTTAGTTTCCTGATCGAGCTGGGGACGTGATGGTTTTACCGCCAGCTGTTTCCTACGTCCGTTCAGTCGTAAGCACACACGAGCCCGGACCAGTGCGTGATCGGTATCTACACACGTGTTCCAGAAGGAGCGACAATCTCCTACCGACCCACGCCAACGATAGCTTATTGCTATGTGGTCTATTTGTGTCCAGCGTTGGTTTGATGATGGGGGTCGCCAGGTTAAACAGTGTCTCTCCTTGTGTTTAAAGTTAGTGCTTACAAGAAACAAATGATTATCTGAACAGAACTGTAGGAGACGGTCACCGTTGTCGGTTCGCTGGCACGGAACTCCATAGGTGCCACCGACATCCTTCTCAGATTGACACAATTTCCCTACTTGAGCATTAAAGTCACCAGCTAGAACGACTATATCTGAGCGTTTAGCCTTTCTCACCAAACTAGACAGCTTTTGGTAGAACTCATCCTTCGTTTCATCCGAACTGCAGTCAGTGGGGGCGTAGGCGGAGATTACGAAAAGGCATCGGCGAGTAGTGCAGTCCTTTCTCCTTTTTACTGACCCGTTCAGACGGACAGCACACATTCGACTATCTACACGGAATGTGGCGACTTGAACTTCCGCACATTTGTGCAAAGTTCTATGTCGAAAACAGACAGACAGACGACTATCTGCCGGGATCCAGTCAAGCAATGTTTTTTCTGCCCTAGTGCTCAAAGCTATCCCTACGCCAGCTAATCCTCGTGAACTGGCTGTGGCATCTCCTGACACCCTAAAGGTGAATTTTGAAGATTCATCCTGTTGGCCAAGTGTGGTTAGGTAAATAACCACACTTGGGTCTTGTATGCGTGTTTCTGAAACACAACATACATCAATGGCTCGGGATGCCAGAGTCTTGGCGAGTGATGCTTGTTGTCCCATTTGGCAAAGTGTCCTAACATTGAATGCTCCTATATGAAATTGGTAGCGTGGCTTTAGGAGGCTATCGGTGGTGGTAGAGGAGTTGCATCAGTGGAAGGAAGGCAAGATGAAGACAAAGATGAGTGAGTAATAGAGAGGTTTCGCGTGCGTTTCGGATTGTGAGGGCGATTGTTACTTCCCGGCTGCCCATACCGTGGAAGTTGGTTGCGTGACCGCAGAGCCCAGGGGACAACTGCTTGTGGTCGGTCACACGCGGCCTACTTTTGTTTGTTTTTTGTTGTTTTGTGTGCCTCAGTAGCATATTTAACACTCCTGCCCTGTGACACGGCAGCAGGAAGCGCGGTCGTTGTCAATACGGGCCACGGCCGATCCGGCATGAAATTTTGTGAATTTGTTTGAATCATAATATTGGATTGGGTAGCTGCATTTTGTTTAGCCGCTATCCAAAACAACCTTTCTGGCAGGGTAAGACCTCAAGAGACATAAGTCTCAGCCAGTATAGCTTGATTAGGTCATTGCTGTGTTTAAGCCTGACCACCACGTCAAGGTAGCAGCTTTTGGTTGAGACCTAAATTGTGAATGAATTGTTGCATCAGTAAGGTTACCTACGCGGTGGTTTTCTGCCTAGTATTATGGTACTGAGTTGCATTGCTCAGATAATTAGTGATGGGTTTTTACTCACTTTACACTTCTTATAGGTGGATATATCCTTTCTATCTCCTGTATGAAATGGTATAATGAGGTGAGCAATATTGAGGTTGGATGTCAAGTTCTAGGTAAGGAGGAGCAATCAATCGACGAGGTTGTGAAGTTACATAAACTGAGATGGTTAAGATATGTGTTATGTATGCCTATTCATCGCCTTCCTCGACAATGGGCAATGTTAGCTGACATAGAACTGGTCAGGCTGGAAAAGAGCTAGCGGTGGTCAAACCGAAACATGGCACCAGTCAATGAAATCTACAACAGTTAGTCTAAGCCAGGTAGGAAGGTGTAGACTTCCTGGTTGGGGTCCTCGGGACGGTAAGGCCCAGTGGTTGGAAACAGTTAGTGACACGGCTCAATGCTATCGTTCTCAATGATGGCGCAGATGCATCAACTCCTTGTGACTTGTGATTTCCAATGAAACTGTTTTGTTCTTCGATACTACTATTCCTTTGTCTGACACCTGTTTACTGTCTCTATTATGCATTTCTTCTTTCTTCTCTTGCTTTGTGCGGTACATGGAGTGTGGAGACTTGAACTGCCGCACATATATGCAAAGTTCTATGTCGAAAACAGACATTTCGGCATACATAAGATCAGCGAAAAGTTGTTCGCCCCACTCATGAAACTAAGTGAGCGGAATAAGTGGTTCCAGTATATGGATACTAAGTGAAGTTCTGCATTTTGAATATTAAACATACTATGCATGATAGATATAAGCGAGATACAGTCAGTTAAGGTATCTGCGATAGAGAAGCGTGCTCAGGTATGCTCAACGCTTTCGGGAGTAGTTTTTTGTCAAACCACTGGTATTTCGTAAACAATGGCCGGCCGTGGATTGAGGTTGGTTTACGCAGCCGTCGGGTTGAACCTGTCCTCATACAAATGCTCACAAACTTAATAACTGATGGTTGAAACCACTGAAGAAAATTTTATTATATGAATATTAAGTGAATAAGACCAAAAGTAGGATTTAAAAGGTCGGTCCTGTCTGAAAGACAGACCGAAGGGACTTGATTAACATTTTCACCGAAGATATGTTTTCACTGATTTTTGTGGCGAAATGCGTGACTGTACTGTGAACAATAATATTCAGGGTTGGAAAAAATTTTGAAACCTGTATCCATCAATGAGTCTCGATGTTCCGTGGGTTAATATGGTCACTCATGCTGAATTATCGGTTTCTTAAATGAGTCGTGCCCTCCTGAATACTTTTAAAGTCATATCAGCCTGCCATGTAAATGCACATAACTCATTTAGGAGAAATTGACTTTAGTTTAAACACTTGCAGTATGACAGTATTTATCCCTCATGCGTAGATTTTGATTCATGACAGTGAAAGTAGTTCGTTTTTAAGTTTTTGTGTTTTCTTGTTTTTCAGGGTATCAGACAGTCCAAATACAGTAAGGTGTTTGCGAATCTGTGCAAGCAACTCAAAGGGGTAAGTTACGTGAACCATAATAATGTTTTTAGTTGGAAGTACAAGGTTCAGAAAAGTTTTCGGTCCTTATTTTGCAACTAACACAAGAGTTGTTCCACAAACGACTAGAGGTATGTCTTGATATTAATTAGTTACGCTTCAGGTCCTTATAAATGAATTAAATACCACTATCGACGCTAAAATTGCTGCAGCTAAAGACGATTCAGTGAAAAGAATGTTTGAAGAGGATCGTGAAACCAGTATTCTGAAAAAAACAGAATCCTATTACGGGAATATAACGTTTATTGCTGAACTTTATCTCGCTGGATTTATTCCAATAAAAACCATAACAGAATGCTTAAAAAAGCTGAGAGATTCCTCAGAACCAGAAGCACTACCTTCACTTATTATTTTCCTAAATTTGTGTGGCAAGGATCTTGAACAAAATTGCAAAACCATTTTGGATTCATGCTTTAAACGACTTGAACAATATAAAGATTCGAAAAAACTAGAAACTCATCAAATGTACAAAGTACAAGAGCTCGTAGAATTTCGATCTCGTGGTTGGAAACCAATGGATACGACACAACTTCAACCACAGATTGATACTCCTAGACGAAATGTGGATGACAAAGGAAGGAGAAATTTCATTCCGCCAGATCCAAGTAAGTGCACAATAGACTTATTTCAATTTTCAGAGCGTAAATCAGTGCAATCTGTGAATCCACTTACTCCTTCTAGTTTGGCTGTGACACCACAGTCTTATGATTCCCGGAAACTTGGACCTACTGTAGCGAACTGGACTCAAGGAAGTGGCCTGCTTCGTCCCTCTGAAGACAGGTAAGTTGTATGTTCCTATTTTCCTGCTACTAGTATATTTTTATAACAGAATCGTCATAATACAGGAATGTCTGTCATAGGCAAAATAAGCGTATTTTCTGCCGCGTTAATTCGTGTTATGACATTCTGAACTCATGACTTTCTTTATCGGGATACTGCAGCATCTTTTCCTCAAACCTCCCTGAATCAGAAGCAAAAACTAAAGCAAGGTGAACAGCAGGTTATCTATTAAAACTTTGAATCTCTAGGATCAGGAAAACAAAGTAGCTTGACAGATACGTAGCCTTGACGCTGCATCATTGAAGGTCGTTTTGTACATTTCTAATTTACAGTGGCAGATACTGCTTTAAGAACTGCATATATGCGAAATTTGCCTAGTGTTTGTAAATCTACATCGATTTCGGTGAATGATTAGGTCATGATATTGGCGAAATGCTCGATTATCGTTTTTGTAACGTTGATCATTGTGTGTTGACACCAATTATTTTATCTGACCGGTTAGGTATCTCATCAACCTGGCAGCCACACTGATTGTGTGAGGAATGATGATACCAACTAAATACACAGGACGAAGTAAAGACAGTAAGTTTCAAAACCCAAGATCCATTTACTAAGTGTCGAGTGCCTTAACCAATAAGCTACTTCCTCGGACCTATTGGCATCACTATGAAAGTGAACATAGATTGTGGACATCTGATAACTTATTCTAATAATCTCACAGGAGTATGGAAGGTTAAGGTAGTGGTTTCGGTATGCTCGGTGTACTGTATAAGATTGCATGGGAGAACAATCGCCTGATGTGTCTGTGCGTTTCACATACCGTTTGTACTAAAAATCCATATCATCACAGGAAATATTAACTCAGTTAAATGTATCTGACGACAGTAGATGTCGGACTTTACGCGAATATATAATGTTAAATTGTAGTCATCCTGTTTTTAATGTAGTATTTGAGCATTGGATCAATTTGTTTCCTGTTTTCCTTAATTATGCATTTAGTCACGCCAAGCAGAATCAACAAAATTCATTACTTCATCGTTCTCGTGAATCATCCCCACGTATGCCTCCTGGCCCACAAGGTGCATGGGCAAATCCTTTGCCAGTTATACAAAAACCGAAACAAAAAGATTATGAATCAATGCTGGAGGATACAAAACGAATGGCACGCACAGTAGTAGAAACCGTTTTGCGTTCTGAAAGTGAATGTGTACGTCCTTTTTTATGATACATTTAAATAGCATGAAATAGGCATTGTGTTTTTCTCATTTTATGATCATGTAGTCACCTTTTCGTACAACGACATGCTACTGGGATGAGAAAAATACTTTTGTTGAATGTTCATAGCCTGCTCTGTTTTCAACCAGCCAACTGACGCTCGGGAAATGTTCAAGATTTCCTATCTTAGTGACTAAGACGTTGCAATTTTGAAGCAACCAGGTGGTTCGGAATATAACCAGTATCCCTTTCAATAACGTCTTTCGGGAAATAAAGATGTTTTTTCAACTACAATATTTGCGGATTTGTTCACTTTAGTCATTTTTTGGTTAAATTGTTCCCTAAGTAGACTTATTTGTATTTAATAACAAGTCGGCAAAAGTATCTTTTTTGGGGCTCTTCAAAGTTTGACATGTCTGCAAGGGTGTGTGTGGTCATGTTTTTTAAATACTGAAAAAAGCTCAGACGTCATTGTCTGTAGGTAATGAAGATAAATCAGAGCATTTGGGAAGTAACAATGTATGAAAAATAGTTGGTCACCCAACGTAATTGCAAGAGTTGACAACTAAATAATTATTCTGTCAATGTATTCACCTGCTTTAGTGTACTGACCCATGGTATTGTGAGAGCTTTCAAAGCTTAACTTACGTAAAGTTGGTGCCAGTGAGTCGGATAAAACATGCATACTATGATTTAATTAGGTTGCCCATTGAAGTTCCACATCCACTGTTAGTGCCAGTATTTCAAAAAAGTATTACTCGCCGCTCTGAATTTGCTATACAAGTTTGTATAGCTGCTTGTAAACCAACCCATATAAGTTTTAGAGTGAAAAATACCATCCTTTAAAAATTTTGTTTTTGTGAAATCTCGAGAAACCGGTATTACTAAATTGGGAGTAGAGTAGTATGTGAGTTTGGACAGATTCTGCTGTTCAAGGTCCTTCATGCACTTGTGCGTTATTGAGTAAACACTACATTTGTGTTGCAAATGAGTTTAATGCATTTTATGATCTACAATCGCCATGTTTTGTTTGTCTACCATCCTTATTTAGCACGACTGTATTGTTGAATGTAAACCAAATGAACGGTCAGCTTTGCTCCACAATATATTCGATCTTTTAATGGATCGCACTTCTAAAGAGCGTTACGCAACCGGTCATCTGTGTGTAGATTTACTCCGCAAGAAAGTCCTCAAAGAAAATGATATTATAACAGCGTGAGTTTTTTATTTTCCAAAATTCAGATATTTTTATTTTGTTATGATACAGTTAAATTGTGTATACCAGGCTATGGAAAAACCTAATTATCAAATGTCGTTCATTTCTTTGCAATTTTTTAAAGTTTCAGTATCATTATTTTCATTGGACTCGAAGTATTGTATTTTCGTGCCGCTTCCGCACCTTTATTTCTACGCTATGTAGATACATCGTATGATCAGTTCTTCAATACATACCCTTTTTACTTTTTCAGATGTGAAAATTTCTTCAAACTTTGTGACTCGGACTGGACTGCTGATTATCCCCAAGGTTGGCTGTATATAGCAGAAATTCTCCATCATCTTATATCCGGAGAATCGGATTATATGGCTGTGTTGCTGGAGCTAGTAGAACCTGTTCGCTCTGAGGATCGAGCTTCTAAGTTGATGGCTCATTGTATTTCATTAAGCAAAAAGAATACAACTATTGATAAGTTAGTGTTAAAACTTCGAAATTGTAATTTCATGTGGGCCAAACTTGGCGTTCCTTCGGATAAAACTTGGAATTTCGTGTACGAGCGATCTATAGAGTTCACAATGGCTGGTGTGTATGACTTTGAATGCAGAAAACTCAGGGAGCTAACCGATCTTGTCACTAATCCTTCCGTTTCCTCTGAAAAGGTACGCATGTACTTCAATGAATTGTCTCAAAGTAATCTATCCAAGTGGTTCATGCAGTCGATAATGCCAGTTCTCCTTAAATCTTCCGGTATGTTATTAATGCCCTTAGCAACATTTTTTCATGCTTTCCTATCCTGTGAAACTTTTATGAATTACCATTATATTCTATTTGAATAACTGATTATTTTTGTTAGTCGTGTCTATTCCCTGCTATGCAAATCAATATGTAATTTCTGCAATGGTTTAGTTCGAAAATCTTATCTGGTCATTGAATTTCTGATTAATAAGTTAAGTAAGGATTAGGGTAAAGCGCACTTCAGTAGATTTACAGACAGCTTACTTTATCTTTTATCTCTGCCGTATGTGAACTTCGCATGTGTTTTGAATTGCTGTTTATCATCACTGTTGCCTAGATATACCCACTTGACTTCTCTATATATAAGTTACCGCTATCTATGGTGTTTATTCAAGCAATTAGTTTAGCCAAAACGCCGAGTAGTTATTAATATATCAACATTGTTTCACATATTCTAGTATCATTTTATCATGTTTTTTTATCGTATGTTAAACATTTAGATCAGTCAAGGACGGGAATTGACGCAACTGTGATGTCTCTCCACATTTTGATTGATCACAAACCTGACAGAGAATTTCATGTCCTTTTCGGTTTCCAGGACTCGTCGATTAATAAAGGTAAATACACATATTTAATCGGTTGAAATATCAATCATTCTATTGATTGATCTTCAGTAAGGTGTTGATTTATTTCCAAACTACGTCATTTTCCAGACGAACGTCAACAAATACCCCGTACACTCAGTATTTAGTTAACAATGAGGTACACTTTTCTTTTTTCATTTTAGCTCTGATTGCACCATGGCTTTCATCCTTAGTTGAAAAGAAGGTCATATCGGCAGATGCATTGTCACAATGGAAAAAAAGTGATAGTAATGGCTTGGTAGACGAGATTCTTACCGGTAACCCTGAACTACGGAACTTATGACCATACTTCACGTTTTAATAAATTGCCCTATGACCAAACATTTGGAGACTGCTCATGTATACATTTGTATCCCACACTATCAAATGCCTGCATTGTTCCTTCAAATATTCTGTTTGTACACAAATACTGTTAACGCATGTGCTTTCAGTTATGCCTCAGTCAAATGATTAATTATTGTATAATATTATGCTAATTATGCTGTTGATTGACCAATGAACTGCTTTATTTCTTGTCTTCAGTCGATACTTTGTGATTGTCTTATTACTCTAATATACTTTAGTCTGGGGATATATCTTGAATACTGTCGTCCTGCTTTATTCTGTATTATCTATCTTGTCCAATGCTATAAACTTCCACACACGTGTATGTGAGTTTATGTGGAAATGTAGACTTCTATTTTTCTTATTTGTTAGGTTGTTTCATTTGTTCATATTTACAATCCTCAATAATATTTTGCACATTACACGCTAACAGTGTATGTGTATTAATTGCATATTAAACCCCTATATGTTGCGATGAATTCCGATTCCTGAAGTACTATCCTTTTCAGTCTTACCTTCCACTTGTGTTTCCATATGTTTTGTCCACTTCTGAAACGTTTTATGTGTAGATTTCCTACTCTCATTCACATTTTGATCTGTGCTTATTATTTATTGTGCATTGACACTTTGTATAAACATGCGAGTTTACCTATGGGTTAACAATTATGGAAGTACTGGTGATGAATTCGCATCCTTTCTTGGAGTTTAATGTGACTCTTTGTGTAACTGGTCGGGAAGTAACGAAGTAAGGAATGTGTAAAATTTCAATGCGTGTCACAGTTAGCCATCGGTCTTTCAACGTTATAGTTGACAGCTAGTGAGCTGACCTTATAAAACTATAAAGGATTTTATTCGTTCGTTCGGGGGTTGGGAGGTATTGTGATGTGTTTGACTTTGGCTTCACAACAGCGTCATAAAAGCATGCTGATTACGGACTATTTAATTTCACGAGTGTATTGCAGTCATAGGTGGTTTTATTTGATCAAATCAGTCATAGTGGTGTTTGTTTCTTTTGTACATTTATGTTACTGTAAATTATGTGCCAGTGACCTATTAAAATGAATAGTAGCAATACGTTGTTTTTATCAAAAGTATTCTCAGTAAACAGTTGACGCGCATTTGGTGAAGTTGAGCAACCTGGTACTTCCTTTAAGTCATTGTGCATTTCTCTGGGTGACGAGCTTCAACAATCAAACAGTCAACAGCTCATATGCTTCACTGCTCGATATGACAGCAGATGCACGTGGTTACGGACTGTCACATGTTGAATCGGGATGCACAGTTTTTGTGGTAGGCCGTTTCTAACCCGTCCTTCCTTAGAGCTGGGAGGTAGCATAGCTTTTTTATTAGGTAGTCCGAAGGCGGGAATCATGTTATCCATCTGATTACCCACAGTATGACATCGCCTTCAGACCTCCAAAGCAGTGTAAACAAATAACACTAGTGATCTAGTTAGGGCCGTAACTGTTTCGCTGCCAGCAGTTTTTTATGTCAATTTAGACGTAAGCATTAACGTGTACGAACCAGGGCGTGATCGGAATCTACGCACGTGTTCCAGAAGGAGCGATAACTTTCTACTGACCCTCGCCAACCATACCCTATCGCTATGTGGTCTATCTGAGTCCAGCATTGATTTGGTGATAGAGCTCTCTATTTGTGCCTAAAGTTAGCGCTGGCTAGGAACAGATGATTATCTCAACAGAACTGTAGGCGACGATCACTGTTGTCGGTTAGTCGGCAAGGAACTCCGTACGTACCACTTATATACTTCTCAGTCTGGCACAGCTTCCCTACTCGGGCATTGAAGTCGCCTGCTAAAACAACTATATCTGCTCATTTTACTTTTTGCAGCTAACTAGTCATTTTCAAGTAGAAGTCATCCTTCAGTTCATCCGAAATGTAGTCTGTGTCACTACTTTTCATAAAAATACGACAGTGAATAGAAAAAAGTCTGTATTGATTCACAGAAATTTTAAAGGTGATAACAGGCTAGTGCATTCCCTGCGATTTGACTGATTCCTGTCTGTCTACCCACCGGACAATGTGCTCGCTAGTTCAATCGAAATTCGGCAGATACCCAATCTGTTAGTTACTCACCATCCTACTCATCTCCCGTCTTTATTACATAACTCCTTTACCATTGCATGCATGCATTTAGTTTACTTAAACCTTAACTCCACGTGCAAAAACAATATAAGCGTAATTTTCTGAGCACTGTTCAATAAGTCCAGAACCTCCTATCATCTGACATTATGTAGAATCTACAAGTATGCTAAAACTTTTCTGTAAGTAAACCTGATAATTATTTAGGCTGTAAGCAGCTGATGAGAAGTCACCGAAATAAATGATGTTACTATATTATTCTGCAAAAACTGTTGTTTTTGCTTTATTCAAATTCAAAAAGGGGAATAACTGTATCAAAAGGAATATATTTCTTCTGTCAATCTGTTGTTTTTCACTATGAGTGAATAGGAATTTAGAAATTACAAAAATAAGATTGAAAAAATTGTCCATCAAATGTTAACCCTATGACGGATCTGACATATCTTCACGTTTGACCCCAATATTTTTTTTTTATAAATTTTATTTGAACTCCTCTTCCATTATTAGACTTCCACTCCTCATGACATTGACCTTGACCTTGTTTCAATTTTAGGTGAACTCTGGTCAACCTTGTCAATTAGGCTAAGTCACTAAATCTGTTTATTTTGGCCTTCCTTCACTTCTTACCTGGTTAATACTTTCCATATGAAGTAATATAGAATCCTTTGGCTGTTATCTAAAGGTCATTAAATTTTAGTGACACATTTTGTTTATTAACAATACTCTATTGACTGATGTTATCATATGAACTATCCCCCGCCCAACCAGTATCATGTTTTATCCTTATGTCTCTTATGCCTCGAGGAACTTCGACTGCCTCATGTATATTATTTATTCCATGGATATGGATAAGATTTTATTTTGATACAATCACACAGTATTATACAGTAATATTGTGGTGAGAACAGGCTGCTAGTCAAATTGGTTGACGTTAACTTACGTCAATGTCTATATATCGTGAGGAAAATAAGATCAAAGACTTTGCATAGACGGACACAGTTAGTATATAAATGATCTGACATTCAAGAAAGAGCCACAAAGAGATGAAAGATTAACTTTCTGTGAGAAACAACCAATCAGAAGACTGTGTTTGTCTATTGACAACAATCTATAATAATGTACACGACAATCTATAAATATGTGTTGATTTTCCCTAATAAACGATCTGTTGCCTGGCCCTTGTCTTCTGTTGTTACAATATTTACTGATGACCACGTTTCGAGCACAATTGATTGCTCATAATCATATCAAGGCACTCATACGACTTTCTTGCTTCATTTATATACATGAGTAAAGATTGATTAGACGTATGAGTGCCTTGATATGATTATGAGCGATAAATTTTGCTCGAAACGTGGTCATCAGTAAATACTACTGTATAACACTGTGTGGTTGTATCAAAATAAAATTTTATCCATAATGGAGTTGAACCTATCCAAGGACTAGCTAAAATGTGGGAAAACTATGGTACTCTCTGACCGAAATCCTGCATCATAATAACCACAGACAGTATCTTGACGGTTGCATCAAGTCAGACTGTTAATACAGCCTAATTTTCTCAACCCTGTTTTAGACAAGTGTAATAATGTTACCGTCATACACTGTCAGTGACTTTCACTAGTTGATCGATACGCAGAAATGAATTACCACCATCTTACGAACAGTGTTCTCCAGTGTTGACAGATTATGAGAGGGTATTACATTTTGAACCGCTGTACTTATCAATGATCTTCACTAAAAAATGATTACACTCTTACAACGTTTAGAGCACAATTTATTGCTCATAATCATAGTAAGGTACTCACACAAATTCTCAACTTCGTTTATATAATTCCATTAGTTTTTATCGCTTGATTTATTGGTAGTAGTACTTTCCATATTTCAGGTATGAGTGATGAGTCATTCCTAGTGCATGTGTTGGGTGTAGACTCAATGAACAAGGATTCAGTAATCAACCTCTCTCTCCACCTATCTAGATTACTCTTTAGAATTTTAACCCTCTCCCATCCTATTGTGTGGTTGTTTTTTAATGCATGCAATGCAATGTAGTGCTGAGCTTTTTCTAAATTACTTATCTTCTCGGGGTCAACCATTCTTACCTTAGCCACTAAATTCTTATGTTCTGACAATCTGACCTGACCTACTAGTTTGGCCTAGGTAGTTGACCTCACAGTCATTGCATGGTATTTTGCAAATTGTATTATTTTCCCTAATTGGGTCAACTGAGTCCTTTGACCTACAAAGTTTGTCCCTGAGTGAGTTTGTAGGTTTGAATGCCATTCTAATTCCTGCTATATTAAGAATCCTACGTAGGGTCTCAGGTGTCCCTTCCTTATGTGGAATGACAGTAGATGCCTTATATTCTCTCTTATCTATGTTATCATTACCAGTTTCGCAATTATTTTTATTTTGCTTTTGGCCTTTTCTGATCTTCCTAATGAATTTTACAAGATAGTTATTTGATACCAACGCTTCTTCTATCTGTTTTGTTTCATCATTTACGTCTTTTCTTGTACCACTTAGTTCTACTGCTCGGTTTGTTAGACACTTAATTACTAACTCTGCCTTAACAGTTAACCGATGAGATAATTAAAGTCTAAGTATCTATTAGAATGAGTTGGTTTTCTGTATACACTAGTGTGCAGCTTATCTTCTTTTATTCGTTTTATTTTACTATCTAACATAGCTAATTCTCCTGGTTCATTTTCCGATTCAAAAGTGAATTTTATTCCTTCTACTAGTGAAGAAACTGTGTGAAGAAACTGGAAGTAGGTTCTGTTTTTAACACTGTGAAAGTGCCATCCACATATCTCCACCATATTTTTGGAGAAGGATTAAATGTATTTACAGCAATATTTTCCCAGCTATTCATAAGTATATCTGCAAAGTTAGGGGATATTGACGATCCATCCCGTTGCTACACCTTCTGTTTGTCTACACATTTTGCCTTGGAATTTAAAGATAGTAGATGTCAAGCATAACTGAATTCCTAAAATAATTTTCTCAGTGGTCAGTTTCGTCCTATGATTGAGTTCAGGATCTGCAGTTAGTTCTTTTTTAACTGCTTCTAAGGCCATATTGATTGGTATATTAGTATAAAGACTAGTTAAGAATAGTATTATCGAAGAACAATATAGTTTTATTGCGTATTATAAGTCACAAGGAGTGGATGCATCTGCGCCATCATTGAGAACGATTTTGAACCACATCACTAATTGTCTCCAGCCACTGGGGTTTGCCATCCCTAGGACCCCAACCAGTCAAGAAGTCTACACCTTCCTACGTAACTGGCTGGATTAAACTAACTGTTGTGGATTTCATTGACTGATGAAGCCACGTTTAGGTATGACCACCACTGGCTATTTTCCAACCATATCTTATATCAGCTGACTAACATTGATCTTCGAGGAAGGCGATGACTAGGCATACATAAAACATTTCCTAACCATCTCAACCGATGCGGATGCTTCACAGCCTCGTCGATTGATTTCCCCTCCCTACTTACCTAGTCGTCGACCGAGGCCTCACCTCAGTATTGCTCACCCTATTATAACACTAAACATGGAAGATATAACACAGGCATCTATGATCAAAGACAGCTAGCCAACCTTTTCATGTCTTCCACTTCCAATGGCTAGGTCTCACACACAGCCATAAAGAAGGTCAGAGTGAACTGCTGAGCGAGCAGTACACATGCCCTTTGGTCTATAGCCAACCCGATATCACGTCTACGTCAGAGACGGCGTAAACTAGTAAAGAAGAAGCGAGCCCTCTCTATTCACCATGCTGAGATTTCGTCAGCGATCAACCCTCTGGCGTTGACTAATGCAACTCCCCAAATAAGTGGAGTGGTCAACACTCTCCACAAACCACTTCACTCCTTATTTCTAAGCTAGGAGTCAATGTAGTCCAGTCCAGTCCTGTAGCATCAACTTACATTTGGGCATCCCTGACAAATGCCACAAGTTTTCATCACTTCAGATGACAACTCTTCACAAGCTCTCACCTGGCTGCATGAGTTCAAGTAGTGCCTTGATTTGTGCAATGTATTTTCTCAGCATTTCCTTTACAGACAAGCATCGCCATAGTACCTCTCGGTCGACAGAATCTGATGCCGCCTTTAGGTCAAGAAAAATAACAATTGTTGGACGGCAGTAGGTATGCCACATGTGCTCCAGAATCTGTCGAAGGGTGAAGCTATGACCAATACACCCTCTTCATGGACTAAAGCCTGCCTGGTTCTCTCGTGTTTGTTTCTCTCAAGCACCACTTAGTCTACACGTGACTAATCAGTCTGGAACTTTAGATACCATTTTGGCTAAGCTAATCCCCCTGTGATTATCACAGGAAGAATTGTCTCCCCTCTTGTATATCGGGATAATCAATGACTTACACCAATCTGATGGGAATTTCTGATTCTCACACGCTGCTTAGTACCTTAGTTAACGCAGAAGTAGACTGTCTAAATACCTCTGGAGTCATTCCATCAGGTCCTGCTACTACGCCTAGTTTCAGACTAATGACATCCTTAGTAGCTTCAGTCAAAGGGACGGAGGACCTGTGTTTATATCCCAATCAGGGAGGTGTTGTATTCTGTGTAAGTTGAGCCTGGCTGTAGGCCAAATGAATTGCTCCTCAAAGTATTCTTCCCGACGTTCTAGTCGTCTATACCTGAGAGGTAACTATGGTGACATTTCTCTCAGAGATTGTTTCACTTATCGTTTGTCTTTTACCACCTGTTTCCCTGATAAGTCTAAATAGTTATCTAATGTTACCAATCGCCGATGCCTTTTCCATCCCTTCCGCTTTTGTCGCCCACCACTATTCACGTTTGTTACGAAGACTTCTTGTTAGTTTTCGTTTGAGTAGCTTTCGTTCCTCACCATAATCGGATCTCGCCGGAATCAGTCTTCTTGCGTCAATCAGTTCGGATGAGGTGGTAGAGATCCAATGGCTCTCTCTAACTTTAGGTTATTAAGGGTTTTAAGGTTATTAAGAGCTTCTATAGCTGTCTATAGCTAACTGCATGTAGTGCAAGGTTACCTCAATAGTCTTGCTGTCGAACACAGATACACTATTAGAGACGTAACTGTTTCGCTGCCAGCAGTTTTTTATGTCAATTTAGACGTAAGCATTAACGTGTACGAACCAGGGCGTGATCGGAATCTACGCACGTGTTCCAGAAGGAGCGATAACTTTCTACTGACCCTCGCCAACCATACCCTATCGCTATGTGGTCTATCTGAGTCCAGCATTGATTTGGTGATAGAGCTCTCTATTTGTGCCTAAAGTTAGCGCTGGCTAGGAACAGATGATTATCTCAACAGAACTGTAGGCGACGATCACTGTTGTCGGTTAGTCGGCAAGGAACTCCGTACGTACCACTTATATACTTCTCAGTCTGGCACAGCTTCCCTACTCGGGCATTGAAGTCGCCTGCTAAAACAACTATATCTGCTCATTTTACTTTTTGCAGCTAACTAGTCATTTTCAAGTAGAAGTCATCCTTCAGTTCATCCGAAATGTAGTCTGTTGGGGCGTAAGCGGAGAATACGAAAAGGCAACAACAGGAAGTGCCGTCTTTCCTTCTTTTAACGGACCCGTTTAGACAGACCGCACACATACGATTATCTGCTGGGATCTAGTCAAGAAGTGATTTTTCCGCCCTAAAACTCAGTGCTATTCCTAGACCTGGAAGCCCTCGCGAATTGGCTGAGGGGTCTCCTAACACACTTAAAGTGAATTTTTCAGATTCACCTTGTTGGCAGGGTGAATTTAATTGAATGACCACACTCGTGTCTTGTATGCGTTCCACCAAAACACAACATACATCCATGGCTCGAGATGCCAGAGTTCCGGAGAGTGACGCCTGTTGTCCGATTTGGCAGAGGGTGCTGACGTTGAAGGTGAGGTGGCTGTAAAAGGCTGTCGGGGGTGTATCTGTGCCCCACATCGTTGTTTGTGGTCAGAGAAGGAAGTGAAGATGACACACTACTAACTGCAGTGGGGGACTGAGATGAAGGTGATGTGAGTACAGGAGAATGATGCTCAGGAAGGCTTCATGTGCTCTTGGAAGTGTGTGGGCAATTGTTACTTCCTGACTTCCTACGCCGTGAAAGTTGATTGATTCTTTGGGTACCTAAAACAGAAAGAGGGTTAATGCTGCGTGACCGCAGAGCCCAGAGGACAACTGCTTGAGGCTGGTAACACACGGCCTGTATGAACTGGTTTCTAAGATTGGTTCCGTATTAGTAGACTTACCGCCGGTTACGGACCATCGTAGGGTAAGTCGGGATGTACAATTTTTGGGGTCGACCTTTTGTAACCCCCTCCCTCCAGAGTGGAGAGACAGCATAGCTGGCATGCTGGTCATCTGAGGGAAACATCTAACTGCTGTTACATCTCTGTTCCCCAGCAGTACGACTTCACCCACAGACCCCTAGCATAGTGTAAAAACAATTTTTACACTATGCCGGTAATTACTTTTAGTCTAATAGCTATGCTAACAAACTTCCTGGTATGGTAAGACCTGCAGGAACAATAGTTCCAGCCAGTATATCTTGTTGGGACATTGTGATATGGAAGCGCGACCAACACGTCAAGGTAGCAGCTATCGGTCGGGTATTGGCTATTCAGTCCTCAATATGGAGCTAGAGAAGCCGGCTGCTGATAATAGTCTGCACTGGGCTGTTACAAACGCTCTTCTCCACGCGTCCGCGAATTTTTTGACACATTTACAAGGACCGATTGACTTGGTGTTGAAAATCTGAATCTTGTTTTTTACGCAGATTTCCAAAACGATTTCGGAGTGATGAAGGTCTGTCTTGCATATTTCCAATCCTGACTGGTTTTGACATCCTCATCCGTGCAGTGCGCCTGTAGTCGATACGGTGTTTTTTCAATAAGTGACCTCTTTCAAAGTATGAGAAAAAAATTTCAGCGATGAGTCTCTATTCGGCGAAATCATTCACATAACTGTACAATCACATTTATACATATAATTATATATATATATATATATATATATATATATATATATATATATATGGATTGCCGAACAAAAATAAAGTGAAAAGTAGTTGGTGTTACTGCTAAAGTCATCAAAATGTTTCTAAAATGTGATGAATAATCAAAATTTCAAATAAGGGGGAGGTGAAAATTAGTAGGTATTGACAAAGGTTACGTAATGTGAAATAGGATGTTAATGGAGACACGTGCCCCAAACTAAATTACGTAATAGGTGGACAGGGTAAATGAAGGAATGGTTACAAAGATGTTGCTAAGATGCTAACCAAAAAAGCAAAACATTATTAACTAAGTCGTAGAACTTCGAATAATTCACAAGGGAGAAGGAGAGGATGGATAAGTTGCTTCCGCGTGGGCAAATCAGGGTTTTCTATCCGGATCGTAAAAGGCCTCTACAAGGCAAAGTATACAGAAGCTTACTGTTTTCTGGAGGCATCTTTTGAATTTGTAGATGACCATTATTGAATTCTCCATGCAAATTGAGTTGCTACTGCTTGCCATACATTTAATCTTGAAACACTGTCATCCAAACCACATGCAACAGTCTGTACAGTGGAAAAGTTGATCGTTGTTAGTGAGTACACAGTCTGTTGGTTTGGTGACATTTCTTCATACTCTCATATCCAGATTATTGTTATTATTATTATTATTGTTTCCTTTAATTCTTAGAGGAACATACCCCTTCAGTCGAACGTCTCCATTGCATTTGGTTCTCTGTCAACAGAAATCACACATCACCACCGAAGTCCAGATCCTCCAAGTTCTTCGTGTGGGTTCATTTAATGCCTGTCTCCTCATCGGAGATAGTAGGCAGCTAGCTAGCTTGTCTTACTCCCATCTTCACGTCGAAGGATTCCGTGAGTTTCCCGTTGTGGGTTACCTGGAATATAGCATTACTGCACAACTGTTGGATGACGTGTATAATTGTTGGCGGAAGCTGTAGTAGCCAAGTATTTTTGCAAATCACCTCTCGATGATTGACGTTGTCGAAGACCTTGTCAAAGTCGATGAAGTTGAGGTAGGGTGAGGTTTGACTACCATTTTATGCTTTGTTCCGTGATGACGACGCGTAGAGCTGACACTTGATCTGTATATAATTCGCCTTCGCTGAATCCACCATGTTCTGGTGAGTGGGCTGGTGGAGTTCTGTATCCAGTGCATCTTTCATTCTCACCACGATGAGGTGACTTAGTATTTTACTTGACATGGACAAGAGTATGACTCCAGGCCAGTGCATACAGAGTGAGTGAGGCATAAGCCAGCCAGCCTTCTTTGGTAGCTTGACAACGTGGTCAGGCTTTCCTCCAGTCGACAGGCAGATTTCCTCCCCTCTTCCCAAACTCTCAGTAGCTTGATTGCATTCGAGATTTCTGCTTCCGTTGAAGAATTGGAGTCCACTGACAGGGAGTTGAGTGCGTGATGTTGGTGGTCGATTCAAGAGTCCTTCGAGGTGATCAACTCATTGTTTCACTTGTCTCTCCTCTTTGATGGTAATCAGGTTCCCCCGAACATCTTTCACCAGTTTCATCATCTGAATTCATCTCTTCCCGAATAGCGAGTAATCTTGTTATCTGATATAATGTTCTGAGGTCTTTTTCACCTCAACCTGAAACCTGCCTGTTCTGCTTCAGTGGCCAGTCGCTGTGTCGTAGAATTGTCTTTTGTCTTTCCCAGAACCCTTCTTCATGTCTTTCTTGATTCAGTGCAGTGTACATTGAATTCAGTTTCTGATTCCATTGTTCGTCTTCTCACTGGTTCATCTTCTCTTTCCTCATCTTTCTCTTCTCTCCCCTCGTCTCCTCTCCTCTCCTCTCCTCGATTAGCTTCCAGGTAGGTAGGTGTCCGTTGAGAGCGATATCTCGTTTTGTTTCTTCTTTCTTCCTAGAACAGTTGTACACATTTCCTTGAATATCATGTTCAGAGAGTTCCAATGTTCTTCCACTCAGGTCTGCTCACTGAAGGCTTTCAGCTTAGCCTTTATGTAGATAATAGTCTGGACGCAGACATACTTCTCAACTTTGCGTCCATCAATCACTTTGGCTTTTATCTTTGGGAAACGCATCAGCTCACTGTCTTCTGCAGGCCTTTCTGCAGTCCGCGTAATTCTGTCTGATACCCGAAAAGAAGTTTTTAAATATTTTTCTTGTTCTGAAGTTTATGTGGCGGTTGGATTGATTTTCAGAGACAGGGTCGCGAAAATTTCCCCTTTTTTCCCGGACCTAAGACCGGGTAGAAATTCAATGAACTAGTAAACTAGGTGAGATTGCTGTTAAGCTGTTCTAGCTCAATAGTTTCTATAAGTGCTGACTTACCAGTTCACATCCATTATCACACCGAAACCTACAAGCCTAAAGTATATGTTTTCCACTCTGATGTTTGACTTGCTGATTGTTACGTTTCTCTTATCTTTTCCTCAATACAGCACTTTACTTTTGCGATACATTCCTTGTGTGCGTGTAATTAAATTCTATTTTTGTTTATTACCTTACGCGGGTAACCACACAAATTAAATTTTGAAGGTAGATTTCACACAAAAAAGAATCAATAGAAGAAAATCCATGGATAGGTATAGTTCGATCTAATTTGTCGCATGCAAGTTGTGTGAATGCACATAATCAACAAACAGTACACATGCTGCCATCCAACCACGAAATTTAATGACCCATATGTCATACTGCTGGCGAGTAGAAATGTAAGATTAGTAGGGCGTTTCCATCGAATGACTATCAGAAAGAAAGAAGACTTGGTGATTGAAGAACTTTTATTGTCTCAAAAACAGATAAGCTGCAAAATAACACTTATGAATATATATATATATATACATGCATTAAAGTGTGTCGTTGGTTCACTTACAGAAATCTCGCCATCCGTTCACGTGATCCGCGGTTCGATGACCAGACGGTGCACAACTTTACCTGCCTTCTGTCTGTCTGGATTCAAGATAGAACTTGGCACCGAAGTGCAGCACTTCGAGTTGCCACCTTCCAAATAGCACACAGAGGTAGACAAGAAGATGAGTGAAGAGAATCAATACAGTCTGACAAGTATAAGAGTGAAACAGAATGGGTAATGATAGAAAGGAGTATGAAAGATTACAGAGACTGAATACATGTGCGCTGGCCATTGACAACGATTTTGACCCGTGTCAACTATTGTCTCCAGCCATCGAATCCTAGAGTCCCGAGAGCCCCAACCCGGAGGTCTGCATCTCCCTACCTGACTCAGTTTAAATGTCAAGGATTTCATGGATTGATGCCATGCCTTAGTCAGTAGTAAGTACCGCAAAGGGGAGAAGATGGGCATGAGATTAGCAATACCGCTGTTACCGAAACCTTAAAAGCCCAAAACCTAAAGTCCTATGTTCCACTGAGAACGCAAAGGAATAGAAAAAAAAACACATTCGAATACCAAATTATGAATAAGGAGTGTTAGAATACTTTTAAAAAAAGCTATGTAAAAACCATATTTGTCAGGGTAGGGATTCATGGTAATACAATAAACAACAAGACAGGTAAAAGTGATAAATCAATGTGAAAATTTGTAAAGAAGATTAGTTCAGGGAGATACACGTCGAAAAGATCCATAACCTTACAACAAATAAACAAACATGCATGAAAAAAGAGAGACAATAATAAAGACATTAAGGATCTGGTAAGTGTAAATAATCACAACTTTATTAGTCTGATAAGACGTAGATAAATAAGCTCATTTGTTTACAGAGAAAGTGTAAAATGTATAAAACCTGAAAATTAAAATACAAAACATTCATGATGGTCAGATAAAATGAAAATCAAGAGTAACATACAACCTCAATTAAGTATTCCAAACATGCAAATAAAAAAAAGTGAAAAATAAATCAACTATGATCACAGAAATACACAAAGACACACAAACTTCGAGATACAGACGGACAGAAAACTATTCAACCGACCCCAGATGGATGAAATTAGTCAACTAAATAAATAAATTCCCAGTGAATTTATTCAAAAACATCATTCTCCTTTACAGAATCTTCGTAATAAAAGGATCACAGAAGTGATGAAAACACACAGTGATTTCATACAGGTTACCAGACCTAACCAATCATCAGCAGGACAATTACGACAAGTGAAAAGAATCATTCAGAGTAGAATGTTTTATCGATATTTTTAAACTCTAAGAGGAAATGATTGACCTGAATATGATTGGAAGCTTTAATATTAACAACAATTTACAGACAGATAACTACTAACTACACATCAGAATCATCATATATATATATACCAGACTGAAAATAACTTCAGTGTAACGATTTAATTAATGAGCAGACGATAAATAACTATGCTGTTTCAAAGGTTTAGTGAATCAATGAGCTTTCCTCTCTCGTTTTCTGATAATTTGCTAGAAAGTAGTACATTTTACTTGGTCAGAAATCTTATGGGAGGATAAAACAACCTTCAAGAAGCTTTTTCCAGCAAAACAGTTTACATATACAATACATATGTAAGTTTTAGTGAATAAGATGATCGATAAACTAGTATGTGTAAGCACAGAGAAATTACAGTATGTGACACAGTTTGAATTTACAATAGTGAGTGGGTGAGTCAGAAGATTTCGTCAATATATATATATATATATATATATATATATATATATATGCATCGATTATAAGTAAATTATCAATAAGGCATGAATGATTGTTTAAAAAAGAAATAATTCACAAGATACAATCCATATATATATATATATATACCGGTGACATTTGAAATTCAACCACTTTTTCTTGCCACCCATAGAAGTTATTCACAAAGAGGAAAAACATTGTACTACATATATACCAGTAACATCACTCGATTAAACAACCGTTTGAAGTATTTTCATATTCAACAAAATAAAAGCGCGCCTGATGAATACGATTCAGAAACCAACCACACCAAAAAATTCGGTCACACAATCAGTTAATCAATAAAATATCTATGTTTTAAAGCAGTGAATTTGATTATTCCATTTTAATTTTCCATATCAGTTAGCAAATTTTTCATATTTATACTATAACCTAAGCAAGAATTGCATACTTTAATCTTTAGGAATTCACAGGTACGCTAAACAGTAAGATCGTTTCCTAAATTAACCAATCCTAGACTGAAGAAATAAAGCAAACTTATCCTTCATTGGTCACTTAGGTAAACAACCTTGTCATTTTTCCGAATACTTTGAAACCATGCTGTAAACACGTGTATATGTACATTTTACACTTCTACACTGCTGTCACAATGAAAAGACGAAACATAACAATAGAGAAGGGAAAAACAACTAAAAGTACTTACAGAAACGGAGCATCCAACTTCAACAATTAGGAATGCAAAAAGATTTACAATATTATCATTGATTTTCAGTTACAGCAGATTAATTATTTACCTTCTACAACCTCCCGTCAAGTATTCCTGTTGGTAAGACTATATGAGGCAGCCGCGAGTTGCCAGACTGCTAGTGATCTAATAGATGATGACTAGAGGTGGAATAGAAAAACTGAGCTACTTACAAAAGGGCTATGTCATACTGGCTGTCAGTAGGGAAAGTTGTGTGCCACTAAGCGCGTTACTATTGTAGTCGACAGATACCTAACCGGAACTCATGTAAGAAATGGTCTAATTCCATACTATCTGACTCTCAATACCCTGTTTATCCACACAGCTATCCCCTTGCATCTCATCAGGCAGGATTAGAAATCCTTATAAAAGATTATATACTCCTACAAAAACTCAATGATACCCTATTTGCCCGGCGTTCTATCTCACAGAAAAAGTGTTGAGTATAAGACTTACAACTTCTTATGGAATTAGCAGAATAATAAGTAGCTCTTCTATCTTATTTGTAATTGATGGTGGCAATATTTCAAACATCTTGTTATTTTAGCTTTTAAGACTATTTTTACCACTTTACACTTTTTGACTGAATTGTCAGTGCTAATACCAAAAAGCTGCTATTATCATTATTGATTTCCTTTACCCTACAATGTTTTTTTGTTGTTGCTGTTAAGTAAATAAGACACCATATTGCACCGAATGCTGAGAATTCCACACTATCAAAAATACTGTTTTGGAATAAAGCAAATCATTATTACTATTATTCACGAAACACCAGCAACTAAAGTGGAACAGACTGAAGGCAGGATAGACCTAAAAAAACACTATGTCGAATAACCACATCGCTGCTGCAAGGTAGTCAATGAGACAAAGTTATCAAAGAGGTAGAATACAAGAAACGCAGGGTCAACCACTTCAAAGGAATTTTCAACAGACCGGCATCTAGAACACGTACAGGAATACCAGCAGCACCAGACACAGAACTACCGGTGAGCATTTGCTTTCCGACTAAAATAAAAATTTTGACAACACTTCAGAATATAAATAAGAGAGAGGCAGTGAAGATACTCAACCAACGATAGAAACAAGCACCAAACATCATCAGCGGGGAGAATCTAAAGGGAACCATCCGTCTCAATAACATTACCCTTGTCAACATCCTTTCATCTACAGTTGGCGGCATGGATGATGTCAAAGACAACTAGAATCGGATTGAGGAAGCAAGACAAACATCAAGAAGAGCACCTCAAAAGGGCTATCACAACCTAAGGATCAGATGGGTGGTCAGAGGATGACCAAGCGAGGAAGAAGTCCGGTGGGCAGCGAACCAACCAAGAATGGAAAGCGACGAATAGATGTCTGACGTGACATGCACGAGAAAGTGAAAGCTTATAGTCAATCGTACAACCAGCTGGAAAGTACTGCAGATAACAGAGTGAAATAGCGATGTTGTGCTGAATCCCAATTTATCAAACGCAACGAACAGTAATCATAATTTTGAATATTGATTAATTTGATCTAATAAACAAGTAACATTGTCTCACATACACATAATATACGTACTTCACAATTTATAGACACATTGTCAGCAAACAAAAATAAAACATAATTTCGTTGTAACATTTCAGTTCACACACACACAACGATTACAGCCTTGACACTTACTTAAATAGAATAAGTATACATAGTATGATGTCATTCGGATACCATGTCAAAGTGACTCAAATCTATTAAAGAACTGACTCAACATCATGCTCATGTTTGCCTCAAGTAAAATATTTAACCGTATCATTCTAGAAAGACAACAACATGTCCTAGATGGACGACGTAGCACAAAACAGGTAGGTTTCTGCAAACACTAGTCAGGCGCTGGCTAAACAACAACACTACGCATCACCACCACCAAATAGAACCCATAACTGCCTTCAATCGTAACATAGAAATGTAGTGAAAACAACAAGACCAGAAAACTGATTCACCAAAAATATATATGTGCCTAGTGACTGTGACAACATGGAGTTGTTACGAAGTGCATACACATTATTAGTGCAATCAAAAGCTATATAGAAAAGAAGGCTTGGCGTAGCTTTGAAAAGCATTGTTTTAAAATACAGCGATTCCTATAATTACTTTAAAAAAAGATAACAGCTAACAATGAATCGAAGTATTAACTGAGAAATTATTTACTCATCAATCTTTCAAATGAAATTTAGTGAGTGCTTATTGAGTAGCAAAGTTTGTCCAACTTTTCTTACCATTATTAATTAAACGACAAGCCAGATTAATAAAACATCTAGACAAGCATGCTTTCATTAACATAGCATAAACTGATCATCAGCCTAATTAACTAGAATACTATGGCTTAGCGGTGATGATAATAATAAATGCATCTATACTACAAACTGTTTTGCAACACTGAGGTTCAATTCAAATCATCTCAAATCACGCTGAATTTTCCAAGAACCAACATCCACTTGATTGTGACGGAGTTTGCAAAAGAAATGTGTATAATCGAAAACCAGGTAACGCAGTGGGACTGATGTTATCAACTTTAGGAAAAAAACACAAGAAATAAATTCACTACAGATCAGACCAGAGCAAAGTCAGACACACTTGATGGTATCACTGAGGACACCTCTGTGGAAGAACATTGGAACTCTCTGAACATGATATTCAAGGAAATGTGTACAACTGTTCTAGGAAGAAAGAAGAAACAAAACGAGATATCGCTCTCAACGGACACCTACCTACCTGGAAGCTAATCGAGGAGAGGAGAGGAGAGGAGACGAGGGGAGAGAAGAGAAAGATGAGGAAAGAGAAGATGAACCAGTGAGAAGACGAACAATGGAATCAGAAACTGAATTCAATGTACACTGCACTGAATCAAGAAAGACATGAAGAAGGGTTCTGGGAAAGACAAAAGACAATTCTACGACACAGCGACTGGCCACTGAAGCAGAACAGGCAGGTTTCAGGTTGAGGTGAAAAAGACCTCAGAACATTATATCAGATAACAAGATTACTCGCTATTCGGGAAGAGATGAATTCAGATGATGAAACTGGTGAAAGATGTTCGGGGGAACCTGATTACCATCAAAGAGGAGAGACAAGTGAAACAATGAGTTGATCACCTCGAAGGACTCTTGAATCGACCACCAACATCACGCACTCAACTCCCTGTCAGTGGACTCCAATTCTTCAACGGAAGCAGAAATCTCGAATGCAATCAAGCTACTGAGAGTTTGGGAAGAGGGGAGGAAATCTGCCTGTCGACTGGAGGAAAGCCTGACCACGTTGTCAAGCTACCAAAGAAGGCTGGCTGGCTTATGCCTCACTCACTCTGTATGCACTGGCCTGGAGTCATACTCTTGTCCATGTCAAGTAAAATACTAAGTCACCTCATCGTGGTGAGAATGAAAGATGCACTGGATACAGAACTCCACCAGCCCCACTCACCAGAACATGGTGGATTCAGCGAAGGCGAATTATATACAGATCAAGTGTCAGCTCTACGCGTCGTCATCACGGAACAAAGCATAAAATGGTAGTCAAACCTCACCCTACCTCAACTTCATCGACTTTGACAAGGTCTTCGACAACGTCAATCATCGAGAGGTGATTTGCAAAAATACTTGGCTACTACAGCTTCCGCCAACAATTATACACGTCATCCAACAGTTGTGCAGTAATGCTATATTCCAGGTAACCCACAACGGGAAACTCACGGAATCCTTCGACGTGAAGATGGGAGTAAGACAAGCTAGCTAGCTGCCTACTATCTCCGATGAGGAGACAGGCATTAAATGAACCCACACGAAGAACTTGGAGGATCTGGACTTCGGTGGTGATGTGTGATTTCTGTTGACAGAGAACCAAATGCAATGGAGACGTTCGACTGAAGGGGTATGTTCCTCTAAGAATTAAAGGAAACAATAATAATAATAATAACAATAATCTGGATATGAGAGTATGAAGAAATGTCACCAAACCAACAGACTGTGTACTCACTAACAACGATCAACTTTTCCACTGTACAGACTGTTGCATGTGGTTTGGATGACAGTGTTTCAAGATTAAATGTATGGCAAGCAGTAGCAACTCAATTTGCATGGAGAATTCAATAATGGTCATCTACAAATTCAAAAGATGCCTCCAGAAAACAGTAAGCTTCTGTATACTTTGCCTTGTAGAGGCCTTTTACGATCCGGATAGAAAACCCTGATTTGCCCACGCGGAAGCAACTTATCCATCCTCTCCTTCTCCCTTGTGAATTATTCGAAGTTCTCATACTTTGAATGAGGTCACTTATTGAAAAAACACCGTATCGACTACAGGCGCACTGCACGGATGAGGATGTCAAAACCAGTCAGGATTGGAAATATGCAAGACAGACCTTCATCACTCCGAAATCGTTTTGGAAATCTGCGTAAAAAACAAGATTCAGATTTTCAACACCAAGTCAATCGGTCCTTGTAAATGTGTCAAAAAATTCGCGGACGCGTGGAGAAGAGCGTTTGTAACAGCCCAGTGCAGACTATTATCAGCAGCCGGCTTCTCTAGCTCCATATTGAGGACTGAATAGCCAATACCCGACCGATAGCTGCTACCTTGACGTGTTGGTCGCGCTTCCATATCACAATGTCCCAACAAGATATACTGGCTGGAACTATTGTTCCTGCAGGTCTTACCATACCAGGAAGTTTGTTAGCATAGCTATTAGACTAAAAGTAATTACCGGCATAGTGTAAAAATTGTTTTTACACTATGCTAGGGGTCTGTGGGTGAAGTCGTACTGCTGGGGAACAGAGATGTAACAGCAGTTAGATGTTTCCCTCAGATGACCAGCATGCCAGCTATGCTGTCTCTCCACTCTGGAGGGAGGGGGTTACAAAAGGTCGACCCCAAAAATTGTACATCCCGACTTACCCTACGATGGTCCGTAACCGGCGGTAAGTCTACTAATACGGAACCAATCTTAGAAACCAGTTCATACAGGCCGTGTGTTACCGGCCTCAAGCAGTTGTCCTCTGGGCTCTGCGGTCACGCAGCATTAACCCTCTTTCTGTTTTAGGTACCCAAAGAATCAATCAACTTTCACGGCGTAGGAAGTCAGGAAGTAACAATTGCCCACACACTTCCAAGAGCACATGAAGCCTTCCTGAGCATCATTCTCCTGTACTCACATCACCTTCATCTCAGTCCCCCACTGCAGTTAGTAGTGTGTCATCTTCACTTCCTTCTCTGACCACAAACAACGATGTGGGGCACAGATACACCCCCGACAGCCTTTTACAGCCACCTCACCTTCAACGTCAGCACCCTCTGCCAAATCGGACAACAGGCGTCACTCTCCGGAACTCTGGCATCTCGAGCCATGGATGTATGTTGTGTTTTGGTGGAACGCATACAAGACACGAGTGTGGTCATTCAATTAAATTCACCCTGCCAACAAGGTGAATCTGAAAAATTCACTTTAAGTGTGTTAGGAGACCCCTCAGCCAATTCGCGAGGGCTTCCAGGTCTAGGAATAGCACTGAGTTTTAGGGCGGAAAAATCACTTCTTGACTAGATCCCAGCAGATAATCGTATGTGTGCGGTCTGTCTAAACGGGTCCGTTAAAAGAAGGAAAGACGGCACTTCCTGTTGTTGCCTTTTCGTATTCTCCGCTTACGCCCCAACAGACTACATTTCGGATGAACTGAAGGATGACTTCTACTTGAAAATGACTAGTTAGCTGCAAAAAGTAAAATGAGCAGATATAGTTGTTTTAGCAGGCGACTTCAATGCCCGAGTAGGGAAGCTGTGCCAGACTGAGAAGTATATAAGTGGTACGTACGGAGTTCCTTGCCGACTAACCGACAACAGTGATCGTCGCCTACAGTTCTGTTGAGATAATCATCTGTTCCTAGCCAGCGCTAACTTTAGGCACAAATAGAGAGCTCTATCACCAAATCAATGCTGGACTCAGATAGACCACATAGCGATAGGGTATGGTTGGCGAGGGTCAGTAGAAAGTTATCGCTCCTTCTGGAACACGTGCGTAGATTCCGATCACGCCCTGGTTCGTACACGTTAATGCTTACGTCTAAATTGACATAAAAAACTGCTGGCAGCGAAACAGTTACGTCTCTAATAGTGTATCTGTGTTCGACAGCAAGACTATTGAGGTAACCTTGCACTACATGCAGTTAGCTATAGACAGCTATAGAAGCTCTTAATAACCTTAAAACCCTTAATAACCTAAAGTTAGAGAGAGCCATTGGATCTCTACCACCTCATCCGAACTGATTGACGCAAGAAGACTGATTCCGGCGAGATCCGATTATGGTGAGGAACGAAAGCTACTCAAACGAAAACTAACAAGAAGTCTTCGTAACAAACGTGAATAGTGGTGGGCGACAAAAGCGGAAGGGATGGAAAAGGCATCGGCGATTGGTAACATTAGATAACTATTTAGACTTATCAGGGAAACAGGTGGTAAAAGACAAACGATAAGTGAAACAATCTCTGAGAGAAATGTCACCATAGTTACCTCTCAGGTATAGACGACTAGAACGTCGGGAAGAATACTTTGAGGAGCAATTCATTTGGCCTACAGCCAGGCTCAACTTACACAGAATACAACACCTCCCTGATTGGGATATAAACACAGGTCCTCCGTCCCTTTGACTGAAGCTACTAAGGATGTCATTAGTCTGAAACTAGGCGTAGTAGCAGGACCTGATGGAATGACTCCAGAGGTATTTAGACAGTCTACTTCTGCGTTAACTAAGGTACTAAGCAGCGTGTGAGAATCAGAAATTCCCATCAGATTGGTGTAAGTCATTGATTATCCCGATATACAAGAGGGGAGACAATTCTTCCTGTGATAATCACAGGGGATTAGCTTAGCCAAAATGGTATCTAAAGTTCCAGACTGATTAGTCACGTGTAGACTAAGTGGTGCTTGAGAGAAACAAACACGAGAGAACCAGGCAGGCTTTAGTCCATGAAGAGGGTGTATTGGTCATAGCTTCACCCTTCGACAGATTCTGGAGCACATGTGGCATACCTACTGCCGTCCAACAATTGTTATTTTTCTTGACCTAAAGGCGGCATCAGATTCTGTCGACCGAGAGGTACTATGGCGATGCTTGTCTGTAAAGGAAATGCTGAGAAAATACATTGCACAAATCAAGGCACTACTTGAACTCATGCAGCCAGGTGAGAGCTTGTGAAGAGTTGTCATCTGAAGTGATGAAAACTTGTGGCATTTGTCAGGGATGCCCAAATGTAAGTTGATGCTACAGGACTGGACTGGACTACATTGACTCCTAGCTTAGAAATAAGGAGTGAAGTGGTTTGTGGAGAGTGTTGACCACTCCACTTATTTGGGGAGTTGCATTAGTCAACGCCAGAGGGTTGATCGCTGACGAAATCTCAGCATGGTGAATAGAGAGGGCTCGCTTCTTCTTTACTAGTTTACGCCGTCTCTGACGTAGACGTGATATCGGGTTGGCTATAGACCAAAGGGCATGTGTACTGCTCGCTCAGCAGTTCACTCTGACCTTCTTTATGGCTGTGTGTGAGACCTAGCCATTGGAAGTGGAAGACATGAAAAGGTTGGCTAGCTGTCTTTGATCATAGATGCCTGTGTTATATCTTCCATGTTTAGTGTTATAATAGGGTGAGCAATACTGAGGTGAGGCCTCGGTCGACGACTAGGTAAGTAGGGAGGGGAAATCAATCGACGAGGCTGTGAAGCATCCGCATCGGTTGAGATGGTTAGGAAATGTTTTATGTATGCCTAGTCATCGCCTTCCTCGAAGATCAATGTTAGTCAGCTGATATAAGATATGGTTGGAAAATAGCCAGTGGTGGTCATACCTAAACGTGGCTTCATCAGTCAATGAAATCCACAACAGTTAGTTTAATCCAGCCAGTTACGTAGGAAGGTGTAGACTTCTTGACTGGTTGGGGTCCTAGGGATGGCAAACCCCAGTGGCTGGAGACAATTAGTGATGTGGTTCAAAATCGTTCTCAATGATGGCGCAGATGCATCCACTCCTTGTGACTTATAATACGCAATAAAACTATATTGTTCTTCGATAATACTATTCTTAACTAGTCTTTATACTAATATACCAATCAATATGGCCTTAGAAGCAGTTAAAAAAGAACTAACTGCAGATCCTGAACTCAATCATAGGACGAAACTGACCACTGAGAAAATTATTTTAGGAATTCAGTTATGCTTGACATCTACTATCTTTAAATTCCAAGGCAAAATGTGTAGACAAACAGAAGGTGTAGCAACGGGATGGATCGTCAATATCCCCTAACTTTGCAGATATACTTATGAATAGCTGGGAAAATATTGCTGTAAATACATTTAATCCTTCTCCAAAAATATGGTGGAGATATGTGGATGGCACTTTCACAGTGTTAAAAACAGAACCTACTTCCAGTTTCTTCACACAGTTTCTTCACTAGTAGAAGGAATAAAATTCACTTTTGAATCGGAAAATGAACCAGGAGAATTAGCTATGTTAGATAGTAAAATAAAACGAATAAAAGAAGATAAGCTGCACACTAGTGTATACAGAAAACCAACTCATTCTAATAGATACTTAGACTTTAATTATCTCATCGGTTAACTGTTAAGGCAGAGTTAGTAATTAAGTGTCTAACAAACCGAGCAGTAGAACTAAGTGGTACAAGAAAAGACGTAAATGATGAAACAAAACAGATAGAAGAAGCGTTGGTATCAAATAACTATCTTGTAAAATTCATTAGGAAGATCAGAAAAGGCCAAAAGCAAAATAAAAATAATTGCGAAACTGGTAATGATAACATAGATAAGAGAGAATATAAGGCATCTACTGTCATTCCACATAAGGAAGGGACACCTGAGACCCTACGTAGGATTCTTAATATAGCAGGAATTAGAATGGCATTCAAACCTACAAACTCACTCAGGGACAAACTTTGTAGGTCAAAGGACTCAGTTGACCCAATTAGGGAAAATAATACAATTTGCAAAATACCATGCAATGACTGTGAGGTCAACTACCTAGGCCAAACTAGTAGGTCAGGTCAGATTGTCAGAACATAAGAATTTAGTGGCTAAGGTAAGAATGGTTGACCCCGAGAAGATAAGTAATTTAGAAAAAGCTCAGCACTACATTGCATTGCATGCATTAAAAAACAACCACACAATAGGATGGGAGAGGGTTAAAATTCTAAAGAGTAATCTAGATAGGTGGAGAGAGAGGTTGATTACTGAATCCTTGTTCATTGAGTCTACACCCAACACATGCACTAGGAATGACTCATCACTCATACCTGAAATATGGAAAGTACTACTACCAATAAATCAAGCGATAAAAACTAATGGAATTATATAAACGAAGTTGAGAATTTGTGTGAGTACCTTACTATGATTATGAGCAATAAATTGTGCTCTAAACGTTGTAAGAGTGTAATCATTTTTTAGTGAAGATCATTGATAAGTACAGCGGTTCAAAATGTAATACCCTCTCATAATCTGTCAACACTGGAGAACACTGTTCGTAAGATGGTGGTAATTCATTTCTGCGTATCGATCAACTAGTGAAAGTCACTGACAGTGTATGACGGTAACATTATTACACTTGTCTAAAACAGGGTTGAGAAAATTAGGCTGTATTAACAGTCTGACTTGATGCAACCGTCAAGATACTGTCTGTGGTTATTATGATGCAGGATTTCGGTCAGAGAGTACCATAGTTTTCCCACATTTTAGCTAGTCCTTGGATAGGTTCAACTCCATTATGGATAAAATTTTATTTTGATACAACCACACAGTGTTATACAGTAGTATTTACTGATGACCACGTTTCGAGCAAAATTTATCGCTCATAATCATATCAAGGCACTCATACGTCTAATCAATCTTTACTCATGTATATAAATGAAGCAAGAAAGTCGTATGAGTGCCTTGATATGATTATGAGCAATCAATTGTGCTCGAAACGTGGTCATCAGTAAATATTGTAACAACAGAAGACAAGGGCCAGGCAACAGATCGTTTATTAGGGAAAATCAACACATATTTATAGATTGTCGTGTACATTATTATAGATTGTTGTCAATAGACAAACACAGTCTTCTGATTGGTTGTTTCTCACAGAAAGTTAATCTTTCATCTCTTTGTGGCTCTTTCTTGAATGTCAGATCATTTATATACTAACTGTGTCCGTCTATGCAAAGTCTTTGATCTTATTTTCCTCACGATATATAGACATTGACGTAAGTTAACGTCAACCAATTTGACTAGCAGCCTGTTCTCACCACAATATTACTGTATAATACTGTGTGATTGTATCAAAATAAAATCTTATCCATATCCATGGAATAAATAATATACATGAGGCAGTCGAAGTTCCTCGAGGCATAAGAGACATAAGGATAAAACATGATACTGGTTGGGCGGGGGATAGTTCATATGATAACATCAGTCAATAGAGTATTGTTAATAAACAAAATGTGTCACTAAAATTTAATGACCTTTAGATAACAGCCAAAGGATTCTATATTACTTCATATGGAAAGTATTAACCAGGTAAGAAGTGAAGGAAGGCCAAAATAAACAGATTTAGTGACTTAGCCTAATTGACAAGGTTGACCAGAGTTCACCTAAAATTGAAACAAGGTCAAGGTCAATGTCATGAGGAGTGGAAGTCTAATAATGGAAGAGGAGTTCAAATAAAATTTATAAAAAAAAAATATTGGGGTCAAACGTGAAGATATGTCAGATCCGTCATAGGGTTAACATTTGATGGACAATTTTTTCAATCTTATTTTTGTAATTTCTAAATTCCTATTCACTCATAGTGAAAAACAACAGATTGACAGAAGAAATATATTCCTTTTGATACAGTTATTCCCCTTTTTGAATTTGAATAAAGCAAAAACAACAGTTTTTGCAGAATAATATAGTAACATCATTTATTTCGGTGACTTCTCATCAGCTGCTTACAGCCTAAATAATTATCAGGTTTACTTACAGAAAAGTTTTAGCATACTTGTAGATTCTACATAATGTCAGATGATAGGAGGTTCTGGACTTATTGAACAGTGCTCAGAAAATTACGCTTATATTGTTTTTGCACGTGGAGTTAAGGTTTAAGTAAACTAAATGCATGCATGCAATGGTAAAGGAGTTATGTAATAAAGACGGGAGATGAGTAGGATGGTGAGTAACTAACAGATTGGGTATCTGCCGAATTTCGATTGAACTAGCGAGCACATTGTCCGGTGGGTAGACAGACAGGAATCAGTCAAATCGCAGGGAATGCACTAGCCTGTTATCACCTTTAAAATTTCTGTGAATCAATACAGACTTTTTTCTATTCACTGTCGTATTTTTATGAAAAGTAGTGACACACATTTGAATAATTAAAGGTGAAATGCTGAAATCAATTGTAATTGAGATGGCCGTAAAATCTTTTCTAACAAATTCTTCTTTGCTTAATTAGCAGACGCCATAATACTTTTTAGCTATTGGTGTACACACGGATGGTGTTTAGTACACCAAGTCTATAAATAACAAGTTAACAGTGTGATATGTCTAAGTACTTTTCTTTCTAGCGATGTGAGCAAATTATGAAGTTATGACAAGGCATGGATTTTCTAGTCTCCATACAATCAATATTGAGTTATTGCTATTTCCCTGAAGTCTCTTAAAATGAGGTTAATGTGATGAAACAATGACTAAAGTTGGTGATAAATTACGTGACTTGTTGATGCAAAACTAGGCACTACTACTAGTTCTAACCTGCTGACGAATTAGGTTTATCACTTCAAAAGCCTGGTTCAGTATCACACTAATGCCAATTTTCAGCGCTGACTACGTCTAGTCGAACATTCATTTCTAATAAGTATGTGTCAGGCAATCACTTTGTCTTTATTTGAGATTACAAACTCTTGATTGTTCAAACCAGTGAATTTACAGTATTCAAGTGTTGTGTTGTAGGGATTTGATTGGTTTCAGGACTTCATCATGAACTGACATTGGTTAGAGAACCATTAGAAAACCTGGGAGTACTGCACAGCTGTTTCGTCCTAGTTTGGGACTCTTCAGCAGTACGCACCCACCGGGATTCGAACCCTGGACCTTCCGGTTACAAGGCGACTGGCCCTATCCAGGTAGGTAGTTACCTGGGTTCCAGTGGGAAGTCGTGACCAGTAGGGTGCAGCGGGTCGGGTGTTAGGACAAATACTCTCCGAAGACATTGGCTAGCGGTCGCGCTATGTCGTGAATTGGCAGAAGTTAGAATTCAAGGTCCATTGGATCGGATCCCAGTGGCTTAATGGTATACAAGCTCGCCTTGTAACCGGAAGGTCCTGGGTTCGAATCCCGGTGGGTGCGTACTGCTGAAGAGTCCCAAACTAGGACGAAATTGCTGTACAGTACTCCCAGGTTTTCCAATGGTTCTCTAACTAATGTCAGCTCATGATGACGTCCTGAATTTACAGTAATTCATTCATATTAGTGATTTGTCATTGAAATATCTGGATCTAATTGATCATCCCCCCCCCTCCAACTTCTTTCACTTATCTTGGAGGCATTCTTTTCAGGTGGCGGAACGGATGAGGATGTTGAAGCCAGTCAGGATTGGAGAGGTTAAACAGACCGTGGTTAATCTGGAAATCTTCTGAACTCACTTTGAGGAGGAAGACTGAGATTTTGGACACTGAATTCAAGTCACTGCATTTACAACTGGCCCTTGTAAACTTCTGTCACCAGCTACCTTTGCTCCATACTGTAGATCAGACTGTTGGAGCGAAAAGATAATCAACGAAGAACTCTTGAAAGAAACCAACCAAGATCCTATTACCCAACAAATATGCTAAACAAGATAGATATTGAATCGATGCTCAGTTAATAGGACTATTGAGTGACATTATGTGCAAAGTCCTTTGGTGGAATGCAAATGGGAGTCGACGAGTTGGGCTTATGAGAGTGACAAGGAAGAGATGAAAACTTATAAACAACTGTAGGTCTGGCTAGAGAGGTGGAATGGAGGTATGTTGTTGAAAACCTGTGTTCCACTCATAGCCTAAGACAATAATAATGTTCGTTAAACAAAAAGTGACTGTCGTGGCCCGTAGGCCTAGAGCAGTTTATAACATGGACTTTTAGATTTGTGTCCGAACTAGAACACTATCACTCACTGGAGAATACGTGTATGCAGCAGGCGATTTCCAAAATAGGACGAAATGCGCATCCTGTATTCTATTTTATATAGTGATTACGCCACTCAGCATGAGAGTCAAAGTTATCACAATACAGCACTCAACATTTCTCATCAACCATACTTTGGAAGAGAGTTTAGTTTGACAGCGTGTGATGCATCCGTAAGCAATTATCCAGATGATCTCCCTCGATTCGCTCACCGTTTTTGCACTCTGTTTGAGGCAGTGATATACGCCCTAAGCTTCTTATTGACGTCGACATCATAAATCAACCAAAAAAAAAGAAAAACGCATATGAAGCTAATGAATTTTTTAATCTAGTTTTAATCCATTTACGAAAACATATGTGCTATATATATAAATATATATATATGCACTAATTGACTATTTTTATGTGAACGTGGGTGCAGATTTGTGTGCATCCACACTCTAATGTTTGATTAGACTAAATCATGCATTACTTGATTGTGTAAGTTTTCAAATTCAAAAGTGGCCATGACTTAATGTAATTAAAGAAGTGATACACTACAAACAAAGACAATTCGCTAATCCTGGCCTTATTTGGTCAAATCTACAAAAATCGGACACATGATTATCATTATTTCACTATAATTTTTTCTCGGAGGAGTGATTCCTTTCACTTCAGAATTCATCGGAAATTAATATTAGATTTGGGGATTGCTGGTAACTAGGGGCCACTGAATGCCTTTTGTGTTGTAATTAAGGCCATGTTGACAACGCGCAAACCTAGCCTAGTTAACCAGCTCGCTAATTTTCTAGCTGGTCCCAAGCCTGGATGAAGAGGGAGGGTTGGGTGTGGGGCTAGCAACCACACACCACTAAATCTTTCAAGTCGCTAGAGAAACTTCAACACATAGAAAATATATTAAAAATTCAAAAACACCTAAATTATTCTCCACTCGAATCGGAGAGGCGAAACTATACAGCAGGCTGGTGAAAGTCTTCAAGAAGCCAGTCAGACAGTCGATGTATCTACTCTCGATGGAAGCAAGAGTAGGATTAGAGACGTAGAATATACGCACAATGCACGAGGCTGAGAAGGCTGCCCAGGTAGACAAAGAAATAAGAAGATATCGCATAGAAGTACTGTGTTTGAGAAAGCAGATGGAGGGGTTGTGGACTGACAACAATGTCAAGTGGACAGTCAGTAATCTACGCCGTTCTGGTCACTCAAACCACAATCACGAACACACTGGGACAGTGAGTGGCTATCACGATGTCACCAGTAGCAGCCAAAGCCCTAATGCAGTGGGAACCAACTTCGTCCTGCAGCATTATGACAGCAAGATTCAACTCCAATGGAAGGAAGGTCACAATTATCCAATGCTATACACAGTGCTACAAACAACCTGGAACAAGACAAGAAGGAAGAGATTTTAGGGCAACTACAAACAGTAATGGACAATATCCCGAATGGTGACATCAAAATCCTCATAGGCGATATGAATGCCAACCGAACTAAGCGTGGATAATACACGAAGAGACCTCGTCATGGGTCAAGATGCCCTCACCTACAGAAATGAATAAGAACGCACAGTTATTCGCAGACTTCTGTGCTTTGAATGATTTGGTGATCAACACAGTGTGTACAAGCACAAAGATATACACAAGGTCACCGATATGGATTTCGCCTGACACACACATTACGAAACAGATAGATTTCATCTCAGTGTTGCTCAAGAAAGTGAAGACGCAGTCTGCTGGATACAAAGTCAAGACGGAGAGCAGATATGGGCTCAGATAATCATCCACTTCAACGAGTCCTCAAGGTGAAGCTGAAATCCACGAAAACAACTGAAGACAGACCACTGTAATTCAAGTCAAACATTCAGAAACCAAAGGACAAAACTACAGGGGATGCCTTCGCTACAGATCAGATCAGATCAGATGAGAGCAAAGTCGTACATACTACGTGACTTCACTGAGGAGACATGTGTGGAAGAACATTGGAACTGTGGAACAATGGAATCAGAAACTGAATTCAATGTACACTGCACTGAATCAAGAAAGACATGAAGGAGGGTTCTGGGAAAGACAAAAGACAATTCTACGACACAGCGACTGGCCACTGAAGCAGAACAGGCAGGTTTCAGGTTGAGGTGAAAAAGACCTCAGAACATTATATCAGATAACAAGATTACTCGCTATTCGGGAAGAGATGAATTCAGATTATGAAACTGGTGAAAGATGTTCGGGGGAACCTGATTACCATCAAAGAGGAGAGACAAGTGAAACAATGGGTTGATCACCTCGAAGGACTCTTGAATCGACCACCACCATTTGGAACTCGTCCATAAATACTGAGACTACCACCACATCCACCACGATCATGACCATGACCAACAGCACTCACTCAACTCCCTGTCAGTGGACTCCAATTCTTCAACGGAAGCAGAAATCTTGAATGCAATCAAACTACTGAAGTCCGACCGTGAAGGCAGCAGGATCAAACGGAATCACACCGCCCAACCCGCGTGGAGGCGCTGGAAATGGCCCCAGAGATTGCAGCAGATGCCCTCACGCCATCATTGCAGAACTTTTGCAAAGCAGGAAAGGTGCCTACTGATTGGAAGAAGGGTTACTTCGTCAAACTGGCAAAGAAGGGCGACCTATTTAGGCCTGTGCAGTAACTGACTGACGTGGAATAATGCTCTTGTCCACGCCAAGTAAAATATTAAGTCACCTCATCTTGGTGAGAATGAAATATGCAATGGATACAGAACTCCGCCAGCCCCACTCACCAGAACAAGCTGCATTTAGTGAAGGCGAATTATGTACAGATCAAATATCAGGTCTACACTCCGTCACCACGGAACAACGCATAGAATGGCAGTCAAATCTGCTCTTCAACTTGATCGAATATGACAAGGCATTTGACAGCGTAGACCGAGAAGTAATTTGGGATCTACGTCGACACTACGACATACCTCAGGTCTTTGTCAACCTCATTCAAAGCTATATGACAATGGCACATGTCAAGTGATTCACAACGGAAAACTTAGCAAGGCGTTTGAAGTGCATACAGGAGTAAGACAAGCTATCTGCCTGTTATCATCCATGATATTATTAACTGTGGTGGACTGGATTGTGCATCAAACTGTTGGGGGCGAGGAGTTAGGAATGCGCTGGACAACCGACAAGGAGACTCTAGATGAAATATATCTGATGTCACAAAAACTCGAAGACTTTCACGCGAAAACCAACAAACTGGCAGAAGAGGCAGACAGCGATGACAGGACTGAATGTGAATATAGGGAAGACGGGGTTGATGAAAATAACCAATCGGCAGCAACAACAACCAGCACCAGTCACCACCAACGGGAAAGATTTGACAGAGGTTGCCTCCTTCACTTATCCAGCCAGGAAGCATCGTCTCAACTACAGGCAGTCGGAACGGATGAAGATGTCAAAGCCAGCCAGCCAGCCAGTCGGAATCGGAAAGGCAAGATACGCACGTCTTCATCAACCTGAAACCAGTTTGAAAATCTTCCGCACTCAGCATAAGGAACAAGATTCGCATTTTCAACACCAATGTCAAGTCCGTCAGTTCTTCTATACGAGTCAAAAACTTGTACTGCATGTCACGAAAAGGACTTCCAACAGCAAGTTGCAGACTCTAATCAACAGCTGCCTTCGCTCCATACTGGAGGTCAAATGGCCAGAAAGGATGAGCAACAAGAAACTAAGGGAACAAACCAACCGAGAGCCGATCGCTCAACAAATATGTAGGAGAAAGTGGAGATGGATCGGACATGCATTGACGAGGCCGCCAAATGACATTTCGCCATGCCATCACGTGAGTGGAATCCAAATGGGAAGTGACGAGTGGGTCGTTGTTGTGAGGGTGACATGGAGGAGATCGTGTGGCGAGGAGATGAGAGAGTTTATTCAATCGTTGACCCAGCTGAAGAGGACAGCAGAAAACAGAACAAAGTGGAGATGTGTTGTTGAAGCTCTATATCCCACAACACACATTCGTTGTCTTTGTGCTTGATAAAATCCGCACCTGTTCACATTGCCACCGCGTGGTGATCAATAAGTCAGTAGAATGGAAATCATTAGTCAGTATTTCCAATTTTCGGCACATTTTCTCCTTGTTAATATTACTATTTGTGATGAGAAGTAGATAGCCACTCCTGACTGGCTCTAATCAAGCCAGTAGGGTGAACGAATGAACTTGTGTAAATATCAGTTGGCCTTGCTAAGACACTAGTTTCGACTAGTTTATATAAACAGGTGTATTCCTACGTATATATTTGGCCATATCTCTGTTAATTACTTGAGATTTTCTATGACTTTGGTCAATGAAAAAATTCTACTTCGAATGAAGGAATTAGTGGTTTGCATCATCTGTCGTACTTAACTTCTATTATGACAGACTGGATATAATGCTCTTATCAGTTGTGACTTAGTTTTGATCATATGTGTTCCTCGCATATCGTACATACTGGAGGGTCGATTAACTATAGATTTTTCCTTCTTAGTGGATTCATTATGAGTTTATTTATTTGAGTTGGCTGATTTCGTCATTATGGAATATGTTCACTGTCTTACGCTTTGGCTTTCCCATTTTATTCCATTCATTTATGCATCGAAGTGTGTGTGTGTGTGTGTTCGTGAATCATATTTATACTGATACTCAACCTATTCCTCTTCATATTGTGGTGACAGCTGGCTGCTAGCTAAATTGGTAGACAGTAATTTACGTCAATATCTATCTATATCCCAAATATTGGTCGTGAGGAAAATAAGAACAACGACTTTGCGTAGACGGACACAGTTAGTATATAAATGATCTGACATTCAAGAAAGAGCCACAAAGAGATGAAAGATTAACTTTCTGTGAGAAACAACCAATCAGAAGACTGTGTTTGTCTATTGACAACAATCTATAATAATGTACATGACAATCTATAAATATGTGTTGATTTTCCCTAATAAACGATCTGTTGCCTGGCCCTTGTCTTCTGTTGTTACAATGTAATTCTCATTTTGTGTTATTTTTGATGATTCTGGAGTCAAGTGTCTAGGGCACTTTATTACAAGAAGCAGATGAAACCAGTTAAAACAGGTTAGAACATACACACATACCAGCTAGAACTGGCTTAGACAAGATTAAATCACTTTGAAATAATTAGGCCGAGGCACAATGTTTATTATGATGCGATTGGAAAACCTAATAGAAGCCCGACCATATGCAACCAATCTAATTAATTGTTTATTAGTTTAACTTTTCGAGGTATGTGGTATTTATGCATAATACATATTTACATAGTGAAACCGAACTGTTCTCACCAAATGTGAACAGTTTGTCTTCTCTCTTTATTATTTTTATTACTATGGGCTAAGAGGGAGTGAGTTGGTTGCTAACCACTATCTAGTCTTCAGTCATTTTCATTATCTGATACACAAATCATGTGGTTTGTCTCTGTCTGTCTGTCTGGATTCAACATAGAACTTGGCACCGAAGTGCAGCAGTTCGAGTTGCCACGTTCCAAATAGCACACAGAGGTAGACAAGAAGATGAGTGAAGAGAATCAATAGAGTTTGACAAGTATAAGAGTGAAACAGAATGGGTAATGGTAGAAAGGAATATGAAAGATTACAGAGACTGAATACATCTGCGCTGGCCATTGACAACGATTTTGAGCCATGTCACCTATTGTCTCCAGCCATTGATTCCTAGAGTCCCGAGGGCCCCAACCCGGAGGTCTGCATCTCCCTACCTGACTCAGTTTAACTGTCAAGGATTTCATGGATTGATGCCATGTTTTTGTTTGGCCACCACTGGCTCTTTTCCAACCTGCACCTATATCAGCTAGCAATGCCCGTCGGGGGAGGCGGTGGTTAGGCATGCGCACCACGTGACCTAGCCATCTTAGTCTATGTAACTTTATAGCCTCGTCGATTGATTTTCCCTCTTTGCCCAACACTCTACGCCTAACGTCAACATTACTTACCTTGTGAAACCACCTAACGTGAGACAGAGATCGCAGACATCTATGATCGAAAGCAGTCAACCTTTTCATGTCTTCAACGCGTATTGGCCATGTTTCAGAGCCATAGAGAAGGACGGAGCGAACTGATGAGCAGTACACACGTCCCTTGGTTGATAACCGGATGTCACGCCTACGCCAGAGATGGTGTAAGTCAGCGAAAGCAGCTCGAGCTTTTCGGATCCGTGCTGAGATTTCATCGCCAATCAGTCCGTTGGTGCTAATACAACTTCCCAAATAGGTGAAGTGGTCAACATGTTCTATCACTTCACTCCCTATCACTAAGTTAGGAGTTGACGTAGTCCAGTCCTGTAGCAGCATCTTACATTTTGCAGGGGCGAATCGCATGCCAAACATACGAAGATTGCTGCTCAAGGTGTTCAGAAGACTCTGCATTTTGTCAGCATCCTCCCCTAACAGGACTATGTCATCTGCATATTCTAAGTCCATAAGACTATTCCCTGGTAACAAGTCGATTCCTAAGTCATTACGTTCAGTTAAGGATACTTCCATTAGCATATCTATGATGAAGTTAAACAGAAATGGGGAAAGTGGACATCCCTGTCGGACACCACTGGTTGTTACCAATTCAGATGACAATTCCCCATAAGCCCTTACACGACTACGTGAGTTTGAATAGAGTGCCTTGATTAGTGCAATGTACTTTCTTGGCACTCCCTTCACAGTCAGACATTGCCATAGTACTTTTCGATCCACGGAGTCGAAGGCCGCCTTCAAGTCAAGAAATATGACAATTGTTGGACGCCGAAAAGTGTGTCTATGTTCTAGAATCTGTCGAAGAGTGAAGATATGATCTATGCACCCTCTACCTGGTCTAAAGCCTGCTTGATTTTCCCTTGTCTGTTCCTCCCGAGTTCTGCTTAGTCTATGCATGATTACTGAGCCTAGGATTTTAGAGACTATGTTCGTTAGGCTGATCCCCCTATGATTATCACACGAGGACTTGTTTCCCTTCTTGAATATCGGTATAATAAGTGACTTACCCCAGTCTGATGGTACTGTCTCTGATTCCCAGACTTTGCCTAGTACCTCAGTTAATCTACAAACTAGTATGTCACCCCCATATTTAAACACCTCCGGAATAATTCCGTCGGGTCCTGCCGCTTTGCCTCGTTTCAAATTACTGATAGCTTTTGTGACCTCACTACAGACGGCGGACCAGTGTCTATATCCCATTCGGGTGTGGTGGATGTCGGGGAGGTTCAGTGTGGCTGTAGGCAAGTTAAATTGTCCTCAAAGTGTTCTTTCCAGCGTTCAAGGCGTCTATCCTGAGAGCTAATTAAGGAGCCATTTTTCTCAGAAATAGTCTCACTTATGATTGCCTTCTCCCACCCGTTTCTGTGATGAGTCTAAAGAGTTGCCTAGTGTTGCCTATCGCCGATGCTTTTTCCATCTCTTTCGCCTTTGTCACCCACCACTGTTCACGGTCCTTGCGGAGACTTTTAGTAAGTTTCCTTTTGTGCAGCTTTCGCTCCTCATTGAATTCGGAGCTCGCCGGAATAAGTCTTCTAGCATCTATCAGAGGCGGTGGAAATCCAGTGGTTTTTACTCACCTTTGGATTTGCCTTATTCACAGCTTTTACAGCTGTATCTATGGCTGACTGAATATTCTTCCAGGCTTCTCCAGGGTGAGCACAGCTGTCGAATTCAGATATGCGTTTAGCTAGTTCTTCCTCAAATAGGGATTTAGTTTCCTGATCGAGCTGGGGACGTGATGGTTTTACCGCCAGCTGTTTCCTACGTCCGTTCAGTCGTAAGCACACACGAGCCCGGACCAGTGCGTGATCGGTATCTACACACGTGTTCCAGAAGGAGCGACAATCTCCTACCGACCCACGCCAACGATAGCTTATTGCTATGTGGTCTATTTGTGTCCAGCGTTGGTTTGATGATGGGGGTCGCCAGGTTAAACAGTGTCTCTCCTTGTGTTTAAAGTTAGTGCTTACAAGAAACAAATGATTATCTGAACAGAACTGTAGGAGACGGTCACCGTTGTCGGTTCGCTGGCACGGAACTCCATAGGTGCCACCGACATCCTTCTCAGATTGACACAATTTCCCTACTTGAGCATTAAAGTCACCAGCTAGAACGACTATATCTGAGCGTTTAGCCTTTCTCACCAAACTAGACAGCTTTTGGTAGAACTCATCCTTCGTTTCATCCGAACTGCAGTCAGTGGGGGCGTAGGCGGAGATTACGAAAAGGCATCGGCGAGTAGTGCAGTCCTTTCTCCTTCTTACTGATCCGTTCAGACGGACAGCACACATTCGGCTATCTACCGGGATCCAGTCAAGTAATGTCTTTTCTGCCCTAGTACTCAAGCTATCCCTACGCCAGCTAATCCTCGTGAACTAGCTGTGGCATCTCCTGACACCCTCAAGGTGAATTTTGAAGATTCATCCTGTTGGCCAGGTGGGGTTAGGTGAATAACCACACTTGGGTCTTGTATGCGTGTTTCTGAAACACAACATACATCAATGGCTCGGATGCCAGGGTCTTAGCTAGTGATGCTTGTTGTCCTATTTGGCAAAGTGTCCTAACATTAAATGCTCCTATATGAAATTGGTAGCGTGGCTTTAGGAGACTATCGGTGGTTTTTTGGTTTCCGTCCTTTTTAGTGCACCCACAGTGAAGAGGTTTATTATTATTATATCATTAGCAGAAATAACACTGTATTTAGATGCATATATCAGTGGGCTTTCAATAGGTCTAATTACACTAAGTGTTTGAAATAAGTTTCCCGGAAACGCGTAGCTGAATAATATCTGGTTTGGTTGACGACTGATGAATACAGAACAGCTAAATTTTCTGTTTTTTTCTTTTTACACTCAGGTCACTCTGCTTTCCATTATTTACCAATCAACGTAGTCTACAGAGCTAACCCTAAGCAATATAAAAGCATTTTCTGAATTTTACTTGTCTAGAAGAACCCTGATATTGATGAACAGAGTAAGGGTTACATTTATCCTAGTTTCAGAATAGTCAGCTTACTAACTAGCCTCATTCTACACACAAATCGAATAGAATTTGTTTAAACTAAAATTTGGACATATTCAGTCTGCTTTCATGCATGAATACATACAGGTCTATTTCATTCAAATAAAATGGTTATCTTTAACCAAAAATCTTTCACTCTCTTATATAATTCTTATCATTGATTCAATCTTTTTCTCTCTTCAAAATATTACTGAATATAATAGGAAAAATTAGATTTTAAAATTTTTATCCTTATAATTTGTTACATTTATACTTTTATGTTTAAATTAATTAATGTTTTAGTTTAAAATTGAATTGTCTGAATGTAACAGCTTAGTAAAGAAATTTGAGTTTGTTTATTATTGTTGTTATGCTAGTTCTCATATTATCTTTCTTCACTTGAAATCACGTGAACTTTCTATGCGAACGAAGGGCTTGAATCCATCATTTAATGTTAGTAGTAGTATATTAAATTTTACACTAATAATATATTAATTAGATTATATCTAGTTGACATATTTAATAGATTAGCCATACGTTTTATAATCTTTGACAAAAAATTTAAATGTATGCGATCGATAATAATTTTATCGTTATCTATGGTTATTAGTATATTCAGGCATGTCACGTGATTGATTCTTTAATAATTCAAGGTTTAGAGTTTAGTTGTTGTTTCATCTTCATGTGTAAAATGCACTTCATCTGATTATATATAAACTTTGGTATGACAAATACAATGCCACGCAAGTTATGCTCAGATGGCGTGAGCTGTTGTTGTTGTTTATTTTATCGAGAGAATGAAACCTTGAGTGTTAGTTAAACAAAATTACAATATATTTTTTCTATTCTTATATAAGACAAAAGGTGTACAAGTATGAAACCTTAATGGTTCAGATTAAACTAAACAGACAATTCTGTCATAAGAAATCAGTAGAGAACTGAATGTTGCCGGTTGGAGAAATTTACTGCCAGCAGTTTGATTATTATCCTTGAAATTTTTGATGTCTTTAACACTGATCCAGTCAAGCAATCACTAAGGAGTGAGTGAGATACATTTATAGTGTTAGAAGGAATGATTTTCTCTAGCTTCCCAAAAGGTCGAGGTTACTTGAACGGGTAGTTTTAGCTCAACAACAATGATTCAGGCGCAGACTATTGAATTCAAGAAATTATTTACTAGTACAATGGGATATATATATATATTAGTGATTCACTGTCTGAAAACAGAGTAAAACTGAAAAATCACATCGGAAATAAATAAACAACTGAAAGTCATATAAAAACATCGATTGAACCTAACCTCTACGAACTGACTGTTTTGTGAAAAAAGTAGGTGAATCAATCACTGTACATATATTCGCTGCTAAGAGTGCATTTCGAATGTGTGTTATATCAGTGTTTTTTTATTTGTGTACTTTAATGGAAGTTAGAAAGTTAGGATATTATAGGCTTAATATTGACTGCATTTAAGTAATAACCATTACACATCATTATCCATCATTTCTTAGCTTAATTAAAATGTACATACTGTAGATCGTTGAATCCGCTTAATATTGTGGCTGAAGTTGTTAACTAATCACTGAGAATGTCACTTATGCATTCGTGCTCAGTAACGCATTTACTGAAATATTCTTATCAGTAATGGTAATGGAAATCAAAGACAGCGTAGAGAAGCTAATTATCAAATGGAAAAAAACAAAAACAAAACAGTCTGCCGCTCACTTGAAATAACTCGTGAAACAACTGACACCTACAACTCGTGGTGACGTCCCACTATCACAGAACCCTTAGTGAGCACCAATCCCCTGACAGAAGCTTAAGTCTTGTGTGGCATGAAGCTACTAAAAACCGGGTAGACAGCCGGACCAATCGGAATTCCTCCAGAATCACTAGAAACAGAACCACACGCTTGAATAGATACCCTCATACCATTACCGTAGAAGTCATAGAAGAGAGAAAAGGTGCCTACTGATTGGAAGAGGGACTACGCTAAGTAACTGTCAAAGAAGAGCGACTTCGACCAGTTCAAGAATTGGCATGTTATCAAACTCTTGTCTGCGTCAAGCAATATACTAAGTTGAGTCATCCTGGAGTGACTAAAAGATGCACTGAACACAAAACTTCTCCTGGAACAAGCCGGAATAAGCAAGACAGAAAGGTGAATTACTGCGTATCATCTTCGAACAGACGATACCTCTTGGGACTCATCAGAAAAACGTATCTACAATCTTGAAGCAACTGCTGTCTTCACCCTATGTGAGATTCGAATCCGTGTAACTCATTTCGCAGCAACCCAAGAACTAGAAGCATGATATTGGCTACTATCTAGTGACCAATAGAGGGAAGGTGTATTCTCAACCTGTAACCAACTAGGCATTTTTGTCTGTAAACGAATTTAGGATGATATGTACATTGATATTAAAATACGTATAAATGGAAAGCTAACTTTAAAAGGTAACCTCAAATGAACAATAATCCCCGCCCACTAATTTACAAAACTTCAAACAGTCCGACTAAATTAATTTACTGACATTTTTGTAGGCTTTTGATTGAATTCCGTTCAACTATTTCTTTGCGTTTGTCTATGTGATAATTTTGATAATTTAAATTTCTCCTGTTCTTACTCCCACTATACTTCTTTTATGATTACTTTTCGGTAATACATTTTGTATTATTGATCGATGTAGGTTTTCAAAATACAGTTGATTAAACCTGAATAATTTAATCGATACAAAGTAATTTTTTCAATATTCTTACTAAAAGCTAGAAAAAAATTCTTTCCTTATGCCAACCTTTATCATCTCTACCGGCTTCTGTTTTTCAGCAGCAAAACAGTGTTTCACCCATTTATATCTTCATTTATTAACTCATTTAAGCCACACTTATATAATGTTAACTCTTGCATCCTGTCTATTATTCTCTATTGTTCCCCCTTAGTTTTTCCTGGGCTGGCTACTGAAGAAAGACTATATCTTATTACGCAGGATGTTAAAGGTTATCAGCAGGGTAAGCTACGTGCCACTTAACCAGCTTGTTAATATCCTGGTCTGCAGGCACTTGGACTCATGTGAAAAATGGGCTTAATCCATTCTATCTATCTAATTCACACCACCCTCTTCATTCACAAATCTCCCCTTGTATCTCATCAGGCAGAACCAGAAGCCTATATAGAACACTATACGCTCGCACTAGTAAGTACAAAAACTCAACGATACCCTACTTAGCTCATGTTCTCTGCGATAAAGAAAGCATTAGCTGTGTGTGCGTCGGTGGCACAGTGGTTAGGAATCTCACCGGCCATGCACATGGCCCGAGGTTCGATCCCCTGTCGACGCACACCGGATATCTATGGTCGGTCTGGAAAATTTGGGCTACCGATATCCATACTGAAAATTCCATGCTTGCACCAAAAATACAGTGTGGAATCAAGCTGTAATCAAAAATAAAAGAATAAAAAATAAAAACTCATAACTTATTAAATAATCAGTAGGAGAATTGGATCTCGTCTTTCCAACTTATATAATTCATAGGTACAACGTTTTCTTTCTTTCTTTTGCTTTTCCCTTTTTTTGTTATGTGCTGTTTTGTTTCTCTCTTCCTTAGAAACTCTACTGAAAACATTCTTCTTCTTACATTCACGCCCTGTATATCTCGACCTTTATGTTACCGCTTACGCCAGTAAATATGCTACCATCTACTTTTCTAACACCAAACACTGTTCAATTTTTGCTTTGCTACCGACATGCTAATATGTTGTTGTCAAAATTAACCGAGATTACCGTTAATCTATGTAGAACTTTATTTATTGTTAATGTACTAACTGGATGCAATACTGTAGTAAAATACTGAGAATTCCATTCTGTATCACAAGTTCTGTTTTGGAATAAAGCAAATTATTATTATTAGTAGTAGTATACATCAAATGGTTGTCTTTTGAAGATTCATTTAACTTGAATTTGATTTTTGTAAAATAAGATTACCAGCATAAATAATTATTATTCATTTTAAGTAGAACAAGGACTTCAGTGGCTCATTTTTTCCACTGCACTCGATTCTATACTGTTACATTCAGCTAGCTCTACGATCGCCCAAAAGGTTTCCCTTCCTATTCAGATAATCTCCTTCCTCAATGGCACCCTGGGATCCACGCCCAGGTCATCACTTCCTATTCAGGTTTCACTCGACGATCTGTTTCAGATCTTGAGAGTTCCTATTTAGGACTCATCCGCCTAATGCACCTTCATCATTGTGTGTAGTCGATGGTGAAAATTCAAACACAGTATATTATTACTTCGAAATTTGGAGTACTTTCCAACAGGTTGCATAATACATGTTAGAAGCCGATTGGGTGAGTGACCCTCATTTACGCAGGTGGTATACTTCTTGTCGCTCATCATGAATAGTTGCCTTTAACCTTGGAAAACTTCCAGTGTTTAGCTGACTGATTATACTGCATACTTAGTCAGCAAATTTCAAGCGATGACTGGACGACTGCGTTATTTACCGTCCAGCAGTCAGTTCTTATAAACCGTACTTCACCTCAGAATTCAGAAGTCAAGTTGTTATCTTCCTTTGCAATATACAAGGCTAAAGGTGGACGATGAATAAAGATAAAACAGAGAGAATGAATTCTTACTCAATTTTACTAAAACTAAACTGTTGAATAAGTTCAGTGATGGCTAACAGTGGAATTCGAGAAGGATACTTCTTCCTGCTTGGGGCTGTTCAGTGGGATACATTCAGATCTGAATAAATGGAGATGTCCAGTTTGAGACTCGAATCTAGGATAAATGGCCTCGAATAGTGAAGTAATACTGAGTCATTTATTCATGGAGTTCGCATGCCATGTGTGTTTGTTCCGGTCTGCTGAAATCAATCTGAATCTGCAAATGTGAAGATTTTTACAAATATCCTTATCTTGCAACATATGATTTTCATGTTAAATTCATCTTTGCAGAGATCCAACGTTTCATCTTGAAAGCTGAACTTCTAGGAAGAATAATTTGCCTTCTGCCTAACCTTCACTTCTGAAGTCCACTGACAGATTAAAGTTATTAAAGACTTCCAAGATTTAGCTCAGTATTCTCATAAACAATGACAAGTATACTTTCCATGTATTTCTTGTAAACTTTGAAGTGACTATTGAATGATTGGAGGCTATTTGATTCCAGTTGCACGTTAAAGCAATTAGCGATTAACAGAAAAAGTGGAGAGCCCGTTGCTACTTCTTCATTTTGTCAGCGTATTTAACCGTTGAATACAAATTGGATATTTATTTTTTATTTATTTAAACGCATAAAAAACTTGGTACAATATGGCATTAAAAAGGATGCGCCACACAATAATAATAAAACAACACAGATTAAAAGAAAAAAGGAAAGAAGAGAAAAAAATATTTAATTAGAGAAAGGATAAAGAACTTCATCTGGAAGGAAGACAGTCGTGCTTAACAAGTTCAAACAGTGTTCGTTAATTATCATCAGGAAGGGAAGAAAGAAGGAAATTGCAACATGTTCGCCATTGATTATGATTCTTGGCCATATCCGATAACGTTTCGAGCCATCGATTTGAGCTATCTCTCAGACCCCAACCAGGGAGTCGTGACACACCAACCGATACTAATTTAGCACAAAAATCCTTCATCCCACGACGCCACGTCATGGACTGACCACCTCTCCGCCTTTCCCATCCCGTTCCAGGGCTAGCGAACAGAGACCTGTACGGAAGCCTCTGGGGTGACATTCGGAGCACATGTCCAAGCCACCGGAGCCGGTGTTTCCAGATGACGACACTCAGTGAATGGTGATCTCCTCTGTGTTCAAACACACGCCGCCGAACCTCAGGATTACTCACGCGATGATGCTATCGAACGCAAGCTATCCTGTGGAGACAGCGATGATCGAACATGCAGAGTCGCCGCACACCGTCAGCGCGGAGAGGCCAGGTTTCACAGACGTAGAGCAGGTCAGCCCGCACCGAAGCATTGTATACCCGACCTTTGACAGCCAGGCTAACGTCACGATGGCGCCAGAGGTGGCTCAAGTTGATGTATGCCACCCTCGCCTTCATTATACGGTTGGAAATCTCATCCGTCACCCCTCCGCCAGCACTCACACAACTACCCAGGTACACAAACTTATCAACAAATTCAAGCGGTTCACCCGCAACAGTGAGTGCAGGTACAGGCTCCTGCCAATCTTGTAACAGTACTTTGCACTTAGACGGCGCACAGCACATACCATGCTTACAGACACTGATCGCCAACTGATTAAGTGCGATTTGGGCAGCCTGCATGCTATCGCACAGTAAGACGATATCGTCTGCATACTCGAGGTCGAAAAGTCTATCTCCAGGTAGCAGATCTACACCACCTTCACGCACATCCTTCAGAGCTGACTCCAGAATGTCATCGATGGCAAAGTTAAAGAGAAATGAAGAGATTGGGCAACCCTGTCTAACCCCACTGTTGGTTGGGAACAGTGGTGATAATTGGTTGTATGCCCTCACTCTACCCGAGGTGTTTCTGTATAGGGCTTTCAAGATGTTAACAAATTTCTCAGGTACACCTCTCTCTAACAGACAGTTCCAGAGCACAGTTCTGTCCAACGAATGGAAGGCAGCCCTAATATCAAGAAACACAACGATCGTCGCCCTGCAATACGTGTGGCGGTGTTCCAACAACTGACGGAGCGTGAACACATGATCAATACATCCACAACCTGAACAAAATTTAACCTGCTCTTCACGAGTCAATCCTTGACGTATTTTGCACAGTCTACGAAGCAAGACAGCAGCCAGTATTTTAGACGCGACTGGTAGCAGACTGATGCCCCTATGATTGCCACACGAATTACGTCGACCCTTTTTAAAGATTGGGACGATAATGGCTTCGTTCAACATTGATGGTACACTCTCAGTCTCCCATACCTTCCTGAACAACCCAGTTAGAGCCATTGTGAGAGTCTCGCCACCATCTTTAAAAAGAGCCGGGGGTAATTTGTCTGTGCCGGGCGCCCTATGGCGTTTCAATACTTGGAGTTCCTTACGGGCCTCCCCTGCGGTGGGTGGGTCAGTACTAACAGACCAAAGAGCACTGGGGCCAGTGACAGCACACACTGAAGCTGGTGGCCAGCTAAACTGCTTCTCGAAGCGTTCCAGGCGTCTTTTCAAGCTGGTAATTGGCGTGCCATCTGCCTCACACACCGTCTCGCTGACACCTTGTTTCTTGCTTCCAGTGGCTCGGATGAGTTGGAACAGCTTCCGAGTGTTGCCAGATGCAGCAGCTGTCTCCATCTCACACGCACGTTCTGACCACCAGGCTTCGCGGCCCTTACGTAAACACTGTCTAATCTTGGGCGTGAGCGCCTTCCGCTAATTGTTGTACTCGCTGCCAGCCGGAATGGACCGGGGTTCATCCAGGAGTTGCAAGGAACTCTCAGAAACCCAGTGGTTTTTAGCGGAGCATTCTTTCAAGCCGCAAGCGGCTACACTCGCCTTTTGCATGGCACCTTGCACATGAAGCCAATGTTCATCTATACTACTTGGAGGGTTGCTGGCAAGCATTGTTAACTCGTTCTGATATTTCAAAGAAGTTGCAGGTGCTACTAGTTTGTTCACATCAACGTTTATACGACGGCTTTTATGACACATGATCGGAGTCCAAGCATGTGCTCCAGAAGGAGCGACAGTCTCGTATGCATCCTCGCCACCGGGAACTGACCGCAATTTGATCAATCTGAGTCCAAGCTTGCTTCGCAGAGAGAGGACGCCAGGTAGCGCTACGGCGATGGCTGTGCCAGAAGTTGGTGCCGGCTAGAAATAGGTTGTGATCCGCGCAAAGCTGCAGAAGACGGTCCCCATTATCTGACCTGCGACCAAGTAGTCCCCACTGACCACCTAGACGATTTTCCTGTGAGCTTAGACGCCTGACCTGTGCATTCAAGTCCCCCAGCCAGCACTACGATATCCCTCCGACCCGCCTGTTCCAAGAGATCGCTGAGTTGGTAGCAAAACTCATCCTTCATTGCATCCGGGCTGCAATCCGTCGGTGCATAGGCAGAGACAACAAATAGACACCGCCTATCTGGCCTACTACTTCTTAATTTCCTATAACCTTCCAGCCTCACAGCACATAAACGACTGTTAATGGGGATCCAGTCGAGCAATGCAGCTTCGGCTGTAGCCCTCAGTGCGACACCGACACCAGCTACGCCGGATGCCGATGCCACAGTGTCCCCGGATAAGCGCAGGTGGTACATACTACTAGAACTTCCAGATGGAGAGGATAGTGGAAGCAATTCACTGGGATCTTGGATGCGGGTCTCCAAAATGCATCACACATCGATAGCGAGGCTTTCTAAAGTTCCTACCAACCCTTCTTGTTGTCGGATTTGCATCAGCGTCCAGACATTTTAGGTGGCCAGCTTGAACGCACCCGCGGTTTCAAGATATCTGTGTTAGATGTCACATTGGGGACAACCATTTTGAGGACTACTCACTAACATCTCGAAACGACATGGACGGGCTGGGAATCTCGGCAAAGGCGAAAGGCTGTCGAAGGTTAAGAAGTTAAGGTTAGCAAAGGTAAAATACAGGAAACTATGTATAAAAATAAAAGTTAGGCTGGAAGGACATAAGTTTTTTGAGGGATCATTATTGCTTGCAATCATTTTACTAGCGCGCGATGAATTTCAATGACAGTTTTTTGTTTTACTTCATTTCTTGTGTGAGGGCTGAGATAGTGCCCCGGCGCCCAGACCGAAGCAGGTGGTTTTATTAAGGGACCACCCCCCGAGCCTTTGACTTGGATTCTAATCCGCAAGGCAGCGGAGAAGCGTCAAGAGCTGCATTCCCATGGTTCCCGGTGACCCATATGGGTTCCTACGCCATTTGATCCGATCAGATACTGGAGCCCATGTACCCCATGGTAACTGCTTTTAGTTTAAGCGCTATCCAAACACCCTTCCATGCTGAAAATTCCATACTTGTACCAAAAATACAGTGTGGAATCAAGCTGTAAATAAAAAATAAAACATGGTAGGACCTGCAGGGACAGAGTCCCAGACAGTTAGGCTTCTTGGGTCATTGTGGTATTCAAGCCCGACCACCACGGCAAGGTAGCAGTTGTCGGCCGGGGGTTATTTAATTTGCATCTCAGTATTAACTTTCTGATTGGCTTAATGCGTATTATTACTTATCGTTCCTCTGCGTTTCAAGACGAACATAGGGCTTCAACAACACATCTCCACTTTCTATTCTCTGCTGTCCTCTTCAGCTGTGTCCACGATTACCCATAATCTCTTTTCTCCTCCTCGACACACGATTTCCCACACGTCACTCTCTCGTTAACGGTTTAGTCATCACTTTCCATTTGGATTCCCCTCGAGCGATGGTCTGCATTGCGCACAAAGTCACTTGGCAACCTCCGGAGAATGGGGCAGCTGTTGATAAAAGTCTGCATTAGCCTGTTGGAAATCCTTCTCCTGTGACACAATACAAGTTACTGAACCGTGAAGAAGAACTGACTGACTTGACACTGGTGTTGAAAACCCGAATCTTGTTGTTTATGCTGATGCTGAGTGCAGTGCAGAAAATTTCCAAACTGGTTTCAGGTTAATGAAGGCGTGCGTATCTTCCCTTTCTGATTCTGACTGACTGACTGGCCGACTGGCTTTGACATCTTCATTCGTTCCGATTGCTTATCGTTGAAACCAAGCTTTCTAGATAAGTGAGTTCATACGCCAGTTCATACAGAGTGAGTGAGGCATAAGCCACTCAGCCTTCTTTGGTAGCTTGACAACGTGATCAGGCTTTCTTCCAGTCGACAGGTTCTTCTCCTTCCTTCTTTCCAAACCTTGTGCAATGATGGCGTGAGCACATCTTCTGTAGTCTCTGGGGCCGTTTCCAGTGCCTCCACTCGGGTAGGGCAGTGTGATTCCATTTGATCCTGCTGCCTTCACGATCGGACTTCAGTAGTTGTGGTGCGTCGGTGGCACAGTTGTTAGCACTCCTGCCAACTATGCACATGGTCCGAGGTTCGATCCCCTGTCGACGCACACCTGATATCTATGATCGGCCTGGAAAATTTGGGTTACCGATATCCATGCTGAAAATTCCTTACTTATACCAAAAATACAGTGTGGAATCAAGGTGTAATTAAAAATAAAATAAATAAATAGTTTGATTGCATTCAAGATTTCTGCTTCCGTTGAAGAATTGGAGTCCACTAACAGGGAGTTGAGTGAGTGCTGTTGGTCATGGTCATGATCGTGGTGGATGTGGTGGTAGTCTCAGTATTTATGGACGAGTTCCAAATGGTGGTGGTCGATTCAAGACTCCTTCGAGGTGATCAACTCATTGTTTCACTTGTCTCTCCTCTTTGATGGTAATCAGGTTCCCCCGAACATCTTTCACCAGTTTCATCATCTGAATTCATCTCTTCACGAATAGCGAGTAATCTTGTTATCTGATATAATGTTCTGAGGTCTTTTTCACCTCAACCTGAAACCTGCCTGTTCTGCTTCAGTGGCCAGTCGTTGTGTCGTAGAATTGTCTTTTGTCTTTCCCAGAACCCTTCTTCATGTCTTTCTTGATTCAGTGCAGTGTACATTGAATTCAGTTTCTGATTCCATTGTTCCACAGTTCCAATGTTCTTCCACACATGTCTCCTCAGTGAAGTCACGTAGTATGTACGACTTTGCTCTCATCTGATCTGATCTGTTCTGTAGCGAAGGCATCCCCTGTAGTTTTGTCCTTTGGTTTCTGAATGTTTGACTTGAATTACAGTGGTCTGTCTTCAGTTGTTTTCGTGGATTTCAGCTTCACCTTGAGGACTCGTTGAAGTGGATGATTATCTGAGCCCATATCTGCTCTCCGTCTTGACTTTGTATCCAGCAGACTGCGTCTTCACTTTCTTGAGCAACACTGAGATGAAATCTATCTGTTTCGTAATGTGTGTGTCAGGTGAAATCCATATCGGTGACCTTGTGTATATCTTTGTGCTTGTACACACTGTGTTGATCACCAAATCATTCAAATCACAGAAGTCTGCGAATAACTGTGCGTTCTTATTCATTTCTGTAGGTGAGGGCATCTTGACCCATGACGAGGTCTCTTCGTGTATTATCCGCGTTTAGTTCGGTTGGCATTCATATCGCCTATGAGGATTTTGATGTCACCATTCGGGATATTGTCCATTACTGTTTGTAGTTGCCCTAAAATCTCTTCCTTCTTGTCTTGTTCCAGGTTGTTTGTAGCACTGTGTATAGCATTGGATAATTGTGACCTTCCTTCCATTGGAGTTGAATCTTGCTGTCATAATGCTGCAGGACGAAGTTGGTTCCCACTGCATTAGGGCTTTGGCTGCTACTGGTGACATCGTGATAGCCACTCACTGTCCCAGTGTGTTCGTGATTGTGGTTTGAGTGACCAGAACGGCGTAGATTACTGACTGTCCACTTGACATTGTTGTCAGTCCACAACCCCTCCATCTGCTTTCTCAAACACAGTACTTCTATGCCATATCTTCTTATTTCTTTGTCTACCTGGGCAGCCTTCTCAGCCTCGTGCATTGTGCGTATATTCTACGTCTCTAATCCTACTCTTGCTTCCATCGAGAGAAGATACATCGACTGTCTGACTGGCTTCTTGAAGACTTTCACCAGCCTGCTGTATCGTTTCGCTTCTCCGATTCCAGCGATGAATAAGTTTGGTTTTCGTCTTTTGTATTTTCCATAGTTTTTTTTGTGCTTCGAAGTTGCTTTTGCAGTTCGATTGGTTCTGTCGTGTACAGTCGCTAGCCCAAGGTTTAATCCTCCTTTTTTATCGGGGCTTGCGACAGGCTAGAAAACTAGCTAGCAATTAACCAGGCGAGGTTTCGTAATGGGTATACTGACACTCAAATTTGGACTAATTAACTCACCACAAACGCGAATGAAATGGACGGATGATAAACTTTTATGGGTTTTGCTCAGTAAGCAGAAAAAGAAATCTCGTTGCTTCTCTTGTGACGAGAACTTATGGGATTTGCACCGAAAATACTTTTGGTAGGATAATGGAATCCTTCAGAGTGGTTAGGACTCTCGCCGACCATGTACATGGTCCGGGGTTCGAGCTCGCACCGACGCACACCTGATATCTATGGTCGGCCTGCAAAATTTAGGCTACCGATATCCACGCTGAAAATGCCATACTTGTACCGAAAATACAGTGTGGAATCAAGCTGTAAATCAAAAATAAAATAAAAAAAAAATAATAATTAACTATTCTCTATTCAAGTAATATTTGTCAGTTTTCTCGACTGTTTGAAATTGTTGGTTATTTTTAACACTGTAATTTCTCAGGGAACCTTTGACTTTTATTTACAGTTAACATGCGTACATATTAACGTCTAAATAACTGTACGGCTTTGAAAAGAAATTATAAAAAGAGATTTTTCGTCCTACATATGTGTTCTTAATTCATCTCATATGGGAATTTTTTATATCTTGAAGAACAAAGGTTATATGATGAGGTAATAATAAGCAGAGAGGACAGGAAGTTGGGAAAGATATGTATGTAGTCAGAGGGATTCAGATCTTAAAACATTATATTTATAAGTTGTATTTGGAGCTTTAACGACTAAATATCAAGAGGATTTTCAGTTAACTGATTGAGGAATAAGGCTACATAAAAACCATGGGTCATCCTCATTGTTCACCTGATCAACAGGGAGGAGTTGAATGTGAACACTACTGTTAGGTATCAGATTCACTATGTCTAGAGGTTCTTAGAGATCCCCCATTTGATATTATTTCTGACTAAGGACCAAAGCCAGCCGCTATTAACTTAAAAAACAAATTCTGTCACTCTTGTACTTTATTTGTGAGGCACACTGTTGTCAAAATTTTAACTGAACGTAAATATCTCCTAGTGAACTTATCAGCATGCAGTTCGTATAACAGAAATAGATGGGCATCTGAAAGACTCTTGTCATTCCTCAATGACATACATTTAATGCCTTTGAACTTTGAGTTAATTAGGGATGCGCCACCAATGTGCGTCGGTGGCACAGTGGTTAGGACGCTTGCCAACTATGGACATGGTCCGGGGTTCGATCCCCGGCTGATGCACATCTGATATCAAATGGTTGGCCTGCTAAATTTGGGCTACCGATATCCATGCTGAAAATTCCAAACTTGTACCAAAAATACAGTGTGGAATCAAGCTGTTATCAAAAAAGTCAAAAAAAAACACCAGAAGCTGTATTTAAGGTTCTAAATAAGTCCGAAATTACGATGGCACTTAAACCAACCAATTCACTCAGAAATGAACTTTATCACCCTGAAGATCCAATAAATCTAACTAGACCAAATAACATGTAATGACTATGAGATCAATTACCTAAGTCAGATTTGTAGATTACAGTCGGTGAGATTATCAGAACGTAGAATTTCAGCTACATGGTTGACACTGTAGGTAAAATAATTTCTAAAAAAGCTTAGCCACTGAAATTCACTCACTTACATGTAATCACACAATAGGATGGAATAAGGCAGAAGTACTACTAAGCAATGCAGCTAGGTGGATAGACAGATAAATCACCGGTTCTTTGTTCACAGAACCAACACGAAACATATACCCATGTTTCGTCCTAGTTTGGGACTCTTCATCAGTACTCATCCACCGGCGTCCGAATCCAGGACTTCTGAATGCAAGGCAAGCTCGTCTAGCTAGGTGTGCTTCTGGTGAGCTCAGTCACAATAGCTCTCTTGTGTTTAGATCACTTCTATCTGGATAGGAATTACTACTGGTTGATGTTGCTGGTTTCCAATTGCACATACTACTCGGTAATATATACCATCATGCTACTTTCCATGCCCCAGTCTGTAGGCCAACATTGCGATACAACTTCTCTGGTGGTGGTGGTGGGTCACAATGATCGGTTTCAAGAAGCTGTTGGGTCAAGATTTTTGCATACTAATGCTCATCAGTGGGATTACGAGGAGATCCTAATCACCTTGTGCATCTTAACGTATGACCTCGGCGTTATATGTTAAAAATGATGTAGACGATTTATTGAAACCTTGTCCTGAGTTATGTGAAACTAATTTCTGCTTAGTAACAGGAATGTTTTCATTCTTCACTCTGTGATTTCGCCCCTTGGTGTATTGAAAAAGGAAACACAGTGTAACTGCTGGAATGTCAAAATGAAAATAAAGAGATTGAATATTTCAACTAATTTCAGCCTTATAAGTAAGTTGGATATATACAGTAAGCGCAAGCAGTGTAGAATCTGATAGCCCATATCACGTGTATATCGTTTCATTTCAGAAAATCGAATTACTTCAACTAAACAAATTTCACCTAGTTGACTAAGCTTGCTAAAAGTGATAAATTAAAGACACTTCAAGACTAATATGATGATAATAGCTTTTTTCTGGACAAGATGCTCCATTCGGAATGCAAGAGAATAATAATAGTAATTTAGGACCAAAAGTTAATGCTGAATTCCAAATAATTATTATTATTCCCTTGGATTTCAGCAACATGCCTGTTCTTGTGGTGGCACAGTAGTTAGGACGCTTGCCAACTATGGACATGGTCCGGGGTGCGATCCCCGGCTGATGCACATCTGATATCAAATGGTTGGCCTGCTAAATTTGGGCTACCGATATCACAGGCTGAAAATTCTAAACTTGTACCAAAAAGACGGTGTGGAACCAAGCTATCTATAAAAAATTGAAATTAAAAAGAAATTCTAACTAGCTCCACGATCGCCCATAAGCCATTATCTACCCCTTACAAGATCTCCTTCATCTTACCTTTGCAGCCACGTCTAAGCTGTCATTTCTCATTCCAATTCTACTCTTAAATGTCTCCTCACCGTATTTCTCACCAATATCCATTTCCTTCTGCATATTTGTTGAGCAGTAGGTTCTTGGCTGGTTTTCTACCCACCAGAGTTCCGTATTGCTTATTTTTTCTGAACATCTAATCTTCGGTATGGAGCAAAGGCAATGGTTGATAAAAGTCTGCAGAAACCCGTTAAAAATGCTTTTTATGACTCACCAAGACTCTGAACCATACAGAAGTACTCATTCACTTCATATTACTGCTGAATGCAGATTTCCACATTTATTTACTGATGAAGATCTGTTTTGCCTTTCCGATCCAGCCTGGCTTGGACATCCCTATCCGTTCCGCCACCTGTAGTTGAAACGAAGCCGTCTATACAAGTGAAACAAGTGACTTCTTTACAATTTATTTCGTTTATAGTGATTGAGGCTTATTGTTATCGTTATTCAAGTATCTTCATCACTCCTGCATTATCTGTGTTCACTTGATGCTCCGTTTCCACTGTCAGCCTATTCCGACAACTTGTTGGTTTTCGCCTCTATGACTTCGAGTTTGTGGGCATTAGACATAAATCACTGAAAAAGTTCAGATCATATAGAATCTTCTTGTCAGCCGAATGTTTTCCTGTATTCTCACTCCCCACTCACTGTCTGTTGTATGCTTCAACCCACCACACCAGGAACTTCGTGAGTGACAGTAGACTGCCTTGTCTTACCCCTGTCGTTATTGTCATTTCAAAGACTTCACTGGGTTTTTTAGTGTGAGCCATTTGACATGTGGAATAAAGCTGTTTGTAAATGTTTGGGCATTGTACTCCGTAGTGCTGGAACATTTTCCAAATTACTTCTCAGTAAACGCTACCAAAGCCCCTTTCGAAATCAACAAATTCGAGGTAAAGAATTAAATGCAATCCTTTGCACTGTTCGATATTTGCGATTTGATCCTCACAATATTTGCTTCTTCTGAATTTTACTTATTCCGGGAAGAGTTCTGCACCCAAAGCCTCTTTTAGTCGCTCCATGATGGCGCAATATCATATTCTGCATATTTATGGAGCCTGCGTGTTTAAATGAATTACGAACAAATAAGTGCCGTAGTTCGCTCCTAAATAGGTATGTTAGTTCTTTGGCTTTTAGACAGCGAAGTATATAGTTAACATGTTATACATAGCTAATGACGAATAAGTTATCATTGATGCATATATAACAAGCTTTGGGAGTTTTTCGAAAAATCGAGTTATTTCAAACATATATTCCCCTTTATGAATTCAAATAAGATGAGAACAACAGCTTTCGCAGAATAATAAACTGGTATCATCATTTATTCCGTTGACTTCTCATCAGCTGCTTGCAACCCAAAGACATTATTAGGTTTATCTACAGAAACAGTTTCAACCTACTTGCACAAAGTTCATTTTTAGACAAAAATCAATACAAGCATGCAACGCCAATGATAATAATAATAATAATCACTTTACCCGAAACAACAATAATTATACATAATGAAATCTTTCGTTGTTACGTAATCAGATGAAAGAAAGGATGAAAAAATCCAGCTACTATGGCAAAGAAAACTGATAACTGCTTCTTTCTAAACGCAGGTTTCAAATCAGGTTTCAGGCGCTTGATGGAGATTACTTCGGCGAAATTAAGGAGAATTGGACTCTCTTGCTTAGTGATAATTTTGAACGATCTCAAGACCCGTGTCAAGCAGATGCCTGGCAATGGCACTGTTGGAAACATTTATTCCCTTGAGAAGTAGGCTTTTTGGCACATGTTCAGAAAATCGGAGGTGTGCCGTTTTTCTATTCTTCCAGTGTATTGGTTCACGTAGATACACGTAAATTTGTATGCACAGTTGGAGTTAACATGAGAAGGGTATCTGTTGACTTTTGACTGCACCAAAGAACATGTTGTTCGATAGACAGGAACCAACTTAGCTGCAGGATAGGCTATGGCTATTGACATATTCAGTCTTCTGTTGACTGCTGTTGCAAAATTTTCTAATCTTTAAAATCTAGTTGGATTGAGATATGCATTTTGCCCACTGTGATTTGTCTGATTTTTGAGCCTTCACATCTTCCATATTTGTTAATGAATCTTTGACGATAGCCGTTGTTTTTCAACACCTTTTCGAGATTCGTAAATTCCTCCTCTAGTTTCTCTGCAGAGCATATTCTCCTCGCTCTATAGTACAGAGTCTTGACTAGTGCTCGTTTATAGCTATTTAGACAAAAACTATTAAAATGTAAGTATTGTCCATTCCATGTGGGCTTTCGGTAGATTGACCTCTGGAGAATACCGTCTTCTAGGCGTTGCATGGCGACGTCAAGGAAATGGAACTTTCCATCATTTTCGTGTTCCATAGTAAATACAATATTTGTATGTGCGTTGTTGAATTATCTGAGTAGATAGGAGGCATGACTTTCGTTGTTGCATACTACAAGTGTGTCACCGACATATCGACAATAGGAAGTTGTTTGATCATTTGCATGCTTCAACTTTGTTTTCTCAAGGTTTGACATGAAGATATCTGCTAAAACATGGCTAATCGAACTGCCCATAGCTACACCATCTATTTGTCGGGAAAGAGTGTTGTCAAACTGGAATTGTACATCCATGGTACACATTAGCAGTAGGCGTTTGAATTCTGGCTCTGGTAGTGGGAGAAGATCAGACTGCCGACAAATTTTCTCAATAGTTTCATTGATTGGGTTCCTTGTGAACAAGAAGGCTGTATCAAATGACTCCATGAACTTATTTGAAACATTTATATGGTTCACAATCCCGGCGAAATGAAATGAGTCTTTCATGGGGTACACGGTTAGTCGTTAACGAATAGGTTCCAACATATCTACAAATCAACAAGCAAACTTATGTTGGAGATAGCTGATCATCGAAAGTATAGCTCTTAACCCTGGCCGACTGCTTGGAAGGCAGTCATGATAACCGCGATTTTCTGAACATGTGCCAAAAAGCCTACTTCTCAAGGGAATAAATGTTTCCAACAGTGCCATTGCCAGTTCATCTCCTTGACACGGGTCTTGAGATCGTTCAAAATTATCACTAAGCAAGAGAGTCTAATTCTCCTTAATTTCGCCGAAGTAATCTCCATCAAGTGCCTGAAACCCGATTTGAAACCTGCGTTTAGAAAGAAGCAGTTATCAGTTTTCTTTGCCATAGTAGCTGGATTTTTTCATCCTTTCTTTCATCTGATTACGTAACAACGAAAGATTTCATTATGTATAATTATTGTTGTTTCGGGTAAAGTGATTATTATTATTATTATTATTGGCGTTGCATGCTTGTATTGATTTTTGTCTAAAAATGAACTTTGTGCAAGTAGGTTGAAACTGTTTCTGTAGATAAACCTAATAATGTCTTTGGGTTGCAAGCAGCTGATGAGAAGTCAATGGAATAAATGATGATACCAGTTTATTATTCTGCAAAAGCTGTTGTTCTTACTTTATTGAAAATCGAATTATTGTTTGTTTACACAAAAATGTTAAGTCAAATATGGCGACATGGTCACTTTGTATATGCAGACTGCGTGATTTGTCTGTGTTAATGCTTTCCGTTTATCAGAAATTTCAGTCATTCTGTAACTAATGTGGCGAAATGAACTAGGCAACTACATTCAAAAAGCACACTGTACAAAAATGCTTCTCTGTACTTCATTTCCGTTTTACTACAACAAGAGTTAGACTGTTTCGTATAATGGCACAGCTTTCTTTTAGTCAGACTTTACTGAGTAGCTGAACAGGAAGCGATTAAGCCCTGACACTTTGTTTCGCTCTAAATAAGGCGAGGAAAATTTTCATTAAGACTAGATAGGTTCAAAACTTCATAAACACTTAGTAAGTTTAGTTGGCGCGAGTATGACTGACTCCGAGATAGGAACTTACAGTGACTGACGAATTTCATCGTCATCATCATCAAGCAGGCCACATTTTCTGTCGGCGTCAGGGGAAAAGCTGTAGAAAAGTTATACATAACAGTGGTTATTGCTTGTTATTGATAATCATCCACCAGTCTTGTAGAAGTTCAACCCAACAATAAGTTTTTACTGTTAATTTCATTACTATTATTATTATTATTATTTTATTTGTTCTTTAGCTGGTTTCACTTTGTTACCGAATGTATTTGAATTATACCAACACTTATATACCTACCAATCAAGATTTATTGCACTCAGCCTGCTTGAATTATTTTACTTCTCTATTCCTTCACGTTCCCATTAGAACACAGGTGCCCAGCTACAGCGTTGGAGTTTCAGCAGCAGTGGTTTTATTTTTATGCAGTGAGGTTCCTAGCCTCATACCCAAACTTCCATTTTTACCGGCCTAATAACCGGCTTAGTCAGTTAAAGCAGTACATCGGCAGGGGATCGAAACCACAGACGTGGCCAACGAAGCATTCTACCACTAAGCCACCGATGCACGCTTGAATTACTGGGCTGTCTTAATTTCCACTTATCACAATACATCATACTATCTCTAATTCTTATTCTGTTAATGAAGAAGACTTATAGCTCAGGTGGATGATTTGCAATTAATAGTGTTCTCTGAGCTGGTTGATTTAGTTGCGGAGCTTTCGTCATCCTCCTCCTCTAGACAATATATGTCAGCGCAATATTTAGCATAAAGTGAAATGATTTAAATTCTTCTTCATGAGTGATATAATTGCGTCTCCCGGTAACCACCTTTACATATGTATTGATCATTTTCTATTGACTTGGACTTTAAGCTTTCTGGTCACATGATTTACTTTTTATTAGTTCGTATATTTCGTCTATATTAACGTGTTTGTTAATCGCTGGTTGATTCACTTGAGTACCAGGCTTCTAGGGATTCCCTGACTGCACTTTTGGTGTTTCCTCTGTCTAAGATTTCGACATTATCCCAATCAAATTGATGTCCATAATTGTCCATATGCATTGATATGAAAGGATATATATCGTGTCTTTTCACGGCTGATTTGTGTTCTTGGATTGTGATTCGAAGGGAACGCCCACTTTGGCTGATGTAATGCTTGTTACAGTTCATACAATTTATTTTGTAAATGGTATTAATTTTATCCTCTTTTCTATTGGATCTTTCGGAAAATTTAAATCATTTCACTTTATATTAAATATTGCGCTGACGATATTGTCTAGAGGGGGAGGACGACGAAAGCTCCGCAACTAAACCAACCAGCTCAGAGAACACTATTAATTGCAAATCAAGACCATCTGTCAACAATTACTCGCTAGCTTACTAGGCTTCAAGAAAATTTATCATGTATAGTAGTAAAAATTTCACAAGTGACCGATTCATTATGCATGGTAATATTCTTTTCGGTTTGTTTTTCCTACGAATATTAATCACTATGTATCATTTATGCTTCGTTTTTCTTCCTCGTCTATTGCAACTACCGAGGCTGAAAATTCTTACCATTCAGAGCTGATTTATTTCCTCTTCAAAGTACATAAAATGAGTTTTAAAAACAAAAACACAACCACCCAACTAACATCAATGTGAAATGCATTTCAGTAACCAGTCATCTAGCTTGGTGATCACGATACCAGTTTAACTGATAGTGTAATAACAGAAGACAAAGGCCAGGCAACAGATCGCGTATTGAGGAAATCAACATATATTTATAGATTTTCATGTACATTATTATAAATTGCTGTCAATAGACAAACACAGTCTTCTGATTGGTTGTGGCACTTAAGCAATAGTGCACTATGATTTGGTTACATTTGCTTGACGTTCTAGTAATTTTTTTCTTCAAACAAGAAAAGTTAGCGGTTTCTGAAATTGTCAATACAATTTTTCGGATCTGTTTTCAGTGCTTCTGGAGGAATTCCGTCTGGTTCTAATACCTTCTCAGCTTCCAGTAGCTTTATTGCATTCAAGACTTCTAATTTTGGCAGGTGGCTGGTGTTCATTGGCAGTTATTTCTCCAGTGTTGATGGTATTCCTGGACGCCTCCGAGATGCTAATCGATTCAGTAGTCCTTTAGAATAGTTAGCCAGGCGTTTTTTCTGGTATTTATGTTTCATTAACTGTCTTCCACTGGCTTCGTTGGTGTTTGTCTCTTCGCAAATGCAGCGTTCTAAGACTTGTTATTTGATGTAGTGTCCTAAGGTCTCTTTTGCCTGCAGCCTGTTCCACATCAGTTGTTAGTGTTTGATAAAAGTCTCTTTTGTCTTTCCTAGCACTCTTGTTCACTCCTTTGCTCAGTTTTCTATAGACTGTACCCAGCTTCTCATCTCGTAGTTCGTCTTTTCACCATCAATCCCTCCTCTGTCAGCATCTAGATGTCAACAGTAAGCCTTATTTCATCTTACCACTAAGGACTAGACACACAAAATCAGTCAGACATTAGTAATTATAACAGTTCTACAGAAGTTCAGTCGTGATCCGAATAACACAGTCGTTGGATCTCTGAATGTAGTAAAAGATGAGGTGGATTCGAACCTCCAAGGAAGAATAGGTTCCTCTAAGGCTACAGATACACCTTGCTTGTGGACACATCTTTCCTTTAGTTACCTTCAACCACCTAGGAATAACTCAAAGTGCACTCCAGCGACGAGTGACCAAGACTTGACTTCAGAGGAATATGCTTCTTTATAAAATAAATTATGTAAATTAGTGTTGAATGGAAGTATATGGGAGCTGAGGCAAGTTATATTCCCTTCAATTTTTTTTCTATCATATATCCCCTGATGAAATTGTTGTTTCATTTTTTTTCAAATGTCTGGCACAATAACAAGTCTGAAAATTCTACTGAGATCTATGATAAGTAATTATTGACTTTATTAACTACTGGTATACTTTCCAAGTTATTCCTTACCATCGCTTTTGTCATAATGCGAAATAGTTGGCGAACTTTCATAAAAATATCAAGTGACTTAATTTTACCACTTTAGGCTCTTTACACTTTATACCCATATTGATTACCTAATGATTTCTTCGCATATTCAGTACATTTTAAAGAAATAAACGACTAAATACTGACCAAGTCAAAAAGTAACCTTCCAAGTGGCGTTAATGTTACTTGTAACAATGAAGTACTTTTAGTGCGATTCTAAATATACCAGTTTCGTTCTGTATTTTGCATCACAGTTTACCTTTTTTGGTTTCTCCACTTTTTCTGAAGACTGGATTTTCATTGATTATTAATTTTTTAAGCCTATCAGTGAAGTGACCATTGCACAAAGTCATCATTAGAGTGTATACTCATCATTACTTTTGAATACGTTAATTGTTACTGAGAAAGTGAAAGTTTTCTAGTAACGGCCCATCTTCTCTTCTTTATTTTCCGGTCTGGATGGTTATGTTGTTGTTGTTGTAATCTGTTAGAGTGGAATTCCTCAGAGGTGTAAGTCAGTTGCTTGGTATTCAACGTAACAAAACCTTACCTGAAAAAGAATGAAATGCGAAACGCCAGAAGAGACTATCGTTTTGATTTATACTACTTTGTAAAACAGGAATAGATAGTGGCATTGGCAAATCGCATATTTCCTTCTGTTTCTGATAACTTTTATATACTTTCCAAGTCTACATAGATTTTATCACCAGCTTTCAGCATTCAGAAGACTACTGAACAGCAGTTTCATCTCAGTTTTCAACAATATACTGAGGAGCACTCAAGATTTCACTTGAGATCTATCCTTTCCACTATTGGTCTGGAATCCATTGATTTATGTTTTCCAGTCAGTTCCAGTTCGTGATATATTACAACTGACATGTGACGTCAATAGTCAGTCATCATCTTTATACTTCTATATTTAAACATGCCGCTAAGAGATTCCTATAATAAACTGAGGAAAGATCGATCCATAGAAGAGCTACTTGGAATGTTCAACTAACAAGCTTCTATAGCTGGGTACCCATTCAGCAAAAGCGGAATTTAATTAAATCCCTTACCACCCACATCCGACGTATCAGTAGTCCCGATATTCTAGAAACAGAATTAGATATTTAGTTCGATGTGCGTCCTGCCCAAGAGGATTCAAGAACACTATCCAGCATGGTTGAGAAAAGGCAATAGTGGTGCTATAAGGAGTGCGATAACTGAACACCTGGTTGACAATGATCATTCCATCCTAACAAACGCCTCCTGCTTCAAAGTAGTCTACAGAGTCAAGAATAACATACCAAAGGCGACACGGCTTCGTCTTATTTGTATTGCTGAAGCTCTGGCCATTTACATAGAAAAACCTGAGCTGTGCCTACAAAAGAGAATTACTCAACCACTTATACTATTGTGTAACAACTTTGTCAATTTTTGATGACTTAATTTTGTTTGTTTGTCTGTTTCTTTATTTGCTTGTAATTCTTGTATTCATTTAGAGCCCTTATGTAATTTCATATTCTCTACTTTGTTCCTATGTGTATCCTGAGTAGGACTCAATCATCACGTTGTTCATATTACTACGAAACTCCTTTTTGACAACTGTTTTCGATAGCTCATCACCTTTGTTACTACCCCAGTTACATTAACAACCAATTTCCTTGACCGTTTTTGTATCACGTAACTCCACTCAAAACTTACTAATTCTCGCCTCTTTAGTTAAAATAACCACAACCAATTGTATTTTTTTTATAAGATCTGTATAGAAAAGTAGTGTTGTTAATAAACAGCAATAGAGTGGTAATAAAATATGGATGATAGGAATAATAATCATAGTAAAATGATAGCAGTAGTAATAATAATAATAATAATGATAGTAAACTTACGTAATAAAACAAAGAAGCAAGATTACGTTAAGAACTTTACTCTGACCACGGTAGGGCGAGTAAATGTATGTAGTGCTTTTGAATGTAGAGGTCCGGTTTCAAATCCCGAATAGCTAATGCTCCAGCTATTTAAAGATGGCGTATTCGAAGTCCCTTTGTAAATTATTTAGGGACTCTGTGTGGCACTGTGAAGCATTTATGAGGGGATGCTCGATGTCTGGAGATGACAAGCTGTTCGAGAATAGAGCTGTTGCTATTCGTCTTTACTCCTCTGGCTAACCAAGATAGACAGTTTTCCAGAATACGTTTGTGGATTTAACGTTGCGTATGGCCGATATACTCTGCTCCACACGAGTAAGTAAATTGATAAATGCACACTGAAGTGGCCAAAAGCGGTATCTTATCCTTAATGTTAGACTGGATTAACTTTCTGCTGGAGAATGTGATATGTTAGGTGGCTGTTGGAAATGTCTTCTTCAGACTTTCATAAAGGCGGTTTCTAAGAATTTCTGCTGAGATGTAACGGATGAATTCCAGGTTCATCAAGAGTGTTTTCTTAGGGACAGTTGCGATGTTTGGTGACGGCGGTTTCTCTTTCATGTTTTTGTCTATGAATCTTGGTGGATACCCGTTCTCTTGGAGAGATTCACGTAATAAATTTAATTATTTCCCTATCACGTCTTCCGAACAGATTTTTCTAATCCTTGAACTTAATGTACGTACTAGGTTTGGCTTTCCGATCATTGGGACAAAGATCTGGAAGTTGATAAACTGTCGCTTCCATGTTGGCATGAGATACATCGATCTTTGGATCGTACATTCTTGTACTTATTTTTATTTTATTTATTTTTGATTACAGCTTGATTCCACACTGTATTTTTGGTACAAGTATGGAATTTTCAGCGTGAATATCGGTAGCCCAAATTTTGCAGGCCGACCATAGATATCAGGTGTGCGTCGGCGAGTGCTCGAACCCCGAACCATGTTCATGGTCGGCGAGATTCCTAACCACTGTGCCACCGACGCACATTCTGGTAAGTAGTACATTGAGGAATGGAAATGATATGTTCGATCCACCTTCTAAGGTGAATTTCATTGCTGGGTGCGCTGCGTTGAAGGTGTTGATGAGATACTTTAAATCAGATTTTTCATCATAAATTATGAACTTATCATGCGCGTATCTCCTGTATAAATGCAGTTGACTTATCAAAGAATCAAGGATGTTGTTTTCGAGACTCTCCATGAAGTATTCGGCTTGCGTGAACCAAGAGGAGACCTCATGGCTACACCATCTCTCTGTATATAGAATTACTCATTTAGTTTGAACTTGATATTAAACGTACATCTGAGAAGTAGTTCCTTCAGGTAGTTTATGGGAAGAAAAACTTCTAGGTTGTTGTTTTCGATGTAGTCACAAATGAAGCATATTTTATTTTTGTTTCGCAAACATGCATAGAAAATAACTCATGTATATTTGCGATTGTACAGCTAAGACAATGAATTCGCCGAAAAGAGACTCTTCGCTGAACTATATTTTTTGTTTTCATTAATGCCTGGATGGGGATTATTCATGGATTATTTCTGTTTGACTACTAATAAGTAGTAGACGTATTATTAATACAAAATTTAAGTCGGCAAATGAACAGTGAGTTGCCTTTTTAAATGATACACAGATATACATATCACTACGTTAACAGGTTTATGCTCTGTTCGAACGCATGCTACCATGTTAGACCTTATAGTGGACTGTCGTGTGAAATAAAAATAAACAGAGGTGCTCATCATACATAAGCATTGTGAGTATTATTATTATTTTATCTCGTTACCGAAGTGTTAGCGGAAGCAACCCAAACTGGTATCAATGTTTCAGAGACTGATAGGCTAGAAGGGAAAAATCTCACCGACCTATAATAAATAAACATCTAACACAGTCCTTCTGGATAACGAGTCTGACAAAAAGCGAAGTCTTCTCAACCCTCTGAGCAAGCATCTGTATATGTTTGATATGCTACTACTCCACCTTCCCAAATGCATGCTGATGCTGCTTAACTGATCTACTATAATACAGGCAGAGAGATCGAAAGTATTACCTGTGACGTAAAGAGATAAAAACTCATATTGTTTACTATCCAATCGATTCTCAGGGTTCATTTACAAAGTGTCTTCCTAATGAATGCAAAATCTTAGATTGTGCTAAGTGACACTTCCAGAATGAATTCTTGCATGACTTTAGTCCTTAATAAAGTTACTCGCAAATCTCTGCGGAGGTCAACAGCACTCAGCATCAAAAATAAAACCCAGATTTTCAACTCCAGTGTGAAGTCAGTTAGTGCTACTCACTATACGGATCGGAGACTTTGCGTGTCATAAAGAGCACTTCGAACAAACTACAGACTTTCATTAACAGTTGTCTTCGCTGAATACTCAAGATCAGATGGCCGGTCAGAAAAGATCAGCAACAGGGATCTCTGGCAATGAGCGAACCAACACAGCAGGAACCGACTGTGAAACAAATAGGCAGGAAGAAATGGAAATGGATTGGCTAGTCATACTCTGAGGAAACCATCAAGTGACTTCACTAGACAAACCATTGCTCGAGTGGAACCAGAAAGGGAAGCGGCGAGTTGGTCGTCAGTGTGAGGGTGACATGGAGGAGGTCATGTGAAGAGGAGATGGAAGCATGTGGGCAGACTTGGAGTGGGGTGGAAAAGTTGGCAGAGAACCGAAGGCAACAGAGACGCGCGGCTGAAGCCCAATGTTCCTCTAGGAATTAAACGAAATAATAATAATAAAGCTACTATCGGAAAGTGAGTTCAACATCCTGTTGGTGAGCTACTCTGTATTAGTATTACACCTCCTTCCTTGGTTCTTGTGCGAATCTTTCCATCGAGATTCGAAAGAATGACTATCAAAAATGTGAATATACTAGAATAATAACTAATTTATACTGCTTCAAGGTCATGCCTTAATGAAAGAAACAAGCTGATATTTTTTCGCCTACCTATGTAAACTTGAAAATATTTTCAATAGATTGTTGTTGTTATTGTTGAAATTTTCTTGGAATTGTACTTTTCTATTTTTGGCATTAATTTTCTGATGGTTGGGCATTTAATATTCATACATTCACTCTATGAAATGGATGACTTGACTAGGTAATGACAAAGTTCAACTACATATCGATTAATTAACTAATTGGTTAATTAAAACTCATGAATTCCAGGACAATAATTTTTTAAAAAATAAACTGATTCAATATGTATTTGTAAGGTCATTAAAAACGAAGAAGGAAAACTATTGAACTTCTCGACAGGTGTTTTTTGTGTACGGAAGCATAACGAGCAACTTTTTGGTGGTTATTTAGTTAGTCAGTTAGTTAGGTAGTTTTGTTTTTGTGAAACTCTCTCTCCCAGGTTAAAATATATTTTTTTAAATTAGTAAAATCTCATTGGGATCCTTTGTAGTAATGAAAATGCTGAGACAACAAAGCAGACTCACTAGTATTTCCTTGGATACAGATACATCCATCCAGACGACAAGTCCCAAAATAGGACATAACGTACGTTCTACACTCGACTGTTAAACTCCAGTACCCGAAAAAACACCATTTTATTGTCAAGACATCGTTGAAGCGTCCTTACCAGAAGCCGATATGTTTCATTATAACCAATCAGTGGGAAATTCAAACTGAATTTCTACTAAGTGTGAAGCCGAAAAAAAGTGTGTTAGCAATCCAATACACAGACGATTCCTAATGAAGACATAGACACAAAATTCTATGTGGTATTAAAAAAACTCAAATTGTTCATATATATACATACAGGTTGCAAGCCTTTATCAACAACTGTCTTCGCTCTATACTGAAGATCAGATGGCCGGGCCAGAAAGAATCACCAACAAGAAACTATGGGAAGAAACAGGACAAGAACCAATCACCAACCAGCAAATATGTAAGAGAAAGTGGAGATGGATTGGACACTCGCTGAGGAGGCCGCCGGGTGACGTCGCGCGCGCGTCAGGCCATTGCTCGAGTGAAACCCGAAAGGTAAGCGGCGAGTAAGACGTCAGTACAAGGGTGACATGGAGGAGATCGTGTGAAGAGGAGTTGAAACAGTATGGACTAACCTGAATGCAGGTGAAAAGCACAGCAGAAGACAGAAGCAAGTGGAAATGTGCGGCTGAAGTCTTATGTTCCAGTAGGAATCCAAGGGAACAATAACATATATATATATATATATTGATGTTGAAGATCGTATAGAAATTTTTCCGCATTTTTACTCTCGACTTGAATCAAAATACACAATATGCAATTGCCAGACAAAAAGTTGAATTATTTTTATTCTCTTATGTGAGAAAAGATGCCAAAAATGTTACAGTCAAACATCTAGACTGTCTGATAGCTGTCAAATGAAACAACTCTCAAACAGTAGTGTTATTATACAGAATTTAACTAGATGTAACAATGCATACTTTCAATTTTGTTGGCTGCATGCAAGTGACCAGCTCTGCGTGTATAGTCCTTAGTGTCGGTGTTGACTGAATTCTGTCTGTCGGGTTTGCAGTATGTTCACCAATCTAGGAGGCTGATGAATGCTATAAATCTTTTGAGTCATTGTTAGACTCATGGAAAATTCCCATTAGAATTTAGAGAAAAATGAAAACAAGCCACTCAGAAAAGAGATTCTTTCCAATGAATTTACTAGTAAGCTGTAAAGTTGTATGTGTAGGATTTTTGAAAATAATATTGTCACTAGACACGTCACACTAGTTATTAGTGTCCAATCAAACTACCCTCTGCAGTCCTACAGGAGCTGAATCGCGAGCCCGAATAGCTCAGTGGTAACGTCTCTGACTGCAGCGCTAGGTGACATGGGTTTGAATCTCAGAAGAGACATGAGTTCCTTCAAGGTTGCAAATACGCCTTGCTGACAAGTGCCAAATAGCACGAAACCTAGGTCGAAGGCTTTCTGCCGATCGCCTCCAACTGTCTAATATCATCAAATCAATGTGCACAGTGATGGCGAGCTACCTAGAATGGTGGCCACATTACAAACCTGACTGATAGAATTCAGTCTGCACCAAAGAAAGGACTAGACACGTCACACTAGTTACTAGTGTCCAATCAAATAATATTGTCAGTTGTAGCAAGATATTCGTGATTATAATCATAGTCAAACATCTAGTGACATAATAGGCTATATACTTTGTAAAACAGTTCATGAAATGTATAAATCTCAGTAAGAGGCGTGGAATTACTAAGATCAGAATTAAGACAACATTTCAAAAAATTATATTGAATTAAATAAATAAATAAAAAGGGTAACAATATGGTTGATGGTAACTGGAAGGGAACGCTGAACCTAGGCTTCATGCCAGTTGGCACTTATTAGAAGGAACTGATGTCCTCCGGCATCCTTCCAACTGCCTACAACACGTTTAACTTAACTGAAGTGTTTTGGTTAAAAGGCCGACAGTGCTTACTGGTCAAAAAAAAATTTATCTAATCGGTGGACAGTCATCTTCGCTTATCTTACTTGTTCACTTTAAGTAACCTCACCGTGAAAACTATTTCATTTCTGACGAGACTATTTTTTTTTTGGCTACCGATGCACATAATCATATTAGGCAATGATGCACAGATCTACAGTTCTGTAGAAAACAAAAATATTTAGGCCAAATCATGTGATTCGATCGATATCATAAACAGCGATCATGAAGGCAAACAGTGTAGCATAATGGTGTAGACTACTGATTAGTATGAGTAGTTGAAAACTACTCATGTAGAACAGTGGTGCATCCCCAGTTACTTCAATCTGGCTAGCAGGCACTGCTTATTGATAGGAATTATTAATAGTAGTATTATTCAGTTGGGTTCAAAGTGGAACATAAAGCTTAAACGCCACATCTGTATTTCATCCTGTTGTCTTCAGTCCTCTTTAGCTGGCTGCACAATTGTCCATAGGCTTCCATCCCCACCTCACATGATCTCCTCCAAATCACCCTTGGAATCTTAACTCGTCATTTTTCACTCAAGCTATGGCCTGAGGCGCGATGTCACTTAATGGCCTCCTGAGAATGTGTCCTATCCTCCTCTATTTCCTTTGGCATACATTTGTTGGACAACAGGTTCTTGGGTGGTTCGCTGCCCACCAGAGTTCTTCATCACTTATTCTTTCTGACTATATGATCTTCAGTGAGCAGAGAAAGGAACTGGTAATAAAAGTCTACAGTAGCCTGTTAGAAACACTTTAGGCGATGTGTTAAAATTTGAATGTTATTCTTTATGCTGAGGGGTGTAGAAGATTTCCACACTGATTTCAGATTCATGAAGGTCTCTTCTGACTTTACGATCCAGTCTAGCCTGGACATCCTCATCTGTCCCGGCAATTGTAGTTGTAGTGATGCTGCCTAGATAAGTGAATGAAATGACCAATTTCATATTTCTTCTGTTGATAGTGATTGATGCTTGTCGTTGTCAATATTCAAGTATCTTCATTACCCCTGTCTTCTTTATGTCCACTTGATGTTCTGCCTTCTCTGTCAGCTTTTTTTGTCGACTTGTTGATTTTCGCCTGTAGGGCTTTGGGTTTGTGGGATATGAGCCATTAGAAATAGCTTCCAGATATGCACAGTAGTTATTAATAAGTGCCATTTATAGTTAGGAATGTGAATAGCACTTGGTTCGTGATTCCTTATAGCTGCATAACATCTTCTAGCGGGAAATAAATGAATTCTTGCACAATTGGTGTTTTATGACAGTGTTCATTGTATTCAATAAGAATAAACATTACCACTAAAATAATCTTTATAACAAATCAGTCGTGCCTTAAAGCTGATAAAAAACCTATAAAAAAGAAAACCTACTCTGTCGACCACTGTCTACAATATGAAATTAGTCAATATTGAGCTGTTGTTCATCCCTTAGCACTTTTGGAGACTTATGTCCAGTTAACCAAATCAATACGTTTCTAGAGATGATTTTCGCATGACTTGTCGTCAATATGGTCACCTTGTTACCTTCTGGCAGTAGTACCTTTCTAACAGTCAACTGAAATGGATTAGGAACTTCATACATTTTTCATGATACCTTTATTTTCTATCAAGTAACAATGAAGATTCTCTCCGATGAATGTTGAATTCTAAAAAGTTCAATTGCCATCAAGAGGTAAATCCTACAATCATCCTTCATCAGTAGCAACTTTAAACACGAGAAAGACATGGTCTAACAGTGTATGCAGAAAGATAATGGACTGATGTTAAGGCATTTTAAATGTTGGCTATTTGTTTGAAATAGGGATACTGCTGCAGTTCAACCACAGTAGAAGAGGTGGAGCTGGGGAGTATTTATGTGCTCTGTATTAAAACCCTTACACGAAGTCTGTATTCAGAAAAGAGGAGAGTGAACATTCATCTGAACTGACAACAGATTTTAATAAAATATAGTGTTGCAGAAGATTAAAGAAGTTTGTTAAAGCAATTGATTCTCAGCCGTTTCATCCTCACTGATCAATTTGTTTATCTTTGCTGACTGAAACACACAGTGGAGAACTAGACTTTCAGGGGACAAAAGGTCTGTTACTGCATTGTGGTGTAATTATCTTTATAATCTACATATCATCATCATCAATAAATACACCTTTCAACAGCCACAAGTGATATATTCTCCTCCCTTTCACTAGATGGGGCGGTGATAAGAACAGTCTGACCACCAGGTTAAGTGGGCCAGGCTGAAGGGTCAGCAGATCGTGTGGCCTAAGCTCTGGTCTATCAGGATAGATAGCCACACAGCAGTCGGTTGAAGCCAAACGAAAGTGGCCTGGAATCCGTGGAAGCAGCTTAACCAACTGGCTTCCCAGAGTGTGACATCATATCCTATCTTTAATAGGAAACTATTGGGTTTCTGTATAGTCATTTAGAGTGACTCTTTAGTTTAAATAAAAACAATGCCTTTTTGTTTTCTATTTACTGAGAAATACAAATGATTTTATAATAATAAATATCATATACCTAGCGCTCAACTTTACTTCCCATAACCATTAAGTCTCAACTTGGTTTGAAAATATGTGTTGTATATCATAATGATGTTCCTTATTTATTCTTTTCTGAATCATATGGTCGAATGTTTTATTAAGTTAAACAAATTAAAAACATTTATTTTTGTGGAGTTCAAATAAAGGGCAGCATTTCAAATCGGAAAGCTGACATAAACGTTCAAGTACGTTAATGACTTATGGTTTTTATCAGAGAACATGCTTTGTTGTGTTTTTCTATTGAATACAGTGTTGTAGTAGGTCAACAAAACACCATTTTTAAGAAAGTGAAAACAAATTTTATCGTGTGATTGTGCCCTTTATATATATATATATATATATATATATATATATATATATATATATAGGTTATCACGCATTACTGTGCTACGGACGTTTATTGATTACTGTCTTTAAATTATTGCTTAAGTAGACAGAAGTTGTATCTAGCAGAAATAATCTAAGCATATATTTAAAGGGAAAGACCATTTGACAGTTTCTCCCTCTCTTTTGAATTTTTGTCTTCTTTTCAGTCGAACCAACCCACAAGCTGATGTCGGATAGAGTCTAAAACTGTTGGATCCTGTAATTAATATGCACTATTTAAAAATCGTTCGATTGTACTTATAGTAAATTTGAAATATATTACTGAATACGATATAGTATATTAGATGTCTAATATTTATTATGCGTGAGCAATTATCCTTATTCCTGACTTGGATTACACCAGACTAGTTAATTGTCAGTGTGTTTTCCTTGAGGCCTGAAAGCATTAGGTCAGTTGTATTGTGGAAAATACTAAAAGTATTTCTTACAGGATTTCATCATGAGCTGACAGTGGTCAGAGAACCATTGGAAAACCTGGGAGTACTGGACAACTGTTTCGTCCTAGTTTGGGACTCCTCATCAGTACGCATCCACCGGGATTCGAACCCAGGACCTTCTGATTACAAGGCGAGCTCGGATACTATACCAGAAGGTCCTGGGTTCGAATCCCGGTGGGTGCGTACTGATGAAGGGTCCCAAATTAGGACGAAACAGCTGTCCAGTACTCCCAGGTTTTCCAATGGTTCTCTGACCACTGTCAGCTCATGATAAAATCCTGTAACCAATCAAATCCCTACAAACCAACACTTAAAAGTATTTCTTTTTGACAGTTAATAAATTAGGCACTTTATTTGACAATGAGGAGATGTTAGGCAAACGTTTATCAAGAACAGACGTTGGATAATGAAAGAGGTATTGAAGGGCAACTTACGGGACAAGTGTTTCTTTTTAATTTGGAAATTTTCAACATTTTTAGGCATGAGAATAGGTACTCCCCAGATACCTGGCATAATGCTGACATTATGGTATGAATCAACGGAATATCAGATTTGATAACTGCTGAGTTCAAGCTCACTGACCGAACCGCATTGTGGTTACTAAGATAGCTGACTGCTCCGGACCAAGTGTTGCAATAATAATAACAGTTATTGTTGTTATTTGTTATCCGCGTTCCGAGTTCCGTCATCCCAGCTTTGTTGGTTTGTGCCTGTGGATATCAAAATTTGGGCGATATGACACGTAAATTATCAGCTAAATCCAAGCATCCTAGGGTCATTTCTTCATTTCAAGGTATGTTAATCTTATCACCTCCCATAACTTGTCACATAATCCAGGCCATTACAATTGGGAATACCATCGGCCATAGTAGCCAACCTTATCTTACCCCTGTCTTCACTTAGAGGCTTCGTTGAGTTTTCCATTTGAACCACTTGACATGTGGAGTCATCATATAATTGTTTACCGAGGTTTATAGATGTTTAGGATATTCCACTCCGTAGTGTTGGGGTGGTTTCCGAATAGCTTTGCAGTCAACGCTGTCGAAGACGTTTCGAAAGTCAGTGAAGTCCACGCAGAGATTTGACTGCTATTCTATACTCTGTTCGATGATGATTCGCAGAGCTGTGATTTGATCCACACAAGTTTAGTTTTTCCTGAATCCAACATTTTTTGGGCGAAGCTTCCCATTTAGTAGAGTTAACAGTCCAGAGGTATTTGACCTTCACAAATGCCCTATTTCTTGCTATTCAGTGATGAAATCTCCGCTTGTTTCTGCTTCTTCATACCCTATTGTTTCATTTGTTTCTCTAGTCTAAAAAATTTGCAATAGTTAACGTTTACTCTGCATAGTAATTCTGAAATATGATTGAATTTCTCACTTCCACTTCGCAGCTTTATTGTTATTCTCACCGCGAAATATGAAACTTTGTAAATACTTTAGTGAATTCTGCTTTTGTTTCATTTCCTGACAGACTAATAAACAGTTGTTTGACATTATTAGTATATCAACAGTGAAGAAATTTATACTTGAAACAGTGATAAATTAAATTATGTAGCAGAGGAGAGAAGAATGGTGAAACATAAGATTATCCAGTGCACCGACAAGCAACAAAACCTGGAGTTGAGTGCAAGATACAAAACACTAAACAAAAGATTAGAGAAAATTGCCAGCGAAGACAAAAGAAAATATTACGAAGCCATGACAAGGGAAGCAGAACAAGCTGCAGGCAAAGGAAACCTCGCCACACTCTACCAAACAACTAGGCACCTGTCGGGCAAAGGTTCGACACAAATTAAGCTAGTGAAGGACGACAATGGAAAGTCAATCACCAAAGAGGTGGAACAAAGGAAACACTGAGCTGAACACTTCAAAAGACTTCTAAATCGACCACCACCTACAACGCGCCCAACAATACCAACAACGGAAGCAGTACTACCAGTGGATACCAACCCTCCGACGAAAGCGGAAGTCCTGAGGGCTATAGAGCTGCTAAAACTGGAAAAGCAGCAGGACCAGATGGAATCCCAGACGAAGCATTGAAAATGGACCCAGAGACAACAGCAGACTTGATGACGCCACTACTGGAGAAGGTGTGGAAACGGGGCAAGGTTCCCAAGGATTTGAAGAAAGGTTACTTATTCAAACTACCAAGGAAAGGACACTTAAGTCAATGCAAGAACTGGCGTGGAATTATGCTCCTGTCCATCCCAAGCAAAATACTAAGCCACATCATCCTGGAGAAAATCAAACACGACCTCGCTCGAGTGGAAGCTGAATGGGAAGCGGCGAGTTGGTCTTCAGTAAGAAGAGGAGATGAAAGTATGTGGGCAGACGTGGAGGCAGGCGAAAATGTTGGTGAAGAACTGAACGCAATGGATACGTGCATCTGAAGCCCTGTGTTCCTCTAGGAATTAAAGGAAACAATTTTAAAAATAATAATAATTCCATTTTAGTTTTGTTAATCGTAGTTGGCTACTTTTATTGTTTAAGTAGTGTAAGTTAAAATCTGACATTTGGTGGGAACTTATACAGATGACTACCATTATCACTTGAACCGATTACTTAAGTGTTTTCGATTTTACCGTTAATTGTCATTTGTGTAAACCCTGATTGTATCACTGTCTCGGTGATCTCTTGTGAAGTGATGTACCGGAAGCAAACTTTTCATCAATATATCTATCTGAAGTTGAAGTGTCTTTTACAGCTTCTTCGCATCATTGAGAAACTAATCAGGAAGGTATATTCAAAACTGCATCTGAAAGTAGCAATAACGGCCTCATTCGAAACATATAAACTCGATAATATAAGAGTACAATAAAGGCGCTGGAGTGGAGTACAGCTCCACTATTATGAAGACTGAATCACTGTGTGTTGTACCAAATAAACTTATCTAATATGGAACACGTTAACACAGCACAAAAATCTTGGATTATATAATAGCAAAATATCTTCCCTTCATGCAGGATCTTCAGGTAAAACAGTAACTGATAGTGCATTGTGGTATTATTTTGTCTGAAGCGGGATTCAGTTGTAAGCGACATTTTCCATTCAAATCCTTCGAGAAGTGTACATCAGAGTGATGACAAATATGCGCGAATTAGTGTAGTTGTCCAATGACACAATCGGATGATTAAAACAATAAGGAATGACGGACAGTTTATGCATTACGCTAAATGGAAATTTAGGTAACTCAGTAATTTAAGCAAGCCACGGTAGAATATTGAAGTAGTAATCTAGCGAATTTATTTATGACTAGTGAGCCATTTCGACATTTGTCATTCACATTAAATCCTTAATTTGAGTTCAGTAGGTATTTTCTAATCTTATATTGAAATCTAAGGTGTGCTGGTCATTTGCAATTGTAATTTTTTTATACATCGATGTTTACTGTACATGAAATGTGTAGTGAGATTGGAAAGGGATAATATAGGCTCTCCCTTGAAATGAAGGTTTTCAAATTTAGTGGAACACCCACATGTAGGTTGAACAAAGCTAATGATACAAAAAATATAAAAAAATCTCAAGGTCACGATAAAAATCACGTAGTGTTCTTTGATAGTTCGATTGTGAGGATCAGACGAGAGGGCTAAAAGGATAAACAAGTAATAAAGAACTCTGATGGGTAGTGGGCGAACCCACAAACATGTAGAATGAAATGCAGAATGAGTGGATAAACTCTGAGGAGACCGCTGAGTGACATCACACACCAGGCCACTCGTAGAGTGGGACCCAAATAGGAATCGAAGAATTGGAAATAGATTAGAGTGTTATATGAAAGAGATCATACTGTGGGGAAATGAAAGCCTGTGGGTAGTCATTGTACCAACTAAAATAGATTAAATTGAATAGAATGCAATGGAGATGTTCTGCTGGGTTCGAATCCCGGTGGGTGCGTACTGATGAAGTGTCCCAAATTAGGACGAAACAGCTGTCCAGTACTCCCAGGTTTTCCAATGGTTCTCTGACCACTGTCAGCTCATGATGAAATCCTGTAACCAATCAAATCCCTACAAACCAACACTTAAAAAAGAATACTCTTTTCGTTAACTTCATCATCAGGCTCTACAGTTTTATATATATATATATATATATATATAATAGTGAATGAATTAGTGTTATGAACAACATTAATGTTTACGTAACATCGAATCAATGATACTATCAATAGATTACAGTTCAAAAGCATCAAAGTAACAATAAACTGAAAGTCAGAATTATTAGGAAAGATAATAATGCAACTTCATGTATTTATATTCTTTACTGAAGGCTGGCCAGGGCAGTAGTAGGGGCTGTACTTGTTTCTTTTACACATAAAGCATTGGTTGTTTCACGCGAATTGCGATAGCCTTTGCTGTTTGGAGCATGCGGTACTACGACGTTTTCGGTAATTTATTTAGCACCCGGTAGATGATAGAAAAGGATTCTTCCATACTGGGTTTATGGGCGATTCGGATCAGACGGTCTAATATCGAACTGTTGATGGTTGTCACTACACCCTCACTAAGCCACACTGGTAGATGTCCCCGACAGAGTACGAAAAATCAAGTTCCTAGATCAGCGGCCGATACAACTCGTTCCACAAGCGCAGTTGAATTGGTAGAGACAATTTGAAGTGGTCAGCCTAGGTACTTCATCTTTCAGTTAAGGAACCGCCATTGGTCGTGTAGAGAATAAGACGTGTAGTTCCTCCGCGTTCCGAGTGGAACATAGGCTTTCAGGTTTGAGCACTGATGTTGTTACGGGGTGGGGTTGCTAGCCTCACATCCAACCTTCACTCTTCATCGGATTTACAACCGGCTAGGGGAGGTGTGCCCCAGCCGGGGATCAAACTCTGGGCGATATACATCGTTGGCGATCACTCCACTGCTGACCCACCAACAATGCATCACTTAGGTGATTAATATTTAGGATATTATTTGTAAACTAATTCTTTTTTGGCTCGAATTCCAGTGGGTGAGTGCTGATGAAGTGTCCTAAACTAGGATGAAACAGCTGTCAGGTATTCCCAGGCTTTGCATTGGTTCTCTAACTGAAGTCAACTCGGGATGAAATCCTCCAACCAATCTGACAAAATCCCTACAAAGAAAACTAGGCTCGGAGCTTTGGGTTTTCTACCTCCTACTATCTAGTATCGATTCAGACTGCATAGAAATGTTAGATCATCTAACTTGGTCACCGATAGAATTCAGTCAGTAACATTATGAAGGACTAGATGCGTGGCGACTGTCTATCCCCAGTGACCAGTCTATGCAAATACACTACTTATTTCCACTCATATAATTTATGCGTAGTATACAGACAGGTTGTAAATGAGTGGTTGTGAAAAAGTGCATAGATTCAAGTTCACAGGTTTTTAAGAGTTTGACTGAATTCAAGATAGATTCTAAAGTGTACTATTATTATTATATTATTGTATCCTTTAATTCCTAGAGGAACATTGGGCTTCAGCCGCGCGTCTCTGTTGCCTTCGGTTCTCTGCCAACTTTTCCACCCCGCTCCAAGTCTTCCCACATGCTTCCATCTCCTCTTCACGTCACCTCCTCCATGTCACCCTCACACTGACGACCGACTCGCCGCTTCCCTTTCGGGTTCCACTCGAGCAATGGTTTGTCTAGTGAAGTCACTTGATGGTTTCCTCAGAGTATGACTAGCCAATCCATCTCCATTTCTTCCTGCCTATTTGTTTCACAGTCGGTTCCTGCTGTGTTGGTTCGCTCATTGCCAGAGATCCCTGTTGCTGATCTTTTCTGACCGGCCATCTGATCTTGAGTATTGAGCGAATACAACTGTTAATGAAGGTCTGTAGTTTGTTCGTAGTGCTCTTCATGACTCACCAAGTCTCTGATCCGTATAGTAAGTAGCACTGACTTCACACCGGAGTTGAAAATTCGGATCTTATTTTTGATGCTGAGTGCTGCCGTCCCTCACACAGACATGAGAGTAATGAAAGCTTGTCTTGCTTTTCCAATTCTTGCTTTGATATCCTCGTCGGTTCCGCCCGCCTGTAGTTGAAACGATGCTCCCCAGGTCGGTGGGTAGTTAAAGGAGGTTGTTTCTTTCAGGTTCCTTCCATTTATGCTGATTGGTATCGATGTTGTTGCTGTTGCAGTTGGTGTTGGCCAGGAATCTTCATCACCTCTGTTTTATCTATGTTCACCTGAAGTCCGATCTCCTCTGGATGCTTCTTCTGCCAACTTGTTGCTTTTCACTTGCATATCTTCCAGTTTGTAGGAAATCAGACACATGTCATCGGTGAGGTCAAGATCCTCCAAGTTTTTTGTGCGAGTCCATTTTATGCCTGTCTTCTTGATGCCCGCTGTCTGTCCGTCTGTCTGTCTGTCGCATTTTCCAATCTCCTGCAACCAGGAAAACCACTGGCGATAATAGACAGCCTTTCCTCACTCCCGTCCTCACTCCGAAGGATTCCGTAAGTTTCCTGTTGTGGATTACTTGGCATGCAGCATTGTCGTATAACTGTTGGATGAGATGTATAATTGTCGATGGCACCCAGTGGTACCGAAGTAGTTGCCAAATGACCACTCGATCGACGCTGTACTATCGAAGGGCTTTTCAAAGTCTATGAAGTTGAGATTGAGAGCTGACTGTCATTCCAAGCTTTGTTCAATGATGATCTGTAGTGTGGTGATTTGATCAATACATGACTTGTTTCTCCTGAATCCAGCTTGTTCCTGTCGAAGTTTTTCATCCAGGTCGTGTTTGATTTTCTCCAGGATGATGTGGCTTAGTATTTTGCTTGGGATGGACAGGAGCATAATTCCACGCCAGTTCTTGCATTGACTTAAGTGTCCTTTCCTTGGTAGTTTGAATAAGTAACCTTTCTTCAAATCCTTGGGAACCTTGCCCCGTTTCCACACCTTCTCCAGTAGTGGCGTCATCAAGTCTGCTGTTGTCTCTGGGTCCATTTTCAATGCTTCGTCTGGGATTCCATCTGGTCCTGCTGCTTTTCCAGTTTTAGCAGCTCTATAGCCCTCAGGACTTCCGCTTTCGTCGGAGGGTTGGTATCCACTGGTAGTACTGCTTCCGTTGTTGGTATTGTTGGGCGCGTTGTAGGTGGTGGTCGATTTAGAAGTCTTTTGAAGTGTTCAGCTCAGTGTTTCCTTTGTTCCACCTCTTTGGTGATTGACTTTCCATTGTCGTCCTTCACTAGCTTAATTTGTGTCGAACTTTTGCCCGACAGGTGCCTAGTTGTTTGGTAGAGTGTGGCGAGGTTTCCTTTTCCTGCAGCTTGTTCTGCTTCCCTTGTCATGGCTTCGTAATATTTTCTTTTGTCTTCGCTGGCAATTTTCTCTAATCTTTTGTTTAGTGTATTGTATCTTGCACTCAACTCCAGGTTTTGTTGCTTGTCGGTGCACTGGATAATCTTTTGTTTCAGTAATTTTCTCTCTTCTATTAGTTTCCAAGTGTCCGCAGTGAGCCACTCATTGTTCTGTCTCTTCTTTCTGCCCAGAACTTCCATGGAGGTTTGACTCCAAATTGCTCTCAGGTTGTCCCAGTGCTTTTCGACGCCAACCTCTTCGCTGGTGTTGATTTGTGTCTCGGCTTTGTCTATTATTGCTTGCAATAAAGATGTCCTTTTTAACCTGGTCCTTCAATTTTTGAGTGTTGAACTTGCCTCGTGGTCTATCTGCAGCTCCTGTTTCCCTGAAAGCTTTTGATCTGATTTGGATTGTCCTTAATATGAATGAGATAGTGGTCTGAGTCAACGTCTGCTACTCTTCTTGCTTTTGTGTCCAGTAGGCTGCGCCTCCACTTCCTTGAGATTGAGATTCTAAAGTGACTCATTATCATTTGAAGAATTACTAGACAGTTACTTCCGGCAATTTCGAGACTATTCAGAAGACGAGAAGATATGCAAGCACCTGAAAATCCTTGAGGCATTGGGTTTTGAATAGGTAGCCAAACAGTAATGTCTTCTTTTTGGAAAGTGATCTCCCTATGTTTATTTTCTCAGAAAATTATGATTACGTAACGGTGGTTTTCAGGTTGACACCGATCTACGTTTCCGATGGTTACTCGCCATCTGTCTTTTCTTGAAATGCTAGTATTTCCAAAATGTAAAAGTAAGTGTTTTCTATGTTTCGCCAATTTCGATAACTTCATAATCTCTTTTTTTCAATGGAAGTGAACAACGTACTATCTGAAGGCGAGCAGATTAACACTTAGTGATACCTGTTTCTGGTGATAAGTTGAAAAATACTGCTCAATATGCATAGTCCAGTGGCATTTAAACTCTGCCAAGTAAATTAGTCAGCTCTAAGATTGGTTTTCCGACATCCATTGATATGAAAACCTGATAGAAATTCCTTCTAATACCTTAAACGTAATTTACTTGTTATTTTTTTTCTTCATATTTATTCCCCGCTTCATTTAATCAGTCAACCTACCTACCTTCCTATCTATCCACCCAGTATAACTAAATAGTCCTGTATAATTTGTGATAAGTGTTGATCTTTTTTCCCAGCATCTTTTCAGTGAATTAAATAAGGTCAGTGTATCAATCAGAGTTTCGTTAGAAAACACAAAAAGAAGAAGAAGAAGAATTTTAATTCACTGACCGTTAAAAATAAAAATAATTTCACTCAGCCATGAAGAGTACTTAATGCACGCCTAATATCAATCTCTATTGAAACATGCATTAATTTCTTTCTAATTATGGTCATTTTATAAACATATAGATGTTTGTATGTGTGTTCGTAGGCAGAGAAGCAGAATTGTACACATTTTTACAGTCTATTATCTTCTGATCATGTCTATAAAGCGCTTGATTCAATTGTTCTTTCACACTCACCATTTTTGTCTGTTTAATTGGTTTACACACTTGGGATAATCTGTTATACTGGATCAGTAAATCTTCTATTAAATTGTAGATTTTACAGAAATGTAGGGAAAAAGAGAGGGAGAATGAGAGGGTGGAAGAGAAAAGTGTAGGAAAATAAAGACACCAACTGAGCCCAACAGGGAGTGTGACAATTAAGGTATACACAGGTGCTAATTCAAGTACACTTGTGTACACAGACTTCGTGTTTAAGTTGCGTAAAAGCATAATATAACCATTTATTCATTTGACACCTTAGGCAGTCAGTCAACCAGTTAGTTATCAAGCCAGCCTATGCAGAGCTTAGAAAACTGGGAAAATCATGTAAACTTTAGCAGCAGAATACAAAGGAAGAGAGTGAAAGAGTAAGAGAAAGAGAAAGAAGGAGGGTGGAGAGTGTTTAGTGAAGTTGATGTATATTTTATTTATATCATTAACTTTAGCTTCAGCTTTGTTTATAGGTACACGTGCTTCACAGTCTGTGTGAATGTGTGTGTATGTGTATGTATGTATATATGCATGTATGTATGTGAACATGAAATCAAGGAGAGGCAAAACTTTTGATTTTCACAAAATAAACGTTGTACAACAAATTGCATAATTTGCTTGATTAAATTTTCAAGTAGTGCCACTCACTATCACTAGATGATAACAGAACAGTTTTTTTCATTTATTAATGACCCATTTTTGAGAAAAATATTTTTAAAAACAAACAAATAAACAGACAAATTAAGACACGTCAAGGAGTAGAAGCTTTCGTGCTGTTTTTTCTCTCCTAGATTTTGTGTACAATGAATATTTATATGAATGGAAAACGAAAGTTTGATTACAAGAACTGTAAAAATCATCCGTTACATACTTGACCACGATAACATTTGTTTAATTCAATTTTAGATTTCCCCGTCGATTGGTTAGACCGAGAGAAACAGAGCTCTTCGGTCCAATCAGTAGACGAGAAAATCTAAAATTCAATTGAATAGTTAATATGACCCGATGCACAAGAGTTAGCTCTCGTCGCCTAGGTGGTCTAGTGCATAATGTTTTGGCGTTTGAAGCTATTGGCACTGCGCTCGAGCCTCAGTGGGAACATCATCACTCATTGCGGAGTGCAGGTATATCTGGTTGACGAGTCCCGAATAAGACGAAATGCACGTCTTGGATTTCAGTGCTAGTCACCATCCAGCAACTAACTTCTGGGATGACATTTGATTTAAAAGATAGTCAGACTAATATGTATGCATATAACCGATTGGAAGTGTTTTCTTTCTACCAAATTTGAAATTCTCCGTTTGAAAAATTACACGATTCATGATGAGAATCCCCCTCGGTTTCCTTAGAACTAATTCAGATATCTAACCCGAGTCTAGCTAGGTGTGCTTCTGGTGAGCTCGGTCACAATAGCTCTCTTGTGTTTAGATCACTTCTATCTGGATAGGAATTACTACTGGTTGATGTTGCTGGTTTCCAATTGCACATACTACTCGGTAATATATACCATCATGCTACTTTCCATGCTCCAGTCTGTAGGCCAACATTGCGATACAACTTCTCTGGTGATGGTGGGTCACAATGATCGGTTTCAAGAAGCTGTTGGGTCAAGATTTTTGCATACTAATGCTCATCAGTGGGATTACGAGGAGATCCTAATCACCTTGTGCATCTTAACATATGACCTCGGCGTTATATGTTAAAAATGATGTAGACGATTTATTGAAACCTTGTCCTGAGTTATGTGAAACTAATTTCTGCTTAGTAACAGGAATGTTTTCATTCTTCACTCTGTGATTTCGCCCTTGGTGTATTGAAAAAGGAAACACAGTGTAACTGCTGGAATGTCAAAATGAAAATAAAGAGATTGAATATTTCAACTAATTTCAGCCTTATAAGTAAGTTGGATATATACAGTAAGCGCAAGCAGTGTAGAATCTGATAGCCCATATCACATGTGTATCGTTTCATTTCAGAAAATCGAATTACTTCAACTAAACAAATTTCACCTAGTTGACTAAGCTTGCTAAAAGTGATAAATTAAAGACACTTCAAGACTAATATGATGATAATAGCTTTTTTCTGGACAAGATGCTCCATTCGGAATGCAAGAGAATAATAATAGTAATTTAGGACCAAAAGTTAATGCTGAATTCCAAATAATTATTATTATTATTTCCTTGGATTTCAGCAACATGCCTGTTCTTGTGGTGGCACAGTAGTTAGGACGCTTGCCAACTATGCACATGGTCCGGGGTTCGATCCCCAGCTGACGCACATCTGATATCAAATGGTTGGCCTGCTAAATTTGGGCTACCGATATCACAGGCTGAAAATTCTAAACTTGTACCAAAAAGACGGTGTGGAACCAAGCTATCTATAAAAAATTGAAATTAAAAAGAAATTCTAACTAGCTCCACGATCGCCCATAAGCCATTATCTACCCCTTACAAGATCTCCTTCATCTTACCTTTGCAGCCACGTCTAAGCTGTCATTTCTCATTCCAATTCTACTCTTAAATGTTCCCTCACCGTATTTCTCACCAATATCCATTTCCTTCTGCATATTTGTTGAGCAGTAGGTTCTTGGCTGGTTTTCTACCCACCAGAGTTCCGTATTGCTTATTTTTTCTGAACATCTAATCTTCGGTATGGAGCAAAGGCAATGGTTGATAAAAGTCTGCAGAAACCTGTTAAAAATGCTTTTTATGACTCACCAAGACTCTGAACCATACAGAAGTACTCATTCACTTCATATTACTGCTGAATGCAGATTTCCACATTTATTCACTGATGAAGATCTGTTTTGCCTTTCCGATCCAGTCTGGCTTGGACATCCCTATCCGTTCCGCCACCTGTAGTTGAAACGATGCCGTCTATACAAGTGAAACAAGTGACTTCTTTACAATTTATTTCGTTTATAGTGATTGAGGCTTATTGTTATCATTATTCAAGTATCTTCATCACTCCTGCATTATCTGTGTTCACTTGACGCTCCGTTTCCACTGTCAGCCTATTCCGACAACTTGTTGGTTTTCGCCTCTATGACTTCGAGTTTGTGGGCATTAGACATAAATCACTGAAAAAGTTCAGATCATATAGAATCTTCTTGTCAGCTAAATGTTTTCCTGTATTCTCACTCCCCACTCACTGTCTGTTGTATGCTTCAACCCACCACACCAGGAACTTCGTGAGTGACAGTAGACTGCCTTGTCTTACCCCTGTCGTTATTGTCACTTCAAAGACTTCACTGGGTTTTTTGGTGTGAACCACTTGACATGTGGAATAAAGCTGTTTGTAAATGTTTGGGCATTGTACTCCGTAGTGCTGGAACATTTTCCAAATTACTTCTCAGTAAACGCTACCAAAGCCCCTTTCGAAATCAACAAATTCGAGGTAAAGAATTAAATGCAATCCTTTGCACTGTTCGATATTTGCGATTTGATCCTCACAATATTTGCTTCTTCTGAATTTTACTTATTCCGGGAAGAGTTCTGCACCCAAAGCCTCTTTTAGTCGCTCCATGATGGCGCAATATCATATTCTGCATATTTGTGGAGCCTGCGTGTTTAAATGAATTACGAACAAATAAGTGCCGTAGTTCGCTCCTAAATAGGTATGTTAGTTCTTTGGCTTTTAGACAGCGAAGTATATAGTTAACATGTTATATATAGCTAATGACAAATAAGTTATCATTGATGCATATATAACAAGCTTTGGGAGTTTTTGGAAAAATCGAGTTATTTCAAACATATATTCCCCTTTATGAATTTAAATAAGATGAGAACAACAGCTTTTGCAGATTAATAATAAACTGGTATCATCATTTATTCCGTTGGCTTCTCATCAGCTGCTTGCAACCCAAAGACATTTTTAGGTTTATCTACAGAAACAGTTTCAACCTACTTGCACAAAGTTCATTTTTAGACAAAAATCAATACAAGCATGTAACGCCAATAATAATAATAATAATAATAATCACTTTACCCGAAACAACAATAATTATACATAATGAAATCTTTCGTTGTTACGTAATCAGATGAAAGAAAGGATGAAAAAATCCAGCTACTATGGCAAAGAAAACTGATAACTGCTTCTTTCTAAACGCAGGTTTCAAATCAGGTTTCAGGCGCTTGATGGAGATTACTTCGGCGAAATTAAGGAGAATTGGACTCTCTTGCTTAGTGATAATTTTGAACGATCTCAAGACCCGTGTCAAGCAGATGCCTGGCAATGGTACTGTTGGAAACATTTATTCCCTTGAGAAGTAGGCTTTTTGGCACATGTTCAGAAAATCGGAGGTGTGCCGTTTTTCTGTTCTTCCAGTGTATTGGTTCACGTAGATACACGTAAATTTGTATGCACAGTTGGAGTTAACATGAGAAGGGTATCTGTTGACTTTTGACTGCACCAAAGAACATGTTGTTCGATAGACAGGAACCAACTTAGCTGCAGGATAGGCTATGGCTATTGACATATTCAATCTTCTGTTGACTGTTGTTGCAAAATTTTCTAATCTTTAAAATCTAGTTGGATTGAGATATGCATTTTTCCCACTGTGATTTGTCTGATTTTTGAGCCTTCACATCTTCCATATTGTTAATGAATCTTTGACGATAGCCGTTGTTTTTCAACACCTTTTCGAGATTCGTAAATTCTTCCTCTAGTTTCTCTGCAGAGCATATTCTCCTCGCTCTATAGTACAGAGTCTTGACTAGTGCTCGTTTATAGCTATTTGGACAAAAACTATTAAAATGTAAGTATTGTCCATTCCATGTGGGCTTTCGGTAAATCGACACCTGGAGAATACCGTCTTCTAGGCGTTGCATGGCGACGTCAAGGAAATGGAACTTTCCATCATTTTCGTGTTCCATAGTAAATACAATATTTGTATGTGCGTTGTTGAATTACCTGAGTAGATAGGAGGCATGACTTTCGTTGTTGCATACTACAAATGTCGACAATTGTCGACATATCGACAATAGGAAGTTGTTTGATCATTTGCATGCTTCAACTTTGTTTTCTCAAGGTTTGACATGAAGATATCTGCTAAAACATGGCTAATTGAACTGCCCATAGCTACACCATCTATTTGTCGGTAAAGAGTGTTGTCAAACTGGAATCGTACATCCATGGTACACACTAGCAGTAGGCGTTTGAATTCTGGCTCTGAGAGTGGGAGAAGATCAGACTGCCGACAAATTTTCTCAATAGTTTCATTGATTGGGTTCCTTGTGAACAGGAAGGCTGTATCAAATGACTCCATGAACTTATTTGAAACATTTATATGGTTCACAATCCCGGCGAAATGAAATGAGTCTTTCATGGGGTACACGGTTAGTCATTAACGAATAGGTTCCAACATACCTGCAAATCAACAAGCAACCTTATGTTGGAGATAGCTGATCATCGAAAGTATAGCTTTCAACCCTGGCCGACTGCTTGAAAGTCAGTCATGATAACCACGATTTTCTGAACATGTGCCAAAAAGCCTACTTCTCAAGGGAATAAATGTTTCCAACAGTACCATTGCCAGGCATCTCCTTGACACGGGTCTTGAGATCGTTCAAAATTATCACTAAGCAAGAGAGTCCAATTCTCCTTAATTTCGCCGAAGTAATCTCCATCAAGCGCCTGAAACCCGATTTGAAACCTGCGTTTAGAAAGAAGCAGTTATCAGTTTTCTTTGCCATAGTAGCTGGATTTTTTCATCCTTTCTTTCATCTGATTACGTAACAACGAAAGATTTCATTATGTATAATTATTGTTGTTTCGGGTAAAGTGATTATTATTATTATTATTATTATTGGCGTTGCATGCTTGTATTGACTTTTGTCTAAAAATGAACTTTGTGCAAGTAGGTTGAAACTGTTTCTGTAGATAAACCTAAAATGTCTTTGGGTTGCAAGCAGCTGATGAGAAGCCAACGGAATAAATGATGATACCAGTTTATTATTCTGCAAAAGCTGTTGTTCTTACTTTATTGAAAATCGAATTATTGTTTGTTTACACAAAAATGTTAAGTCAAATATGGCGACATGGTCACTTTGTATATGCAGACTGCGTGATTTGTCTGTGTTAATGCTTTCCATTTATCAGAAATTTCAGTCATTCTGTAACTAATGTGGCGAAATGTACTAGGCAACTACATTCAAGAAGCACACTGTACAAAAATGCTTCTCTGTACTTAATTTTCGTTTTACTACAACAAGAGTTAGACTGTTTCGTATAATGGCACAGCTTTCTTATAGTCAGACTTTACTGACTAGCTGAACAGGAAGCGATTAAGCCCTCACACTTTGTTTCGCTCTAAATAAGGCGAGGAAAATTTTCACTAAGACTAGATAGGTTCAAAACTTCATAAACACTTAGTAAGTTTAGTTGGCGCGAGTATGACTGACTCCGAGATAGGAACTTACAGTGACTGACGAATTTCATCGTCATCATCATCAAGCAGGCCACATTTTCTGTCGGCGTCAGGGGAAAAGCTGTAGAAAAAGTTATACATAACAGTGGTTATTGCTTGTTATTGATAATCATCCACCAGTCTTGTAGAAGTTCAACCCAACAATAAGTTTTTACTGTTAATTTCATTACTATTATTATCATTATTATTTTATTTGTTCTTTAGCTGGTGTCACTTTGTTACCGAATGTATTTGAATTATACCAACACTTATATACCTACCAATCAAGATTTATTGCACTCAGCCTGCTTGAATTATTTTACTTCTATATTCCTTCACGTTCCCATTAGAACACAGGTGCCCAGCTAGAGCGTTGGAGTTTCAGCAGCAGTGGTTTTATTTTTATGCAGTGAGGTTCCTAGCCTCATACCCAAACTTCCATTTTTACCGGCCTAATAACCGGCTTAGTCAGTTAAAGCAGTACATCGGCAGGGGATCGAAACCACAGACGTGGCCAACGAAGCATTCATTCTACCACTAAGCCACCGATGCACGCTTGAATTACTGGGCTGTCTTAATTTCCACTTATCACAATACATCATACTGTCTCTAATTCTTATTCTGTTAATGAAGAAGACTTATAGCTCAGGTGGATGATTTAAAATTAATAGTGTTCTCTGAGCTGGTTGATTTAGTTGCAGAGCTTTCGTCGTTCTCCCCTCTAGACAATATCTTCAGTGCCATATCTAGCATAAAGTGAAATGATTTAAATTCTTCTTCATGAGTGATATAATTGCGTCTCCCGGTAACCATCTTTACATATGTATTGATCATTTTCTATTGACTTGGACTTTAAGCTTTCTGGTCACATGATTTACTTTTTATTAGTTCATATATTTCGTCTATATTGACGTGTTTGTTAATTCCATATTCGTTTGAGTACCAGGCTTCTAGGGATTCCCTGACTGCACTTTTGGTGTTTCCTCTGTCTAAGATTTCGACATTATCCCAATCAAATTGATGTCCGTAATTATCTATATGCATTGATATGAAAGGATATATATCGTGTCTTTTCACAGCTGATTTGTGTTCTTGGATTGTGATTCGAAGGGAACGCCCACTTTGGCTGATGTAATGCTTGTTACAGTTCATACAATTTATTTTGTAAATGGTGTTAGTTTTATCTCTTTTTTCTGTTGGATCTTTCGGTTTGGATAATATCGAATTAAGCGATTTGACTGGCTTGTGGGTTATATCTATATCAAACGGTTTCATTATTCTAGCTGTTATTTCAGAGATATTTCTCATGTATGGTAGGATGAAATTTCTTGTGGTCTTTGATGATGGTTCCTTGTTGGTGTTGTGATTCAATTTTGAACACTTTTTGATGAAATTTTGTGGATAACCATTCTTTTTGAAGACCACTTGTAGGTATTTTTCTTCCATTCTTTTCAACTCTCTAGCACTTCATTGTTGAAAAGAATGGAAGAAAAATACCTATAAACGGTCTTCAAAAGAATGGTTATCCACAAAATTTCATCAATAATTGTTTAAAATCAAATCAAAACACCAACAAGGACCAAATATGCGAACTAATAAAAAGTAAATCATGTGACCAGAAAGCTTAAAGTCCAAGTCAATACAAAATGATCAATACATATGTAAAGGTGGTTACCGGAGACGCAATTATATCACTCATGAAGAAGAATTTAAATCATTTCACTTTATGCTAAATATGGTGCTGAAGATATTGTCTAGACGAGGAGGACGACGAAAGCTCCGCAACTAAACCAACCTGTTCAGAGAACACTATTAATTGCAAATCTTATTTTGTTACCCATATTCGATTATGTCCATGAATCGCAAAATGTACTCATGCATACTTTCAAATGACTTCCAAACTACAGGTGCAAATTTTGCTGAGACTGAGGAAAAATAGCATTGCAGATTAGTTAGTGCTTTAGATCAAAATCCACAGTGTCATATGATATATAATGGACTATTATTCTCATTGAAGATCCTGGATGAAGAGGGAATACAATTTAGTATGTCAAACTGAGAAAATTTGTGGGCGTCCACACTAGTACTGAAAAGCTTTAGATAGATCATATCTGGAAGATAAAGTCTAACGTCACCGTAGAAATGAATCATCCTAAACTGAATCGAAGTCTTAGATTACTTTCAGATGAATTAGATTAAACTAGAGTCTTCTGTTGGATTCCTCTTCATAGAATTATAACAAGTAAACAATTGTCTTGAATTCTGACAACACTAATATTTACTCTTCAGCACTCGCTTGGAAATTTAACGATCCGTATGTGTAATAGAAAAGATTTGTAACTCAGGTGGATGATTTGGAATTGATAGTGATAGGAGCTCAGAGAACACTATCAATTCCAGATCCGTATGTGTGTGTAAAGTTTTATATGTATGCGCACTGATAATAAATTAAAATAGGAATTATAACCAACGATTCAATAATTAATGCCTGTTTGTTGATAAAAAAGGCTCTGAAGTTAATTGCAACTTGCCCTTGTGAACAGTAAATAAACAGTAACCTTGTTTGTCTTTTTTTGTCAATGACACATTTACTTCCATTAATACGGTTCACGCCGGTTTCAATTATTTCGCTTAGCATCCAATTAAGAGCCGCTTGTAGAGAACAAGTTAGTTCGAATAAAATTAGTTTTATTTTGAAATTCACATAATCTTTAGTTTTTTAATCATTGCAGTCATGTGTATATGGTTGTTGTTGGTGTTGTTGTTGTTGTGGTGGTGGTAGTGGTTGCTGTACTTCTTGATGCCTACATCCATAATCTACTTTTCACGATATTATATGTGGATGTCATAGAAGCATGTTATGTAATAATGTCTATTTATGTGAACTAATTTATTTGTGTGTGTGCGTGTGTGCGTATTTACGTTTTCTAAAAAAAAACGAAATGATCAGTCTCTGAAGTCAACAGACCTAAGGCAATAGAAACGAAAAAGAAAGAACGAAAAAAAGTGATAATAGACTGTTGATATTATCGCTATTTATAATTATCCGGTCTCTTTTCATCGCTGTCATCAGCTTCATTGCCATCATGATCCTCATTTGTACTGTTACTGTTGTTATTATTATCATTATTATTCAGATCATTTTTGCTATTCAGTACTTCATCGTCAAGATTCATTTTGTCTGACTCATTCGATGAGTGTATCGACTCAGTTAAACATGTCACCGTGGTTGCAGGACTTGACAAAGCAGCACAGTTACTTGAATCCAAGACTGGATCTTCTTTAGTGTCCTGTTCTACACTGCTGGACTGCATGGATGATTTTCTATGCATGCCTATTAGTGGGGAATAATAGAAATAAAGAAAGATGAAATAGAAATTTCTGATTATATAATCAAAAGAATGAATCTTGTTATATATTCAATGATAGAAATAAATGTGAATATCTGAAATTAATTCTGTCGGCATTATATTTATTGTTTTCTTAGTGCGATGGTGTTTAAGATAGCTTTGATGCATTTCAACTAAGAATTGGACTAATTACTCCTGAACATTTATTGAGTGTCTTTAATATCTCAAAATATTTATGTAGGTTTAATTTCTTGAAAAGACTCAGAGTGTATTATTCACAAAATGGGAATGTGACTTGTTAGTTTAAGGGCTTAACATTCAACCAACGGATTCTGGTTTCGAGTTCCACTCCGTCAACTTTATCAACATTCATACAATGTATGTGAGTTGTAGCTTGATATATAAAAAGTTTATTCCAGTCCCCCGATAGTATGGGAATCCTTTTAGTCTTCCCTGAAGCGTACTGTTTATTCAGATAAAATGGTGACCAAGACAAAATTATTCTTTGAATTGTTATACTTATTATGATAGCCAGTGATGTTATCAGTCGTATAATGAGCGAAAAGGACGTCTGTTAGTCTCATGTGAATTCATTCATTTCAATCAGTATACAGTAACATAAGGATCACTGTCTAAGTTTGTAAATTATACTATAACGAGGAAGTCAACATCCGAGTACTTCTTCTCAAGCAGCTGTCACTTAAATAAAAAGGTATTCAGAAAGAGACTATATTAATACTTTAAACACTATGGGATTATTTAGTTTGTGTTTAAGCGTAATGTGTCACAGGACTCGCATTTCATTCTACTCGGGACTCATCACATAAGAGTATCTACATCCCAATGAAAGAGACGATGTTTCTGCTGAGACCGGAATCTATTTACTAAAAAAAGCAAGTTAACTTCGACTCATCTTTGAAGTGTCGACACATTGATAAAGACCTGGCCTTACAGCCCAGTAAAATAACCCTAGGAATAACCTGAATAATTTTATTATATATTTTGTAAAATATGTTCATTCTACTGCTTTAACTAAGCAAACATTTAATTATTCTGTTAATCACATACATTTTTTTGTGTGTGTTAAATTTCCACTCTTTGCTCTCATAAGTTCTCTTTTAGTTGCTATATAAAACTAGAGGAGGACAGAAGGAAGCATATACATTTAATTACACATGTACATACTCTTTTATCCTTCAATATTTCGTTCATTGTTCACAGACAGAAAGGAATCGAATTGTTTCATAATTTGTTTTTAATTTTTCATATTAAAATTAGCGTGAATTATCAGTTGAATTTCAGTTATCAGCCATTAAGTTATCCAGTTGTTGTTAAACCTCTTGTCCTCTACTTCATCCTCTTCTACCCTAGATCTATTTCTTTTAATTTTGATTCACCTAGTTCATTTTATTCCCATGTATGTTTGTACTGCCACAAATACATACATGCATGCACGCACGCACGCGCACAAGCATACATAAGAGGATACAACAAATCTGGAAAAAAAAACGAACGTCAGGAACTAGGAGAATTATATGGCTACGGTGAATTATTAGGCAAAGAAAGGCCTAGAAAACGAAAATGGCACCCTACTATGTAATGAAGAATTAAGCTGATGGATGAAATAAAATTCTATGTAGTAGGAATTATTTTTTTTTCCAGGAAAAATGAAGAAGACTTCCTGTTGAGTTATTATTATTATTATCATCATCATTTAACTAGCAGGCAACATTTTTGTAACTAAGGTTTTAATTATAACGTGCACTTGTACTCGCATACACAAAGTTAGTTAACTGGATAACTAACTAACTGACTGATTGCCTACAAAAAAATATGCATCAACTGCATGCAACCATCCACACGCTATGCATCATATAAACGCACATCAAATATATAGTTCTATGCACATAACAGTACACCGTGAACTATTAAGTAATTATACAATCTGTAATCAAAGAGTTGGGAAAAATAGCGTGCATTATTGTTATTATTATTATAATTATTACTGTTATCGTTTTTAAATTAATTAATTATCTCAATCTTTCCTCTTTACCCTGTTTTATTGTTCGACCTTTTCCGTTCTTTTCATTCAACTACAACTTCTGTGTTGTTTTATATTATTATTATTACCAGGAAATACTTATCTAGGTGTGTATTGATTATGTAAGAGTGAGATGTGTTCATTATGCGGTTTGTTGTAATTCCATGTGCATATGTGTGCGTGTATGTAGCATATACTAACGAGTCTACCTTTTTTCATTCTATCTGTATGTATGTGTGCATATCTGAAGCGTTTCCACTCATGATAACCACCGTTGCCTAACTTTGTACAATCTGTTAGGAAGCGAAATAACTTACTGATAGAGATAGCCAGCCATGTTCATTATAATCTATTTAATAAGTTTTTTTTATTGTCCTTCTGATAATTAACGATGGGAAAAAAATACGGAAGTATTTCTTTTTTTCCTTCTTTCTGTCGAATGCCTGGAAATTGGCTAACCTTAGATAAATGTAAATGTAAAATATAAACCGTTCACCATACGGCCTTTTCCCCTCTTCCTTTTTCTGTTGTTGTTGTTGATCTAAAGATTTCTTTATATTCAAATTTCACAACAGTCACTCTTATCATGTTAGGATGGAAGTCAGGAATACCGGGGTGAGTGGGTTGGTCGGTGGGCGTAAGGGAACAGGGGACGGTTAATTTCATCGTTATTCTGTTCTTCGCTTTTTCAAAGGTGAGAAAGACACCTGAATCTGTTTCGTATTATATTTATAAGTGGCAAAGAGAATGAAGGACATACTTTATTATGCTTGCATGTATTGCTTAACGAAACAATGAACACTGAACAAGTTTTATCAGGGATAAGTGGGGCAATAGAAACGGAAAACTGGGCAAAAAAATTGTTATGTTGTAAAGGTAGAGAAAGGCTGAAAGAAGTAAGGGAAGGGAGGGAAGGAAGTTAAGGCAATACAAATTAATTAATCATATATCCACATTCACCCATCCACTCGAACACATACACACAAAGGTGCATAAGTTTATTCCCCACGAAACCGAACTATTTTATCCCAAGTGATAACTCATTGTAAGATGGGTTTTTCGAGGATTCACTTATCCAAACCTATTCCTTTTTTTTTAACAAAAATACATGTTTACTGCATACATTTCAATCCGTAAATGATCGTGTATAGACAGACAAAATTAATAATTAATCTCTATATTTATATGTGCATTTTCCCAAGGATAAATGGAACTCGTCAGTCAATCAGTGCGCATATTATTGATAATCAACGATAACTGAGAGAAGAATTTCTAATTATTATTGTCGTTGTCCTTATATGTTAGGTGTTCTGCGTCTTATATAATTTGCGTTAATTGCAGGATGTTTGTGTGTGTGTGTGTGTATGTGTGTGTTTGTGCAAGCCAAAGATTATAGGCAATTAATTCTAACTAATAACAAAACAACTATTATCATCCTTATGAATATTACACAGTCAATCAAATGAGAGGGAATAAATTTCCCATGTCAAGTGCATTTTTTTTATATTAAATCCATTTTTATTTTCTGTAAATATTTAAATCCTTTCGCTACTTTTGTCTGAGTGTGTGCGCGTGCGCCTGGGAGTAATTATCAGTCCATGTATTCGTACGTGAAAGATTCAGAAGGAGCATTTCTCAGTAAATAGTCTTTGTGGTTAAATTATAGCAAAAAATAAACAGAATCAATAAAATTGTAACGACTGACAAAAAGAAAATTATGTATGATACAAATAAGGATTCAAAATGTAGTATTACGAAATAACTGTTGACTAAAGCCTATCATATAGAAAATCAAAACGAGCGATTCAGTGAAGAGACTCTTTTCAACGAATTTATTATCAAACTTCACAATCCTACATATGTGATTCTTAAGAAATTATATCCGGTGAAGGAATTGAGTCATAGGTGGGAATACATGAAGTAGTAATAGTAGCATGAAATTAAATTAGAATATTTGTGGTTATAATCATAGTTAAATGTCAAACCTATCAACTGACATGAAATGGGAACTTTCAGTTTGTTTGTTTGTTCGGAAAATTTGCATACATCTGCTAGGTGACTGAGCTTTGATCAGGTTTAAATTAGGCGCCATCTTTGATTGGACACTAGTTAGTAACTAGTGTAGTGTGTCTAGTTTGACTGATTTCTATCAGTCAAGTTTTGCAATGTGGCCACGATGCTAGATGGCTCTCCATCACGACGCACTGTGAATTGTTGATATTAGATGGTAGGAAGCAATCAGCAGGAAATTTATTATGCAGTATTTTTTCCTGTTTATGATAGCTGCAGACTATCAGGTAGGAACTTGCTCCCTGTAGGATGAAGGCAATTATGTCTTCAACTTCTCCACACGATTTATCGATCGTTTCTAAAACAGTTGTCGGGTTAGTTTTCATTCCTAAAGTCTGTCATTATACATCATCACGTAATTTTCAAGTATTGGTTTTATAGGGATTTTGCTTGATTGGATACAGGATCCATCATGAGCTGACATCGGTTAGACAACCATAGGAAAACCTGGGAGCACTGGACAGCTGTTTCGCCCTAGTCTGGGATTCTTCATCAGCACACACATACAGGGTTTTGAACCCAGGACCTTCTGGTTACAAGGAGAGCTCGTAGACATCAAGCCACTGGGAAACGATCCAGCGGTCCACGACGCTTGTAACCGGAATGTCTTGGGTTGTAATCCCGGTGGTGTGTACTGACAAAACAGCTGTCCATTGCAAAATTGTTATATTATATTTTGCCAAACGTTGAAATGAAATAGGGATGCCGAGCTGGTGACAGATACGGTAATCACAATTATCTCCTGTTTACACTAACAACGAATTCAAAGGCTGGCCTACTTCTTAGCTTACAACTTAGGGGAGAGCACATAAAAAACTAGACAGAAGGTGTGTGTGTGTGTAGTTCAAAAAATCATCATGAATATGTAAATTAGTCTGCAACGATGACCATTTCTGATTGGTTTATCCCAGAGTGGACGTCGATCACCTTATTACATTATTATTGCCAGGAAAAATCACCCTTTAGACGCTGATTATATAAACAAATGAAGTTGTACATAAAAGTATTGTGATTTCACTTTCCCTGATGTTTAGAAGCTGACAACAGAATGTCAAGGTCTGCAGACAGTAAGATAAGTACTGAACTATAAACTTCCCTTACTATCATAAGATTAACACTGAACTTTGTTTCATAACAAAGTTTATGCTATATATATATATGCATGATGATCGGCTTCGTTTATTATTTCATATTGGGAAACCAGTAGTTGTAAAACTGTACTTGGACTGTCCATATCTTAAAATTATGTGAAAGCAATATTTTAACTTAAAGAATTCAAAAATATTTTTAGGTGACTAAATTTTTCTTTTCTAAGAGATATCGACAGGAGGAATTTCAAAGTAAGAAGCACATACACATTCATGATTGTTTTTTAGAACTGAATGTCTGTGAAATTCATGTAATCAGTTTTCCGGCTAAGTGTTACTTGTATAAGTAGATTTATGAGTGTAGGCTGGCAATTAATACTACACAAATACCGTCTGACTGCATGTCACAATCAGATAATTCCTGTTGAAGATGATGTTACCATGCTTTGTTTTCAGTAGCTACAAAATAATTTCAAGAAATGATGACATATCAATTTATTGTGCTCCATTCTGTCTACACTCTCGATAGCAAGATTTCTTGAGCTATGGTAACAATATATACGTCATATGAAATGACTTTGACTATCCTAACACACACTGTATGTACTAGATTATACAGGTGTATTTAAGTCGCAGGAGCTGAATACGTTTGTCAACAGGAAACTCGATAAAGGATGATGAACCTCAGTTATGACAAAAAATACTCATTATAAATTTGTCTTGTGACTATCACTCATTACGCAGTGGTTAGAGAGAAGAAAAATGTTAGGCGGGTTCTCTGGCAATGATAATCAAATCTCAACTTACCTAATAACCAAGGTGCGCATGATTCGTCATTATTATCCAGTGCTGATTTGAGAATAGTTTTAGGTAGTGGTAATGAATGTCTGACCATAGCTCCATATAAACCATATTCAGCCATTATGCTACTTTTACCCCATTTCTTTTCAGTTTTACGCCATTTAGCTCGACGATTTTGAAACCATACCTGTAATAGAAATAAATTATTAGAGTCATTTATAATTCATTCTCAAAAAAAAAGAAAGAAAATTAGGAATATTTCAGCTAGACTGTATGGAAATAAGTTTGTATTTACTTCAGAATATGGTGGAAAATTTTTGTGTTCTAGGCTGCTTGTTCAACAAAATTTTAAAATATTTGGTTCTTACTTATTCTGACGGCTCATATAAGTTTGGGCTGAAGAAGAGTCATGGGGACCAAACCAGAATAGGTTATCAGTCCATGGAATCTTTCACTATGGGTAGGGGGGGTGTAGACTTGCTGGCTGGGATCGTTCAGACTCTAAGAAGTAATGCCTGAAGACACTTGATGAGATAACTCTCAATGCTGCAGATGTATTCACGGTTTTTGCTCTTCTACATCCATTAAATTCTTATTGTCCTGCATGTAATCATTTCTCCTCTCGTACATTTCTCGTTTCCAATGACTTCTTTACATTTTTTTCTCTGCCTTATTGTGTACTATGTGGATTATGCTGCAGTTTAAATTATTGTACTTTTGTGCAAATTTCTGCTTTGAAAATCCAGTTCAGTTATTTAGTAAGTTTTAAGATGTTTGGGTTTTGTTTATTCCAACTGCCGGCAACAATTTCTTAACCTCACTGTGGATTTAAAGGAGCTGGAACTAAGTGAAACTAGTAGGAGTCCATTTTTGTTATACATGGAGATGATTCTGTCGTGTAGAACATTAAAAGTGCCACTGTACAGTACTTTAGAAATCAGATAAGTACAGTCAATGTATGGTCAAACTTTCTAGCAAAATCTTGGATTATACACTATTCTATTGATTCAATGACTGAGAGCTGAACCTGACAAACTTTGTTGCAGCAGAATTCAAACCAGTGGTCTTTGAACTGTAAGCGTGTATTCCAAAATATTAATTCTATTTCACTCTACTTATCTGCAGAAGAACTAAATAATTTAGAACTACGACACAGAAGTAGAGTCTGTGTATTCCTAAATAAGGCCATTCTAAGTTAGCCTATTTATATTTAATATGCCTTTGAAAAAACCTGTTCTTAAATAATTTAAAAAAGAAATTCAGAAGTTACATCATTCCACGATTTCCTTGCATTGATATTCCGAATAAAAGGCAGTAATACTTAAAAAAAGAGATGTGGACTACATTAAGAAAGCAATTTGTTCTCCTCATTCACGTCACCCATACCATTTTAGGTATGATTCCTATTAGAGGTTGACTGGGGGATGGCGACTAGCAGTGGAGTCCTGGATGCACATTTCGTCCTAATTGTGACTCGTCATCTGGATGTACCTACATTCCCCAGTAAGTGATGATGTTCCCACCGAGGCTCAAACCCAGTGCTCATAGTTCCAAATGCCGAAGCGTTATCCACTAGATCACTTGAGCTATTCAATTTTAGATTTTCCCATCGATTGATTCGACCGAAGTGCTCGGTCTCAGGTTGACATGTCGGCTTCTTGTACCGACGACTCCCAAAACAGGACGAAATATGCATCCTGGATTCCACTGCTAGTCACCATCCACCAATTAACGTCGAATTACACGCCCAGACATCGTCGAAGCATCTGCACAAGAAGCCTACATGTCAACCTGAGACCGAGGACTTCGGTCCAATCAATCGACGGGAAAATCTAAAATTCAATTAAATGGTTCCTATTGTTTTCAAGTTTTCTAAATTTACGTTATGAAGGTGGTGTCCAGGTGCATTTTGGCTGCTAGTATAAGTGATATCCTAGAGCAGAATAACAGCTACCTAGATGAAGAAATTCGTGCTAGTTGTCATTAAAAAATACTTGAGGTGTCCATGATTATTTTTTATAATATTTGGAAATAGGATTAAGACAAATACTTTGCCATACTTTAAATCTATCAGTTACAACTGTACGAACAAGTCTTCTTCTTGGAATATAAGATAATTCTATAAAGTTTGACAAGCAATACCCAAGTAAATAATACAGGAGTGGTTAGGCACACTGTTATATAAGAAAAACTAACCTACAGAATAAATTCAGTCTTTTCAAACATAATTCAGAAGTAATAATCAATATAATCAGAGAAGCAAACAAAAATTAGCAAAAGATGACATATTTACCTGAATTCTATCTTCTGGTAGTTCAGCTTTCAAGGACAGTAATTCACGTTGATAGACATCTGGATAATGGGCTTCATGAAATGCCTTCTCTAATTCTTTTATCTGCCCACTTGTAAATATTGTCCTACAATACAGGTATGTTGAATATTGGGAAAGGAACAAAAGGAAGGAGAAATTCAACAGAATTATATAAACTGAAGATTCATAGATATTTGACAATAGTATAAATAATTCTATGCTCCTAGAAATCTTTGTTTATAAATATTTTTTAAAAACTGTGTATTTTTTGTACTTTCTGGATGGTATTTTGTCCTACGAGTTAACGCCTGAAATCACTTCTTCAGAACTGATGGTGATTTACCTATAAAATAACTGTTAGTTTTCGGAGAGATCACTTATGACTACTGGGATTCACCAAGTCTTCTAAGATGACAGAGGTGTATGAAAGACAACGGACACTTATAGATGCTTCAGTCTTTATCACTGATGAACTTGAGTTGTAGGTGTTAAACACGGGTAATGAAATATAACATTTAAAGACTAATGTGATCGTAGTGGTCTTCTATTCACCCTCCCAAGAAACTGTATAGAGATTATAATGAAGGCAATGAAGAAGAACATTTCAAATTCAAAGCTGTCGATTGTTAATGATTTAACCTGAAGACTTCAGTAAAAACCAACCGATTCCTGAGCACGTAAATCAATAAATATTATTCAAAATACTCTGTGCAAGTTCATTTGCTAATTAACCAGACTCAGCATGTCAGACACTAAACAACACGCGTGGCAAATAAATCTGAATATACTAAATACAGGACAGAAAAACTAAGACTGAAGACAAATATTTTGCTGAATACCCTTTTTGCCTAACACTGTAACTTTTTAATATCAGTTACCATAGATTACTAGTCGTGAAGATGTTGCTCAGAAGAACAATGAAAGCTTTGCAAAAAAAGCTACACAGGCTAGTGAACATAACAATTTCAAAACGAATGAAGTATTTGTTGACATTAAAGCCAAGGATTTGATGAATTTACACAGCATATGCAACAGTATAATATTTAATTATTGTAATTCAGAGGAAGCGATACGAGTTGTTCTTTGTAAGTTAAGTAGCCTATACAGTGCTATGAGGACCCATATGTCAAATACAGTGGTTGATGTTAAGACTTAGTTTGAACTGATGATAAATTATCCATCATCTAGAATACGAATACATCCTGGGTTCGAGTTTCTGTTACAGATATCTTAGTGATTCTATCCTATTGGAAGCTCCAATATAAATTTTTAACTCGCACTAAATATTATGTTTGGAAATTCATTGATCAGTGGCAGGAATTTAAAAATTAATTTTAGGATTGAAATAATTTGTTGGATGGTCACTAGGAATGGAATCCAGGACAACGCGCATTTCCTCCTATTCAGGACTCGTCATCTGAACGTACCTACATTCCCCAGTGAGTGGTGGTGTTCCCACTGGGGTTCGAGTCCTGTACTCATCGTCTCAAACTTTTCTGTCCCAAGTGGTCTAGTAGATAACGCTTTGGAGTTTGATGCCATGGTTACTGAGTTTTAGCCACAATGGGAACACCATCACTCACTGGGGAGTGCACATACTTCCAGATGACGAGTTCCAAAGAGGATGAAATTCGCGTTGTTTTAGACTCCACTACTGGTCACCACTTAGCAAATAACTTTAAGTTAAGTCCTCAGATATTGTCGAAGCACAGGCACAAGTAACCGACACATCAGTAGAGGCCGAACGCTTCGGTCCACTTAACCAAGTGGAACCCCAAATTGGATTACATAATTTTAGAATTATTCAGCTAGTTAGTTGATTGGCTTACCTATGTCTTCTTCGTTTACTCGACTTGCTGTTGTTATCTTCATCGTCATCATCATTATCATCAATATGTTCATTGTCATTCAAACTGATGAAATCATCTCCATTCACACAGTGAGTATGTACTTGCGTACTGTTGGATGTTGATAAATGATGTAGTGTATTGTTAGACTTTTTGTATGCAGTACTGACAGAGTTTGTTTTCCTCGATTTATTTTTATTTTCACGTATACTGCTAGTACTGCTGCTGCTAGTATTAGTAGTAGTGGGACTCTTGCTACTTTTGTGTTTATGAGTAGTAGTATTTGTTTTAATGTCAGTATTTGCAGCTGAGTTAGTATTATTGTTCCTGGAAATGATTGTGGCTCCAGGAAGTGGTATGGTTGTCTGGTTAACAAGATTATTCGTGGTGTTGTAATTAAAAGTAACTGGTGTGGAATATGAACTAACATTATTTTTCCGTGTACTTACACTAGCACCTCCTCCCCCTCCATTATCCGGGGAATAATCACATACTGGATTCCAGAATGAATTATCAGAAGTATAATTATATTGCCTTTTTAACTGCTGACTTTGTAGTAGGTTAAGAGAAGGAAAAAAGGACGCCATAGACGCTGATGACAGTGGTAATTGTGATGATGATGTTATATTGTTTAAAGACTGTTCAGCATCTAGTAATAACTGCCCAGTGGATCCTGTATTGTGATTGTCATTGTAATGCAGTTTACAACTGTCAGCGATTGGTGTGATGTGTTGATCTATAGCACTGAAAGAATCTTCAAGTTTAGGATTGGTCAGTATTCCTGTGAAAAAAGTGAAATAAAATATGTGGTTATCACTTTTTATACAACTATGGTGAAGGAAAAGAAATAACAGATAGATTATCTATTCTCTTCTTCGTGGAAGATTATGTCTGAAAAAGAGTACAGCTTCCGGAACAATAATAAATCAATACTGCAACTATTCACCTCTAAACTAAGGCTATTTAGTTTTGAGGCTAACTAAAATAATCTTAGTTTAGCAGACTACTGTTGATACAGTGGGTAATGATTAACAGCAAAGTGAGAACTTTGGTCACCTCAGCTACTGGACCCTTCTGCTAACCAGATCACTATTTCATTGCATTCACCTATGGTAATTTCAAGCTGTCAGGTGAATGGATGATACGTAATTGTCCATATGTCATAACTAAGCCTTCTGTTGTCAATTTCAGTCATGATGAATTGTAGGGAGAGGATCAAGTTGTTATTTGGTACACAATCAAAGCTTAAAGATAAAAGTAAAGACTACACCATGTAAATGATTTCATTATATTTACCTTTTTTGGCATAACATATATAGTGTTCTGCGCTTCTGGTCTGAGTGTATATAAGGTCCAATATACAAAAAACAGATTTTTTTATAAATCATATACGAACAGAATCATTTTAGTACAGAGTACTTTTTAGTTACATTGGTTATAAAATTCGTTTGGAGATGTAAACATTGTAAATTGTACAGTTTTTTAAAGGCCATTTTCACCATATGAACACGTATTGCTGATACACTAAAGTGTATTGCAAAACATCTCGTTTCACAGAAAAGTTAATGCTCATAAACAACGGAATTAATAAACTTTGAAGCAACTCATATCATGGCTGTGAATAGTGAGCAACTGAAAATGGATACATACTGAAGTAATCGAAGTAATCTTGTCTTTTTTCACTATCTCTAATTTAGTAACAAGACTCGCATAGAAATAAAATATGTGAGAAGTGTAGTTCAATGTAAAAGATATACTTGGGTGTACTAAACACGGTGTGAGATGTAAGCAAATCCAGGGTGAAGGAAACCATCAGATTAGTTATATCGTGAATTTTCTATCAGTCTAGAGTATGATTTTAATAAATTTCAAATTAGTAATGAACAAGAGAAGGTTTGAGCCTTTGAAAGAGTATCAAGTTTACTTCACAAATGTGATCTGTCACAGAATTAGGAATAACCATGTCTTAATGCCAATTATTAACGCGAACTCGCAACCTTGAGCTATTTAGCTTTTCGGTATACTCGTTCACAAAACTATCTAAATAATGAGTTCAGCACAATAGAGTACCAGTTACAGTTAAATAACCTAACAGCAAAGAAGTGCGGCCTATATCTACTTTTCTTAGTATTGCGAATGTGGGCCTATCATGTACTCGAAACCAACCAAAATGTGCTTTGTTACGAAAATGCAGTATCTAGCAGGTTATATGCCACCAGGCATAACCAAATGCTGATAAATAAGAGCTGATCTATTTTATGTTACTACTGCTCTCCACATCAGCCATAGGATTTTGTACTTTATTCATGGTCAGATTTCATTCTTTGATCTCTAGTGGTTAAATGGTTTAGTGGACAGCGGTTAGTGCTGCGTTCAGGTGAAATGCTTGTAAATCTAGATAACGAGTTCAGAAGCGGACGAAATACATGTCCTAGATTCCACTGCTAGTGATTATTGAAATCTGTTCACACAGTTTTAAACCTCTGTTTTGATTAGGAAAATAAACATGAAAGTATTTTGAAAACACTACCAGTTCACCTTAAAACAACTATGAAAATGGTGATTAGAATATCACTGGGAATTCTGTAAAAAAAAAAATAGTAACACCTTTGAGGACTTTCCAGCTCATCATATGACTAGTGGTACTGATTTTCAGTAATAGGCCCCCTTTTAAAAATGTCATAGTGACAACAACGACTGACGCATGCTTATTGAACTCAGGGAATGAGGGCGGACAACGGTTTTATTTACAGAGAAATTCGAGTGGTACATGAAACAAAGATTATTTACCAAATCAACAGAATAACATTTCCCTTTAGTATTTATATACCGTGCTAATCTTTTGTTTAGGTGAAAAAAGAAAGTTATCCGATTTTTATAGCTTGAAATACTTTGAAATTCCATTGAAAATCCGAAGGATTGTCATTCAAATAAAATTATAGCTAAGCTGGAACAACAGTCACACTCTAGTGACTGAAAGAGATACAGTGGCTTAGCAAAATACAAGAAGCGTGTTGCTTTTTAGGCATTATAGTTTTATCTGACCACTGGAAGTTAGTAGCAGTCATATGAAAATCTGTAGACTGCCGCTTTTTCTTCTGAACACATTTAGGCGTGATCATAGATTTAAAGAATAGCAAAAGGGGAACTTATGACGTTAGTTACACATAATTTGGAAAAAAGTTAACTATTTATAGGAAGTCTGGGGGAAGATATGAGTTGGCTGGAAAATGACCTATTACAAAACCTTATTTGCCTAATTAATAAATCAGATACAGAATTATGCAGTAATATACCAGAAAACACTTAGATATTAATTGTGACCGAATAACTGAGTTGAGATCAGTGGAGTAAAAAAAGTATGTATAGTAATCATGTAATGAAACACACAATTATGAATGCGTTTAGTAATTGTTAGCAAGGTAAGGTGAAACTCACCATGGTTTCTCTTTGTGTACAAAAGTTGGGTTGAGATCGCTTTGTAGTAATTGACTCAGCGAAACCAATTTTGAAACAGGATTACTTTGTCTATTGACAAAGGCACTAGTAAAGGACTGGGGATCTTTAAGTCAGAAAATCTTGTTTGATGCATGTTCATCACCTGTTGACCCTAGTAATCTGGTTGTGTTCTTAGCCTTGAATTAACCTGGCATCGTTTACTGTTACACAGAAAAGTTTAGCTACTAACTTATTCTGTAATTACTGATCAGTCAGTGTTATATTCTATGGTTTTTAGTGAGAATTTTATTTACAAAATCTACAATTTGTTCAGATGTAACTCATAATGCCCCAGTCACATAATGAACTCATGATGAAATGTAGATGAAGTAGAGACCATTGCCAACTACTTTTAACCGATCACAGTCAAAATAAAGTGTAGTCATATGTAAAATGGTTAAGTTCACTTATCATGCATAGATGTTAGTGAGTACTGAAACGTTAGAACTTTTTCAATGAACATTTCAAACAGTATTTTGGGTACAATTATGAAATTTTCAGCATGTAGTGTAATATTGCATCTAAATTTCTCCTCACAGGAGTAATAATTTATACTGGGCATTTACATTGACAATATTGTTCAATTAAGAATATGAATATAAGATAAAATTAAGTGAAAATATTAACTACGATATATTAATGGAAGAAAAGAAAAAAGGGCCGTTTACTTAGTGTTTTACAGTAAGTTGGTAGTATTCTGACCTATACTTTCCTCATCACATAAAATACATGCCAAATAAGGTATTATAGAGTTTTTATACTTAACCGTTCGAGCATGCAGCTTCTAGTTCTACCTGATAAGATTCGAGGGGAGAGGTTTGTATAAATACGATGCTTAGTGTCTGACTAGATAATATTCGCTAATTTCTTGAATGAGTTAATCTGTCTACCTACAACAGCATTAGCGAGTTGGTTTAGTTACATCCTGCTCGGCCTACTGACAGCTTTTAGTGCCCTTCTCAGAGTAACACAGTTTTCATTAAGTAGCCCAGAAAAGATTAAGGGGTAGCAGTAGAGAAGGATAGGTAGAATTCAAGAATAAACAAACTTCGGAAGTAGAGACGCAGCGGTATCACATTGTCTTAACTTTCTCACTTAGAAAGTTAAACAGAATATCTTTCTGGAAACTAACATGATGTGGGAAAACTTGGAAACATAAGAGGAAATATCTAGTCCAAAGTATCTAACCTTCGATTTAGTTTCAACCTCGGCGCCATCTATGATAATGAAACCATGAGAACTAACCAGTTCATATAAGTTGCGCTTGCGTCTTAAGGTTACATATGGAGGGATTAAACTTAAGACCATTTGGAGAGGACCACTGACTAAATTCTAACAAAAGTTATTCATATTTTCGAATAGTCTGACCGCGAAGTAACAGACATCGAAACAGTGGGATCATGGCCATTCTTAACAAAATAGGTTTTGTCAGAATGCAGCAAGTCGTGTGAGAAGAACAAGAACAGAAAAGGAGAAAGAACAGCACCTTGAGGAACACCGGCTAGAGTAAGTGGAGTGGTGGAGGAACTCCCATTGTAAATAGTGTCATACTTCCTATCAGAAAAACCGGAATACAACCACTTACTAGTGCAGCACTCTGTTTGTGTCGCAGCAGGCTGGTTTGACACAAAAGAGACCTAGGTATGGAGTCAAAGGCAGATGCGTAACCTAGGAAGGCATACAGAACATATTTGGCATCGCTGTTTGAATTAGAGACAATATTATGATATAAGACGACGGTGGCATTTAAAGTGCACGCACATTTTGAGGTTGACAAGCAAGTAATAGGTCATAGGGTTTCATGATGCTCTGATATCGGTTAGAGAACCACTGGAAAACCTGGGAGTACTGGACATTTGTTCCTTCCTAGTTTGGGACTCCTCACAGGACGCAAACACCAGGGTTCGAACTCATAACCTCTACTGGGACCCAATCCAATGGGCCATGAATTCTAACTTCAACACCTGAACAAAAAATAATTCTGGAAAGTGATGTCATGAAGATAGACTATGATTCATGGATTACTGAGTGCATTTCTTCTACTGTCAAAAATTTTAAATAGATTTGAATCTTGCCAAATAAACCAACCTCCAAATATTCTACAAGGATGAAAACTATACCAAAATGAAAAGTGAATTATCACTGAAATGCTGGAATTACGTCCTTCAGTGTAATTCTAGTCGATTAATCACACTTTCAAGCAGGTCTAAGAGAAATATCATATAGACTTACCGATGTAAGATTTCATAACTTAAGTTGTAGTGCATGTAGCTGATTTATCTGAGGTGCATATACCAGCAAAAGACCCGTTTCAATGTGCATCTTCATATAAGTGTCCATTTACCAAACTATAAATATTTGCAGCTGTTTCAAATGTCATCATAAACCATGCACTATTATGAATTTATAAGTATTATTTTTATCTGTGATCTTTGGCTTTTAACGGAAGTTATTGTATTATAATAGCTTTGGTCATGGTCTCGCATTCAGTTAATCTTGAAGTTTTATCTGAACCCCAAGAAAAAGATACATCAATTGGTGATTCGCTTTACGCATTAAGTTTTCTTAATAAATTTGAAATAAATAAATAAATAGAACTACATTTATATAATTAAACAACATCAATTAAATAAATCCACTGTTTCTCACAAACTGGAAACTGATAAAAATCACTGAAGAGATGAAGTAATACGCCTTAAACTTAATGAAGGCCTTCTATGAAAAGCTCTAGAACCAGGATCTGTTAACTTGCAAATTAAATACGGGGCTAAAAAGTCGGTTGCCACAGATTAGAAATTTTGGATGAGAATCTTTTACTCCTAGATTTCATTTGACTGCCAGAAACTAAGACTAAACAGATGTCAGTCAACCCCAGTTTCCAGTGGTTTGCAAATCTTCTGCACTTAGCATAAAATAAGAGATTCAGATTTTCAACACTAATGTTAAGTCACTCACTTCTTCTATATGGGTCATAAAACTGACCAACGCATCTCCAACAAACAACGGATAACTTTTGTCAACAGCTGCCTTCTCTCGATTTTTAAGATCAAATACCCAAAAAAGATTAGCAACAAGGAACTCTGGGAACAGATGAATCAAGAACCCATTGCTCAACAAATATGCCGAAGAAAACCTAGATGGATTGGACACACGCTGAGTAGACTATCGGATGAGATCTCATACCTGATCACTGCTGTAGCGGAACCCGAATGGAAAACGATGAGCTGAACATCCAAGTGTGATCCGGGGCGACGTATGAACAGGAGATGAGGACCTATGGGCAGTGAAGGAGTGAGATAAAGTGGACTTCAAAGAACAGCACACAATGCAGATGTACTGCTGAAGCCAAATCTTTCGTTCGGAACTCACTGGATAAGCAACAATAATAACATTCCAGTGTTTCCCTAACTAATGTCATTTCATGGTCTAACCTGAAAATGATCTGTTATCGAATATTTATTTTGACTAAACACCACTATCAGTCAGTGTTATTTAGTTTCCTATTATAAACTGTGAATATGATGCTTTATATGATAACTTGCCACATATTTTAAAAGCAGGGAACATCTGTCTCTCAACTTTTTAAAAAATTAACACGAGAAGATTGTAGCTTACACTGAATAAACTTATTCATACTGTAAGATGGCAAACAGGTGGAGAGGTCGGCTATTACACAAATAATGAAACTAACCAAAGCTCACACACACAGACACAGAAAAGGGTACACGTATATACACATTCGTATACACCATCTCTGTTCCATGACCCTCTACTTTATACTTTGATTTACTTAGCTCGATTCAACTTAAGAATAAGATTAACTGTAATTTCAAGTGAGTTTGTTTTGTTTTTTATACCCCTACTCTAACAAATTTTAATACGCTGTCGTCGAAGTTAATTGAGCGTATCACATTAGACGTTAATCCAATCAGCTTTATTGAAACTATTAGTATTAAAACGATACATAGTAGAGAGTTGTAATAATGATGGAAAAAATGTCTATGGGTTATAAGTCTTTATACACTAACTTGTCACAATGGTTCGTTAACTTCTTCTTCTTCCTCTTTGTCTCCACGCTTTGTTTTGCTATTTTACTCGCCCAGATAATAATTGGAGAGGAACAATTATGAAAAATGTCTTATAAGTTACTTAGATTTATTCATACTTATCTATGTTATGTTTGAACAATAAAACACTGATTGTACTGACAGAATTTTAGTCAGTCCACATTTAAGAAATAGGTGGATAAAGTTAAATCTAATACTTCATTTGGCAGTTGCATTTATGTACATAAGCTTAGAGTTATTTTACTCGGTTATAACAACTGACTATGGAGCTCTGTAATTTTTCAGAATAAATTCCGTAATTATTGACCCCTAGTATGATAAATACATCCAATTAGAAAACCAAGCCAATAGTTTCGTTAGACTAACAGGAGTTCATCAACCAACGAGAAGTACTAGTTGGTTCGAAACATTTGACTCCTTAATTTGATGATAACTATCAAAAATAGATTAAAAAAAATAACTGAATGATGTTTATTGGTGTCGTGGTTCAGTAATGTAGACATCTGAAGCAGGCAGTGGTAGATCCGAGTCTGCGATGGAGGTCTGAAACCGTTTCAGTTTTTAGTCACTTTTCAATGAAAATAGTTTGGAAATGCGTTTACAAAACCTCCAAATTATTAAAGCGCTAAGGGATTAGTTACTCAGAGGCTGCTGGTTAGAATGCTTATGAGAACAAAATCAGTGCAGATACTGTTCATCTCTACGCCTACTCACAGTGTCCGTCGGATGACAAATAGTATCAGGATTCTTCATCCAATAATTATCAATGATTATTATTAGAATTTATCAGCCTTTTGCTAAGAAATTTCTTAGAAAGATGATTTTGATTATCGACTGAATTTCAGCAGATGTGATTTTCAATTCCAGCAGACATTTAATAGCCATAAGAGTTTCGATATTATTTGATCTCGAATTGACTTGAGTTAGCGAATGATTGGAAAACTTGGGAGTACTGGGCAGCCGTTTCATGCTAGCTTAGGACTACTTATCAGTACTCCACCACTTGACGACAAACTGGCCTTGTAACCAGAAGGCTCTGGCTTCCACCCCCAAGTCGGTGCATACTATTGAAGAGTCCCGAACTAGGGTGAAACAGATGTTCAGTACTCCTGGGTTTTCCAGTACTTCTCTAACTGATTTCAACTAGTGATGAGGCCTGCAGTCAATCAAAAACTTCGATACTATAACGAAAAGTCATCAAAGGTTTTTTGATTGTACATGAAAGTGAAATCTTAGCTGTGATAAGGACCGAAGCTACAGATTCCAAAGTACTGAAATAATTATTTACAAGACTCAGCTAATGGGCAGATCACTGTCCGAAGTCCTGCTGGTGAAACTCATGTCTTTAATTCCACTTTATTCAGCATACAAAGGAGACTAATTTCACAAAAGTTAGCAAATAGGGAAAAAACACTAGTCTGCATATTTTCTTCTTCTTAGAAAGTCAATAAATAAAAATAGGCCAATTTTAATTTCTGATTCACAATTAATTAATACGTGATTGATGCAACCAATTTCATCAGAGATGATCATATTTCCAAAAATTATTAGTTTGTTAGTTAGTCAGTCAGTTAAATAGATAGGCTGGCAGGCTAGTAAAGAGATATTTTAGTTTACGCGTCTATGTGTATATGGGTATGCGTGGGTGAATGTGCATGCGTAACAGCGCGAAACTGAATGTCTAAGAGAGCGTCTGGTCACTCTGTTCCCTTCTATGCTTTATAATCAAATCTCTAGAATATCTTGCAGACAAAAAGAAATCAGCAACAAGCAACATGAACTAATTTAACATGTGGAACAAGTTGCACTGCTAATTTGTATGTGCATTTTATGTGTGTGTGTGTAGGTGTGTGCGCGCGCTCCACAAAACTCGGCTTATAAACAATTTGTAAATGTCAACATTAATTTAATATAATTGTTTTCATGATTAGCTAATCACTGAAATGTTATTGGCTTGTTTGTTTGTTTGTTTATTCAACTGAAGCATCAATGCTGTCTTTAAGCGATGAAGGGAATCTGAAAAGCTTAGAGCTGTCAGGTGAATAGTTGTTTTTTCCTCCATCTGTCAGTAAGAGTCTGCTAGGCTAAAATATTTATTTTTTGTCATTGAAAATAAACTATTTTAACACCTAAAAGATAATAGAGCATCGGATTTTTGTTGTTTTTGAGGAAAGTGTGCTGAAGTCATTTAAGGTAATTGACTGAAACTACTGCTTCCATAATTCAATTTTAGATTTTCCCCATCGATTGATTGAATCGAAGTGCCTGGTCTCAGATTGACATGTCTGTCGGCTTCTTATGCAGAAGCTTCGACGATGTCTGGGTATGTAGCTAGAAGTCAGTTGGTGGATGGTGACTAGCAGTGGAATCCAGGATTCGCATGTCGTCCTATTTGGGACTCGTCAGCTGGATGTACCTGCATTCCCCAGTGAGAGATGTTGTTCCCAGACATCGTCGAAGCATCTGCATCTACACAGGAAGCCTACATGTCAACCTGAGGTCAAGCACTTCGGTCCAATCAATCGACGGAAAAATCTAAAATTCAATTGAATAATTAATGTGACCCGATGCACAAGAGATGGCTCTCGTGGCTCAAGTGGTCTAGTGGATAACGCTTTGGCGTTTGAAACTATAGGCACTGGTTTCGAGCCTCGGTGAGAACATCATCACTCCTCACTGGGGAATGCAGCTACATTCAGCTAACGAGTCCCAAATAGAACGAAATGGGCATCCTGGATTCCACTGGTAGTCACCATCCACCAATTTACTTCTAAATACTGCTTTCGTGCTAATATTTCTCATTACAGCTTAGATGGAATGTGGGTTAAACTTCATCTGAAGGGGATAAGTAAAACAACCTCGAAATCCAGGGTCCTATATATCAGGTTATGTAAATTAAATTCGCAAGTTAGTCTGACAGAGTCACGCTAACTGACACAGAACACTTTTCTAAATATCTCAGAAAACTTCTTAATGACTCAACTTGGGATATAAACAAATAATTATAAATGAATCTTCAGTAGGCAGGTAAATTTCGGAATAAAGTTTATCATATTAGCTTTCATCGAATAGTCATTTTCACTCAGAATCAATAATATAAATTCACAGGCTACATTTCAGTGTTTTTAACCAGTTCACATTATGTCTATGCTTTGAAAAACTCAAAACTCTTGTAAGCATTTGAGTTTATGATAGAGACGGAAAGGGACAGCAGGTCTCCTGATACGCTTTAGCACTTATTGTTAATGAAGTCTTTCTGTTGATGACGTCTAAACACCTGACCACTTTACTCTTCATAATTCACCAGAAATCATAGTTAGGGGTTAAAATGAAGAAAAAAACTATGTCTTGATTATGTCACTTCGTTAGTACTGAAGATTAATCATTCGAGAAAAGAGACAGTTAGTAGACGCGTTTACACTTCACTTGATAATCTATTGATGGCTGTCAAATAGTACTTGTTTTGTTGGTAGGTAAGGAAGACGACATTAATAGACTATGTTTGTTAAACTATAAACTTATTACCAGTTTAGTAAAACTGGTTTTCTAATTATCCTTTAAAGTATCAGTATGGAATGAAAATACTCGTAGATGTAGATTGGGATGAGTAATTCCAAACCACTTGTATCAGCCAGTAGTGCTTACTAGTCAGGTCGAGGTGATCTAAACACTGCACAACTGTTTTGCCTGCTCAGTGCCAAGCTCATCGGAGGTGTACCTAGTTTTTACTCAGCTCAAACAATCGAATCATCTCAAGCCCCTTGATATCTGGCTAGTTACTTGGATGAACCAGTGACACCATTGTGAATTTGATTTATGGAATGTTTATAACCGAAAAAATAGTGTCTTCAGTACTGTTGAGATCTTCGAACCCATTCTTATTTCTCATTATCATCTGGTGATGGGAATTCAGGGTTTTATTCATATTTTGGGGGTTTCTGTGGATTTCATGGAAATTATAGCACAGATGCTCCTGCTTCATGGTATTCAATTGTCCTCTAACTTATGCCGGTTTGTGATGAAATCTACTGTGAAATTAATCATAATTATGATTAGGCCAAAGAATATAAACCGACTATTTCTCAGAATAACGCTTGGCTTGACAATAATACCATTTTCATTATAGTTACCTGTGTGATTCGTGACTTATGGCATTCTGTGAAAGCTACCATAAATATTATAATTCGAGACAATAAACATTACTTGTTTTCATCAAAAGTCAAATAAATTACTTATATTGTAGTTTTTCCAACAGTTAATCTTAAGACCAGCGAAACAAAAGAATTTCCTGTCCAGTTTTAATGAATCGGCCAAGATTATTCGTCATGGCTGACAATGATAATTGAGCAGATAAGTATTAAGTGCCTGTAACTCTCAACAGAACCTACCGGTGAAGAATAACGATCTGATTTCTGATAGCTTTAGCTCGTTTCTCACCATAGTGTTAGTAATTCTTCTCTAGGTGTATAGACTAATTCTTGTGCTTTATGCCTGAAAGGTCACACTTTCCTCGGATCTGAATATTCACTAAACGTCTCACTAAGGAGAAACTAAGTCGGAGGTATTCAACATTTAATAAAGGTATTAGTTTTCATTGGATTCTATGTGGGAAAGTGATATTAATTCGTTGGATATAGTGTGCGGTCTGAAGCTTAACGTGTTTCCTGACAGCCAACACTGATGCAAATGTAATTGATGGTACTTTTGAGAACTAAATGATATGAATTGCAACTAACTGTATGCGTTGGTGGTTGAGTGGTAGAATACTCTTCAACCATACACATGGTCCAGGGGTCAGCTCCCTTTCAACGCACCCTAAAACCTCGCTCAGCCGGTAATAAGCCTGTGAAAGAGGAAAGGTTGAGCGTGAGGCTATCAATCCTGCTTCGTTGAAAATAAAAAACACAATGCAACTGAAAAATCATAACTTAAGCCCGAAGTCCTATATTACACTCAGAACATGGAGTAGAATTTTAAAAATAGTAACGGCAGGTTGTACAGTTTAAAAAGAGTCTATGTCTTGTGTTCTCTGAAACCTTTAATACTGCGTTATACTTGACCAGAAAACTCACAGTTTTAAGCCCTTAAGTTCCTTTTTTTTCAGAAACAGAAATAAACCTTTCTGAGTGTTTCATCTTTCTACATAAAAATCACTCTAAAATAACCATGAGTAGATTTTGTCAATCACTGTACATTTTTTACCTTGGTTTGAAGATAATTCCAGTAACACAGTTAACCAGTGCTATTTTGTAGCGGTAATTTCGAAGAATTAAAAATGTTCTGGTCAAATATTTATTTCGTTAGATGTAAGTAGATTAAAACTTTAAAGCAAATCGAAAATCTGCGTATAATGGATATTTAAAAAAACTTGATACATCATAAGACTGGTGTCATGTAGTTGGAATTGACAGAGTGAATGTTTGGAGATGTTATAAGGACCGCACTGTGTATCTTCACAAGTTGTAGGGTAGGGGTGGGGATGACTGGCTAAGAATCAGCGAGTATGTGTACATTTCTTAGAGTAGATAGAAAGTAGGGAATCTCTTTGTGATTACACAGACTAAATTTTAGTATTTACTTAGTCAGTTTTGTCAGGATATTGTAAAATTTCACTCGTTAAATAAAGTCTGACCAACTCATTTGTTGGTGCAAGGCGTTCAAATATACGAACTGCATAAAACAAAAGTATTTGCTTACAAATACCTGGAGTTATTGCTAGAATAAGCTGTTGATCGGAAAATTGAAAATTAAGAACCGAAGAAACTCTGTGAAGCGGTACTTTATGAAAGGTGACTGATATAGTTATACGAAGTCTTTTCCAATGGATTGGACCAAAAGTAAGCATGAAAGAGCAATTATCCTCTTTGGTGATATCTATTTAGACGATAGATTGCCTTTATGTAGTCTAGGCCAGCGTACAGCTGGGTGCCTAGCTCATTCACGGAGAATATTCAATAGACCAAAATAATTTATTTCAAACCATTTACTGAATCAATCTTTTTAAGGAATTCTGAAAACTCGACTCTGAGAAGAATGAACCGCACATGCACTTTCATTTTCAAATGTTTGACGGCTGATATTGGCTTTTAATTGGGAGTACTTCGAAATCAATCAAACCACTATAGAAGTAAAAACGCAGTCTTCACTCCACAGATTGTAAGGGATTAGCTCTGAGATGGATTCCTTGAGGTTCCAATAATATTTGTAAACAACAGCCTCTCATGGTATGTGAAGACAGTTATTCATCAAAATCAGTTAGTGATAGTAACACTATATCGTGAATAAACACAAGTTGTAAAGCATAAGGGATTGTATTTTAACCCATTTTGCTGAATGGTAACCTTTCTGACGCAAAAATATAAGGTACCTCTTCAAACTATACCAAAGCGTATGTATGTATGACTGATGAACGTCAAACCGTGATAAAATAGGCATTAGGTGTTCCTCGACTTTTTCTCTAACTAATGTTTATTAGTGTTCATTATTATTATTAATATTATTATTCTTTATTATTAACAACAACAGACAACAATCAGCATAAGTGGGAAGAACCTGAAAGAAACAACCTCCTTCACCTACCTGGGAAGCATCGTCTCAACTACAGGCGGAACTGACGAGGACATCAAAGCCAGAATCGGAAAAGCAAGACAAGCTTTCATTACTCTCAAATCTGTGTGGAGGTCAACAGCACTCACCATCAAAAATAAGATCCGGATTTTCAACTCCAATATGAAGTCAGTGCTACTATACGGATCAGAGACTTGGCGAGTCATAAAGAGCATCTCAAACAAACTTCAAACCTTCATTAACAGCTGTCTCCGCTCAATACTCAAGATCAGATGGCCAGAAAAGATCAGCAACAGGGATCTCTGGGAGCGAACCAATCAGGAACCGATTGTGAAACAAATAGGCAGAAAGAAATGGTGATGGATTGGCCATACGCTGAGGAAACCATCAAGTGACATCACTAGACAAGCCCTCGAGTGGAACCCGAAAGGGAAGCGGCGAGTTGGTCGTCAGTGCGAGGGTGACTTGGAAGAGGTCATGCGAGGAGGAGATGAAAGCATGTGGACAGACCTGGAGCAGGGTGAAAAAGTTGGCAGAAAACCGAAGGCAATGGAGGTGCTCAGCTGAAGCCCTATGTTCCTCTAGGAACTAAAGGATACAATAATAATAATTATTATTAATATCGGTTATCATCGTTAACTAGTTGGAAATTTACAGTTTACTCCAAGTGATTTGCAGTTAATCTTATTTCTTCTACAGTAAAATAAAATAGTCAATGAATTCCGCTGCACACTGATATCGTCTTACGTGACAGTGTCATCACAAATGATTTTTAAAAAAATACTCACTTTTGTCAATATTCCTGAAGAAATTATTTTGGTCATCTCTGTGGGATAATTCTTCTCTAAGTGGATTCACCAAGAAAGAAGAAGAGGAAGAAATACACTTAGCTTGTGAAACATCTGAACTGAAGTTTTTCAATGAAGAATTTAATACCTCTGGCTGACTAATAAATACAGATGATTGAAGATTAGAAGATGGAATACAAAATGGAGTGAAATCTAAAAGTTTTGGCAACTGACTCTTTTGTAAATGGTCTACAAATTCACGTATTCTAGGAACACTATCATTCATACAGTTGCCATTATTGAAATTAACATTATTATTATTATTATTATTATTGTGAATGCTGACAGTGTTTGGATAAAAACTGGTATCTGATGATTCTGTTGAACTCAAACATGAGTTGGACGGCATAATTTTTGTCATTTCATGAATATTTTGAGACTGAATCAAGTATTCTTGTAAAATATTTGGCTGATAAAAATTTGTCATTGGCATCTGGAAGTTAGTATTTTGAGTCTGTGATAAATATACATGTTTGAAAAATTGTAAAAATAGTTTATTCTCTAGAGCATTTGAAGGACAATAATTTAAATGACCTATTGGGGGTTCATAATTCTGTTTTACATCGGAATCAAATGGAATTGAAACCATTGAATTTGAATGTTTCAATGAATCATTAGTACATCCAGTCTTCGAAGTAACTTTACAATGATTTTCTGGTAGGGATTTATCTTTTTTGCTATTTGCTTTTTTGTCTTTTGTGTTATTTAAATCTAGAAGGGTTCGAATAGTGAAAGGCAAGTGTCTAGTGTCAAATTTCGAAGATTTCTTATCCGTATTATTCTGATGTGTCATTGTGAATAAATTCAGTTGGTTACCCTAACTGCAGTTCTGTACAATTTAAATCTTGGATTAAATAATGTAAAAATTTCTTTTCCCTATAAATTACAAGGAATTATACCTTAATTTTCCCATAATCTAGGTCAGGTTACAGTTAACATAATGTAAACTAAGCTAATCGCATGTTGATTGGCTTACAGTTTGCGCCTAATTCCTTTCTAGTACACTCTATTGTTCTCCCCTTCATCACGCTAAATATTATTTCAGTTTTTCTTATGGAAGAAAGTAGGACAGCAGAAAAAAGTGTGATTGCCTTAAAATCATGCAAAGCAGACCTAATTTCTTCCTAATCTAGACTAGAATATAAACTAAGCCAATCAGAAAACGACTGAGACGGATATGTCAGTTCATTGATTGGCTGTCCGAATTTATGGTTAATCCATTAATTTCATAATTGGCTCAACTATGTATGCATATTGGTAACCGAGTTAGGAGGAAATTCTTAACTTAATAATAAATAATATCCACAAATTTTTTAAATTATAATTGAATCACAGGTTAACATATTTTAATACAGAATATCACCGCACACTTTTAGTATTTACAAAGAATACTGTACCACCGAATTTGATATTATATATTTATATATATATATATATATATATATATATATATATATATATATATATATATATATATATATAAACTTTGATCCCGACGGATAGCTGCTTCCTTCAGGTTTCCATGTAGCAATGATTCAACGAATTACACTGGAAGGAACCAGTGCTTTTGCAGGTCCTAATATGATAAAAGTTAGATAAAAAGCAATTACCATCATAGCATAACCCATCTACACAGTGTTGGGTACTTCCAGGATGAAGTTGCACTACTGACGAATAAGGATGTAACACCAATAATCCCTTACCCCCAGGTGATCAGCAAGCCATCTATGTTACCCCTTCTGTTGTGAGGATGGGGGTAGTAAAAGTCAACCCCAACAGTTGTACGTCTTAACTTATTCTAGAGAGGTTTGTAACCAAAAGCATGGTTGTCAACTCCAAAAACTCCTGCAAATACTCCTTGTGCGACCGACCCGAAGCAACTGTTTGCTGAGCTCTGCTGTGGCACAAGACTAATGTTTTTCCAGTTTCATACATCAATTCCACTTTTGAGAAATTCTGATAAATTTTATACTGTATTTTATTATAAAATTATGTTTGACCAGGAGCTAACATAAGTTATCGAATCACTGGAAAAACTGGGAGTACCAGACAGTAGTTTCGTCCTAAATTTGGACTCTTCATTGGTGCACACGCACTGGAATTCAGATCCAGGACCTTCTTGTAACAAGGTGAGTTATGGTTCAGTACAAGAAGTTACCTGGAGTTCTAATGAATTGTGATTACCACGGTCCACCGAGTCAGCCAACATAACAGCTAATCAGATGGTGGATTTCATCATGAGCTGACATCAGTTAGAGAAACACTGAAAGACCTGGAAGTACTGGATAGCTGTTTTGTCCTAGGATGGGGTTCTTCAACGACTGCCCCTATTCAGGCAGTGGCCTGGGGTTCTAGTGAGGTGCCGTGACCAATAGGGTACAGCAGTTTGAAGATGAGGCAGTAACTCATCGAAGAAGACATTGCGAAATGGTAACGTGAATTGGCCGAAGTTAAAATTCATGGGCCATTGGATCGGGTCCAAGTGGCTCATTGGTTCACGAGCTCGTGTTGTAACCAGAAGGTCCTGGGTTCGAACCCCGGTGGGCGCGTACTGACGAAGAGCCCCAAACTAGGACGAAACAGCTGTCCAGTACTCCCAGGTTTTCCAGTGGCTCTCTAACTGATGTCAGCTCATGATGAAATCCCCCATTCAATCAAACTAAAAAATCCCTACAAAGCCAATACCAGAAGATAACAACTAATCGTCTGTGACATTGACTGGGGTTCGCGGTGTATGTCACGAACTGGTATGATTTAGAATCCACGGGGATCAGGTTAGCTCCCAGTGACTGAAGGGCTTACGACATCACTTTCTAAATGTGGGGCTCTAGGTTCGACCCTGGTGGGTGACTACTATTATAGAGTCCCGCACTAGAAAACAGCTGTCCAGTACTCTTTTGTCTTCAGTGGTTCCTTAATCAATACCACCTCATGATCAAACCTGTAAGCAATCAAATCCCTACCAACGAACACTTGAAAAGCTGTGTTTTACACAAACAGTGAAGAATGCGTTTTCCAAGGAACTTTGATGTTGATAGTACTGTATCGGAGTCAAAGTGTGAAAGTCATATATCATCAAACTTCGATTCATTAGTTGAATAGCAATAGGCTAAACAAGAAATCAGATTCTGCTGAACTCAATCTCTTAGGAGGTGTTCACTAAAGAGTCCCAAACCATGGCGAAATAATTGACTGGCGCTACTTTGTTTTCAATACTTGTGTTATCTGATGTCAGTTGTTGACGACACTTTTTTTCTTATATCACTTACTTATCTATAGAAATGAAAAGTGTATTTAAGGCGACTGTTGACTAGTATTTTTTCATCCTTCATCCGTAAATTCTTTTAACCATCCAAGTTCACTTTTTGAGTGTCTACTTCAAAATTTATCCCAGTTAAGGTAAATTCCACATTCGTACTTTTAAACTCAATTATAAAAGCAACTGCGGATGAGTAAAATAAATGAGTATATTCAGATTATAGGATTTTTGGAGATTTGGATTAATATCACGATCGAGTATCAGTTTTAGTGATGGTCGAAAACCAGAGAGCACACTGGACAGCTATTTTATCCAAGTTAGGGACTCTACAATAGTGCATGCTGCTTGCTAACGGTCTAAAGCAAATAACTTAATATTGGTACACACTCATCTGTTAGCAGTACGAATTCATCCGGAAACAACTCAGTATTATATAGACGTCTTAGCAACTGCTTTTTATCTAACCTCTAGAATGTTAGAACCTGAGAAAGCATTGGTTCCAATCAGTGTGGCTTGATCACCATGTGAAGGAGGTAACAGCAATCCTATAGGATCAAAGTATTGATTCATGTTGAACCAATGCCATTGATAAGCATCTACTTCACGTCAACGTGGCAACACTATATGACGAAATGAAAAGGTTAGAATTCATGGTTCATTGAATTCTGGCTTAATATTCAACGAACTTGGTCTGGTAATCTTGAAGGCGCTACAGCCGGTCCCTAGTCGGGTCCTGGCTGCACACTGTGAAGAGTCGCTAGATAGGACGAAACGGTTGTCTAGTTCTCCTTGATACTAGTGATTTCTCTGACTTATGCTAGTTCTTGAGGAAATCTAACAAATGAAATAGGTACATATATGTATATATCCTTGTTTGGTACCTACTTTCGTCTATTTTCCACTTCTGCGCTGTTATGGCATTTGGTGTTGTGAAGAGATTGGTTGGTTTAATAAAGCTCTATTACTATCACTTTTTTTCTGATGCAAATACTAGAAAGGAGGCTTGCACTGCGGTTTAAACACTTCGACTAGAGCATTGCAATTAAAGTGAGACCTTTTTTGTTCGCTTACAAGTGCTTGCAGACTTTGGAGTTCTGTGATTTTAAGAAGAAGTGAAAATAATTTATTGAGAATCTCACTGTAAGCCTCCACATGTAACACTAAAATTGACCTTCACATTTTTTAGCATAAAGATTAACATTTATGGATCCTGAATGAAAAGTACACATATTATTGTTGTAGAACTCATAACAGTGATGAGTATTCAACTGTCGTATATCCCAGTGACAAAAATGGAGTCTGTAAGCGAAAATTCCCATGCATTTGAATTCCAATGTCACCTTTAAGAAGATGTTGTCAATAAAGTCTACAGAAAAGCTACTGAGTTGGCTGTGACATTTAAGAAGTAAAGAAAATAAAGAAACTGGCTTAAAGAATAGTCACCGTTTTTATTGCCTGTCTGATGGGAAGTTTCTTTCAGAACTTATTTTTGCTCTACTCCGGTTACTGGAAAAAAGTTTTAGTTGAATTCGATTGCAGTATTATTTCATACAATTGTTTCTATTAATGAATCTGATGTTCACGAATATTACTCAATTGCCGTTGATTAGTAGTACAGTATACGACTCTCATTTGATCTTTTTGGGACTTGTCAACTAAGATTTACCTGCATTCCAGTGATCATTGATATTTCTACCTGGATTCAAATCTGACAGTCAGTTAGCACCAAGTCAACTTCAAGGCATAGTCAAGCCGTCCGTACTTGGCGTTATCACATCACTGTAGACCGAACATTTAGGTCCAACAAAGCCAATCAACCGGATGTTGGAATAATAATTTCGCAGAATATCACCTGAGATAAGACTACATTTAAACTTAATGTTATGCGTAAGTTTTAACCTCGCCGGATACTAGCTTCCTAGGCTACTAGCTTACTAGTTTTCTCGCCGGTCCCAAGCCCGGGTAAAGAGGGGGGGTTGGGGCGTGGTGCTAGCAACTCCACCCCTGTAAAACAACCAAATCGCTACAGAAACTTCAACGAATAAATATATTAAAAATTCTAAAAACATAAGCAATAGCCTTACTTTTCGCTGGAATCGGGGAAGTGAAATGACGCAGGCTGGTGAAAGCCTTCGGGAAGCCAGTCAGCCGATGTGCCTTCTTTCGATGAAAGCAAAAGTAAGGATGGGTACCTGGAATGTTCGTACAATGTACGAAACTGGAAAGGCTGCCCAGATAGCCGCTGAAATGAGAAGGTACAGAATAGAAGTGTTGGGAATCTGCGAAAGCAGATGGAACGGAACTGGAAGGTGCCAACTACCTACTGGAGAGACAGTAATCTTTTCCGGCCACCCAGAGGACAACCATGAGCACACCGAGGGAGTGGCCATCATGATGTCACCAACAGCAACCAAAGCTCTCATGCAGTGGGAACCAATCTCCTCCAGGATAATGACAGCCAGGTTCAACTCAAAAGGAAGGAAAGTTACAGTCATTCAATGTCTATGCGCCTACAAACGTCTCAGAACAAGAGAAGAAGGAGGCGTTCTACAGACAACTACAAGCAATAATGGACAACGTCCCAAATGGCGATATCAAAATCCTGATGGGCGACATGAATGCGAAGCTGGGAGGAGACAACACAGGAAGAGAACTCACCATGGGTCGTGAGGCCCTCGGTGAAATGAACGACAATGGTGAACTCTTCTCAGACTTCTGCGCCTTCAATGATTTGGTGATTGGTGGTAGTGTGTTCAAACACAAGGATATACACAAGACGACATGGATTTCACCAGATGGAAACACCAAGAACCAAATAGACTTCATCTCAATTTCAAGAAAGTGGAGACGGAGCCTACTGGACACAAGGTCAAGGAGAGGAGCAGATGTGGGTTCAGACCACTATCTAGTAGAAGGGACTTTCAAGGTGAAACTAAAAGCCTCGAGGATAGCTGGGGATAGGCCACAATGCAAGTTCAACACTCAATTACTGAAGGACACAACCACAAAAGACACCTTCACTGCAACTGTCAGAGCAAAGCAGGAAACACTACGCGACATCACTGAAGAATCATGCGTGGAAGAACATTGGAAGTCTCTGAAGGCGATTCTCAACGAAACGTGTTCAACGGTTCTAGGAAGAAAGAAGAGACAAGACAAGGAATGGCTCTCAACGGACACTTGGAAATTAATAGAAGAGAGGAGAATGGTGAAAGAGAAAATGATTCAATGCAAGGACGGACAGGAGAAGAAGACGATGAGCTCAACTTACAAAGCACTGGACAAAGAAGTGAAGAAGAGTGCTAGGAAGGACAAAAGACGATTCTACGACAATCTGGCCACTGAAGCTGAGAAGGCAGCAGGCAAAAGGGACCTGAGGACACTATATCAGATAACCAAATCTCTATCCGGGAAGAGACCAACACAAGCGAAACCTATAAAAGACAGCCAAGGGAACCCAATTACCAAGGAAGAAAAACAGATTAAACAATGGGCGGATCACTTCAAAGGACTCTTGAACCGACCATCACCTGCAACCCGTCCAGAAATACCAACAACAGCGCGCACACAACTGCAAGTTGACACCAATCCTCCAACGAGAGCTGAAGTCTTGAACGCAATCAAGCTTCTGAAAGCTGGAAAAGCAGCCGGACCAGATGGAATACCCCTTGAAGCACTGAAAGCGGACCCAGAGACTACAGCAGACATGCTGACTCCATTATTGCAAAAGGTCTGGAAGGAGGGAAAGGTGCCTACTGACTGGAGGAAAGGTTACCTCGTGAAACTACCAAAGAAGGGCGACTTAGGCCACACTCTGCAAGAACTGGCGAGGAATCATGCTCCTATCGACGCCAAGTAAAATCCTGAGTCGCATCATCCTGGAGAGATTAAAGGACGCACTGGAGACAGAACTCCGACCAGAACAAGCTGGATTCAGGAAAGGCAAATCATGTACTGACCAAATTGCAACTCTACGCATCATCATCACAGAACAAAGCATGGAATGGCAATCAAACCTCTACCTCAACTTTATAGACTTTGAGAAGGCCTTCGACAGCGTTGATCGTGAAGTAATTTGGAAATTACTCGAGTACTATGGCGTACCCCAAATATTCATCAACCTTATTCAACAGCTGTACGACAACGGCACCTGCCAAGTGATCCACAACGGAAAACTCAGCGAGGCGTTTGGAGTAAACACAGGAGTCAGACAAGGGTGCTTATTATCACCAATGATATTCCTAATTGTGGTGGACTGACTGGATTATGCGTCAGACTGTGGGAAACGAGAAGACAGGAATATCCTGGACCGACGTGAAGAACCTAGAAGACCTGGATTTCCGCGTGGATGATTTGTGTTTGATGTCACACACAATCGAAGACTTACAAGCGAAAACCGACAAACTGGTCGAAGAAGCAGCAAAGACAGGACTCCAGGTAAACATAGACAAGACGGAGGTTATGAAAATAACCAACCAACAACAGCAACAACATCCAACGTCAATCACCATCAACGGGAGGGATTTGAAAGAGGTTACTTCATTCACTTATCTAGGGAGCATTGTCTCAACTACAGGAGGAGCGGACGAGGATGTCAAATCGAGAATCGGGAAGGCGAGAAACACATTCATCAGCCTGAAATCAATCTGGAAATCTTCGTCACTCAGCATCACCAACAAAATTCGGATTTTCAATACAAACGTCAAGTCAGTCAGTTCTTCTATACGGATCAGAAACTTGGGGCGGGTCACAAAGAATATTTCCAAAAGGCTGCAGACCTTTATTAACAACTGTCTTCGCTCTATACTGAAGATCAGATGGCCGGAAAGAATCACCAACAAGGAATTATGGGAACAAACAAAGCAAGAACCAATCGCCCAACAAATATGCAGGAGAAAGTGGAGATGGATCGGACACTCGCTGAGGAGACCGCTGGGTGACATCGCGCGCCAAGCCCTCGAGTGGAACCCGAAAGGGAAGCGGCGTGTGGGACGTCCAAGGGTGACATGGAGGAGATCGTGTGAAGAGGAGTTGAAAGAATATGGATTAACATGGATGCAGGCGAAAAGTATAGCAGAAGACAGAAGAAAATGGAGACGTGCAGTTGAAGCCCTATGTTCCACTAGGAACCCAAGGGAGCAATAATAATAATAATCATGCGTAAGTTTTAAAAGCATTCCACAGTGATTTCGATATCAGTCATGGATAGGTGGAAATTCTTGAGCTCCAGTTTCGCGTTTTCTGGCTGTCATCAATACAGCATACTTTACATCTTTAAGAACCTATTCTGAAATGAGATCATATCGATAAAGTCCTCAATTACCGAACAGGGTGGCACTGAGAAAAACCAGTTGACAGTCAACAAAAACCTACTAATAACCCATCTTGGTGTAGTTCTTTTGAACCGAAAAGCCCACGTGGAGAAAATGAGGAATATACTGCGAGACAAAAGTACATTTTTTCGATCGTCCAACAATATAAACAGAATTGAACTGACTGAGAAACAGGATGCGCATTTCGTCCTTTTTGGGACTCGTCATCTGGGTGTATCTACATTCCCCAGCGACTGATGATGTTCCCATCGATGCTCGGACCCAGTGCCCATAGTTTCAAACGCCAGCTGACGAGCCCAAAACAGGACGAAATGCGCATCCTGGATTCCACTGCTAGTCATCATACACCAATTAAATTCTAATTACATCCCCAGACATCGTCGAAGCATCTGCACAAGAAGCCTACATATCAACCTGAGACTGAGCGCTTCGGTCCAACCAACCGATGGGGAAAATCTAAAATTCAGTTAAATAAATGATTGAGAAACAGTTTATAGACGTCTTGAAAAGAATGAAAACTGGTCAGTTAATTAGCTGGCAAATGTAAAATCATATCCGACCAGCAGGTTCAAAAATACCAAGATTTTACAGTTTGCCAAAGATACACAATGGTGTTAATATATACGTAAAAATTGGGCACTGTGGTAGTGGCACTGTGTGATACATCTAATAAACAAACTAATATGGAAATACACAGAGGTGGTCACCCACTCCGTTCGATTTTGTATATGTCTGGTCCCTCTTATCCTTCTATTTCAAAATGGCTAGCCGGCATTTTGGAACTTTAAGGCAACATCTACGCATGTATTGGCTTCAAGACACTTTCCAATTTATCGATTGTATATAATACATCAGCGTTACCAACAAAGTATGCTGTCTTTCGACAATGAATCACTTTTCACCAGTATGCCAGTTGCAGAAACTGTTTTGTATGCTGATATATATATATATATATATATATATATATATATATATATATATATGATAACCAGTTAGACACTAGAATACCAATAATGTATTTGAAAGAAATGCTGCTGAAGTGTGCTGTTACTATGCTGTTCAGTTTCAACGACACCATCTACAAACAAAAGGATGCTATTAGAATGAAATCTCCCCCGGGTCCATTACTAGTTGACTGTTTCATGGTAATCTTCGAGGATGGTTCATTGAAGTCAATCATTGAAAATCCATAATTGTATGCAAGATAGGTAGGTGATATTCTCATCACTTGCAACGATAGCTAACACCTCAGTCAGTTGCTACAGGTATTTAACATCTGCTATCTGGAAATAAAATTCACTCTGAAAATGGTAAACGCATCAAAAATTCCCTATCTTGATATGGAACTGACCAGAAAACCCATGAAACCTTAAGAAGGTCAATCCCCTGGAAACCAAACTGAAACGTTTAACTAACGGATTTCTATAGTTTGGTGCAGCGTGTTTAAAGAAAACGACATTTAATTAAATCTCTTGCAATTTGGATCTGACACGTATAATACTGACACTCGAGAAGCAAAACTAGGTCTTCTGAATGAAATCTTCATCTAGAATCGAAAGCCACTGAGATTCATTGACAAGACTATCAAAGCAAAAGTGCAGAGAAACAAAATATTACTTGTTCCAAAAAGGAAACTTTACATGAACCTGGATTTTGAGCGAGACTTAACCTGTGATATCCCTAAGAGATTAATTCCACCATCTTTGAGAAGAACATCCTTCTCAGCACTGCTAAGAGTAGGGTCCTCCAGTCGTCTATCGGTCTGCAGGAGCCTTAAAAACAAGGCCTCTCATCTGACCACTTTTGTGTCCATATATCAGTTCATCTGTTCATGTGGAGACAGGCATATTGGTTGCTCGAACTGTATCGTGTCTAAAAGCGTTGAAGAAAGGCGGTAATGGCTCCATAAAGAGTGAAATGAGTCAACACCTTGTCAATACTGGTCACTCCATCTCAACAAACCCTCCTTTCTAAGTAATGTACAAAGTGAAGAACAAATTACTAAAGACAATACTCCTTCGTCTCCTCGGTATTGCGGAAGCTCCAGTCATTCAGATAAACCGGGGTTATGCATGCAGGAAAAATTTATTAAATCATTTCCATTATGATGATAACAGTCTTGCTGATTTCCACTTTTTTTCCTTCACGTTCCCCAGTGGAACATAGGGCTTCAAGCTGTTGACTTGAAGTTTATGTAGCAGTGTTTGTTTTTAGAGGGGGGGGGTTGCTAGCCTCATGCCCAACCTTTCCTCTTCACCAGAATTATTTGTGGCTAGTGAGGTAAAGTAGTTCGTCGGCCGGGGATCGAATCCCAGACCATGTGCATGATCGGCGAGCGTCCTAACCGCTGTACCACCGACGCACATTGTTTTCCACTAATTTGGTATTTATTTGTTTGCTTTTCTAACTCCTTGTAACTCTTGTACTTTATTGTTATTGTTTGAACATCATTTAAGCTGTGTTATAACTGTTAATTTTGTATTTCCCCTCACCATACTGCTATATCAACAGAACATTAGATTCAATAATCTATAACATGCTAAAATTTTCAAACTGTATGGCCAATGCTGTTTGAAACAAACTCATTGTTATTATTATCATTATATTTAGTATTCTCAATCCGTACTTCGAATATTTTTGAATTTATATCCTAGATGCGGACAAATTCCTCTGGTTAATTTTTGTCTTCATTTTTAATTTTATTGATATTTTGAGTAAATCAGATGCAATATTGTGATAAATGCTGAGAATTCCATGCTGTATTATAAGTACTGTTTTTGGAATGAAGTAGATTATTATTATTATTGTTATTACTTCCTTAGAACTCTTACGCAATTCTATGTCTTCCTTCATTTCTGATTGCAATTCACTGATCAAAAAATTCACACTGTGGCGTAACTCCAGTACACTTATTCAGCTCTTAGGCATTGACCAATACTAACAAATATAACTATGACTACTCATCACTTTCGTTACTACCCTTTTTCATGAAAAAAAGTTGCATACAAATGCGACTGTAGAGTTGAAGAAAATGAATTCGCCAAAATAAGTATTTTCACCGAATTACGTGTTTTCGTTCTTTCTAGGTAGATCGAAATTATCTCAACACCGAACGGCGGTTTTGCTAGTTTAGGGGCCAGCTAATCAGTGGTGTGCCCGCTTTGATTCAGCTTAAAGACCTCTTTCAGTTCACGCCACTTTTGGCTAGCTTATTGGGTGGACTGGTGATACCATAAATCGTAGGACTGCACTGCACAAGTTGTTTGACGGTAAAATACATAGTTGTTCAGTCCCATGTTTTGGCATAGATTTTTATACCAAGTGTGGAATGCTTTCCTCCGAATAAATAACTGTGACTTCTTTTATCGCTTTAACAATTACAATAAACTCTCACTTAGGGATTTCATTCTTTGGTTTTGTTACTAACAAGAACAGAACTTAGATCATACAGAACACATTAAATAAATTATGTAGAGTATAATTATCCCCTTGAGTTCAAAGTAGAATATAGGGCTTCAGCAATACATTTACATGTTGTCCTGTTCTCAACAACCCTTTTCAGCTGGCTCCGCGATTACTCATAAGCTTACATCTCCTCCTCGCACGATCTCCTTCATGTCACCCCCGCTCGTCGTTTCCTATTCGGGTTCTACTCGAGTGGTGGCATGATGCGCAATGTCGGTTGACAGTCTCCTGAAAGTATGTCTGATCCTTGGAATATATGTTAATCAGGTTCTTGGCTGGTTTTGTCTTCAGATTTATTTGTTGCAAATTATTTCTCACCGATCATCTGATCTTCACTATGGAGCCAGCGAAGGCTGTTGTAGATAAAAACCATACGTAACCAGGTTTATATTTTTAGATTTTTACTACCCAAAAGGTGGGGATCATCTATTTCTTTTAAATATGAACTCTAAAAAATCTTGTCCGCCTGAATTTGAACTTGAACCACGGCTGTTAAATGCCTGCTACAACTGACAAAAACGGAATCAGTCCTCTGGTTGGAACTTTACAAAACGTTCCCAACTGAGATTTCATATAGTCTAATTATAATTATTTTAAGCATGGATCTGGAGATCTTGGCTAAAACGAAATATTGTTCAACAATGATTTTGTTACTATACATCATATATTAGCAAGAGTGAGTCAGGAACCGATGAGACTACTGCCCTGCAGCACTAGGTTGGCAGTAACGTCGATCGTTAGGAGGATTCATTTTGGTGAATTGAGTTAGATCAAATTAGAAGTGAGGGAAAATATCCTCCGATAGCATTTACTGACGACCACTTTATATCTCAAGTTCACTCAAGTGAGAAGAAAGTGAACTTTTGGGTTTCAGTCCATCAGTGAATGGTTACTTATTCACCTATACAAGAGGGGTGTCAAAAGTGGATGAAGGAGGGGGTGTTTACTTCTTTTCAAGCTTTCGATACTTATCTATCGGATGTTGATGTGCGATAAAGCGCTATAATAAAAGTGAACACTTTTTGAATTTCAACACAGCCTCAGTGTCTCTTTTTACTTGATTTAGTTTCTATTTATTTGATTAAAAAATATTGTTGTCCTTCAAGTTTTAGGAAGGTCAAGATAGCAAAAAATTATAGCCATTACCTAATTTGGTCTGTCCAACTCATTATAAAACTATTTAAAATAATCCCAAAATATGCTGAACACAGAAAGAAGATTTTGGTAGAAACTTCGCTGTGTAAATCACAGTTTCTTCAGCAAAATTATTCTTTATGATTAAATGAAACCAGTTTTGAGTAAATTCCACATTATCTTCATTAAAAACGAAATTATGTAAAGGTTAATTAAATTAATTGTAATAAATTTGTCCCAAATCTTCGAATAATTTGTGTGTTTTTTATAATGCAGTAAATCAGCGACAGCTGTGTCACCAGTCATAGTAAATTAATAGATTAGATAGCACAAAGAGTCTATCGATAGAAGCACCAAGAAATTACGTTTTATAACGGATACAATTTATTCTTGAAACTGTCTTCGCCAGGGATAAAGACTTTTGTAGACCCTATATTGCATAGTGAAGAGTAATCTCGGGTCTCAGGAGCTAGTAGAAAAAGATGCAGACTGAACGCCGCCCTGAAAAGAAAATATCCAGCCGCCAAGCTTGTATGTGTTTATCAAACAACTAGTTGTTTGAGACAATCAAAAGTGGACAAATACCCACCTCATGTTGCCTCCAACTGTGTCTACCAGTTTACATGTACATGCCAAAGCACATTCATTGGAAGAACAGAGAGAAGGGTTAGTGTCCGCATTTATGAACACATACCAAAGAACCTGAGAATGAAAGGTCCTCAAGCATTAAACAATGTGATTGCTCGTCATCTATTGGACACTGGTCATACTGCACACAACCTGAAGTCGTTCAAAATAATCAACAAGCAAAAGAAACCTAGCTTGCTACGCTTTGCTGAAGCAATTGCCGTCAAACGACTTACACCAAATCTATGTACGCAGAAAGAGGCAGTGGTGAATCTTGCACTGCCCTGGTGATAACAAAAAATATATAACTTTCATGAGTCACCCTTTTTCATGTTTAGAAAACTCTACTCTCTCATCTAAACATGACTCTCTCTACCTTGTTTCTTTTCCTTCCTTTTTTCTATTGGTTATTAGATAAAACATTTTCTTTAGTTACGTAATCTACTTTTTTGTTACGGTCTTTCTAGCTAAACCCTGTTTCTACACGCACACATATGTACACAACCCAGTTTTTTGTCTCCAAGCCTAATTGTCTAATTATTCTATAAATAGTCAGTGTGTGTAACTCCTAATCAGTTAAATCATTCCGGACTAATGTTACTTTTACCTCCTACCAACCAATTACTCCTTGTGATCGTGGAAAAGTATGTTCATATCTTTAATGTAATTCATATTTTTTAACGTTCAGGTTGTAACCAGTTGAGAAGAATCCTCGAAATAATAAAAGATGAGCTCATATTATCCTGGTACAGTTGCTGTTCTTGCTTTATTCAAGCATCAAAATAAACAGATAATGGTTTACCGGCTTAGCCCTCTATCAAGGAAGTGTAGATGTCTTCAACTAGCCATATTATGGTTTTCACCCACTTGTTGAACCACTCTGTGGATGTATAGGTGAATATGTACGGAATCTCACTCGATAGGACAATCACAGCCTCACAACCTACATAATATTCTGACTTATCCATTGCGTGAAATTCCCTCATACTGTGAAATGATTACGAGATATGATTAACTAAGTGAGATATTTTGGTTAAAAATCTTTTTTAAAAACAATTCTGCCATATGAAAATTTCCAAACCATTCATCTACACACACACACACGCACATACACTTAGAATTAAGTATGTCAGTGAGGTTCTAGTTCATTTTAGACAACTGTCAATTGTTTCATAATTGAAGCATTCTCACACCCCATCCTGTGCGTTTAAGCGTCAGCTGTCAATTAAAATAAACGCTATTTTTATATTTATTATGGCGAAATGATGTACATCAAATATATATATATATATATATATATATATATATATATATATATTCAAGTTTGCGTATTCATATTTTCTTTAATGTGTGTGCGTCGGTATGTATGTGTGTGTGTGCGTGCAAAAGGGTTGCTTTCAGTTATGTCCAGTTATTAAGGAAGAAAATCTGATAAATATGACTTCTGATATTTTATAATTTATTTACATATTTATTTATATGTATATCCTCTAATATGTATACATTTTTCACGAGATTTCCATGTTTTAAAAGTGATTTCTTTAAGTGTGATTATGAAAAATATTTTTATTAATAATTCGCACCTTTAATACACAAAGAAAATAATTTCGCCACTTTGTTTCCTATTGAACACTTCAAGACTTCAGTAGAAATTTTAGTTTTAAGTTAATAAACTGTAGGCTTTTTCGTGAGGTTGAAGATAATTTGCATTGATATTAATTGAAATAAATGAATAAAGCTGCTGAACTATCAGTAATTTCATCCCTTACGGGAAATCCTTAAGGGTATTGGTAGTTCTTCTTATATACAACTTTGCAATTTAAATTTAATTCAAATCTAGATTTTCCCGTCGATTGATTGGACCGAAGTGCTCGATCTGAGGTTGGTATATCGGCCCCTTGTGTAGAAGCTTCGACGATGTCTGGGTATGCAGCTAGAAGTCATTTGGTGGATAGTGACCACCAGTGGAATCAAGGGCGCGCATTCCGTCCTATTTGGGACTCGTCGGCTGGGTGCGCCTGCACTCCACAGTGGTCTAGTGGATAACGCTTTGGCGTTTGAAACTATGGTCACTGGGTTCGAGTCTCCATGGGAACATCATCACTCACTGCGGAATGCAGGCACATATAGCTGACGAGTCCTGAATAGGACGAAATGTGCCGCCTGGATTTCACTGCTAGTCACCATCCACCAATTAACTTTAGCAATCTAAACCTTAAAGCATCATCGAAGCGGCCTTACTAGAAGTCAACATTTCAACAAAAGTTGAATATTTCGGTCCAGAACAATGTCGACAAATAACAACTGACACTTGCTGCACAAAAAATGACTGCTGTAGCCTGTCATTGCATACTGAATAACCCTTTGGCATTTGAAACTACTGGTATCAGAGTTTGAGTGCCACTGGGATCATCATCAATTACTGGGAATGAAAGTGCACCCAAATAGGATGAAACGCCTGTCATGGATTCTACTGATAAGCACCATCAAGTGAAATAACAGTTGAACTCCTGATTAATGATTTCTAAATGAGGTTGTCTCTCTTAGACACTAATTTAGTATATCTCGTAATATGGGCAGAGAAAATCCTGTATTTATGGAAATAAATTTCATCTACGAATGAAAGACGGTTTTAAACAGAAGCCTTTTTTAGTTCAGAAGTACTGACTACTGGTTAGCTATACTATATAAAATATAATTTTAAGGTTTCCATTGAAAATCAAATATTCTGCGTTGTAATTTCCAGGCAGAAAGTTTTACACAATCTTTACCAAATCGTTTGATATTCTTTTGCTGTAATCGACTATTTGCCTGCATTTCAAAAGTTACAGAACTGCTAGCAAGTGGTGCTGTAATTCAGAATACTGAACCTAACTGTCTGCTTGGCATTCATTAGTTTGAGTACTTTCTAATGCCTCAAAGTACGTCATGGAGTATCTGCTTGAAACCAAGTAATGAGCAAATAACAACCAATACAATGCTGAAGCTTTCGTTTTGATCAGATCTGATATTTAAGAGAGAATTAGTGTTCTCTAAAGTCATCTGAGGAAGGAAGTTCACACACAGAACATTGCAAGTGTTGTTGGTATACACAGAGAAACGGGGAACCTACTGTAGAATTGTCTGTTTCTTTGCCTTTTTAAAAACGGATGCAACGTCATATAAGAAAGACACCTACTGAAGCACAGAACTTTAAATTAATAAATGAAGATAATGTCGAAATTTTAGACAGAGAAAACTCCGAAATTGCTAGAGAATTACTAGAAGCCTGGTACTCAAATGAATATGCAATTAATAAACACGTTAATATAGACCAAATATACCAACTAATAAAAAGTAGATCATGTGACCAGAAAGTTTAAAATCGAAGTCAATAGAAAATGATCAATACACATGTAAAGATGGTTGCCGGGAGACGCAATTCTATCGCTCATGGAAAAAATTTAGATCAGTTCACTTTATGCTAAAATTGTGCTGAAGATGCTGTCCAGAAGGAAGACGAAAACTCCGCAGCCAAACAAACCAGTTCAGAGCGCCCTAATAAATGCAAATGAAGACAGTTAATCAATGGAAGACAAGTTGTGTTAGTGGTTATCAGTAAAAGATGTTCTTCATGAGAATAAAGCATTCATTTTAAGTCGTTTGTGTCACTTCTACATACCACTGAGCTGTTTAATTGCGGTGGTCGCTCTGTATGGCGTTCATTGCAAGCACGATGATTATTAATCTGAGACTAAAATTTCTAGATCCAAAGAGTATTGAAAGATAGTTGTATTATTTGTCCACTGCTTAGTAATGCCTGATCCTGTGTCGATAATTTACTGTTAACCAACTTACTAGAAGTGGTAACTGAATTGCATCATTAACATATTTTACGCATTAGTTTACATCGTTATCTACTTTTTCCATTCCTACAATTCAGAGTGAAACAGACGGCTTCAGGCTTATGCACCTTCAACAGTGATGTTGTTTTTGACAAGCTAGGCTTGCTAGCCTCAAGTACAACCTTAACTCTTTGAAATCAGGTGAAGTTCGGGAGTATGTTGGCCAGGAATCCCACCCGGATCTCTCTTTTGGCTGGTGACTATTCTGCCAATATACTACCGACGCCAGTTGTCTTTTTAATGTGAAATGATACTTGATGTGGAAAATATTTCAACGGAATAGAACAGGGGGTAAGTAAGTACATTTTGTACTGCTTTGTATGCATGCTAGAACAGGATAAATGAAGTTCAAATATTTTCTTGTCCAATGTGTTTAAATGACTGAAAAGTAGCTGCTCGTCCCTTTTTCCTCGTACACGCACACGCACACATACAAACAGCTGATTTAATATCTGACTTTCCTAAGTTGATGGTAATCACAAGAGCAAATATAATCGCCAGAACACAGAAAATCGGCCTTAATCATATATAACGTAACTGTATTTATTTATATATTAGGGGAAATTTTTGCATTGTGTTATTTGATTAAGAGCTTCTTTTGTCATGGCCATTATTATTATTATGAGTGCAAAACTTTTGACATAATCCTTTATTTGTATTAGGTGATATGAAGCAAACTAAAAATATCGAGAGATAGGATGAGTAGAGTTATTCAACTTCAATTCATCTTCATCCCTTATTTATATATGAACTGGTTTCAGCCTCAACCCAATAGCTAATAATAATGTTTAATATTTTTCCTTCAATACCCCCATTTTATTGTTTCTTTCTACAGAAAGTAGTAGATCGCTTCCCAGCTCTCTGAGCTAAGATCGCGTAAAGTAGTAAATTCATTTACAAGTAGATTTAAGTTGGATAGCTTAATTCGTTAGAGAGTCACACTGTAAAACACGGAGTTGTGTGAAGTCTGTCTCCATTTAGTTCACCTCTCTGTAACAGTGATTACTAAAGACCCTGTGCAAATAAGTTGCCAACAAGCCATTAAGTCGGGTTAAAGTTGTTCATGAACAGTGAAATATTCATCCAAAGATCGTAATCTATAGCGTGGTGAATGAGCACTGCTGAAAGGACCAAAACTAAACAAAACTATCTCCGTAGTACAGCAGTGAAAAAAGAGATTTTCAACTTGAATTTTGTAGGGATTATGGTCAATTTCAGTGTAGGTTTTTTCATGAATTCACATCATTTAGAGAAACCTGTCAAACCAAGGAGCTCTGGATGGTTGTGTACTCCTAATTTCAAGACTTTTCATCACTTCACACTAACTTAAAGATTCTGGATTCAATCAGTGATGTCACCCGACTAACTTAAACTCATTTTACTCGATCTGTATCCATCAAACTAATTAGGTGTTTTGGTCACATGCAACTTATGGCAAGCTCATTACAAAAGCTTCGTTAATTCGCCATAACACCTCAATCCCTTACTGGGATGTGTATAATATTGGCATCACACTAACTTGCATGAAACTGACTGTCCCATGAAGCATGCAAATGGCACACAGTTTTCTTAATGAGCAGACTGTTGTTAATTATTGCTGATTTTTACAATCTACTTTTAATTTTATCAGCTAAAATCAGCTAACTTTATTTTCATCTTCCTTTACTGGTAAGTAGATTTTTTCTTATCAATATGCTACTAGCTTCTTTCGGATTGAACAGGTTACTTTATTACTTACTATTTAGCTTACATACAACCGTGATACAGTTAGCTACTCTGAGATACATTTCATCAAGTGATCGGAGGTGAAGAATGTCAAATTATGATATCCATTTTATCGGGTCAAGCTGAAAGTATTTGTGTGTATGATGAAGTGTTATCATTTCGATTCTAGAATGTGTAGAAGAATGCAAACACATGATATATAGTGAGAGGTAATTGCATGTTTGTTAACTGTAAGATTACGTCTGTACTCAGTGTCTACAGAATTTACAGTATTGATCTTTCCTTATCAACCAGCTTCAAAGTTATACACATTATAACTTAGTACTTAAGAGCATTTGGCTGACAAAGAGCAGGAGAATTCAGTCTGAGTATGATATAGCGTGTAAGGTGTCCAGAAATTATTCAAAAGAGTTATCACCGCTTATCAAAAAGATCTAATTATTCAATGAAGTTAACCAGAATAAAAACTATGTAGTTGATTCATTAAAGAAAAATTATCGTTCGTACAATAAAAAAGGTTCACCAAAAGTCATTTGAAATTCACTTATCATGTATATATACAACTTCTGATGCCAAAATCTTCATCAAAACTTCCAACTGAATGTGTCTCAATCGATCCATTTGGCGAATTAATTCAAGGGAGAAACCATTTATGACCAGTAACTGTTTATGTGAAAAATATGAAATTTGACATGTGTTTTCTAGTCAACATTTTGTATTAATATTCAAGGGAAGTAACAGCGTTTAAAAATAATACTAGCTCATTCTACCCACTTTGGAGTTGACTGTATTGTGAGCATCTTTGTCCTTGTCACCGACTTCTTTCTTATGAACTGCATGTCTTTCAGAGATATTGTCAGAAATTTTTGGGTTGGAGCTAACCTTCGTGTACTGAAGTTCATAGCTTAATTGGATTACGTTAGATGATTTCTCACAATTAACCGTAATCCACTTATCACCAGTCGATATCGAGAATTCCAGCCTACCAGTGTATGCTTCTCAAATCCTTCTGTATGTTTAATACTAGTTTCGTTCTGAAGTATTATTCAGAATATTCTTCGAGAATAACGCTCAAATCGACAAAAATGTTGATTACTGTCCCATCTAAATGCTGTTTTTCTAAGAATTCTAATTGCGCAAGAATTCTAATATCTCCTTGAAAATCATACACGCTAATTTACGGAAGTTTTCTTATACAAACTGACATTCACTGAAGTTGTTTATTGCGCAATTTAATCATTCACATCACAGTAAGAGTAAGAATGCCATAGCACAGTAAAATTAGATATCGGGAAAGCTTACTTGATGTAACACACATTGGTACAGCACTAACACCTGAGTGACGTTTTGAGAACAATTGATCGCTCACAATGATATCAAATGAATTCTTAAGCATCTGAAATTAAAACCTGTATGGAGGCATTCTCTGAATGAAAACTGTTATTCAAGTGATGGTTTGAATACCAATGAGATGCTCACTGGCAACTGGCCCTATTCAGGTAGGTAGTTACCTGGGTTCCAGTGGGAAGTCGTGACCAGTAGGGTGCAGCCGGTCGGGTGTGAGGATAAATACTCTCCGAAGACATTGGCTGGCGGTTGCGCTATGTCGTGAATTGGCAGAAGTTAGAATTCAAGAACCATTGGATCGGGTCCCAGTGGCTTAATGGTATACGAGCTCGCCTAGTAACCGGAAGGTCCTGGGTTCGAATCTCGGTGGGTGCGTACTGATGAAGAGTCCTAAACTAGAACGGAACAGCTGTCCAGTACTCCCAGGTTTTCCAATGGTTCTCTAACTAATGTCAGCCAATGATCAAATCCTGAAAACTGTTATCATAATTACTTATTCTTCAGATTCTTAGTGAAAACAGAGACTCATCAACACATCTGCATTTCAGCCTTCACTTTTAACTGCCTCTATGACTACCGACAAACTTTCCTTTTCAACTTAAACGCCCTTCTACACAACACCCTCGAACCTGCTTCCATTGATGATAGTTGGGGCTTACTGCGTTGCTGGCGACATGAAGCCTAAATTGTTCAGTAAATTGAAGTATCCAAGTATCGAGGATATGCCCTTCTTCTTACTGGTTGCAGTCTACTCCAGGTGATCACAATGACGAAGGCGATTGGTGATATTAGGAAACCTTGTCTTACTCCAGTCTTCACTTCAAAAGCTTCAATAAATTTTTCGTTGTAAAATTGCTTTGTTTTTGGCATCCTTGTATGGCTGTTGAATGAGGTTTATACGTGTTTGTGCACTGCTATCCTGTAGTGTTGAGGCAATTTCCAAATTATTCCATGGCCAGTGCTGTCAAAGGCCTTGTCAGATTCGACGAATCCGACGTAAGATGTCGACTGCCATTCTGTGCTCTCTTCGATGATGATGCTAAGCCACGCAAATTTGTCGGCGCATGACTTGCTTTTTCTTGAATCCAGCCTGTTCCTGTCTAATTTTTTCATCCAAGGCATCTTTCCATCTTTGCAGTTCAATGTGACTTAATGTTTTGCTTGGGGTGGATAGGAGCATTGTGTAGAGTCACTTCTTGCATAGGCCTATGTTACTGCTACTTCGTCGTCTGACAGAGTAGCCTTTCATTCATTCGATGAGGACCATCCCTTCAATTGGTTAAACATTGTCTAAATCATTCGTTATTCATATTTCCATGCATACTTCAGTTTATACTGAATTTCTAGTGTAGTCTCTGTCATCTTAAAATTAATCCATTGTTTACCCCTTAAAGAGTTTGCCAAAAAATATGTAAGTGTTATTGCCTTCTTCGAATACTAGGCTACATAAATTGACGTTGGATGTAATTCTCCTACCTGTTATATTTTATTCGTCAGATTATTTTCAGTGTCACATTCTGATAGCAGTAAATATCAGTATCAGACTGGAAAAACCAACTTATTCGAGTGATGGTTGGGGTTTAAAACGAGTCAAGATATATTTTTTTTTGATTTAATTTAACTGAATGAGTAGATGTAATTTATCAACAAATGTCGTCGCTGTAAAAATTTAAACAGATGCATAGTGTTCACTCATTTATATATATATATATGCTTCTAATTACGCACAATTCCCCTTTGTCTAGTACAGCTTTCATTCTCTTAAGAGGAAGGCTAGTCGGAAATTAGATAACAAGATGTAAAGAAAAGAAAGTAGAGAAGATGATGACAGTAATGATGAGGGTGAGAGGGGTGGTGATGGTGGAAATGGGTTTTGGTTAGATTAGAAGAAAAAGGAACAAAATAAGTTTAGGATAATTTTAATAGACAGAAAATTGTTATACGAAAAGCAAACAAAAAAAGTTATAAAATAACTAAACACTCTACCTAAAACTTGTCTAAAGAAAGAAAACTTCTTGAACTTTTAAAAGAAAGTAGAAATCACGAACAATCATAATAATATTAATAATTGTAATTATGATTAGACAAGTAAGCAAATTATTATAATATTCGCCCTCTGAATTCACTTGAATTTCTCAGCCTTTTGCATGCATCAGTGAACACAGTGTCCAGTAAAATCAACAGCTGACGTGAAGAAGGAAAGAAAAGATTCATATTCTTAAAAAATGACAAATTTTTAATACAGCTTAGAAATTGAGCATGCATATAGTTTTATACAAAGAAAAGTAATTCAGCATTTATCCAGTGGTATTGAGGGTAAATAAACACTCTCATTTCAGAAAAAACTGGGAGTTCCTTGAAGCTATTGCTGTAAATCAACCGAGAAACTTCACAAAGTATTCCAGGTATTATGTGATCTTCAACCATTAATCATTGTAGCTGTCAAAAATTGTCTTCAAATTAACCAACCTACCAGTCAGGCTAAGAAACACTACACTGTTGTATACTTCCGTCAACACTTTCAGGAATAAATAGACATATCTATCATTGTCTAGTGATCATTGGATACGTATAATTTTGAATTCCACTCGACGGCAGTCATGGACAGTATAGCCCAACTGCAAAATAAGAATCAACACAGGAACATCTATTTCTTTCAGACTATAGGTAGGACTCGCTAATTTAAAGCAACAAGTGAGAATTAAAAGTTTAGGGGAATGATGTCAGTTGAATCATAGCTACATACAATGCGAAGTGTTTTCTTTTAGAAAAGAATTATGGTCGTTAATTTTACGGTGCCTGAGAATATTCTTCAGGTTGAATTGATGTTTGATAAATAAAGATTTTATCCTAAAAGAAGCGGACATTTTTAACATGTTCTTTATTAGTATTCATTGTAATTAGAAAACGACACATTCCTGTTGCACAACTATTTATGATTACAGTGAATTTAGACTATTGAGTCATTTTGGTGGAAGTGAAATGTGAGAATTACTTACAGATGTCTTTATCACCAGATCTAACACCGTCTTCACAAAAATTGTTCCTGTAATTTAGTCTTGTTGTGTGGTACTTTGAAGTTTCACCTATAAGAGCGAGCAGAATTTAAGTAAAACAAACCAGAAGAATACATATACATTAACATTGGTTATATGTCATACTGTATTGATAGATGTACTTCATCTTCTATGTTTTTCTAATCTAGTACGTCTCGATCTCAGTCAGCGTATTTCGCTTTCCTTCTTGATAAAGAGAGAAAACAGATCAATGATGCTGTGAAGGTGAGATGACTAGTCGGTGTATAATGCACACCCAAACATTGTCTTCTTTGACTAGTTTTATTGGCTGATATTAGATAAAGTTGGAAAATAATTAGGGGTGGTCATATCAAAATCTAGAGTTAATCTACGAAGTCTTCTACCATTGGTTCAAATCATATATGTTGTAGACTACCTGGCTAGAGTCCTCAAGACACTAAACACTGACTACTAGAGAATGTTGCTGACATGACTGGAAATCGTTTTCAGTGGTTCAGACTCACTCACACCTTATGATCACTCAGATACATACCTTCATCATTCTTCATGGAATTATTTTTTCTCCTGTATACTTCTCTTTATTACAATTTATTTGTGTATCTTTTCATGACCTTATTGCATGGTTTTATGAAGTATATTAATTTGAACTTCTGCATTTTGTGCAAAGTTGATCAGTAAATCAGTCAGTTTTAATGCTGCGAATCGGTTGAAATACTCTGGATATCCTATTCCACCCAACCTTGGTGAATGCTTTTATGTCTGGAGAGTAGCAAATTGTCAAACTCCCTTTCATTCTTACGGATCATTTTGTTAATCATTATGTGAAGCATATTTTCTTGGTTTCCTTTATACAACTGACAAAATTAGTGTAAATTTTGATAATTTTCATGCCATTCACCTTTTCTCATTCCCATATTATCCCATGTCCATTATTATACTAATTTACCATATGCTTATTATTCACATATAATTACACATAGGGCATACATTATTGTATTATACCTGATTATGTCCACTTGAGATAGTATACTTTATGATAAAGTAGAATATTTGAGCACGGATGGCCAATGGGATTGGGACAAAACATAACCATCCTCAATTTACTTTATACCTTAGAGATACTGATTGTAAAGGTAGCTGATCAAAGGCATATTTCAAAGGCTAACATGAAAATGATCTTTCATCTTTATTCAGAATTAAGGCGATGATCACTCACAACTCCAAAAAGAAAAAGGTATCTTCCAGCTACCTTTTTGACCTTTCCAATTACAGGAATTATTTCTATTCCTCTGGATTCCCAGTGAGACATCAGGCTTCTTCTATTTTCTGCTGTCCTCGTCAGCTGGGTCCACAACTGCCCACAATCTCTAATCTCCGACAACTCACACAGCCTCCTCCATACCACCCTCCCATCGACGACCCACATGTCGTTTCCCATTTGGATTCTACTTGAGTGATGGCCTACTTTCAGCGCAATGTCATTCGACAGCTTCCTCAACGTATGTCCGATCCATCTCCATTTTATCCTACATATTTGTTGAGCAATTGGCTCTTCGTTGGTTTGTTCCCAGTCAGAGTTTCTTGTTGCTAATTATCTCTGACCAGCTGGCCACTTGACATTCAGTATGAAGCTAAGGCAGCTGCTAGTAAAATTCCCCAATGGTCTGTTAGAAATCCTTCCCGTGACACGCCAGCCAAGTTTCTGACTCGTATAGAAGAATCGACTGACTGACTGACTTTGTGTTGAAAATCCCAATCTCGTTCTTTACTCTGACTGAGTCAGTGCAGAAGATTTCCATACCGGTGCTGGGTTCATGAAGGCGTACCTCACCTTCCCCATTCTGACTCCCTTTGACATCTTCATGTGTTCCAACTGCCTGTGGTTGAAACCAGGCTTTCTAGCTGGGTAAGTGAAGGAAGTGTAACGTCTGTGAAATCTCTCCCGTTGGTGGTGATTGGTGCTGTTTGTTGTTGGTGGTGTCGGTTGGTTATCTTTATTCCTCCGTCTTCTCTGTGTTCACCTGGAGTCCTGTCTTAGCTGACTGCTTCCTCGGCCAGTTTTTTCTGGTTTTCGTCTGTAAGTGTTCAAGTTTGTGTTACATTAAGCATAAATCATTCACGCGCGAAATCCAGATAATCTAGAGTGACTCTTTGCTCCCCACAGTCTAATGCATAATCCAGTCAACCACAGTTAGAAATATCATCCGTGATGGTAGTGGGCAACCTTGCCTACTCCTGCATTCACTTCAATGCCAGACTTCGCTGAGTTTTCCATTGTGGATCACCCGACGCGTGGCGCTGTCATAAAGCCAGATGTTGAGTGAGGTCAATAAATATTTAGGGCACTGAACTCCATAGTGTTGAAGTAGTTTACTGATTTCTTGGTGGCCAACACTGCTCGTCGAAGGCCTTCTTGAAGTCGGTGCAGTTGAGGTACAGGTTTGACTGATATTCTATGCTTTGTTCAGTGGTGATGACGCGTAGAGCTGATATTTGATCTGTACGTCATCCGCCTTCCCTGAATCCAACTGGTTCTGGTAAATGAGGCTGGTAAAGTTCTGTATCCAGTGTATCTTTCATTCTCATCAGGATGAGGCGACTTAGTATTTTACTTGACGTGGACAAGAGTATGACTCCACGCCAGTTCATACAGAGTGAGTGAGGCATAAGCCACCCACCCTTGTTTGGTAGCTTGACAACGCGGCCAGGCTTTCTTCCAGTCGATTATGACGTGAGGACATCTTCTGCAGCCTCTGAGTCCATTTCCAGTGCCTCCGAGCGGGTTGGGCGGTATTATTCCGTGTGATCCTGCTGACTTCACGGTCGGACTTCAGTAGTTAGATTGCATTCAATATTTCTGCTTCCGTTGAAGAATTGGAGTCCACTGACAGGTAGTTGAGTGCGTGATGTTGGTCACGGTCGTGGTCGTGGTGGTTGTGGTGGTAGTCTCAGTATTTCTGGACGAGTTGCACGTGGTGGTGGTCGATTCAAGAGTCTTTCGAAGTGATCAACCCATTGTTTCGCTTGTCTCTCCTCTTTGATGGTAATCAGGTTCCCCGAACATCTTTCACCAGTTTCATCATCTGAATTCATCTCTTCCCGAATAGCGAGTAATCTTGTTATCTGATATGTTCTGAGGTCTTTTTCACCTCAACCTGAAACCTGCCTGTTCTGCTTCAGTGGCCAGTCATTGTGTCGTAGAATTGTCTTTTGTCTTTCCCAGAACCCTTCTTCATGTCTTTCTTGATTCAGTGCAGTGTACATTGAATTCAGTTTCTGACTCCATTGTTCGTCTTCTCACTGGTTCATCTTCTCTTTCCTCATCTTTCTCTTCTCCCCCCTCGTCTCCTCTCCTCTCCTCGATTAGCTTCCAGGTGGGTAGGTGTCCGTTGAGAGCGATATCTCGTTTTGTTTCTTCTTTCTTCCTAGAACAATGGTACACGATTCATTGAATATCACTTTTTGAGAGTTCCAATTTTCTTCCACACAGGTGTCCTCAGTGATACTACGCGGTGTCTCTAACTTTGCTCTGATGTGATCTGTAGCGAAGGCATGCCTTGTAGCTTTTTCCTTCAGTTTCTGAATGTTGGACTTGAATTGTGGCCTGTCTAAGTTGTTTTGAAGGATTTCAGCTTCACTATGATTGAACCTTGAACTAGGTGATGGTGTCAGCCCACATCAGTCCTCCTTCTCGTCTATGTGTCCAGTAGACTGAGTCTCCATATACAGGACTAACAGCAAATAAAATAAGGTAACATATCAACTCATTAATTATAATATCTGCACCAAAAATAAATAACGCTGCTTAGATGTTTCAAATATTAGGAAATACTAAAATTTAAAACGACAAACGCTGTATTCTTAATGGACACGTATTTGCGTCAGTAGCACAGTGGTTAGGACTCTCGATACCCTTGCAAATGGTCCGGGGTTCGATCCCTGCCGATGCACACCTGATATCTATGGTCGGCCTGCAAAATTTGGGCTACCAATATCCATGCTGGAAATTCCATACTTGTACCAAAAATACTGTGTGGTTTCAAGCTGTAATCAAAATTAAAAAATTAATTTCAAACAATTAATTGGGAACTTCGTATGTACAAATAAGAGATAATATTCGATCTACTAATGAGTAGCATAAATCTGAAATCTTAATTTATTAGCGTTGTTAAACATATTTTAAGAAATCCGAAAGATAATTCACACTCAGCCATTAGACTAAAAAACCACACCTCTCATCTACGCCAGATATGTTTTTGATATGATACTGCATATATAAGGTCCGAATTTTCAACTGCAATGTGAAGCCAGTGCTATTATACGGATCAGAGACTTGGAGCTTCATGAAGGGCACTTCGAACAAACTACACACTTCCTTCAATAACTGTCTTCACTCAACACTCACGATCAGATTGCAGGTCAGAGAAGATCAGCAATAGTGAAGGACATCTGACAATGAAAAAACCAACTCAGCAAGAATCAAATGTGCAGTTTATGTGCAGGAAGACATCGAGGTGGATTGGCCATATTCTGAGAAAACCACCAAGTAATTGACATCGCACGCCAGGCCATCGCTCGAGTGGAACCTGAATAAGAAGCGGTGAGTTGGTTGTCAGTGAGATGGTGACATTGAGGAGGCCATGTGAAGGGGAGATGAAAGTATGTGGGCAGACGTAGAGTCAGGTGAAGACGTTGGCAGAGAACCGATCGCAGTGGAGACATGCAACTGAAGCCCTATGTTCCGCTGGGAACTAAAGGGAACAGTAATATGAAAGATTGCATATAGAAGTGATGAACAGAATTTGTAAACCCCAAATTGTGATGTATCTAGACTAAACGACATTGAGAGCTTTCATTTTCTCATCACGTGATCTCCCTCATTTCTCACTCGGACTCAAGCCGAACTCGTCGTTTCCCACTAGAGTCTTACTGAAGTGTTTGGCACGTGATGTTACTCAGTGGTTTGTTCAGTGTGTGTGTGTCCAGTCTCTCTCCATTTCCCTCGGCGAGTTTGTTGGACAATGGGTCCTTCGTTAGTTCGTTCCCAGAGTTCCTTGATGCTTATCATTTTTGCCCATATGATCTACAGTGCTGGACAATTGTTGGTGTTGGGGATAGTCTTCAGGTGGTTGTTAGAAACGCTTTTTATAACGCGTGCACCAAATCTATGACCCAGAAAGAAAAACAGACTTGATATTAGTGTTGGAAATACGAATCTTGTTCCTATGCTGAGTACATTATATTTCCACACTGATTTCTAACTAATGAAGGTATGCCTTGCTTTTCTTCACCTAGCATACCAGTCAGCTCCAAGACCAGAGAAATAGGGAAGATAGGGAGTGGCGCTAGAGATTCTTCTCTGGAAAATTAATCTGATCTCTACAGAGACTTTAAAATGACTTTTACTACTTGCCAGTAATAAGTAGTATGAAGTTTAAAGAGAAAGGATATGATATTAATGGATAGATATAACCATATACACTGAGTGAATTCGTTTCGTTTATTTTAGCGTTTGCATGAAGAAAGATAACACTTTAAAGATAAATTTATATGTATTGGTTTGTAGGGATTCTTTTGATTGGTTACAGGATTTCATCATGAGCTGACATCGGTTAGAGAACCATTTGGGAAATCTGAGAGCACTGGACAGCTGTTTCGTTGTGACTCTTCAGTATCATACGCCCACCGGGATTCGAAACCAGGACCTACTGGTTACACGATGAACCGGCAGACCATAAAGCCATCACGACCGGACCCAATAGTTCATGAATTCTGACTTTTGTCGATTCAGCAGATCGGGTGTGAGGACAAATACTACCCGAAGACACTAGCTAGTGGTCGCGCTATGTCGTGCATCGGCAGAAGTTGGAACCCACGGGCCACTGGATTGGCTCATAGTGGCTTAATGGTCTGCGGATTCGCCTTGTAACTTCAGGGTCCCAGGTTCGAACCTCGGTGGTTGCGTACTGATGAAGAGTTCCAAACCGGGACGGAACGGCTGTCCAGTACTGCCTGGTTTTCCAATGGTTCTTTAACCTATGCCAGGTCATGATGAAATCTTGTAGCCAATCAATTAAATCCCTACAAACTGATACTTGAATAAAATTACAGTGAAATAACAGAGGTGTTTTTAGCTCAGATGGGTGACTTTTGGTCTTGTTTTCAGTGTTAACTTCACACTGGATTTAGGCCATATATCATGGGCAAGCTAATGAGGATAGATAATTATGCTGTTTTTAGAGAATTGTTAAAAATATCAACACAAATTGAATTAAGCGTAGCAAATGTTGTCTCGAAGGGCAGTGAGTCACCCAGCTCAGAAAATAGGAGTGCACAAAAAATGAAATGATAGGCAAAGTTCAACAATTGCTTCTCAAGGGATGCGAGCGCATGACTGACCTTCTGCCGGCCAATCATAAAAATGAGGAAATTTTGCACAAAAATGACGTATATTTACAAGAAGATGCATGAAAACACATTAAACAGGTCATCTTTCTCTGACATGATTTAAAAATACGTTCCAGTTATAATGAGGAGTATCAGTTCCTAAGTTAGACTAGTTTCTGTGTTCACAGAGGTGACTGAAGATGAGCTGTTTTTGTGAATCGTTTATCTCCCTTTTCCCGTTGTGCAGTTCTCCCCAAAGTCTTCAGTTGAATTACTATGGTTTCTAGTCAGAGGATCGACGACTACTCACCAGGAAAATGTGGATAATAAAACAAATTGAAATAAATGGCATTAACTATAAATCTATCCCTAATCGTAACCCTAACCTTAATCCTAACCCTAATCACAACACTTATTAATCCGTAGTTCTAACCCTAGTGCTAATTATAACCCTGATCCCAACCCTAACCCCAATAATTACCTTAACCCTAATCTTAACCCTAACAAGCTATTAAGACATTGTCGAAACAGTACTTAAAAACGTGATCGGCGTGAAATTTGCTGCTTAGCTGGTGAATAGCGTTGATATTTCAGCTATGATAATGACAGGTGCCGTTAGCCAACGACTGGCATACATTCTAGGTCATCCGAGCGTTCGCAATCCTGGGACGCTATTGTTGAACTTCGCCAAATTATATTTCGTTGATAAATGTCTCAAAATCCTAAGAGAAATATACCACACCGAACTCTCTAATCATCTGTTGTACTATCTCCTATTATCAACAGATGAAATTAACAGACAGAAACACGAAATTTCCCACCCCTACTTTCAGAATGTTAGATGAAACAATTAGCAAGATGTAAAGTTGTAGTTTGGTTTTTCTCTTGATCCTCAGGCTGGTATATGATTTTAGTAAAGGCTCCTTAATGTTCCAGTCATTCCATAGTACCGTTAGTATTCCAAAATGTATTTTTGATATCATTGTACAGATACACTGGGTATAACATAGTAGTCTCCTGGTTTTCTTGATTCATTCTCTTATTGTGCCTATGTTAATTCGAAATTGGAAATACCTTTACGAGTTTAAAATTTAAGTCCCTCCAACAAATGTGGACATCTCATTTTAAGGGCCAGGATAATCCAGTAAAATGTGATGATTTACTACAGCACATTTCAAACGAAGACTTCCATAAAAATGATTAGAGGATGCGGAAAAATGAAGAAAATTCTTCTTTCTGAAGACACCTAAGAAAAGGACTGAATGGGCAGATTAACTCTGGAGTTGAAATCATACAGCATTTTCAGGTATTTTGTATTCTAGAAAATAGTAAGCACAAGCACTGGAATGAAATAACCAAGTTCCGTTTTATTACAGGATTTCATCATGAAGTAACATCGGTTAGAGAACCATTGAAAAACTTGGAAGTACTCAACAGCTGTTTTGTCCTAGTTTTGGACTTCTCAGTAGTACACACACAATCAGCTCACTATCACTAAACTGACCACTGTTCAATTTTTTCAACTTTGTACCTCAACACCTTCAACAACACTGTAAATGGTACAGTCTTAGGTAACATCGAAACAGGCGATTGTGGAATTTAGTGCAGCCTGTATGAAAAAAGTTCTACAGGAGACATTGTGAAGAAAGTAGGTTTATAGAGCTTTTGATCCATAAGAAGATTGAAGCTCTCTCACTGAGCTTTATGCAAAACAACGTCATTTAATTCTTCTTTTCCAATGAATATCTTTTTCTGCTTAGTTGAATATCGGCTTATTCATATTCACTTCCTCCATTTGAAATAGTACTGGGTGTGGTGAATTGAACTAATTCACCTCTGTGCCACATTTCACGTTGGTGTTTTTGTCCACTTCTCTGTTAGCCAATTTTAAATATTATCACCTTAATATCTAGCAAATTTTTGAACCTATGCACTAGGCTATCCCGATTTGTAAGGGTTTAATTTAGCTATTTTCATGAGTTTCAAGCTCTATGATATCATTTCGGTAAATAATATCTTTGCTTGACGGGATAAGGTATGCTGTCTAGCTATTCAGATATAGGATTATGAGGGAACTAGAATTTGGATAAGTGGCTTATATCACCAGCTCAAATAAACTCATCACCAACGCACAACAGTCTCTCTGTACTTTAGGCTGGCACAGGACTTCTGTTTACGCGTTAAAGAATGAAACCAGTTATGTGAAACGTATTACACAGAGTTAATTCGTCAAGAGTACTTTGGGACATTGTTCACATTGGCTACTCAGAAGTGAGAATAAGTTTGTCAACACCTTTACCGCCGAGCATCTTGTCAACTCTATACACTGGATACCTCTGTATGACTGTTTCACAGTGATTTAGACAGTTCTCTAAAATATCACCTGAGGTCATCGAATACGTTATGTATGCATAGCCGAATTACTAGTTACTCAGGTAATTGATAGGTGGCTTGCTTGAATCACTGGGCTATCGAAATCTGTTACCGCGAAAAATGCTTAATTTCATCCGGATTTTTCATTGTTTTAATTGTCTATTTATATCAAATAACCCAAACATGAACTTGCGCGCTGATCTAACTTGCTTCCAAGTAAACGCTGTGGAATTCTTCAATGAAATGAAGATGTACTTCAGACTATTACTTTCCACTTAAATCCCATAGAAAGAAAAAAGTATTTTGAAACTAAATACGCTGAAATGTTTTGTGCATGTTTGTATATTGCCTGAAATAAAGCTTTATCATTATTGTATTATTAATAAATCTAATTGATTTTTTAAATTTTTTTTACGAGTTTGACCGCAGACTGATATCAGTTAAAGAACCATTGAACACCAGGGATTACTCTACATCTGTTTCATCCTAATTTGAGAATCATCAGCAGTACAAACCCATGGGGGTTCGAACCCTGAACCTTCCGGTTACAAGACAAGCTCGTACACTCCAGTGGGTGCGTGCCGCTGATGATTCCCAAACTAAGATGAAACAGCTGCTGAGTAATCCCTGGTTTTCACTGGTTCTTTAAGTGATATCAATCCTCTGACAAACTCGCAAAATCAAATCTAATCCTTACAAACCGACTGTTGAAAACTAATTAATTTTTCCAATAAGTTGCTAAATATAAATACGATTTTACAGCTTTTAAAAATGACTCACTGAAGAAAGGATTTTGTTTCACCGATGTGTCTTACTTTTGCAACAAAGGCAGACAGTACAGCTGACGTCTTAACAAATATTTCTTACTTAGGAATGTTACTTAATCTGTTTAACGCTGATGGCTGTAGAAATGACAGTTCTACTAATTCCGAATATTTTAGTTGTAATTCACATACTACTTACAAGTACAAAAATATTTAGCAAGAAATATTCATGCCTACGCTTCTGAGAAACTGTGGCGAAAGAAAATTATCAATCATTTTCTAGTAATACTTTTTATTTAATTCCCATTTTCCATTGAATAAGTTACACAAATATTTAGGTTTAAGATAATTTTTACCATAAACAGTTTCTATAAAATATTTTGCTTTATTTGGACATGGGACTGACAATCCTATGAGATTACATGCTTTTAATGGAAATAATATACTGAAATCATACGTCTGTTTGTCAGGATTCACGCTGAATGAATTTAGATAATTATCAACGAAGTCAGCACTTATTGGTTTTAAATTCTCATCTTCAACGGTGATAACTAATTCAACAGGATAGATGTTGATGTATGCATTTTTAGTACGAAATACACGGGCATGAGGTTCGCAGAAAGTAAGTATACCACTGTTTGAAAAGGAGGCATCGTCAGATGTCGGTGTTGACTGATCGGTTGGCGACATTTGCGAGAAAGAACACTCGGCTGAATCACGAAATATTATATTCAGCTAGTATTGGGTTTTATTTCGACGGTAAACAGACGGTTTTCACATGCAGTCAAATAAGAAAAGAGAAAGATTTGGTGAGTAGAAATGGTATAAATGAGATAGGAGATACCAGATCTATTAAGGAAAACCCAGTCAAAGTGTTTCATTGCTTGGATCAGCTCTTAAGTAGGGTTTTTAAAAGAATGCTGAATACTGTTATCTCTTATATTTGATAAGTCATTAAGTATCTTTACACTGTGGTAAGTTTCATTTGCATATCCAAAACAGACTCGACGTTTTCTTTTTTGTTGTTGTAGTAATAATTATACTGCACTATAACTAAACGCCTCCAGAGGAACGGTTATCTAAATTATTTACGGTGTCATCTTGAAGCAAAATTCACACCAGTCGAGTAAAAAACTTGTGGCTACAAGGAAATCTGTATTGAATTATTGAATTGTAAGCTGACTAAATATCAAAAAGGCAGTTGAACGCATTTCCAAATGAATTCAGAAGTAAATTCTCTGATCTGACCTAACAGTTGAGGGTGACAAACTTCGGACTTCTCAATCAAAGAAAATAACATTTACACTCACAAAACCCTTGCCAGTTTATCCTAAAGCATACATAAACACAACCATAATATCAAACTTCCCTCCGGAAATTTGGTTTCCAAACGAATAACAACGCACTATTACTTCTAGTTTCATCGAGTTTTTTCGTCATTTTGACCTAAAAATTCGCCTTCTTGTCTAGCTCTCTTTAATTCTGTTATCATTCATCTCTCATTTAATTTATGTGACAAGACTAAGATGGAAACTTCAGTTGAGTTACAGCAGGATTAATGACAACATAACCAACATAGCGGGCTTTAGTTATCTTCAAATGACATAACGTGTCATCCTCTCAAATGAAACCTGAATGGTATACGACGAGTTTTGTAACCGGATATGATACAAAAGAAGACCATATGAGGAATAAATGGTCAGTTGATGAGCTAGCTGAAAGTGATGACAATACTTATGTGCCGCAAAAGCCCTATATTCCATCCATATTCCAAAGAATGCGTAAAAATATAATAATGTAACCAAAATAACTGTACCATCACTAAGTTGGAAATGTGTTTGACAGTTCAGTAAAATTAGAATATTTCGAATATTTTTTGCTTAAAATCCAAAGTTTTGGCTTGTTTTTATCAAGACGACTCCATTGTGATGTTTTTTTATTATTGCTTTACTTTCCCAGTGGAACACAAGGGCTTTAAGCTAGAGCTTTGAAGTCTCAGTAGCCGTGTTTATTTTTATGGAATGGGATTGCTAGTCTCATGCCCAAACTTCCCTCTTTACCAGTCTTACTACTGGTTTAGAGAGGTAAAGGAGTGAGTCGGCCCGGGGTGGAACCCCGAACCACCTTCATCGTTGGCAAGCATTCTGTCGCTGTACCACCGACACCACTGTTATTATTATTTGTATTATTATTCCCTTGCGCTCCGAGTGGAACATAGGCCTTCAACAACACATCTCTGCTTTCTCCTATTTTCTACCGTCCTCTTCAGCTGGGTCCACGACTGACCATAATCTCTCATCTCTTCCTCACATCATCTGCTCCATGCCACTCTCGGACGACCTACTCGTCACTTCAATAGCCAGCTCTTCGACCAGGAATCGAACTCGGGCCTTCCATGTGACAGGCGGAGATACTCACCACTATATGACCGACGCTAATGTGATGCTAGTTTATTTGTAATCTTTTCAGTGATCAAGCTTTAAAAGTTCGGCGAATTTCGCAGTTATGGGAAAGAAATGTGAAATACACACATGCTTAATTCATAGCATATGCAAAGAGACTGGTCAGTTTGGTCCAAAAATATCCGTCAATGGAAATCTCCTAACTTCTAATGCTTTGGTGTCTGAATAGATGGTTGCTAGATTTGACTCTCAGTTGGAATGCCACTACCTACTGATATAGACGTATATTCAACTCACAAATACACCACTAGCAGCCATTAACCAACTAATTATATAAAAATGACCCCATACTAATGAACGATGATAAAGTTGTTATTTATAAGCGGAAATTTTGTAAACTCTGGTTTAATAACACTTTGGTAAAGCTGTCAGCAGCATTAAATAGCGAAACGTAAGTAAGAGCAGCAATATCGTTTTGTTTGTTCTTCATTGAGAAATAGAAAAGATAACGGGTGATTAAATACTGAGTAAGGGTACTTTAGTGAATAGAAATGGCCACTTTCAGCTGATTTTATCACAGAAGGTTTCTCAAAAAAAGTGTTTGGTCCATAAAAATGTCTCATGATTGGATAACTGTGTTCACAGAATGCAACTCAGTCAAAAGCGTTCTCACAACATCAAAGTTTTCTCACAGCTGAAGGGAGTAATCGAATGGAATTCATTTTTGTTATTTGGCAATGAAAAATCCGATTAATTTTCCAGAATAATTTTTGTTTCTTTTTGTCTGGCCGTGTTTATTTTTTGTCTGCAGAACAGTGTTTCATGTAGCCCTTTATTCATGCTATTATGCAAGGCGGAGAAGAAAAAAAGTTCTTTCCCGCCTTCGCTAAACAATTTAAACAAAATATGCTAATAATTCTCCTTATTGTTAGGTCTTTTATCTACAAGCAAAAAATGCAGACACTACTGTTCAAGGCACAGTCTAAACTTACTACACCTACACAAATTGTCATGTCGTAGTTTATCAAAGAACGAGAAACAGAAAAAGTAATTATTCGAAGATGCATTAATAAAACGCAGTAGACAGAATATTGCGAAAATAACTGAAATTTCTACCTTCCATGAAATGTATGGTATATGAAACAGGATCTACTTCTTATCTTGTAACATTAAATATCTCCAGTAAAAATTCTGTCAGTTAAAAAGGAATAACCGACGTGGTTGATTAGCGATGAAACGGGTGAGATTACTGTATGAAAACAAAATAAACAAAGCAGTGTATAAATAACTTACTTTACTTGTATCAATTCTATTCCTAGGCGTTTCAAACTTTTGTAGCACATGTTCACCGGCAGTCAGTACACCAATGTCTAAATGAGCATCATATGGAATTATGTCGTCTAGTCTAAGGAGTTTGGAACAAATGACATTCAAAAATAATGGTACACTGACACCTTTAGAAATTCTAATCAATTAACAAACCACCGAATTAGTAAAATAGTAAGTACAGCAGACAACAATCATTTAGGTGGTGGATTGGCATCCCTATTTAATTATATCAGTTTCCATCTCACGTGTTTTCATACACAGCACTCTTCATAGTTTTATGAAGAAACAAAGCGTTGATATAATTATGCATTATTATTAATTTCTAGTTTCTCTTCCATCTCATTGTACCTGTTTATTTGCCATATTTAACGATGTACCTGAATGGTTTTCCTCGGCACGTCACTCTGGTGTTATCTTTAACAAAACTGTTGCTGCCTACGTAGTTCCTAGAGGTTTTCTGCTGATATTTTACGTCAGCATACTGTGACTGTTTGTTTGAACCTGAAAATCTGGAAAGATTCAAGTTTCTTAATGACTGTTGCAATTTTCCTCTGGATTTCAACAATTATGCAACAGTGGATTTCCATATTTTGCTCACAAGGAAATACTGTTTTAGCTTGTAACACGATCGAGTCACGCATGAAGTAATTCATAAAATGGAATGAAAATATTGTTAATAAATAAGTCAACCAATAACAAACGGGGAGGGAGGGTTTTTCGAATGGAAGGCTAGCTTTTATTGTTCTAAAGTGATACATCTTTCCTTTGATAATACATTACAACTTTTAAAATAGCAGAACACTGATACTTAAATTAATCTTTACTTAAAAATATGTTTCAATTGAGAAGTCATTTGATAAATATCATTTCTAATAAAGGTACATGAAGGAAGGGAGAAGACAGGAATGCGCTGCACTGACCGATAAGAACACTCTAGAAGAGCTGGATTTTGCGCGTGAATGATTTATGCTTAATGTAACACAAACTTGAACACTTACAGACGAAAACCAGAAAAAACTGGCCGAGGAAGCAGTCAGCTAAGACAGGACTCCAGGTGAACACAGAGAAGACGGAGGGATAAAGATAACCAACCGACACCACCAACAACAAACAGCACCAGTCACCACCAACGGGAGAGATTTCACAGACGTTACACTTCCTTCACTTACCCAGCTAGAAAGCCTGGTTTCAACCACAGGCAGTTGGAACACATGAAGATGTCAAAGGGAGTCAGAATGGGGAAGGTGAGATACGCCTTCATGAACCCAGCACCGGTATGGAAATCTTCTGCACTGACTCAGTCAGAGTAAAGAACGAGATTGGGATTTTCAACACAAATGTGAAGTCACTCAGTCAGTCGATTCTTCTATACGAGTCAGAAACTTGGCTGGCGTGTCACGGGAAGGATTTCTAACAGGCCATTGGGGAATTTCACTAGCAGCTGCCTTAGCTTCATACTGAATGTCAAGTGGCCAGCTGGTCAGAAATAATTAGCAACAAGAAACTCTGACTGGGAACGAACCAACGAAGAGCCAATTGCTCAACAAAATATGTAGGATAAAATGGAGATGGATCGGACATACGTTGAGGAAGCTGTCGAATGACATTTCGCTCAAGGTAGGCCATCACTCAAGTAGAATCCAAATGGGAAACTACAAGTGGGTCGTCGATGGGAGGGTGGTATGGAGGAGGCTGTGTGAGTTGGCGGAGATTAGAGATTGTGGGCAGTTGTGGACCCAGCTGACGAGGACAGCAGAAAATGGAAGAAAGTGGAGATGTATTGTTGAAGCCCTATGTTCCACTTGCAGCCCACGGGACTAATAATTATAATATATTACACAATCATCCCGTGGTGACTGAATGTCTACCTCTTATCATAATATTGTCGATGTGTTATGTTTAAGCCACTAAAGGCAACTAAATTCTTAAAAACGTTGTTTTAGATGACTTGAATTTTTCGTGTATATATTACCTGAACTGAATTATCTTGCAAAAGAGGTAAGACTGTCGAGGAATATCTACCAAAAAAGTATCCTGATGAGGTCTTACAACACTGAAAGAAGTTTCAACTTAAAATTAGGCTCTCTGAATAAACGTATAGTACACTGCCTTGTTGTGGATAATCACCGGAGAATATTCTTGGAACTTAGTACATCAATATGAGTGGGCAGGATAGAAGAGAGTAAGATGGTTTAAATAATAGAATAAGGGTTATATATATATATATATATATATATATATATATATATATATATATATATATATATATATATATATATATATACTTAAAAGTAACTCCATTGTGTAGGCGAGGTGACTATAATATACAAAAAATTAAATTTAACTAACTACTTTTTAACGTCTATGAGAAGAGGTGAGAAAATTTCATGGACATTTCAATTCTGACTATGTAAGGCGTCATATAACAGGAAAGGAAAGTTGATATTCACAACGTTAAAATAATATTCTAATTTTTTTTAGTAGTCACGAAGATAAAGTTTGTTTGAGTGTTCAGAGCTTCAATTATAGCAAATAGGGACTATACATGTACGCTTTTGTGATTAGTTTAAGCCATATCACTAGGATGGTGCATACTACTGATGAATGTGGATGGTTGGGGACAATTCATATCAGTCCGTAGTGCCTCCTAGCCAAATCAAAGTGAAATAAACACTGGATGACAAATTTGCTCACTGAGAGTTGAATTCACCAGAGCCAAATCAGTTCATATTACCACTTCTAACTGTGTAATTTCTAAATTACTAGTTTGACTTCATGTCAGTGAAATTCTGCTGTCAGTAATTCTGAAAAAAAACAACCTAGGACATTCAGTTAGCTAATTAATATTTTGTTACACTTTTAGCAACTTCATATATTGGCACAACCTCCTCATCCAATGTCTGCGGTATATTTTTACGTGGAATTTTTGCCCCAAAGCTTATATAACGAGTTAATTCTTCTCCTTCAGGAATGACAAATCATTCAAGAAAGGCAGGCATATTACTTACCTTAAAGAGCCTAATAAACTTCGATAACTTATCCACCACATTATTTTCTCCTTATAAGCAAAATTTATCCATTCAGTAAATAATGTGTATAAACTTATGATTTGATACTTCACATTGCATGATGTATTTACATATAACCTGTAATTGCGCTCAGTTACATTATCTGTTTTCACATAAAGTAGCGGTATACGCTTTCGAATATGATTTAAGATATTGTAAGGATATCTTATAATTGGTGTAATTCTACCCAAATATGTACAAATATTATTCTCTCCAATACAATATCTTCTAATGTATTCCTTAAATCTCTGTTTTGAAGTTGGTATGTCATCATCCATGTCAGGTTTAATGTCATCGACATATTTATTCTGCTCACTGTTATATTGCCATAATTCTTTGACTAAAATACTTTTACATTCATTTTCATCTGTAGTGTGTGATTGTAAACGTGGCAGGGTAATGAAGTTAACCGATATTCCATTGTTCATTCCACTCTGGTGATAAATGAATAGATGTGACATGTGTGTTGAACAAGTTAAATAATTCTCATCATATATTCGCATTAAATTGGCATTATTGACAGTAAATGCAGTGGTAGGAATAAGTGTCATACTATCATTGGTTGTAACATTCCGTGACTTGTATCGAAACAGTACAATTAAAAGACTGAAAGTTACTGAAAAAACAAGTATACCACTTAAATATTTTCTAATATATCGAAAATTTATTCCATGGAAGCGTCTTTTCAATAGAAAAATGTTATGCATAATGTATCACTAAGGTGTATAATGGTGTTGAACTAATTTCCATTAGTTTAATGAATACTACAGTTGTATTGATTAGTGATTATTTAAACTGATTTGATCAATACGACTATGATCATAGTATGATGATACTTTGATTGGACACTTGTTATTATCTGGTGTCATGTGTCCATTCCTGTCTTTGGTGCAGACTGAATTCTATCAGTCAAGTTTGCAGTGTGGCCACCGTGTTAGGTGGCCTGGCATCTCGCTACACTGAGAATTAATGATAATGAATGGTTGGAGGTAATCAGAAGGAAGCCTTGGAACGAAGTTTCGTGCTAGTTGGCACTTACCAGTCAGCAAGGTGTATCTGCGACCCTGAAGGAACTCATGCCCCTTTTGAGATTCAAACGCGTGTCACCTAGTGCTGCTTGCAGACAGAGACGTTACCAATGGGCTTTTCAGGCTCGCGACTGACCTTCTGTGGGACTGTATTGGATACTTTGATTGGCACCTGTTAGTGACTAGTATTATGTGTCTAGCTCAATGGCGACGTCTCTGACTACAGCCTAGGTGACACAGACTGGAATCTCAGAACAGACATAACTTCCTTCAAGGTCGCAGATAAACCTTGCTGACGAATGCCAGCAAGCACAAAACCTAGGTCTAAGTCTTCCTTCCGATAGCCTCCAGCAATATAATATCAAAGTTTGATGATAAATATCCAAGGTGGGAGCTTTTTATGCTGATGTCTGAGCTTGGATTTTTCTTGGCACACTTTTCTATGTCGACATTATTTTTTAAGTCTTAAATGGCGCCACTATTTGTCATCTCTGTTATTCCTGTTTTGTGGCTTTTTTGAGTTCCCTGAACTGGATGACTCACTTTTGAAGCTTTGAATATCCTTCTGGATAAAATTCTTAGCTATTTTAGCTATTGACTGTAATGTATTACAGTAGGAATAATGATAGTTGTCAGGAGTTAAATGTAATAATATTACGTAAGAGTAGAGCCAGCCATAATTACATGGTTGATGGACCCTCAACAGTTCTTCAAATCTTGCTCAATGTTTACTTAATACTTTTCAAGGAAATACAAACACTAAGCTTACAAACAGCTCTAGCATTAATAATTTACAGCCAGCCACTTTAGATGAATATATAAAAAAATACATTCCTTCTATTTGAAATAATGGCGAAGATTTGTATCACAAGAAAATTCATTCTATCATATATAAAAATATCTTCAAAATAACAGCTAGAATATTAAGACTATTTGGAATAGATATAGCACACAAGCCAGTCAGCAGAATCACTTCATTCGATATTGTGCAAACCAATCTTTAGCTGAAAGAAAAAGAAGACAGAATTAATACCCTTTACCAAATAAACTGTATGAACTGTAATATACATTACGTCGGTCAAAGTGGGCGCCCCCTTCGAGTCCGAGAACATCCAAGATCACAGATTGATATATATATATATATATATTCGTATCAGTGCATGCGGATAATTATTATGGACACCAATTTGATTAGGATAATGTAGAAATTTCAAATAGAGGAAACACCGAAAATTCCACGGAATTTCTTGAAGCCTGGTACTCAAGTAAATCAACAGTTAACAAACACATTACTACAGATCAAATTTAACAGCTAATAAAAAAACAAATCACATGACAAAAAGTTCGAATTCCAAGTGAGTAAAATTGATTGATATAGATGTGGATTAGCAATCAGTCACGACAACAGTTGTCAGGTGGCACAATTATATCATTCATGGAGAATTCATACAAGTTCATTTCATAATAAAACCTGAGGTGAAGACGCTGTCTGGAAGGATGATGAAAGCTTCACAATTAGATCAATCGGCTCGGAGAACACAACTAATTCAATAGGTCTTTCTCTTTACTGCGACCTGAAATGGAGGCCGGCAGGCAGCCTAGACAGTCGACATCACGGAGTGCAGATGCACCGAGAATTGATGTGCGAATTTCATTCTGATCTCGTTTTTGAAAGCCGTTTGAACAGCTGGCTGATAGCGCGTTAGGGTTAGGGTTTATTATCTGTATTTTTCTAGTAAATAAATAAATATATAGGAAGACAGTGTTTCTTCGTTTATATGGATGACACAGTTTTGATAGCTGTGCAACTTGAAAACCAATAACCTTCATCGTAACTGGGAATTATCTTTCAGTTATGTCAGAGAAAAACATCGTTCCTAATGTATCTCATTACTGTTATGTAATATTATGTAAATAAATGGCTTCTTGATGTATATTACACATCAGGTTCTGTAATCCAGGGGATGGCATATGTTCAAAATAACTGGTGAGTTCACTATTCGTTATATATGCCCTTAAAAGGTTACCCTGCACTCATACACTCTTTAGTCGATTCATATTATTTATTTCTCGGCCTAAAGAGACAAAACTGTCTAACAGAGGTTTTGATCCAGTTTGTCAGGGCTTTCTACTTAATCCTACGTACTACTTTCACTAATCAACAGCTTTAGCACTAATAACAAGACTTATTTACCAATCAAGTGGGTGGGATTTCTTAGGACATTCACTTTATTAGGCAAGGTATCGTAGTGTATTATACACTAGACGGGCAAGATGAAGACAGGCATAAAATGGACCCACTGTCTGTCTGTCTGGATTCAACATAGAACTTGGCACTGAAGTGCAGCAAATCGAGTAGCCACGTTCCAAATAGCACACAGAGGTAGACAAGAAGATGAGTGGAGAGAATCAATAGAGTTTGACAAGTATGAGAGTGAAACAGAATGGGTAATGGTAGGAAGGAATATGAAAGATTAAAGAGACTGAATACATCTGCGCCATTGACAACGATTTTGAGCCATGTCATCTATTGTCTCCAGCCATTGATTCCTAGAGTCCCGAGGACCCCAACCCGGGAGTCTGCATCTCCCTACCTGACTCAGTTTAACTGTCAAGGATTTCATGGATTGATGAGGCCATGTTTTTGTTTGGCCACCACTGGCTCTTTTCCAACCTGAACCTATGTCAGCTAGCAATGCCCGTCGGGGGAGGCGTTGGTTAGGCATGCGCACCACGTGACCTAGCCATCTCAGTCTATGTAACTTTATAGCCTCGTCGATTGATTTTCCCTCTTTGCCCAACACTCTACGCCTAACGTCAACATTACTTACCTTGTTAGACCACCTAACGTGAGACAGAGATCGCAGACATCTCTGATCGAAAGCAGTTAACCCACACAAAACATTTGGAGGATCTGAACTTCGCCGATGATATATGCTTGATTTCCCACAAACTGGAAGATATGCAAGTGAAAAGCAACAAGCTGACAGAAGATGGGACTTCAGGTGAACATAGATAAAACAGATGTAGGTGATGAAGATTCCTGACCAATAGCAACAGCAACAACAACAGACAACAATCAGCCAGGATAACGGGAGAAATCTGAAAGAAGCAACCTCCTTTATCTACCTATCTACTTGGAAAGCATCGTTTCAACTATAGGTGGAACTGACGAGGACATCAAAGCAGCGAGGATCGGCAAAGAAAGACAAACTTTTATTACTCTTAAGTCTGTGTGGAGATAAGCAGCACTCAGCATGAAAAATAAGATCCGGATTTTCAACTTCAACGTGAAGTCAGTGCTACTATACATATCAAAGACTTGCCGTGTCACGAACGGCACTTGGAACAAAATACAGACCTTCATCAACAGATGTCTTCACTCAATACTTTGCTCAAGGCCCGATGGCAGGCCGGAAAAGATCAGCAACAGGAATCTCTGCCAATGAAGGAACATTCCCAGAAGGAACCGATTGTGCAACAAATATGCAGGAAGAAATGAAGGTGGACTGGATTGTGGCCATAATCTGAGAAAACCATCAAATGAGTGACATCACACACCAGGCCATTGCTCGAGTGGAACCCGAATGAGAAGTGGCGAGTTGGTTGTCAGCGCGATGGTGACATTGAGGGGGTCATGTGAAGGGGAGATGAAAGTATGTGGGCAAAGGTGGAATCAAGTGAAAACGTTGGTGGAGAGCCAAACGCAATGGATACGTGCAGCTGAAGCCTTATGTTTCTCTAAGGACTAAAGGAAACAATAATAGTATTTATACACATTCCTGAAGATAGTCATCTTGAAATGGCCGTAATTCAGCGCTTACAATGTACGAATTAACTTAATCTATGCATAAGAGGGTCTCTGTTTAATGAACTGATTACTGGATATCTACCAATAATAATCGTCATAATTATCAACGAGGCACATCTGTCTATACTCGTAACTAGATTCATGCTCTTCAAAGGATTGGAACCTGTAATTAAGTCCTGATGTCAGAAATTTTTCCACTAAAGTATTCAGAACATAGCGATATCTGGTTGCAGAATTCTTTACTTAGCAAAATTACATGCCCTAATCATCAACGTCATAACATAAAGAAGACAATATCCAGTGGCTTGTACAATCGTGAATTTGTATGATTCTTAAAATAATGATAATGATAATAGTAAGTGGGATAAAAAAATTGTGGTCATAACCATAGTTAAATACTCCTCGACAAAACAGGTTATGTAACATACAAGAAATATAAGAAAATAATGATTTTATTTGATAAAGAACACACGGTGGTACAATACTGTATACTGATATCATTTCAAGCAAACTTTACCGCGCATAAACACGTCGAAGCACTCACATAACTCCCAATATGTGATTGCATTATATGATTGCATGATTTCTCTTCTTTTGATTTTATTTGTAGTAATATTTTTATCTATTTATTTATTTTGATTGCAGCTTCATGCCACACCGTATTTTCGGTACAAGTATGGAATTTTCAGCATGTGATATTGGTAGCCCAAATTTTGCAGGCCGACCATATATATCAGGTGTGCGTCGGCAGGGGATCGAACCTCGGACCATGTGCACGGTCAGTGAGAGTCCTAACGACTGTGCCACCGAAACACAGTGGAATGGAATTCTCAGCATTTTACTATATTATTTCATCCAGTTAGTACATTATCGATAAATAAAATTCTACATAGATTAAGGAAATCTTAGTTCATTATGACAACAAATTGGTATGTCGGTAGCAAAGCCAAAAACTGAACAGAATGTTTGAAGGTGTTAGAAAAGTAGGTTTTAGCATATTTACTGGCGTAAGCAGAAGAAAGAAATAAAGGAGCACATAACAGAGAGAAAAAGGAAAAGAAAGAAAGGAAACGTTATACCTATAAAAGATATGAGTTGGAAAGACGAGATCCAGTTGTTCTACTGACTATTTAATAAGTTATAGGTATCACACGCCTAATGCTTTCTTTATCGCACAGAACACGAGCTAAGTAGGGTATGGTTGAGATTTTGTACTTACTAGTAGCCCAAATTTTGGAAGCCGACCATAATTATCAGGTGTACGTCGGCAGGAGATCGAACCTCGGACCATGTGAATGGTCGGCGAGAGTCCTAACCACTGTGCCACAGACGCATACCTTTAGTATTGTCGTTGTGTCGTTTGCATTGCCCATGTTAGGCGTGAATTCAATGAAGATAGGTTCGGTGATCAAACTCTGCCTACAATTATTTATGCTTCTTTTTAGAATTGTAGTTCTGTCACACTCTATTGTGTGATTTGGTGTTAGTGCATAAAATATTCATTTCTCAAAGCTGTTCACCTTCCTGTATAAGACTTAGAAAGGAGTGTAAAATTAATAAGATTAGTTGGCAGATATAACACCACATAACAAGGCAAAAGGTTTAATAAGTTTCAATTGAACACTGTAGTAATAAACTCCTTGAAAATAGACTCTTCACTGAATAACGTTTTCTTCAACCGAAATGTAATAATGACAAAATATAAAAACATTACTTTGCAGTTTCGATCTGCAGAAAGGGTTCAAAACGTGGTTCTTTTGTCTGTACTGTTTCTCAGTAATCTTCACTCCCCTTCTTTGTGATATGATCTGTTGCCTCCCTATCCAACATTCTTGCAGAAGGTAGCATTAATAGACTACTTGAAAATTTCTGTCAGTAGCATACTCCACGAGATCACTTTAGTTCTTTTTAAAACAAAAAGCGGTAATTCATTTTGTATTATGATATATTAGTATATGTGATATGTTTGATGAAGTGAAAGGATTTCTTTAACTTGGAAAAATTGATTTGACCGAGTGAACTAATGCAGTGTGTACAAAGATACTAAACGCAACGCGACACCTCAACTGAATATCAAATACAACTGCTTTCCCCAGGTAATCTCTGTTTCGTTTAGCCACATAAATATCAGAAGTTAGAGACATTTTTGGACGAAAATACATCATTTATATATATATATATACGTTCGCATACACGTAAAATCAAGCTAGACAAGTTAAGAAACAACCTATTCTGACCGGTTGTGTATATTGGAAAATTTTTAAGTATTAGGTAGCAGGAATATGAGTGGAATTGAACCTGATAAAAAATTTACAACAGTTAGAGAATCACTAATTACTAGTGTGGTGAGAGCAGGCTGCTAGCCGATTGGTTGGCACTAATCTACGTTAAGGTCTAGGTCACTAATATGGGCCGGGAGAAAATATGAACAAGCCTGAGTCAATAACCAATCACAGCAAAGTTAACGTGGCAAAATATGATTCGCAGAGAGAACTCTATTTGTCAAGGAATCCCGAATCAACCAATCAGAAGCCTGCGTTTGTCTACCTAAACAACCAATCAGATGACTGCGCTTGTCTATAATAATGTAGTTGAAAGATGTATAAATACGTGTTGATTTTCATAATAAAACGATCTGTTGCCTGGCCCTTGTCTTCTGTTGTTACATTTGGTGTCGCTGCCTACCGACAAATGAAAAGCCTATACCCTGCAGTTTTTGATGGAGACATATGGATCTTCGGGCAGGACTTCAAGGCTTCTGCGCAGTTGAGTGGCGTTCAAGATCTGCCAGCGATGGAGCTGCTACTTGAGACGCTGCTGGGAGGTCGGGTGAAAGCAGCATATGAAAGTGTGAGCCGAAGTATGGACGAATGTTCGACAGGGTCAGGCAAACAGTTTCCAAAGTGGGAAGGACCATATATGGTCACTTCGAGATGGGGTTACGCAGACACAGTCGCAATGGCGAACAATAAGAGGCGCGTGAACGTCAGCGAGCTCCAGAAACGGATACAGCGAGACAAGCCAACGATGACGCCTGCACCAAGTAGATCAAGCCGACTTCAGTCGCACGTATTTGACGGGGGGATGAGTGTGGTGAGAGCAGGCTGCTAGCCGATTGGTTGGCACTAATCTACGTTAAGGTCTAGGTCACTAATATGGGCCGGGAGAAAATATGAACAAGCCTGAGTCAACAACCAATCACAGCAAAGTTAACGTGGCAAAATATGATTCGCAGAGAGAACTCTATTTGTCAAGGAATCCCGAAACAACCAATCAGAAGCCTGCGTTTGTCTACCTAAACAACCAATCAGATGACTGCGCTTGTCTATAATAATGTAGTTGAAAGATGTATAAATACGTGTTGATTTTCATAATAAAACGATCTGTTGCCTAGCCCTTGTCTTCTGTTGTTACACTAGAGCGTCCAGCACAGCTGTCTCACATCCTAGGTGACTCACTACAAACTTTCATCAGCTCGCACTAGAAGATGAGATGGCTGACGGTAAAGTACGAGGAAACAAGAAGGGACTTTAGCTGGCAGTGAACCAGCCAACAATGTGATACTAAAAACACATGCTAAACGGGACAGAGATGGATTGAAAATATGCTGAGGAGATCGTTGAGTGAAATCAGATATCACGCCCTCTAGTGCGACTGTCATATTGGAGGGTTACTATGGGTGTGGAGTAATCTAACTTGGCTAGAATCCATCTCAAGATTCGACAACATAACCACTTGAAAATATCCTACACACTGAAATCGACATAAAAGTCGGATTTAACTGTGACAACAGTAACAAAGTTCTATTATTCAAAATATATGGTATATACAGTTTACAGAAAGTCAGGAATTCAAGTGACAAACAAATTGAAAAGTCTGATTAGTTCCATAACATAGCAGATTCTCCGAAATTCAAGCCAAAAGCAAACCACTAAAACTGTCCAATCAGTGAATGCATAAATCATAACCTCACGCCTAACAACGATAGGTTGTCCACCCTAACGGAAGACCCAAATGAAAAGCTGCGAGTTGAGTGCTAGAGTGCGAAATAGAAGGAAAACTTTGATTTGACACTAGTAACCAGTGTAATGCGTCTAGTCCTCTGATTGGTGTAGACTGAATTCTATCAGTCAGGTTGTAACGTGATCACCATTCTAGCTAGCTCGCCATTACGGCGCACATTGACTTGATAGTATTAGATGGTTGGAGGCAATTGGCAGGAAGCTTTGGACCTAGGTTTCGTGCTAGTTGGCAGTCGTTAATCGCAAACCCGAATAGCTCAGTGGTAACGTCTCTGACTGCAGCACTGGGTGACGCGGGTTCGAATCTCAGAAGGGACATGAGTTCCTTCAAGGTTGCAGATACGCCTTTCTGACGAGTGCCAACTAGCACGAAACCTAGGTTCAAGGCTTCCTGCCGATCGCCTGCAACCATTTAATAGAAGGAAAACTGTTCGCAGTCGTGGGGACGGTTAAAAATTGGCAAAGTACAGGATGAAGCCCTTTGTTTTGTTCTCAAAGACTGCTAATAATAACACGGGATGGAGGTCCTAGTGTCTTAACAAGAAGTCACAATCAGTAGGCCCAAGAAGTCAGGTATGAGGACAAATACTCGCCGGTGACATTGTCAGGCGGTGACTATATATATATATATATATATATATATATATATATACGTATATATATATGTATTATGAATTCGCAGAAGTTGGGATTCATAGGCTACTTGACCCTATCCTAGTGTCTGAGTGGTCATCGCGAAAGCTTTGTTGGTTGAAGGTTCCAAGATCCTAAGGGATCATAGGTGAGTACTACTGAAGGGTTGTCAACCAGAAAGGAAAAACTGCCTAGTACTGACTGATCCTGTGAATTCGTATGGTTTCTCTCCAGCAAGCTACAAAGAAAATATGGCTCTAACTCACCGAAAATGTTTGTTCGTAACAGAGATTTAATAATGAACTGGCTACTACTGAAAACTATTTAATGAAAAATGGATATCCTCAAAATTCTTTTATAAACACATGGGAACCCCAAATATAGCAGCAAATTTTCATGTTACTTTGTACTTCCTGCATCAGTTCATATACATGTGCCAAAGAACGTGCATAATACAGATAGAAAGAAGGATTTGTGAGTCAATGTCTGAGTGTATTTCAAGAAACTTGTCACTGAAAGTTGCGAAAGTCTTCAGCAAAGCACAACTTGGCCTATGATGATCACGAAATTGATGTTTTGAGATCATTTAAGATAATTATAGTCCAGGTTGGTTACAGATTAATACATATGACTCAGGCACTGACCATTAAACGGTTAAAACTGAACTTGGGCATTCAGAAAGAAACTGTTGTCAATCTCATTCGACCACGGAAAATATACTTTACGTTACGTCACACCCTTAATTTTACCTTTATCTATACTCTCGGCGTGATCATTTTTTGACATCTGTTGAACTAAATCATCTAACTCTTAATTAAATGTGGTGTCGATTATACACACATATTCAATTTGAAACATTCATTCCTAATTCTAGAATGTTCTTGTAATTATTTCTACACACGTTAACGAGCTTAACAGCAACGTTTATTCCTTTTCATTATTATATTAATCACGTGATATTAATGGCTCTCACCTACAAAACTAGTGATTACAGTTAGAGGATGGAGAACCACAGAAAAACCTGGGAGTATTAGGCGACCATTTCGTCCTAGTTTCGAACTCCTCAGAGGTCCGCATCCATTGTGGTTCAAACCCAACACCTTCCGGTTACAAGGCAAGCTCTTAGACCATTAAGCTACTGGGACCCAATCCAGTGGCCCCTGAATTTTAAATTAATAGTTAAAGTATTTGAATATTCTAGGTATTGATAGTAAAATCCACACAAAAACCCATAATCTAAATATCGGTCAAATGCATTGTTTCACGATGACACTATATATTTCAGGTCACTGAATTCCCGCCCAAGCTCACGAAAATGGTCAACGGGCTTAGTTTCGTAACCAGGTTCAATCCTGGATAGGGTTGTCGGTGTGTACTGCTCAAGAGTCGCAGACTAGGATGGAGAATCAATGAAACACTGGGAATTCACTATTTTCTGATAATGCAAATAAAAAAAAATTAATAACGGATGGTTGAATATAATTTACAGGAACCTATATGCCTAAGATTCTTGTTTACCAGCATTCTTTGGACAGATGTTTCTGAACCCTTGAAAGAACTGATATTTCTTTAGGGATTTTAATTCCCATGGTAGCTGCTAAGGTATGGCTGATCTATTTGTTTAATGATCACAGTGAAAACATTGTTGATAGAACTCACTCAGCTCTAAGGTGTAGACAATGTGATACTATATACACCGAAGTTACTAGTCAGTGCATGTAGTAACAGATATCCCCGTTTTCTCACAGCGAAAAATATTCGTATAGTCATAGTTACCCTATATGTAGATAAATGCATGAACTTATGCAGAATCCATACTCTTCATTATGGTATATATATATATATATAGGATAGGAGAAAAACCTTCACCTTAGTATCCATTATTCGTCTAAATGACTATTTGGAGCTTTTGTAGCCATGATGGTTTAGCTTTACAATACATAAAATCGGGACCACAGCAGATTTCGTCAATATGTCACAACATTTCAGTTGACCCATCATACAGAGTCTTTTAGAAAGTAAAGAAAAATCTACCAAAGGCAGTATGTTTTCGACTTTTCTGTACTGCCATGTGCATCGATTAATTCGGAGCCATGTGTTCAACCTATACATTTACCATGGATTTAGTTCTGTTTCATCCCTTACTTTTCGATTTTTGTGTTTTGTTTAATCATTCCCTCCACGTTTTCCCTTTTTCACTTATAAAAAGCATTATTTCAATTTGTTTCCACGCCCAACCAATTCATGCCTGTATTCGTTAGAAAAAAACTAGTTTACAATCCTGTGTAATTTTGTTTCTGACTCCGTTGTAATCTATATCCACACTGTAGAACTTTCATATTAAGTCGGAAATTATTATCACCTATCTCCTCTTTCGTTATTATGTGGAATTAAATAATAATTGCATCTAATGTAAAGTTGTGTATATAAATGCGATTCTACAGCTACTTTTGAGGATGAAGCCACTGAAAGGATATCTCTGCTCAGTTATTTGTCCTTTTCTCTCTAATGTCCTGACGGTCATTTTCCCTTGCGAATATAAACAGATAGTTTCCCTGCTTTGCATTTGTGCTGATAACAACTAGAAACTCAATGTCTCAAACTGATAATCCGAGCGAATAAAATGACTTATCAAGAAATCACCTGTGTAAGTCAAACGATGAATTTAGGGGTTATTTTTTTTAACAATATTTAATAATATACACGCACGAAAGTCACCGCACTGAAAAGCAGCGTATGGCAACAAATCTACTGAATTAATAACACTGATTAGTACTCTTGATATGCTGCAGTCTACGTAATAATGAGATTTGTGTATGTACTATCAAAAGTTCATTTTTGTAAACACTAGGAAAGTCCGAGATTCAGCCTGGTATTCGTACTATAAATCCATCGAACCTTTAGTAATCTTATACAGGCCTTACTGTAAAATTAAAATGGAAATTTCCTGTGCATATCAACTTTATATGGATTCTCTGAAGCATTACAAACAATATTTACAACCTGTAGACACAGAGTTCTTCTCACAATCCATAAATTGAAAAAGAAATGACGTTTTGTCAGAAGTCACACTTGACAGCGTCATATTACATTCAAAGAATAGTTTTTGTGTTAAAATAAATGAAGTAATGACTATTCAGATTATACTCCTTAATTCGAAGGTAAAACTATTTGCATGTCTTTAGTCCTTACGGAATAATACCTTGTGCACAAGTGAGTGTTGAACATTACAGATCCTAGACATCAGTTATTACTTCAGGATTACTTGTCTCCTCTCCATACAAACAGTTTTATAAGTGAAAGCAGCAATTTTTCAGCTGCGCTAGTTATTAAGAAGTAATTTAGCAAATGAATTAGAATTTCATTCATTTTCAGATTTTCGTTTGCACCACTGTGCAACTTCAATCATTTCGAAAACAAGTACTGAAGAGTAAGAGACTGGTAAAAAAAAAATAGAATTATTGTTTATTGGAATTGAATGGATACTAAGAAAATATATAACCATCAGTCGATTTGACAATTCGCGAATAATATCCGTTGTCTGTTGCTTATCAGGATCTTCTCGGAGTTGTAACCTTCTTCTGGTGTTTCTTTTTCATTGGCTATCCCAGTGACATAGATTATCATCTCTTTTCTGACAGCATTACTCAATATACTGCTCATACCTCGTAGTTATTAACACACACTTCACTACAACTATTACTGAGCATTTTTAATTGATAATTTTGACAATAGATTTCATTGATACATGTCTACTGATAATATGGCTAACTTTAAACTTTGGATACAATATTTGTGTAAAAACATGCTTGCAGTACAATCCTGATTTCATTTACAGAGTAGTATATTTACGTGAGATTATCAGAAGACCTAAAATAGAAACATATCGGAATATAGCAGTTTGATTAATTTTCGCGTTACCGATAATCTGCCTACGATGACGACAATATTATAGGCTCCTGAACTATATCGTTCAATGAAAATTACTTTCAAATACTTTTTATTATATTTTTTTGTTTCTTTACCGTTTTCTTGATAAACAAAACTGCTGCCATTTTACTCATCTATTACACGTGTGCAAGAGGTGCATACAGAAGTGAACTGTGAACCAGTGAGCAAGTTCAGTGATAAGCTAAATGTAAAATCCAGGTCTGACTCCGAATTGTGTGACGATAACGGTGCGGTGAAGAAGTCTGTAGTTGCAACTGGTAAGCCATTGTTGAATAGAGTGTCACAGAATAGAGTTGCTGCTTCAGAGTCCAGTTCTGACCCTACAAGTTTACAAGGTATTACTAGTCAGAGTGAAGTTATAAAACCTTTTATGATTTGCGAGGAGGAACCAAAATTGTCTACTTCTGTTATTAAAGAGTTTGAAAATGATGAAGTTGACGACAAAGTGAATATTCGTGATAATGATCATGATACTTCACAGTTGTCTTTGGTTGATCATTATGAGATGAGGGATATGCCTACTACTGCTAAGTTGAACAAAGTTTCTGTACAACTTGAACGTGAAGTAGAAATAAATGCAGATGGAGTTGCAGAAGGCATGCATACTTGTGAGACTGTCAGTGTAAGTGATCAGCATGTAGCCCACCTATCATCAGATGCTAGTGCTAAACCTGAGCTGATAGTAAAAGACAGCAGTGGTGGTGGTCTTGCAGGTAGACAACTTTCTGAAAGTCGAGCAACAACAGCTTTTGATCCACCGCTAACTTCATCAACTGATATCAATCAGTCGTCGTTGGCGCTGTCATGCACAATGAAACAGACACCCATCAACTCAAGTATCTTGTCCAATGACTATGCTAGTATCAGTTCGTTTGAAAGGACGAATATCAATGGTCAGTTTAGTGAAGATAAGCCAAGTGTAAACGAGAGAGTAATTGTTAAATTGACTTGCACGAATAAAGGCATTTCTAGCTCCAAGTTACTATTTGAATGTTATTATATTTGGTGTAAATTACTCTGTTTCTATACTTGGTTGATGAGATATGTCGTGTGTTTGTTGGTCATCTATATTCTACGATACAATGACATGAGCGAGTTGCCGTTCAGATTTGAGGATATAGCTGATAGAAGGAAGTCAGCAAATGAACTCTGCGACGATTTTCCAACCTAGAGCGTCAACCTGAGAAGGGTTGTAGGCGTACTGCTGTAAGTCCTACAATTCTTCAAAGGGTAGCGCATCAATGAGCAGTCCAGTGTGACTGGTGTGTGATTTTGTACATATGTTCATATTGTATATACTGAATTGATATCATCTGTCATCTAGCTGTTGGTAATTCTGTTTGTGTCCGGACGACTTCCACTTGGATCATCAACCTGAGAAGAAATGTAGGCGTACAGCTGTAAGTCCTACAGTTCTTCAAGGGTAGTTTGTCGTGTCAGAATCCACCACTTTGATGTGTTGATTGTGCATATGTTTGTGTTAAATAATTGTGTGAGTTTCAATTATTGTAATTGTTGGTTAATCTTGTTTGTGTCCGGACATTCCACAAATTACAATCGTCAACCTGAGAAGGGTTGCAAGTGTACTGGTGTAAGTCCTGCGATTCTTCAAAGGAATTCAATGGAGACACGATCTGCGAGTTTGTTTGTACTGTTTGTATATACATGTGGTGTGTCATATCAATTGGTGTTTTTTGGATTCATTGTGTTTACTCGTTGTTTTCGTACCTTGTTGTTATTATATAATTTTGTTAAAATTTTCGTCGTGATTACTTCTGAAGTTGTGTCCACTCTTCTACATCCATGAATGAATTGATTGATGTTAAGGACAGCAGATGGGGCGTATACGCCGGGAGGCTAGGCTATTGGTGAGAATGAAATGCACACGGAGATAATTGTTAGCTGCGGTCCCACACGCCGGGGAGAAAGAGTGTAAACGACTGAGGCTCGCATACGTCACCGTTACTAGAACTGAGGCAGAATGAGTGACAAGCGATTGCAGTGGTAATTGGTAGTGAGTAGATAAGAGGATGTGCGTAGAGTATCATGAGTTGGTGCTATGGTCACGTTGCATTCTGCAAGAGTCATTCTAGCAAGTGGCGATTGTGTTGCAAGATGTCAAGAGGATGCCTTTAACTGGAAGGCACAGGTCGTCAGCGATGTGTGAGATTGTGCTGTGGGTATGCCTGTGGTGTGTTAACTTTCCTGTTAGTTTTCCATCTCAGCTTTGTCCGTGTGACCCAGGTTCTAGCAATGGCATCCAAGTCAACGTGTATTGGTCTTGATGGGAAAAAGGAATGGATACGTATTTTGCCGGGGAGTGTCAATGTAGTTGAAGATTGAACGATCAATTCTTGTTTGTTTGCTCAAACCCCACTCCTCCAGATTTTTCGCGGGAGTCATCAATCAACCAGTCATCGTATCATCGTTTGCTGTTCAGTTCAAAAATAAAAACTATCAGAAGTGAAATCGTGATTTTTTGTTATAGCATTCACTTTTAGACCTTGTGTGTAATAGCCCCATTGTTGGTAACATATTTGCGTAAGAATAAAGGACTCACGAGTCGCCAATGTGTTCTGGTTATTCGCGTTGGTTAATACAAATTGTTTCTGGAAGTCTTCCAAAGACAGCGTGAGGTCCAGCATAGTAGAAGCTGGACATTAACAGTTTCTGAGAGTTGGCTGCCGGAAACGTTTTGTCAAAGTTGCATTACTTGTATGTATACGTTCATTTCAAATTAAGCGCTGCTGCTTCGAACGAATTTGATTGGCCGCTTGAGGTAGTATCGTTTTGATCTGTTCAGTCTAGATTTACCTGATAGTCTTATAGTAATTATCTGTTGTTTTCAATGGACGTGAACACTGAAATATTGTTTTTGGAACTGGTAGCCTTTGGTTGGCCTACTCGAAGGCGTAAATGGTTCGATCGCGTACAAGTTCGACGAAAACGAAAGGAAACGAATAAAAGTATATGATGATGTTGTATAAAACATTTCTTTATAGACCTATAATGATAAAAATATATATTCTCATATTTTTGTATATGAGGGAGGCCAGTTTACAAGCATCATCAATTAGATAAATTACACATACGAATAATAATCATAGTAAAGATAATGTAATAGGGTACATATTTTATCCTAACTACGTAGGATACACCAGTTGTACAGGCATGTATAAGTATTGTTTAAATTACATGATTTGCGGTTGCCGTCATTTTGCCTTTAGTTTGTGGGAGAAATCTGATAACTAGTGATTCAATGGACCACATCAAGAGATATGGAGATATTGACTTCGCATTAACAAAAAACCTAAGTATCCGTTGGATGGATTACAGATGCTTGGGAAAATAAATAAAGCTTGAAGTCTATTCCCTAATATAACGATAAAATGAATCTTATAATAATATACTGTCTTTTATTGCACATGACTGTTGACAGGCATCATCAATATAATAACGTACACATGGAGTAAGCATGTTTGAAATATTTTCACTGACACAAGATATATATATATACAAGGGAGGATAATGGAATAATGATAGTAAACACACTTTGCATAAGTTAAAACAATTTACATGCTATAATCCTAGGCACCATTATTGTTTGAATTTGTCGAAAATGCGCGTAACATCTCAGTGTTGCGTCACATTTGGTCAATATTGTGGGCCACTCACAAAAGTGTAAAAATGGCTTATAAAACGATAGTTAGTTTACCGCAAACGATGTTTTAAGTAACATAATCTGCAAAAGGCTTACCACAGCAGTTAGAATACAGTTAAACATGCAGAGAAGTACTATTAATTCAGCAAACGGTGAATATTTTTCTTCGATCTGGAAACAGAATGACTGCGAACCAGTCCATACAAAACGCCGAATAAGGCATACAGCAGCAGAATATTACCATCGAATGAATCAGTGTGATGATAAATTCAGCTGTCAGCATATTTTCGTTATTTCGCGTATATCCAGGTTTAATAGCGATGTATATGTAGTGATATGGATTTTGAAATATACCATAGAGTGTCTCCGTGATCATGGGAAGTAGGCATATATAAACATATATATATATATAGTATGGATCGTTGTCCTTCTTATAAACAATTTAAATTTTCACATTTCTATTCCTATTATCATTCTGAAAGTGTACAGTACCGGAATAAGAAACTTACTGAGTGTTACAAATGTCTTATCGATAGTCGAATAATTGCTTCTTATTCATCGGCTATATCTTATTTTTATCATTCAAACTGTACAGGAAGCATTATACATTGCAAATGAACGTTGTCAGCCTAGGGAGTTTCCTTTCTAATGCATTTATTAGTGATACTTGCACTTACCTATTTCATTACAATTTAATGATTCACCTCAGCACTTTAACTTTTCTAAAACAGCTTCCAATCCCTTCTAAACGTTGTACTTACCTCAATATTGGTTGGTTATTGTATGCCGACAACCACGGGATGAAAACGAAACGAAGTCGATTTTCCCGCTCAAACTGGAGGACAATTGTACAATTGAATAACTATACAGCCTAGTTCAGACAATGAGTGTATTTATATATATGTCAAATATTTAACTATTGAAACATTATTAACTTGTAGACAATCTACGATTTGATATTATATCATACTTGATCATGCCTGTAGAAATGGCATGCATTTTCATGTAAATTTATATGTTTATATGAGAATATATATTATTATTATTATACACTAATTTACCCACAGCCGGCTAACATAGACCCATCCAACACAGTGAAGGTGCAGAAAAAACTGCAACCATTGCAGTGGTTTGAGATGGTCAGAACAACTTAGTTTCACTCTTTTAAATATTGAAGACATGGTTTATTGGATAAGTTAACTACTGTGTGGGAACACATGGAGGAATGAGAAGGCGCCACCATTCTGAGATGCTGGTGTCGGTGTGCATACGCAGAGTACTTGACGATCATTGAAGCACAAGCTTACCAATAGCAATGAAGTTATAGTCTGCTGCAATGTTTTTCGAGACCCGTAACAATATGGTTTACCAAGTGCAGCCCAAGTTGAGTTTAGATCTTAAGCATATCAATCATATGTCCACTATACACCAATCGCTTGGACACCACCAACCGTATTTCAGGTCAATAATCGTTGTATCTTGCTGGAGACGATCCCAATGAAATGCAAATATACTAGATAGCAAAACACTTTTTGACAGTGAATATACAGGCGGAAAGCACGATCAAAGTACTCAAGGATATTTAGCAGAACCGTATGTCTACATTCAAACTTAAAGATGAATAGTTAGAATTGATTACCTAATTCGTCTGTTAAGGATATCGTTGTGGTTCAGTTGCGCTAATTTCCATCCTCCCAACCTCGACCCTGAGGTAAGGCGAATTCATGAAAATGAATTTTGACGAAAAACAAATATTTGTCCCACAAGATTTTAATGTAGAAAAATAAAATAGTACATAAAAATTTATAGCAAAATCATCGTTTGCAGTGCCTACTGCGATGGATTTTCCATAAGTGCAATTACGGAATCCATATGCAGGGAGACTCGTCTTGTGAACCTCTGTCGTACAATAATCCTGTTCATTCTTCTCTTGGCCCAAATCTTAGTAACATTATACAAGAATAAATTAAGATTCCGGTCGATTGATTCGACATGACCAATAAAAAATTTCCAGTTCTTGCATCTTATGGCCACCTATAAAAAAAGTAAAAATATTTAATCAAACCACTCCTCGAAATTCTGTGACGCGGAGTAGAGGGGAATGTTTTTGCTACAATTTGCATACATACGACACCACGTAAAAATTGAGAATTAGACATCTAGGCAGATGAATTCTACGGAATCCATTTTGCAATTTCCTGTACACCATTATCTGCAATAATTGAACGTTTTTACATAAACTTTAGACAGTCGTGAAAGTCTTCACAATCAACTTGCGTACTCTAACCCAAATGAAAATATGTCAGACACTTCAGTCTGAAGTCTGTAAGGACTATAATCAATACAACTCAGTAAACCAATACCTCCGCGAAAAACAGATTACTTCTCCGAAACCTGAAAGTTTTGAAAGCTGACTGTTTCATTTTATTTATCAAAGAACCTAAAATTCAAGATCCACTGAATACTTGAAACGAAAGTCCGAACACGTTCAACGGTAATTTTTCGAGGTTTACTAACCTCACTTGTTTTCTGTTTTACACCGATTGTAATTTTCGGCAGAGTAATATGCGATCAGGTGGTATAGCTGTGATAAAAACAACATTTCCGAAATGTAAGTCACCAGATAACGAAAATTATACTCACGTTCACTTCAAAAATGTTTTTGATGACTACCTGGGACACAACTGACCAATCTCTCATAAATGTGGGGCTACTCCGTCACAGATAATGCATGACTGAACACCATTCTGTAATAAGATTGCTAACTGTCACCTTAACAAATTCTGCCAATTACAGATAAGAGAATATTTTTATATCTGATTCTACCACTCAGGACAGTAGACCTACACACTTAATAACGGTTAAAATTAGTCGTTTTAAACCACTAAGAGTTGATCTGATGTTCCCGCCGAAAAATTCCACAAATACCCTTTCATTTTTCACGGTAATTTAAATCAAATGAGGACTTACTGGATTTCCGTTTCGAACTGCAGATCTCAATACGCATAACGCGTAGAAATCAAATGGTGGAACTTCCACGACTCTCAGTACTCTATCTCTACGTCCACTCTCCATACCTTTTCTTGGTACTGTCATCCCACGGAAACACTATGAAAATTTGACCGTCGCAGTGATATTTATATTGTTTCGCTCCGTACAATGTCCAATATAATTTCTGTGTGAATCAATTTGATTTATTCTCACTGGCTTCTTGGTTTTACAGTTAAGGTTTTCATTCTTTGGTGAATGTTTGAGTATTATGTTCTACCCTTGTATAACGTAGCTTTGGTTGACTTTACGGGGGTCGCAGTATGCGGTGTGTTGAAACCACGTTGGTGCTGGGTATGGAGTTGATCCCTCCACCCGTTAGTCATCCACTGTGTTCGTAAAGAAACATGATAATAAAATTATTTATTATAGCAACCACTATAATCGACATAATTTATGTAGACTTGGTTAACTTATAGAAACGGATGGTTAAGTAAACAACCCTCTAGGTGAAGCTGAAAGACTTCAAAACAAACGGAAAAGACCATAATCCGTGTCCAACACTCGGAAATAGACAGACTCGTATCATCAGGTAGTTCTCTAAAAACACCGACCACAGCATTCGTCACTGGACATTGGATGCTGAGCCTCACTGTTTCGGTTGATTTGTTTAGCTGAAGGCTCGGGTCAAGCATCCAGCCCATTCAGCACACCGTCGTGTTACGTTCGTTTGTGCATGATACCTAGCTAGTTAGGTGATCATCTCGCACTCCAATTTGCTCCCAAAATATAATTCATAATCTGGCCGATCAACTCTGGTGTTTCGCTTTGCCTTTGGTCTACGCGGAAAGAGTACTATGGAAGTTGTGGGTATTAAATAAATAAATAAATAAATTTATTCTCATAGTACAGTACATGAGGGACGCCAGTTTATAGGCATCATCAAATTATTACAGAAATAGTGAATCGAAGGCTATTGGTAACTGTCCCGCTGTCACGCTTTGCTGGCGACCATCTCCAGTGGCACTAGTCGCCCTCTATACATGTAGTGAACCACACCCGCTACTCGGCCGACACAGGCGCCGGAGTCGGTTTTCTTCCTGCTACAGAAGCAGGTCGGCTAACAGGCTGCATATGGAAAACCTATTGCAACCTTTGGCAGGAAATACATCTATCTGAACGTAGTTGTACACAAACCTATTCAGTGGATTTTCCTTCTCGCTGACGTCACTATAATATAATATTATATATTCCCAATAAATTAAGCATTTACATGATTCACATACCGTTTGTACAGGCATGATCATATTAGACAAGTGCAGTCTGAAATTGAACACTGTTTTATGAAATTAAAAATTGGAAAATGACCTCTAGAAACTTTATAAGAATAGAACATAAGATTTTGGTTTAAGTCTAAATTATAATATTTAATATACTCATAGTGAGTCAGATTCATGCGGGAATTATGAAATTTTGCGTTAATGGAAGGTATGTAATGATATAAAAACTAACATGACATCACTAAATGAGTCTCCTGTTTCCTCTTTTTCAGAAAAGAACGCTGGCCTGGCCGTGCTGGAACAGGTGGAGGACCGTTTGTCTAACCTTGTTATAAATGACAATGATTAGCTTGTACCCGGGCAATTCGAGCCCTGCGTGCTGGAAATATAGACCTTCCTCTCGCATCTTCCTCTTCTTCCTTCGCTGATTGTGTCTGTTGCTTCTGGGTGTTACAATTGGTGTCGGAGGTGTCCAAAACTCAATCTCGAAATGAAATCAGATTCTTCCGATCCTCCTGAAATCTTCTCCACCCCAAAAGTCAACCCACAATCCCCAGCCACAGAACACATCTTACCGGTGCGAGGATTACCAACTTTGGACCTAAACAGCGATTATGAAATGTGGAAGATTCGCATGGAGTCTCTCTTATCCGGTCTTACTCCACACGCACAATATACTCAGATAATGCTAGCAATGAGTGACACCGCACTACGTCGTGCTATCGCTGGGGGCTTCTCCGCGTCCAAACCCATCAGCTACAACTGGCGTGTCCTCGACGAATGTTTTGCCAAAACCTCCAGCCCTTCGGTGTACATGCACACCTTTCTCAGCCGCTGTCAAGAGCCCGGCGAAACAGCGTTCGATTACCTGCATCAACTCCGCGAGATGGCATCGCGCGCATTTCCCAACCTTCCCAACCCGAACCAAGATGATGTTATCTGTAGCCGTTTTGCCCAAGGTGTCTCATCATATGAGCTCAAGTGCCAACTTCTACGCCAGCCAGCAAAATCAGTCTCAGAGGCCATTGAGGTGGTAAAGCGATTCGAGAGCGTCGAGCATATTCTCACTCCAACTGCCAGTACGCCCTGCTATGCTCTCGGGACCACCGAGCGAAGAACAACCGTCCCAGCACCACGACAACGCCGGCCTAATGCTCCATCGTCAAACCAACCTCCAATTCCGTCCCAGCAGCATGATGACCCCAGTAAGTGCTATTACTGTCGCCGGTTCGGGCGGCGAGCATGGAAATGTGGGCATAACAAAAAACCGCAAGGTGAGCCATGTTCTGATGTGTCATTATTTGATAATTGCTCGAAATCTCCCCTCCTCCTTGAAGGTAAACTCCAGGGCACTGACGTCACTTTTCTGGTGGACACCGGGGCATCATCCTCTGTTGTTCGCACGCAATTGGTCCAGACACTTGGGGTCAAACCTAAACCTCTCCCCAATCAGCTCCAGTTAATTACCGCCAATGGAGCCCCTATCAGGGTAACGGACATGGCCACACTTTCCGTGACGTTCCCAGGTTTTACTTGTGTCCAGTCATTCGTCATTTGTGATGTCATACGATGGGACGCCATACTGGGCGTGGACTTCTTAACTGAAAAAAACGCTGTCATTGACCTAAGACGCTTTCGAATTCGGCTGGGGACACATAACCTCGCATGTCGCCGACCAGTCAACCGCAACCAGAGTGCTAATGTTTGTGCTTTACCCAGATGACAGTGGTGAACATCCATGATAACCCCCACCTCAGTCTAAAAGACCGTACCGACACCCTGGCCCTGCTACAGGAGTACAGTGTGTATTTGACGATGGGCAAGTGATGGGGCGGACTAATATCGTACAGCACGAGATTCAGACAGGTGATAACTTGCCCATTAGGACGCCACCGCGACGAGTGCCCATTCATTACCAACAGCAGTTGGATACCATGATAACAGATATGTTACGAAAGAAGGTGATTAAACCGTCTACGTCACCGTGGGCATCTCCAATCGTTCTTGTGAAAAAGAAAGATGGTTCTCTCCGCCTCTGTGTCGACTATCGCCGCTTAAATGCAATCACACAACGGGATTCTTTTCCTTTGCCTCGCATCGACGCTACCTTAGATGCTTTAGGTGGGGCACAGTGGTTTTCCACACTAGATCTCGCTTCCGGCTATTGGCAAGTTGAAATTCGCCCAGAAGACCGCCCCAAAACTGCGTTCGTTGTGCCTACGGGGCTGTACGAATTCGAAACCATGCCATTTGGCCTGTCTAACGCCCCTGCTACGTTTCAACGGCTCATGCAAACAGTACTTGCAGGGCTAGTCCCCAAACAGTGCCTCATCTACCTGGACGATATCATCGTGTTCGGCCAGTCTCTCGAAGACCATCATGCCAACCTTCGCGCCGTATTTCAACGCTTACGCGAGAGTAACCTTAAGCTGCAAGCCTCAAAATGCAAATTCCTGCAGAAATCTGTTATTTTCCTTGGACATGAGATTACTCCACAAGGAGTACATACGGATAGCAGCAAAACTCAAGCAGTTGTTAACTGGCCGACCCCTAAATCGACCGCTGACGTACGCAGTTTCATGGGACTCGCCTCCTATTACCGGCGTTTCGTCCAGAATTTCGCCAGTATAGCAGCCCCTCTCCATCGATTGACAGAAAAAGGACGGAAATTTGTTTGGACAAATGAGTGCCAGGTAGCCTTTGACACGCTTAAAAAACGTCTAACTTCTCCCCCTGTCCTATCGTTTCCAGACACATCGGCTGGTAGCGGGCCCTTCATTCTGGATACCGACGCCAGTGCACATGCAATAGGAGCCGTTCTCTCGCAAACAACCTCTGACGGACAAATACGAGTGATAGCATATGCTAGTCGAATGCTAGACAAAAGAGAGACGCGGTATTCGACGACGCGACGTGAGATGCTAGCCCTCGTCTACTTCCTCTCCTACTTTCGTCATTACTTATTGGGGCGCAAATTTCGAGTCCGGACTGACCACAAGGCGTTACAGTGGTTGCAAAATTTTCGTGATGCCGACGGCCAACTTGCCCGCTGGCAGGAACGGTTACAGGAGTTTGATTTCACTTGTGAATACCGGCCTGGAAAACGACATGGTAACGCCGACTCTCTCTCTCGCCTGCCCGATTGCGAGAACACACTGAATGTGTTACTCGGTGCTGCAGCTGACACCGACTGGGCCTCCCTGCAAGCGGCGGACACAACGATACAGCCCATTTATTTACGTCAACAGCATGGGAACGATAAACCGACGTCCAAAGAACTACGGGATTTACCAGCAGCCACGCGGTGCATCTGCGAGAAGTGGGGTTTACTACGACTTATAGATAATGTTCTTTACATAGTGGAACCAAATGCCAACCCCCGACTCCTCGTCCCAACTGTTAAAGTACCCGAGCTTATTAGTCAGGTGCATCATCAACTGGGACACGCTGGCCAACAGAAAACTGAACACGCCATCCGTCAACGCTTCTGGTGGCCACTTATACACCATGATGTTATGGAGTTTTGCCGCAATTGCGCTATATGTGCGCAGATCAAACAGCCTAAGCCAACTCCCCGAGCACCCCTAGTACCTATGCTGACCGAAGCCCCTAATCATCGAGTTGGAGTCGACATCATTGGGCCAGTACCAACATCGAGACGCGGGAATCGTTATATACTTGTCATGGTCGACTATTTCACCAAGTGGTGCGAAGCAGTCCCCTTGCAGCAACAAGATGCCCTGACGATCGGGCGAGCTTTCATCGACAACTGGGTGTCCCGTTTTGGTGCCCCTCTTTATCTACACTCTGATCAAGGCGCTGCTTTCGAGAGTCTTCTTATCTCTCACATCTGCAATGCTTTCGGCATTCGAAAGACCCATACTACGCCTTATCATCCACAAGGGAATGGACTGGTGGAACGCACCAACCGAACCATCAAGCATCTTCTCCGTGCCTTTTTGCACAACGCACCGGAGAACACCTGGGACGATGTCCTGCCTCAATGCTTGCTTGCATACCGCTCCTCCGTGCATTCGTCGACCGGATTTTCCCCGGCTCTACTCTTGTTTGGGCATGAACTTCGCCTTCCTGTTGAGATCCGGACACCGTTGCTACCATACGAGAAGATCGACTGTATTCCCTACGTCCGCAACCTTCGTCACCACCTCGACACAGCCTACAACCTAACACGTCGACATCTGCAGTCTTCTTCGCAGCATCAGAAAAGCAACTATGATCGGTTTGCCCACGGACCAACCTATTCCCCGGGTGACTACGTCTGGCTTCATCGGCCGTCAGTCCCTGCCGGTTCGTGCCCCAAGTTCTACGCCCCCTGGAAAGGCCCATATGAAATCGTACAACACCGACCTCCAACTACATATGTCCTGCGGAACTTGCGACGCCCCCAGGAAAATCTCATCTCAGCACATTACAACCAGCTGAAACCACACTGTCCACCAGCTGTCAAAGAACCGTCGACATCTTCGCAACCGCCACCAGCTACGACCTACTTCGAGGTGCCCACTGATGGAGGTAGTGCATACCCTATACCGCCGCCAGGCACTGAGGACAGTGCCTCCAGAGGGGAGGGAGCGATGTAATGATATAAAAACTAACATGACATCACTAAATGAGTCTCCTGTTTCCTCTTTTTCAGATAAGAACGCTGGCCTGGCCGTGCTGGAACAGGTGGAGGACCGTTTGTCTAACCTTGTTATAAATGACAATGATTAGCTTGTACCCGGGCAATTCGAGCCCTGCGTGCTGGAAATATAGACCTTCCTCTCGCATCTTCCTCTTCTTCCTTCGCTGATTGTGTCTGTTGCTTCTGGGTGTTACAGCTAAGAAGAGAGGTGATATACAGGTGCTAGAGTAAGACACACTGGATGCAGACCGTTATTATTATCATTTTATCAATCAATAAGGGTTCGAAAGTTTATAAAAATCCACATTAGATGGTAAGTACAGCATTATATTGGTATTAGCAGATAAAAAGGACCAATTGGTCGCAAAGTTAACTTTGCGATGTTGAAAAGAATTCAGAATGGAGTTTGTTCCGTTGTTCATCGTAAGTGCTAACAATATTCTGGATGCCGCTCAAGTAATACGGATGTAGAAAGCAGGATTACTGTCCATTAGCAGTGCTTCAGTGCAATACCTTCGAGAAGTGAAGAAAACAGGAGCAGCCAGCAGATAATAATAATTTAAGCAAACAATATGCGATGACCGCAGGGTTTATTCTCCTTTTCTTTATTACTAGGAATTACTAGTCATTGAGTTTTATAGTGTTACATACTAACGGTTAGATTAAGTTTATAGTAGTAAACAACAACTGAAGTGTAGAATAACGATAAAAAAAGGAAAAATTAGGGCGAAACGAATTATGGTTTTCACTCTTATATAGGGTAATGTTTGGAATAATAACTGAAGAAGTGAAATCCAAATGCAAAAGTACATAAGTTATTTAAAAAGAAAAGAGGAAGTATAGTAATACTGATTTATGCTGTTGTTCCGATTTATACAGTTAGATGTCCTCCCGAAGTAGAGAAATCGTATCATAAGCCATTTTTTCAAAGAGTTTGTACGCAAGCTGTGACATACAGGCAGCATTTATTTTTTATTTTATTTATTTATTTTTGAAGTAATTCATCCTCATGAGCCTTAGCAGTAGTGTGCATTCCCACAGATAAGGGTGGTTCTCTTAAGTCCCCACCATCATATCCACTGAATAGCAGTCACCACTCTCCACTTTTGAATCTGCTAGGCTCTGGCGAAATACTCCTCCTTTGTTTCAAGAAATAAATCTTTTATAATTGCTACGTGTCATATGGACAGTTTTTGCATTCACAAGCTAACTCAACAATACTCATGGTACGAACGACTACTTTCAGTCAGCCATTTTGTATACATCGTCACTAACAGCATTTTAAAAGTGTTTACGTACAATAAAAAAGTAAGATAATCAGATATTTGCAGGCTACTTTCAAGATTTTAGTTATAAGCATAGCAACGAAGAGGCAATATGAAATGTTCCGAAGGAGACAATACATAAAGCAACATAGTTATGTATATATCTGCATAAAAAGAGAGTAGTCAGTGATAATAGATACTTCAGAAGAATACGTCTACAGAGTGTTATAACAGCATAACAGTAAAATAAAATCCGTTGAATAGTCCAACCCGCGCGCTTCGTGTAGGACGTTACAATCTCTCCACATAACGTGGAAATATCTTTTCGAATTCTGGAATATCGTAGTCTATATTTGACTACTATATAATTATAGCTGATATTGGTTGCACCTCCGGTAGCTAAATATCCAAATTTATCACCTCCAGAATACTGTTTGGATCCAGTCAGATTCGTGTTAATAAAGAGCAATCTATCACAAAAGAACTATAGAGAAGTCCTTAGTTTTGTTGTTTATAACTGTCAGAGTTAACTCGTTTGATAGTGGTCTATTTTTAGTTCGTACTTCATACATTCATACCTGTTTATTGTTGTTTTTATCTACTTAGATAATATAACAGTATTTCACACACTTTTGTCAATTTTTGAGAAATTTTTATAATCTTTACCTCCATAATGGTCAAAGTTATTAAACGAGTTAGTACTGTTAAGAGACTAGCATCAAATAGTCAGCAGGTCACTAGAAACATTAGTCCTGACGATGAATTTGTACTAAGATCAATTGATACACCGAGAGTTATAGTACCAAACTTAATGGAAGAACTAATCGATAACGTAGCCCGTAACACTAGTGATCTAAAGATCCTTCAGAAATCCATAACAGACCTGCAGGATAAGTTTGAAAGTATCACTCCTTTCCTCCAACTTTGTGATCCATCACAAGAAATTTGCTTAGATTCACTCCTCAAATCTGAGCGCCTGCTAGACTTTTTGACTGCAGAGGCTGTAAAGAGGGTCATGTCCTCATACAATGTTTTAGGATATAATATACCAGACAATGTACCTATTATCAAACTTAAAGCAATCTGTCTACAGGCATGCAACATTTCAGTATCTGACTGCCAGGTTCTGCGTCTTCGTAAGAAATCCGCAAACCACCCATGTCCTGTACTCTTCAAATTTAAGTCTATTGACCTAGCTAAGAAATTTTTGGAGTCTGGCAAAACTCTTGGCTCCTCAACACCCTACACCAATATCAGGATTGTACCTGATTTAACTTCTTGCCAAAGACGTTGCCGCGCAGGTAAACTGAGGGAAGACAACCCCAATAAGACAACCGATGTTAATACTTCCCTCGTTGTATTGCCTGATGACCAAGAGCACCAGATAATATCGCATACACAAACTAACAGTAGTCAAGCAACTGTTGAAGACTTAGCTCTAAATACTGAAATTTCAGACATAGAAATGTCAACAGATCACAGTATTGACGTGCATCCCTTGCACACTGGCACTAATGCCAAACCCTCGAAAAAGTCTAAGCTGAATTCAGTAGTACACTTTGAATCTCTCGGGAAGTCATATACCTCACAACCTCTTAGCCCGGCTACTGTGAAGCAGCAATCACATGTGGCCACCCAGTTAGGCGTAAATACAAGGCGATATGATAAACGTCCTATTTCCGTTAGGAACACCAAAAAAACTGTTGAGACTATTCAACAGAAATCCAGTTTATTAGGAAATCCTACTAATCACCAGCAGCCCAAATTATACAGGCCGACTAATACGGATAAAGCTAAACCAAACGTTAGACCCGGAACACTAAAGCCCATAAGTAGGAAAGTTTCAAATGGGTCACTGGCTCATTCTACTGATAGACAATCATCTAAACTTAGTCATGTTCCTGAAGTTAGACGTAATTCACATACCGTAGGAGCTGAATCATTTCCGACTTCCACTACCAGTCCTATGATAAGGAAAAACAATCGTCACATATCTCACCAAACACTTCGAAAACACGAAGTTGCTCAACCCCTCACGAATGCACCCTCAACCATGATGTACAGGAAACATCAGTTTGAGAATACAGACGTTAGTCCAAAAACGCGTATAGTGCCCTGTCATAATTCTCATGCATTCAGTAGGGGTCACATGCCAATTTCAGCACAATGCTCATCATGGCCTAGGAAGTACTCTAATCAGACACAGGGATCTAAGTCATATGCACACAACAACACGCCGATCACACATTTCGGTTATAACTATGCAGATTACACGACACTAGCCAACCCATATGACCAAAATTTTCTCCAGCGACAACTGGCAGAAACGCCTGGGATCATGCACATAGCACGCATGATATCAGACCAATTCCTTGCTGGTATAGCGAACACCTTACAACAGGGAAACTGCTTCTTCCCCGAAAGATAGCAAACATCTTATACACACCTAATACCAATAGTAATACCATAGATTATCATACTAGTATCTCCCATAGCACGCAATATCTAAACGACCAACTACTCACGAGTGACATTTCACAACCCATCCCTAACTATCAAATTAAAGAAACCGTCTCTAGTGATCAAAATGTTGTAATTAATGAATCCAATAACGACTGCACATATTCAGTTGATAACCATAGAGTATTTTATTATGATATTGCCCATACACTAAAACCACTTCGTCAAAGTCTATCCGTCATCCTCATAAATGCTAGATCAGTTCTTAACAAACATTTAGCATTATGTACGTTAGCCTCTATATGCAATCCGTCGCTGATCATGATCACTGAAGCCTGGTGCTCAAGTGATATTGTGGATGGTAGCTTATCAATTGATAAGTACAATCTTTTTCGAGGGGATAGGGAAACAGGTCGTGGGGGTGGAACACTCATATACGTTAAACAACCCATTTGTGCAACGCATTTTAGTCACCCTATTCTGTCACAACTTAATGATTCGGTGTGGGTCGAAATAAAAGTTCTCAGAAGTAAACCTATCCTTATAGGGTGCGTATACCGACCGCCATCATCCAACCGCGAATACGATAACGTACTCAGCAACATATTTAGTGTTGCATCCAATCTCCCCTTCAGTTATAATATAATTGGAGGTGACTTCAATTTGCCTGATATATCATGGCGTACACTTCGTGGACCCTCGAGGTATGATAATCTTCTTAATTCCATCATTACTGGAGGATGGACGCAACACATAAATGTACCCACTAGGTCCAATAACATTCTTGATCTTATATTCACGATCAACGTAGCACCATCTACAATTCATGTGGGACATGAATTCCCAGGTAGCGATCATAAAATAGTTGCATGTTCGTTTAACATTTCTCCAGAAACTATACACAGAAACGAAGTTAGTCGGACACCTATAAGACCATACACGCGGGTTGATTGGGACTTGTATCAGGACTTGATTAGATACTCTAATTGGGATTCCTACTTTACCAATGACTCCTTAGAGGAAGTCCTTAAAAACTTCTATGACAATATACAGTCGGTTAATGATGTCATAGCGCCTGTGAAACTGATTAAATTCAAAATCCCTCAAGGTGATTTTATTCCAATATCATTAAGAAGAAGTTTGCGGAAGCATTCATTAAGTTACTATAGACATGACGACTTATCGTCGTTAATCGCTATCAAAACAATCCTCATTAGAATCCATGAGTTAAAAAATCTAAGTCTTAGGAATAAAGAAACGCGGGCAATTCAGTCGCCACATAACACTGGAGAAATAGCCAAACTCTTCAAAAGTAGGTTAACTAACTCCAAATCAACATATCCAAAAATAATACACCTAGGTGGCATTACTCACGAAAGTGCTGAGGATATATGTGAGGTGTTTAGCACGCACTTTGCCAAACTGTACACTCTAGAAAATGACCAGGATATAGATTTCCCTCGTAAAACAGAAAAGTGTCTAAGCGATGTAGTCTTAAACGCCCAAGAAATCGATAAAGCTATCACAACTCTTAAGCTTACTAATACTCCCGGCCCAGATGGAATGTCTTCCGTCCTCTTAAAAAATGGTGGAAATGACATGAATCTACTTCTTCTCAAGATATTTTCAACTTCGATAAGGAGTGGAACATATCCAAATAGCTGGAAGAAATCCTACGTTGTACCCATTCACAAAACCGGACCTACAGCGGACATAGATAATTACCGCCCCATCAACATTACTTCCGTAGTTTCACGTGTGATGGAAAAGATTGTAAAGAAGCAAATTGTTCAGTATTTGCTCTCGAATGACTTAATATCCCCTTTCCAATACGGTTTCCTAAATAGAAGATCGTGCATTACGTGCCAGTTAGATTATTTCGACCACATTACTGAATGTGTAGACAAAGGTCGTTCGGCAGCAACATTATTTCTAGATGTTAGGAAAGCTTTTGATAAAGTCCCACATAAAAGACTCATACTGAAACTCCTATCTTATGGAATAAGTGGAAGGCTTCTTGAGTGGATAACTTCCTTTCTTACAGGAAGAGAACAGTTAGTTAAAGTCAACCATCACTTATCAACATCCAAACCGATAACCAGCGGCGTGATACAAGGTAGTGTTCTTGGCCCTACCCTATTCATTGTATTCATAAATGATATTGTCTCTATGATCAAGTATGGCAAGCCATACCTCTTTGCAGATGACCTCAAAGTTGTCTATGATTTTGACTATAATGATATGAATATTGTTAGTAAAATCCAAGAAGACCTAAATAGTCTATGTAATTGGAGTGAAAAGTGGCAGTTAACGTTCAATCCAGCTAAATCTGGGATAACATACTTCGGACGTTGGAAACCTAGCATGTGTCTATACATGTACGGTGACCTTGTCTCAAACACAAACACAGTCACAGATCTCGGGATAACATACTCAGATCTTACCTTTACTGAACATGCAAATAAGGTGGTATCTGATTGTAAACGTCTAACCGGCTTTGTGCTACGCAACTTTTACACTCCAGAAGCCAGATTAGCCATATATAAGATATGCATTCGCCCCAAACTTGAATACTGTGCCCACTTATACAGTAGCTTTAAATCAGCAGACAGAAAAAAAGTTGAAAGTGTCCAAAGATTCCTTACGAAACGCATATTAGGCTATGGTCAGCAAATAGAATACCTTGACAGATGTATTCGACTGGACTTAGAGCCCTTATGGTTAAGGAGAGTGAAGTGCAATTTATTTCTCTTATTCAAAGTTATAAGAAAGCACTGTAACAGTAACTCGTCCATAACCTGGGCTAATCCTAAATCGTATGGACTACGCAACCACAACTACCTTCTCAAGGTTAACACCCATAAACTCACCACTAGAGCTAACTTCTTCACCATTAAATATTGCAAACTTTGGAACCAACTACCCTCTGAGATAAGATCCTGTGAAAGGCCTGACAGTTTCAAAAGGAGCCTAGAAAAACATATAAACATGTCCACCCTAGCCCGCCTCAAAGATCTCAACTGCTGGTAGAGTGGAGAGACAATGGCATTTCAATATTTAACTACAGAAAGTACACTAGTTCCCAGACTAACATAATAATACTTAGTAATTATGTAGGTTCAATACTTGAAATTAGATTGTCATTAAAATACTTAAAATGATTAAAATACTTATGCGGCAAAAGTTCTCTTGGTTTACCGCTCTTATTTCCCTTATAACACTCAGTTATTGAGCCTAATGTATTCTTTGATAATACGAATTATGACACTGACTATGCTCTTATTATACATAGATTGATTTACTTCACGACTACCTGTAGTACTAACTACCCTTCTGTAGTATTGTTAACCAAATGCTGAAATTTTGTTGGTTCTGTTAATATCTTTTTATAATATATGTAGACAGGTTACTTTGCAATGTCAAATGTTGACTATATATAAGACTGTCATGATAATTTAGTACACTAAGTCCTGCCAACCGACCTTACCTTCAGTTCATACTACCTACATTGATCCCTAACTATATTGTTCTGCTGAATCTTGCTTCATTATTCACAAAACCTATTCTTTTTATTCTTTAAGGTTCTAACTTCTTGTAAAGTAATCTGTTCATTAGGACGCATGCATACATATATAATGTTCATAAAGATGTACGCGGAGACCTATTGGAAGCACTCATTAAGAAAGCTAGGGAGATGGAATATGAGGTACGAACATGTCTGGTACCAAGCAATATATTTGCGGTAGCCATAATAATCATAGTCTCAGAGCTTAACATCAAAAAAGGAGGGAGGGTGGCGTTAGCTGATCAGTAGATATGGTGGGGGTCACTAAGGTGAATCGCCCCATTCTGCAGGAGCAGCAATACGCAATTTGAAGGCTTGAGATTCCGGTCGATTGATTCGACATGACCAATAAAAATTTCCAGTTCTTGCATCTTATGGCCACCTATAAAAAAAAGTAAAAATATTTAATCAAACCACTCCTCGAAATTCTGTGACGCGGAGTAGAGGGGAATGTTTTTGCTACAATTTGCATACATACGACACCACGTAAAAATTGAGAATTAGACATCTAGGCAGATGAATTCTACGGAATCCATTTTGCAATTTCCTGTACACCATTATCTGCAACAATTGAACGTTTTTACATAAACTTTAGACAGTCGTGAAAGTCTTCACAATCAACTTGCGTACTCTAACCCAAATGAAAATATGTCAGACACTTCAGTCTGAAGTCTGTAAGGACTATAATCAATACAACTCAGTAAACCAATACCTCCGCGAAAAACAGATTACTTCTCCGAAACCTGAAAGTTTTGAAAGCTGACTGTTTCATTTTATTTATCAAAGAACCTAAAATTCAAGATCCACTGAATACTTGAAACGAAAGTCCGAACACGTTCAACGGTAATTTTTCGAGGTTTACTAACCTCACTTGTTTTCTGTTTTACACCGATTGTAATTTTCGGCAGAGTAATATGCGATCAGGTGGTATAGCTGTGATAAAAACAACATTTCCGAAATGTAAGTCACCAGATAACGAAAATTATACTCACGTTCACTTCAAAAATGTTTTTGATGACTACCTGGGACACAACTGACCAATCTCTCATAAATGTGGGGCTACTCCGTCACAGATAATGCATGACTGAACACCATTCTGTAATAAGATTGCTAACTGTCACCTTAACAAATTCTGCCAATTACAGATAAGAGAATATTTTTATATCTGATTCTACCACTCAGGACAGTAGACCTGCACACTTAATAACGGTTAAAATTAGTCGTTTTAAACCACTAAGAGTTGATCTGATGTTCCCACCGAAAAATTCCACAAATACCCTTTCATTTTTCACGGTAATTTAAATCAAATGAGGACTTACTGGATTTCCGTTTCGAACTGCAGATCTCAATACGCATAACGCGTAGAAATCAAATGGTGGAACTTCCACGACTCTCAGTACTCTATCTCTACGTCCACTCTCCATACCTTTTCTTGGTACTGTCATCCCACGGAAACACTATGAAAATTTGACCGTCGCAGTGATATTTATATTGTTTCGCTCCGTACAATGTCCAATATAATTTCTGTGTGAATCAATTTGATTTATTCTCACTGGCTTCTTGGTTTTACAGTTAAGGTTTTCATTCTTTGGTGAATGTTTGAGTATTATGTTCTACCCTTGTATAACGTAGCTTTGGTTGACTTTACGGGGGTCGCAGTATGCGGTGTGTTGAAACCACGTTGGTGCTGGGTATGGAGTTGATCCCTCCACCCGTTAGTCATCCACTGTGTTCGTAAAGAAACATGATAATAAAATTATTTATTATAGCAACCACTATAATCGACATAATTTATGTAGACTCGGTTAACTTATAGAAACGGATGGTTAAGTAAACAACCCTCTAGGTGAAGCTGAAAGACTTCAAAACAAACGGAAAAGACCATAATCCGTGTCCAACACTCGGAAATAGACAGACTCGTATCATCAGGTAGTTCTCTAAAAACACCGACCACAGCATTCGTCACTGGACATTGGATGCTGAGCCTCACTGTTTCGGTTGATTTGTTTAGCTGAAGGCCTCGGGTCAAGTATCCAGCCCATTCAGCACACCGTCGTGTTACGTTCGTTTGTGCATGATACCTAGCTAGTTAGGTGATCATCTCGCACTCCAATTTGCTCCCAAAATATAATTCATAATCTGGCCGATCAACTCTGGTGTTTCGCTTTGCCTTTGGTCTACGCGGAAAGAGTACTATGGAAGTTGTGGGTATTAAATAAATAAATAAATAAATTTATTCTCATAGTACAGTACAGGGACGCCAGTTTATAGGCATCATCAAATTATTACAGAAATAGTGAATCGAAGGCTATTGGTAACTGTCCCGCTGTCACGCTTTGCTGGCGACCATCTCCAGTGGCACTAGTCGCCCTCTATACATGTAGTGAACCACACCCGCTACTCGGCCGACACAGGCGCCGGAGTCAGTTTTCTTCCTGCTACAGAAGCAGGTCGGCTAACAGGCTGCGTATGGAAAACCTATTGCAACCTTTGGCAGGAAATACATCTATCTGAACGTAGTTGTACACAAACCTATTCAGTGGATTTTCCTTCTCGCTGACGTCACTATACCTGTCATTGGCACAGACCTCCTTAACTATCATGATCTACTCGTAGATATCTGCCGAAAACGACTGGTAGACAGTAAAAATAGACTGTCAATTGAAGGCATCACCTACATAGGCCACAGCCTTCCTCTGGTTAAGAAGAGGGCGATCTTTCATCCAACTTTACAACCGATTGTTGATCGGTACCCGGAATTCATTTGCCCGTCTGACGACCTACTGTGCATAACCAGTAATGTTATGCATCTCATCATAACCTCAGGAAAACCCGAAACATCAAAAGAACGACGACTTGCCCCTGACAATCTACGTGTCAATGTAGTTGAAGATTGAACGACCAATTCATCGTTGATTGCTCAAATCGAACTACATATGTTTCGCGGGAGTCATCAATCCGGCAGTCATCGTCTCATCGTTCGCTGTTCGGTGGAAGACAGAAAACTATCAGAAGTATTATTGTGATTTGTTGTTATAACATTTATTCTTAGACTTTGTGTACAATAATCTAATGGTTGGCTCTGTATTGGTGCAAGAATAAACGGTTCTTGAGTCACCGATTTGTGTTCTGGTGTTTTGCGTCAGTTATTAAACATTATTCTGAAATTCTTCCGAGGACAGCATGAGGCTCAGTGTATTAAGACCTGGACATTGGCACTACGACTCGCTAGAATTGAGTTTGACAATATGCTCACCCCTGGCATCGTCTGCCCATCGAATAGCCCATGGGCACCTCAAATGCCTATGGTACCAAAAAAAGAGCCACGATTGGTGACCCACTCGTGATTACCGGCGGGTGAAATCTAAAGCAGCCCCTGATTGCTGTCCATTGCCTCACATACGCGACTTGACGGCAACATTATCAGGCGCGGCTATATCCTCTAAAATCGATTTGGTTAAACCGTACAACCAAATCCCGATGGCAACAGAAGATATTCCGAAACGGCTATCATTTCGCCTTCCGGACTCTTTGAATTTGTACATATGCCGTAAGGTCTCTGGAGTGTGTCACAAATATTCCAACACTTCATTGAATGAGTATTTTGCGGTCCCGACTTTGTATACACATACTTGGTCGACTGTCTCATCGCCCGTCCAAGCAAGGAAACTCACCTTAGACACCTGGACTTGGCATTTGAACGTTTACGCCGACATGGTGCTACCATTAATATCCAAAGGTGTGAGATAGGCGTTGAATCACCCGACTTTCTGGGTCACACCATTGATTGCAAGGGTATCCATCCACTGATTAGTAAAGTTGATATTGAACTAAAGGCGATACTGAACGTTCCAGAGTGGTGGAGAGTGAAAACTCCGTACTTTTAACGGCTTGGTAGGTTACTACTGCGCTTCCCTGATTCAGCCACTGACAGAACTGCTTCGACGGAAAAGCAAGTCCATCGAACTTGACCCCGCTTAGTTGACTAGCTCGCTGGTTTTCTAGCCGGTCTTGAGTCTGGGTAAAGAGGGAGGGTTGGGTGTGAGGTTAGCAACCCCATATCACTAAATCTTTCAAACCGCTAGATAAAATTCAGCACACAAAAAATACATTAAAAATACAAAAACTTCAAATAACAATAATCTCATTCTCCTCTCGAATCGGAGAGGCGAAACGACACAGTGGGCTGGTGAAAGCCTTCGCGAAGCCAGCCAGCCGATATGTCTTCTCTGTGTGATGGCAACAATAAGAGTGGCTACGTGGAATATCCGAACATTAATAATAATATATTCTCATTTTGTACATGACGGACGCCAGTTTAGAGGCATCATCAATATGATAAATTACATATACGACTAGCAATCAAACTTAATAATAATGTTTTAATAAATTACACATTTTTTCCTACCTGTGTAGGACACGCCAAATGTACAGGCATGGATAGGCATTATTTAAATTTCATAAATTTGGTTTATGGTTAAGTTACATGGTTGCTGATGTTTTTGTCTCTGGTTTGTGGGAACAATATGATAGCCAGTCATTCAATGGAGCACATCATGAAATATAGAAATATTGCCTTCGCATTAACAAAAAACCCAAGTATGTTTTCGATGGATTAAAAATACTCGGGAAAAAATAAAGCTTGAAGTAATTCCCCAATATAACGTAGGTGTGTACAAAACGGAATCTTATTCATAATTCATATCCAAATTCGGTAATAATTAAAATAAGTGATACACTTGTATAGTTTTGTCAGCATTTTCATCGTAACATCACGAGTAAACTGTACTCAATGCAGAATAATATTAAGGATAGTTGTCAGTCACGTCTCGTAAACCGTTAATCCCCAGCTCTGGCTACGCTGGGACTCACGCTGTTCCCAGAAGCTTCTCAAAAACGCTTAGTACTAACGGACGCAAAAACCAGAACCCAGTTTGGCAACTCGAGAATTATTTATTCTACCACCAACATATAGCCAACTTTACAACTAAGGTCTATGAACAAATATTACAATAATAAATCACAATATTACTTCTGACGGTTGTCTCCTGACTTCTTTCTGAACAGCGACCGATGAGACGATGACTGGTGTATTGATGCCTCTGCGAAAGTATAGGGAAGTTGGATTTGAGCAAACAACCATGAATTGATCGTTCAATCTTCAACTACATTGACAATAGTATATATTTTCTTATACATGGTTGTTCCCAAGAAATGAAGGCTGTTTTTACAGATACGATCAGTTGTGTTATAAGTTACCATCGTGACTTTGTAATCCC